>CM022492.1:12152795-12326673 GCA_011952105.1 Coreoperca whiteheadi
GGGGTGGCGCGGGGGGGGGGTGGGGGGGGGGGGTGGGGGGGGGGGGGGGGGGGGGGGGGGGGGGGGGGGTGGGGGTTTGTCTGTGTTGTGAGTGCGGCTCTGAAAAGAATCAGTGTGAGGTGTTCTTTATGTGTTCATGACTTACGGAGGAATGTTCACCCTGTTGGACCTTAACGTTGAGTATTTCTCTACAGAGGAGTTTCAGCGAAGGTCGACCACTCTTAAAAAAAATAATAAAAAATTTGAACATATTCACATAACTGACCAAACTGATTTTGAGAATTGGGTCAGGGATTCTCTAGCGTTTTTTGGGGGTCCATGGTTTGTCAACTTTAAAGTAATACAAGTACCTTTACAGTCTTCTTAAAAGGTTTGTACTTCTGAGTATCCCGGATTTTCTTTTTTGGATGATCCAAGAGTAAAATCTGAAACAGAGAAGAAGTTTAAAAGTGGTTTAGAAGTGCCTACAAATATTTTTAAAATGATTTTAGTTCCCTCTCAGATATTACAGCCAGGCTACCTTTAAGTCATTGTGTATGGCGTGTCCAACCACTATTCTGCCTTGCAGAATCTCAGCAACCTCCCTCTGCACAGTGTGTACATCCTCTCCTGCAGTGGGGCAACCATGGACGATAAATTATGGTATTTCAGTTCCTCATATAGCTGATAATTGTTTATTATAACTACTTTCATGACTCACCATCTTTGATGTCCTCTGGTCGGATTCCACTGAAGGCTGTCCTGTAGTCGGTCACCTTCTCTGTGGGTTTCACATATTTGTCATAGATGCATTTCCCAAACTGGTTTACGAGGGACACACGAGCCAAGATGCTGTCCTCTCCATCAGGACCGACTCCCACCATCTCGCAATCGATGGCCACGGCTCTGGTGAGGCTAACGGTTGGCGAATGGCAAACAGGGGGATAAGAGAGGACAGTCAGAACTACTACTGTAGGCCAACCTGCCTGAGGAGTTAAAGCTGGGCGGTTCTGTTGTCTCGGTTTAGTTACATATGCTCTTAGGAAGATTTATATTCACGTCTGTCCCTTTAACTGGATTGGTTGTATCGTCATAAAAGGTTAGTTGTAACTTTTTCATCTCACTAAACACAAAGACTATCGATCTATTTACATTCAAGACAGCTGCAGGTTCAGATTTGTATTCACAAGCTACATTACCGGCAAGGGAAACAAATAAATGCAAATAGACTCATAACGACAAAGATAATGGTCAAATTGTAGCTTTATTGCTGTAAAAAGCAGCCTCATAGGTAGGAAAACCAACACTTGAACAAACCTAGCATTCTGACTAATTTAATGTGTGAATGTTTCAAAGTTATTACAACAACCTGTGATTACACTTTTACCAGTATGCGATGACCTCTCTTGAAGCACACCTTTGGGGCTACAAAAGGACTGACTTTGAGGTCACTCACCCCTCGAAGGCTTTCTCCTTGACCAGGGCGCTCTCGGTGTCCTTGCTCTTCTGAATGCCCTGCTTCTTCCTCATGATCTCCGCTGCCTCTGCTCCCATTGTGGCCTCAATGTCGTCAGGGTCTACGTCATCAAACCAAAGGTCCTCTCTACGATGGCACAGACCAAGAAGAAGTTAGCAGCCACATTTCTTTACCTAAATATTGGCAGAAGTTAGTGCGGTATACGTACTCTGTAGGTTTCTTCTCCTCAGCCACAGACTTCTTTTTCTTGGCTGCTTGCTCGCTGTTTGACGTTCCACTGTGCTTTTTCCTTTTTGGAGCAGCAGACAGCCTTGTCTCTGAGACAGCTGGAACCTTTGACTTCACATGAGAGTCCTTGGGGACAACACTGTCAGGAACAGGTTTGTGCTTCACTTTTTTCCCAATGTCTGCCCGCCCGGAACAGATATTGGTCTTGGAAATATTTTTAGAAGCATTTTCTTTCGCCTCCTTTTTCCGCAGAGCACCACTGTGATGTTTTGGTGTCACAGGCAGCTTCCTCTCAGGTTCACTGGCTTTTATCATCTGTGGAGCGTTGAGCAAAGTTGTGAACAATCTTGAGGGAAGTACTGAACGTGACAACATCTAATACACAAATATGACGTGTAAACTCGTTGACAAGCTACAGAGACAGACCGAACTCTAAATACAAACCTCTTGTAACGTTTTCCAGTTAGCAGAGAAATGTTGGACATCTTTTGGAGGTAATGTTTGCTGAACTTTAGCCTTTTCTTGTTTAGTGGGCTGAGGCTTAATCCGTTTAAACTTCTCTTTCATCCAGTTTTTCCTTTTCCTTTTCGCGGTGTTGTTTTTCTCTGTAGACGTGGGTCGTTGTGTTTTGGCAGGAGCGTCTCTTTTCTTTGCGTTCACCTTTGACATCATTGTATTATTTGTTTTTAAGTACGTAAAGTCTGTTAATTAACAGTCAACAGCCACGTTGGCCCGTCAGAGTTCCAACATTTGGTTGCCAGGTAACGTTAAAAGAAGTAACGGTCAACACCGGCTCGTCCAGAAATGTTTCCCCGGAGTAAGGTTACCGCGTAAGTTAGCTGCACCAATGTAGAGGGATTGTTCGGATATTCTCTTTAAATGCTGAGAAAACTGCCCACTGGTAGCCTCCAGGTGCTCCGCAGCCATGCTGGACTGTGTGTTTCCGAGATGTGTAGCAGGCAAATATGTCCGGCAAAAACAGGACACCGTAACATAAGCGCGCCTAGTAGGTTACTAAGCTAAACAATCCAATGAATGAGGGGTACATTTTTAACTCACATCCACTCCAACTTATATAACGTATTCATACGTTTAAAACGATGTTTGCTGTTTGTTTTACTTCTTATACCAAATGCGGAACCTCTCTTCTGCCAAACCTTTTATATCGGACCGAATATCATATGGGCCAAAATATAGGCCAGGTAATTGGTCTACAGCTCTAGTGGGCGATAGAGAGGAAGCAGCCTGAGTTTTGGTGGACATTTTGATTGTACGGTTTTTTTGTTTTTACTTCATCTTTACATTTTGTATAAATACGCCGCGTCGCAATTTTCGAGGACATATTTGGTTAAATAAGCAAAGCTCCGTTTAGGACAGGGACACATGTGGCAGCGTTTTTGAGAGGTAAACATCTGGACGCTCTCAGGAGGCTTGTACGAGCAGTTCGATGAACCAAAGTTACACGTAACGTTATTTATAGGTAACGTTAGTTCCGTAACTCGAGCTCAAGGTCGGACGCTTTCCCTGGATTGTGACACTTTCTCTGTTTTTATTGTGGTTTCAGATCATGTTGGAAAACTCTCCCTCTCCCCTGCCTGAGAGAGCCATTTATGGGTTTGTTCTTTTCCTCGGCTCACAGTTTGGCTTCTGTAAGTCAAGTCTTGTCATTTCACTCTTCCAATATTAAACATGTCTAATTAAAATGACCAACCCAGCAGACATTAAGTGAAGTGAGTTTGTGTTACATTTTCATGTGCATACCAACACAGCAGCACAGCCATTGTTCCAGTGGACTCCAACAACTGTTTTAATCAGGTCTGACTTCCCAGTTCGTTTGTGCTTCTCATGTGTTATTACATCCAAATCACAGAGAAAACACAAATACCCGGCAATCTTTGCAAAACCCAGAAGGTTGTCTGACAACACTTTCCTGAAGGAATTTCCAAACAAAGACAGAAGCCAGAAATGACATCTGTAGTTACCCGAAGCCTTTTATCCAGCGCAGCAAGACACAATGTAATCAGGACTTATAGCCGGAGATACAACGCAAACAAAACGATGTCTCTTTTCTTGCACAAGTAAAACAAGTCATGGTGAAAAGCATTAAAAACAAACAGGCTAAAACCTCAAAAAATTATCATGTAGCTACGAGCAAACGTCTTGCAGTTTAGGTGTACAAAAATACTGATATTAAAAAAGTGAGGTAATTTGTTGCGTGACATGTTTTTAACTTCTGCAGGATTTTTTTGCTTGTAGTCAATTAAGAAATGGCAGTAAACATAAAACCAAATTTTATATATTTCTGTGACATGCTGTGGGTATTAAGCTATCTTACCATTTTTTTAATTAAATACAGTGTATATTCATTAAATGTTTTCTCTACAGATGTGGTAGCTGTACCTGCAAAGAAAGCCTAATCCCTAATTTCCCAGTGTGGAAAACACTTTTAACCTTGTCTGCAATACGACATCGACTTTCCTTTCCTCTCTCCACAGTTCTGTATTGCCTGTGGGCGTTCATACCAGAGGAGTGGCTTCATTCAATAGGGCTCACTTACTGGCCTCAAAAGTAAGTAAGAAATAATGATCAGATGGCAGCCCAGTTATCCAATAACGAGTTCCCTCTATGAAATTGTGTTCCACAGGACAAACACGTACCAGATTAGAAGTTTTATGAGACGTTACCTGAAGCATTTGTGTTGTGCAGATATTGGGCCCTTGCTGTGCCGATCTATCTGCTGGTTGCATTAATGATCTTCGTGGTGTTGCTGTTCGGAGTGAACATGAACAACACGGCTCCACTCGACTCCGTGGACAACATCACAGGTGAGAACGTTTGCTATAGACTGACTGTGACCTGGTGGTTAGGTGACAATGCACCTGTGTGGTAACATTATAGTTTTATATTCTATTAACATTTGTACTACAACGGCTACTGATATTAATACTACTGCCACTACGGCCCCTGCTATACAGAAATTAGAACTACAATTACTTCTGCTAAAAGTCAGAAGAACTACATACTACTAAATATTACATTCAAACAACTAAATATGGACTGTATGACACAGTTCATCTCTGACATCCTGTCTTCCGACATGAGAAAACACTAATTTTCTCTTGGAGTTCCAAACTTCCCCAGCCTAACACCCTTGAATGTCTCCTTTCTTTCTATTCACAGATGTGTACGCTCGAGGCCAGAGGACAGAAGACTGCCACAAGGGGGGAATACCCAGACTGAAAGATGTTTCCATTAGTGAAGTCAACAAAATGTTCTACTTGTCACCCGAGCTATAACAAACAGAAACTGATTTTGACTCGAGGCAGAGTGGAAGTGAAGCTGCTGGAGATTTATTGTGGCGTCACTGTTTACCCTTTGTTTGTTTAAAAAGGATTATGCTTTATTTATTTTTTCAGGAACAATGCAAAATGGGACAAAGATGTAGTGAATGAATTGACTTTTGCTGATGCTTTACGGATCTATATTGGAACAAAATTGTGTGAATAACAGCGATATGCTGAATGGGATGTAACAATATCACAATACAAACAAATTATAATTAAATGATTATTCAATTGTTTTATTATTGTGTGTTAACTCTATGTTCCATCTTCCACTTTTAATTATCTCACAGGTAATTAAACAGCTTTTGGTTTATAGAGATACTATACATTTTAAAACCGATTTCTTTCCCCCCCTGAAGTCCAGGGTTCCCACTTGTAATGATTTCTAGAACATCACGCAAATGGGAAATCTGCACTTCAAACAACAATAAACCACTCAGGAGGGGTCTGTTGTCATAATGCAAGAGAAAAGTCAAAAAGCTGGCATACTGCTTTAAGGATTTTGTGGCAGAGTGGGACGATATGATAAAGGCTTTAAAATATACAGGAAAATTTTGATATATTTGCACTATGAATTATTTTCCCCAAGTACCTTCCACTGCAAATACTTGTTTTTGTCATATTTCGTTTTATGTTTATTTATTTAAACCTAGCTGCATTCGTTTGTAGCTTTTATTCCTGTCCACTGGGTGGCGATAGCGAACAGCGCGGCCGACTGCCTAAACCTTAAAGAGGAAGACCGTGCTTCCATGATACTTTGCCACTGTTCATCACTTGTTGTTCAACCAGTAACCTTTGCTGGAAATGTGCATTTAAACATACTGCAAATGTAAGCAAATGGCCTTCGCTCTGCCGGTGTGGCTCGCGGTCCAGGAGGAGCTGCTCGGGCATGGCGGAGCGGACAGCGGGGCTCCGAGCTGTTTCGACGAGTTCGACGACGAAGCCTTGTTCCAGTTGTTCCACCTCACCAGACCCTGCATCGCTTTCATCACAGACGCGGCCCGCCTCCGCATGAGGAAAGTGCCGGTGAAGAAGCCTGCGCTGTCCGTGGACGTGATGGTCATGGTGGCGCTGAACCATTACGCGCACGGGGTCACCTCCGCTGCCGTCCTGCAGAGAGTCGGGCTGAGCCAGACGGACGGCCACGCGGTCATCAGCACAGTCTCCGGGGTCATCGCAGGGATGTCCGATCAATTCATCTCATTCCCACTGATCCGGGAAGCCAGAGCCAACGTCGCCTTCAAGATAGAGAAATTATGTGGGATCCCCAACGTGCTGGGCGTCCTGTCTCCAGCGCACTTCAAGATCAGAGCTTCTCCCTATGAGAAGGACACGTTCAGGTCTTTTGTCAACACCTTGGGTTACACATCGGTCGTGAGCCAGATCATATGTGACTCCGACGGCAACATACTGAGTGTTGAGAAGTGTTGTGTGGGCAGCACGTTTGAGCAGGAAATGTGGGACTCGTCGTTCAGAGGAAGGGAAATGGAGGAGGAATTGCACGGACCATATTGGGTTATTGGTAAGATATTTTTTAAGAAGGTAACGTTAATGAATGGCCGTAAGTGACGTTTGAGTTTAAGTGTGAAATCAGAGCACTCACACACATCCTGTAACTCCATTACCTCCTAGTCAATGAACACATTAGAATACAATTGTTTAAAATGATAATACCAATCTTGACCAAAAAAAATCTTAACTCATGGTCCACTTACTAGCTTTTTCTAAGGCTTTCAACACTATGTCAGTCTTCCTGAGCAGATTGCTTTTGCTCAGTTATCCGAGAATCTCCATGATAGTTGTCTCCAGCTCGTTTGCCGTGGAAACTGAGCAAACTCCATTTGCTGAGAAAGACCAAAATATGTGGTTGAACTTTCTCCCCACTCAATACGGAGCTATATCATCCACCTCCTTTTAGTGTCTACTCAGCTCTGAAACACATTATTACGTCATCATCTTCTAAATAAAACACTTCTGGTGTCATCATACTGGTTTACTTGGTGTACAGATAAGTTTCTCAACTTTGCGTAGTGAATTCCTGGCAGACTACACTGTAAGGCCGGTTTGTATCCTCCACAATCCGTACTACATGTTGAGTTTTATCGTCATTATTAAAACTCATTACATTACAATCTTCAGGATTAACATTTTAACGGTCCTGTTTCTCTGATGCTGTATTAATTGCATTCTCCCATGTCTGTCTTACAGGTGGGAAAGGCTACCACTTAAGTAAACATGTCTTGACTCCTGTGTCAGAACCTGCAAATGACAATGAGGCCCGTTTTAACGAGGCCCATGCAAAGATCCACGACGTCATGCGGACAACGCTCGGCTCCATGAAGAGGCGTTTCAGGTGCCTGATGCAACTCGGTTTTGCACAAGAAGGCTCTTTGGATAAAAAGTCCAACATTATCAAAGCGTGCAGTGTCCTGCACAACATCGCTAAGAAGTTCTCCGTCCCTTCTCCGCCTGTAGCCGGTAAAATTGAGGCCCTGCATCCAGGCAAGCAGCATTCAGTGCCAGTAGAGATCAACCCTGAGGCCGTACAAGCCAGACAGGAACTCATCAATGGCAACTTCTCTGTTGTCTCCAGTAGCCAGGACCCACTGAGTAAAGGCATCACAGAGGAGCAGGTGTGAGCAGAGTGGTTGTGTTGTCTGCTCCAGAGGATCATCGACATACACATTAAGGACAAATATTGGAACCAAAACCCAGTTTATAATGCACGATTTGTACACAGTTTGAGGCAGTAACAGCATACTGGGTTTTCTTATTGTTAATAAATGTAATTTAAAAACATTCTTCGGTCATCTGGAGTGTTGTTCCCTGACATGATGATGATGATGATGATGATAATAGCAATAATAATAGTAATACATATATGGCAGATGAGAGGAACAAAAATGTAAGTTAAATAAAATCTTAATAAAAAATAAGTGTGCTATGCATACAGTAACTGTATAAGACTTAAATGTTTTTCATATTTACAGTTCATAACAAAATGTAGCATGTAGACTTTAGAATGAGTTTGACCTTAAGTGCACTGACAATCTTGTTTAGTTTAGGCATTTGTGTGAAACTCTCGGAGTGCAGTGGCATTGGCATAAATCATGTCTGCATTCTCATATATGTTGTCTTCAGTCTTGTAATTTGGCTGCAGACAGTCCATGATGCATTGGTGCAGGAAAACGTACTGCGACTGAAAAGCAATAAACAAAAGATGCTGGTCATTTGAAATGCAGAACTTTGGGTGTAAAGTGCTTATGTACACACTGTATTCTGGCTGGCACTTCCTTGTATGCAGTATTGCCACAGAAAGGGTTAAACACATTCAATTGCATACGGTAGATGTTTAAAAGCCTCAGACATTCCTAATAATGTTGGCCAAGCTTTTGTGTTTGGGCTTATTATAATTTAGTGTCACAAAGAATGAATGTGCATATGAATATACACCTTAGAGCAGCAAGGCTTAAATTAATGTGATGAAACCAAGATTTCCATTCTTACACAAAAAGGTACTACATAGCATACTGTATGTTAAGGTGTGACCCTTACATAGAAACCACACAACCCATGGCCCTAATGCCATACACTGCTGGATTTATGTTAAAATTTCATATGATTGAAATATTTTTTTACTATTAAAATCACTGAGCTCTTGATACAAGAACATGCAAATAATAATGATTGAATTAGATCTATTTAAAAGTGTCTATTTTTAGTAAATAATGACTTGTAAAAGGTTAAATGGGACAGTAAAGAAGACCATTTCAGACCCATATTTCTTAGAAGTTGGAAATGAGCAACTACATGGAAATCTAAGCACACCTTACATATGCCACAGTATCACTGCTTGTACTGTATCACTAGCTGTGTCTAAAAATCAAGAGACCCAACCTTAAATGGGTACCTAACTAAAGAATTGGTAGCTCACCCTGAAGCAACTTAGTACGATCAGTTTTACCTCTGTCTGCACCATGTGTGGACGACTCAGTCTCATCTTGTACACAAAGGCATTGATGTCCACTGCTCTTTCTTTCTCTAGCTGCTGAAGCAGCACATCCAGGGCAATGATAGTGCCTGTCCTCCCCACTCCAGCACTAAGAGAGAGACACACAGCACAATGTAAGCATCAGGTATGACAATCATCATCAAGTAGTCCTGATGGTTTTAAAGTATATTTTTAACATGTAGAAATCACCTACTAATGACCTAGGAACTGAGGACCGTGTTATCCTTAACGAAGGTAAAAACTAAGCCAGTAAAAGTTATAAAAGCTGGCATTCCATGTAAAATGTATATGTGTATACTAAATATCATGAGATATCATTGCAGTAAGCTATTAAGTTGACCTTTGTCAGATGTTTTGTTAGCCTAAAGTGGTTTTCATTTAAAAGTACCCAACAAATGGCTTAGGTTACTCCCCAGACTTTAAACAAGCACTCATTCTGTACCTGCAGTGCACCACGGTTGGTGCTCCAGTCCCTTGTCTCTCTATGTGCTGTCTCACCAGACCTCTGAACTGGATCAGGATTTCTGTGCCCTGTGGGACTCCATGGTCAGGCCAGGCAGTGAAGTGAAAATGTTTCACTGTGCGCACCTCTGAGGTGTTCCTCTGTGAAGAAGATTCACATAGAGGAATTCAAATACCTTCGGGCTATGTCTTGAGCCAGTATAGTGGTCGGTAGATGATATTTGAAGTCATCAAGCATTATACTAAATCAAATGTGTACAAATTCCAAGGAACATCTCTTTTGACATTTACAGCAAAACACATTTAATATTTTTCTCTAAATTGCTATTTGTGCTCTGATACAGGTCGAGGTAGATACAGTCACAACATAAACATGGAGATATATTAACCCAACCTATTCAGTTACACCATAAACATTTTAGAGCTGTTTCGTACATTTGTTACTCTAAATTCCCTCAATGTCCAGTTGGGCTCCTGCTGCTCAGACCTGATGGTGACCAACAGCCCTCCGTAAAGGCAAGGCCTACTATCTGCAGGCCAGTATCGTTCACACTTAGTCTAAGAAAGGGAAACATGCAAAGAACAAAGTTAGGTTCTTGAAGTTGTTTTAATGTAGTTGTAGCAATAGATCAAAGAGTGTCAATGAACTGTGACACAAATTAAAAATAATTGTGTGCACAGTAGGACATGTAAACTGTCACCATTTGACAACACATTAGCAATAATAGCAACTGACTCACAACAGCTCACAACCTTTTAAGTTTGCACATCCCTTAAAACCTGGCAATAAAAGATTCTCAAATCATACTGAAAACTCACCCTTCCTCCCTCAGTGCAGTTGGTTACCATGACGATGCCTTTCACTCTTTGTTCCCAGATCATCCTCCAGAAATCATTGACTGTGGAGGGCAGAGGGCCCTGAGTGGCAACGTACTCCCTGTTGCAGTTGTAGCCCTGAGAAGCAATTGCCAAAATGAACATGTACACTTCTCTAGCTTTTATATATGTCCCGTATTGCTCAGTATGAAATAAAACACCATTTTATGCTCTGGACATCACAGAAAGTCAGCAGCAATTGCTAAACTTCAAATGAATGTTCGTGTGCAGATGTTTTAGCAACCATTTTCTTGCAACTGTGGAAACTTCCTTTCAGATAGCGAATGGTTCAAGATTAACAAATTTGCGAAATTTTTTGACAGTTTGAGTCGAGGTTTTTTTCTAAGCTCGCTGTATGGTGGTGCACAATATTTACAGAAAGCGTTTTCTTAAATGATTGTCAGTTATCAGGGAATACCTACTGGAATGTAACTGGCATTAATGTAGTCGGAGGTTCCATCGGGATTTGATGTAGTTAGCTTCACCCGACACCAGTCATCTAGGATGAGTAAACAGAAGACGGTTTAACTGCAATGCATCACAACAGCTGCAACTAGAATGAGTCAGTGGATCCGGACTATTTCATGAGTCTCTATTGCAGTGACAGCATGGTCCAGCAGTCAGAGGTCAGGCTTACATGGCAGGACATTGTTGAAACGATTCCTTGCTTTATTCTCAGGTAGAAGAGCTTCCTTTCGTGTCTGCTCCGTGCCAACAGGAATGAGGTTCTGCATGGAAGTTGGCAGATGACACGGCATGCAATTGAGACAAAGATCAAACAGAAAACAGAAACAACTATACACACACAGTTTTACGGGCCTATACAAAAATAGGAAGATATAGAAGAGGAAGAACTAAACACAAGTAGCTTTTATATGTACCTCATATTCCTGGCTGAAACCTCTGTTCTCGTCTGCACTTAATTGGTAGAAGTGATCTGGAAACTTTGCCACAGAAATAGCTCTGAAAAAAAACATGTCATGTCACGTTGTAAGGCAATTGACATACATAAATATTACAGAATAAAGATTTACATTAATCTTAGATACTGTATATTTTTCATAAGTGGTTAACCTACTAATTCTCTCCAAAATTAACCTCATTATACCAGACCTAATTTTCTCTTTTTTACCACATTGTTGGGGACTTACAGTGGTGTTAATATTATGAAGAGATGATAAAAGGTATACTTACTTGTACTTATTATTAAATAGTTTGGAACCACTAATGAATGGCTTTTTTCTGCTGTAGGAAAGAAGCAAAGAGTCTGATTCAGTACGTTTCAGGGAGACAATCAGACGATAGTCATTGTGGCAGCACCAACCTGAGGATATCTGGTCTTTTCAACAAAATGAAGACAGCCAGACAGATCAGGAGACCAAAAAGCAGCACAGCAAATACTGACCCTGCAATGACTCCTACAGGGAGTAAAATCTGGATTAAATGCTTTGTAATATAACGTAGATAGTCAACACAGCAGAGCAATCCCTATTTGCATCAGTCACATTATCTGTATTTTTCCACTAGGGTGATTTTTTTAATGTTTAAAAATTAAAAATTAACAAACATGAAGTTCTAAAAGAACCAAAACCAAACAACAAGCACTTACTAAAAACCTAACAAACATTTGATAAGATAATTAAGTATAATAGTCATATAACTGATGCTTAACCACACAATAATGAAGAAAAAGTGAGAACATATTTTAAAAATTTTACATCAGGAAACACACTGAAATGGTATAAATACAGCGTTCTACAGTCACTTTCACTCACCCCTTGGATCAGTAGGACATAAAAAAACAATTGGCGTATTACTCCTTACAGTCCCGGATAGTGAAGCTAAAGACACCTCATATGTTTTGGCAGGTAGGAATCCCGGAATTTTGATATGCGGTTCCCCATTTTCCACTTTGTAAGTTTTCCCAGTCACGTTCAATTCCACTGAAGTCCACACACCATCCGGTTTATTCCAGACAATAGAGACGAAATAGCCAGCTCCCCAGTTCTCACAGTGAGCATTTAAATCTGGAGGAACTGAGTAAAACAAGTGGAAAGATGCTTTTACAGTACAATCACAAACTGCAACATACCAACACAGTGTACCTAAATGAGTTGTCAAAAAACACAACACAAATTCATGCATTTCTCTACTAAAGAAAAAGATTTGATGAAAATGATCTATCATTTTAAAATCTGTAATCAACTGCAAAAAAGGAATTTGCCTTTTATTCCTATCAAAAAGAAGTAGTTCAACATAACACAAAAATGCACATAATGTATTGTGATGAAACAATCTTAAAATGATTTTTTATAGTAAAAAGTGAAAAGATAGTTAATAAATTAATTTTTATAAATAAATTAACTATTAAAAAATATCATTAGTTGTAGCCCATATAATCATATAGAACCATGTCAAATAGCACTATTAACTATAAATGTTAATAAAATGTACTTTATTTGCTCTGAAGTTGCTCTGAAATTATATGGTACACAAAAAACTAAATTAATAACACGAATGTACTGGGCACATTCAACTACCACTATGGTTAAAATACTTTGAAATCTTTGTTATTAAAATATACATTGAGAACGATCATGTTAGTACTTCACAATATTTCTGTTGGAAATGCAAGCAAACATTCAGTTTATGTGGAAAGAAAGATTTGTACTTACTGATTGTCAGTTCGTGGCGACACTGTTGAAAGCATTTGGAATTTCTTTCATACACAAGAGACACCTCATAGGTTGCACCAGGGTAAAGTCCAGAAAATGACACATTGCTCCCTCCAGGACTGACATGAGTTTGCGATTTATTATTGGCTGTTGCATTCGAGAACAAGCCTTCAATCATTCCTTGTATCGATGAGTTAGTAACATGCCAGGTTACACTGGTACAATCTATGGCTGAAAAGAATGAGAAAATAATTGCAGACAAAAGCCTTAAGCATATTATTCAATCAAAACAATACTTACTTGAGTTTTCCTGAACCACGACTTGTAGGCTCTTTGTAAATTTACATGTGGAACAATATTTTATTATTTATATTGAAAAATGTCCATTGACCACAGATTTTTTTTTAGCATTTGTAACAGAGGAGGCATGTGAGTAAATACCTGTTACTGTGAAGCCTTTATAAGCTGTGCTGTTGAGTCCAGAGAACACTGTGGTCACGTTGAATGGATACTCTGTTCCAGGCTGGAGAGATGGGGATGAATGTGTCATAACATTCGTGGATCTATTTGGCTGAAGTGAGAAACTGTCCCCATTAATTTCAAGAACGTAGCTCCAGTCTTTATCGACGTCCACGTTCCACTCCAGGGTTATGCTGGTCACAGAGCGTTTAGTGACATCGACCAAAGCCACCATTGAGGGAACTGATGAAAATAATTTTTAAAAAGAATAAAAAAGCCTGTACTCGCCACAAGATTAAGGATGTGCACCTTAAATCACACACACACACCATACATTTGGGAATTAATTTCAAATCCGGAAAGAAACTTAGAATACCGGTAAAATAGTTTTAAAAATACTGTGTGTATTTATAAACATTTTGTCCAGCCCGAAGATGAAGTTTTAATAATTAGTAATAGCCTAGTATTATGACATATTTTAGAGAGAGCCTAGTTACGCCCTTACCAGTTAGACACCTGTGTAGATTTATCTCTATTATCCAGGCAGTACAAGGCCGAGTCCAGGTCACTATCGTCTGGCTTTTGTGTGTTTCATTGCACTCTAGTTCTAAGCATCTATTTTCCACTTTTTTACTGCAGTGTTATACTGGTCTGATTTTATGTATCTGTAACAAACTCTTTTTGATTATGACTAGGTAGAATGTAAAGCAATGTAAAGAAAAAGTGCCTCTAATCCTGTTTGAAAGTTTAATTTTACTTGAGTGATTGGTGGGACTATTTGCTACAGTTAAATACAGCAATTTGTGTATGATTTGCAGTGTTTGGGCAGTAGCGGAGCTACACGTAGTGGCGTAACTAGTTCAAATGTTTTCTCAATCAAACAGCTTTTCAGTAGCTTAGCTCTTTTATTGATCAAGTACTGCGGTAGCGGGCATACAAGCTAATGTTACATTTACCCAAGCATTTCAAGTAAACTTGAGCCTTTCTCAAGCTAAAACACAAAAGAATTTCTGCTGCAGTCTGAAATAAAACTGCTACGGATCGGTAAGTGTTGCCACCGTCTACACAGACGTATCATAGACTGTATATAGTCTATGGGACATATGTGTAGCTGGCAGAAGTACTTCACCTACCAACCCTTGGGGTGATGCCTACTACGAGAGCTTGAGTTTACACATTCAGGTAATTCCCGAATAAGCTAACCAATTCAGTGCAGTCTGCAAACACCAGTCAGCAACTTGTCAACAGCTAATTACTAGCTAGCTACAATTTTTTCCCTGTCTATTGGCAGAAAGTAAATAAAATGAAACGTGGTTGGTTTTGGAGCAGTGAGAGCAGAGATCACAGCTTATTAAAGGTTTTATTGATCACTTAGATAGCACTGACTTGGAATTAGGTTGGTTCAATGTAAAACTAATTGCTTCTATGTAGTTAAGCTACTTTTGTCATGCTGCTGTAGCTTAGTTTGCTACATTTCTCTGGGGGGTAGCTTCAGTGTTGTGAAGCTTCATTTAATGTAGAGTAACTGGCAGCTTAGCTCACTACACTACTCCAAGTAGCTTGCCCAACACTTATGATGGCTCCAAATGTATACTCAAAGGTCACCTACCAGTAGTTTCAATAAAGATTGATATATGAAACTGTGAGTTATGAAACTGAGTTATAGATTTTTATTAAATGACAGCATGTTACAAGCAGAATTTGAGGTTCCTTTTTGAGTTTAATTTAATACACATTAAGTGAGCAACACCCCTCTGTTACTGAGAAACCTTCAATTAGATATTGTTTCAGAGCTGTCCTGGCTCTTGTTGTAGCCTGTGTAAGAGGAAAAACATCTTACCTGTGACTGCAGTGATGTTTACTCCACTACTTCTGACATTTTCAAACACAGTGTAGAGACTGAAATTGTATTTAGTCCCACTTGTGAGTTCCAGGATTGTGTGTGTCACTCGTTCCTGTCCTGCTGATGCAGTGATGTTTCTCTTGCTTCCATTGAACAAAAGTATATAGTCGAGGATGTTATTCACCTTTTTCCACTGCAGAGTTATACTGCTCTCATTTTGTCCAACTGATTTGAACTCTTGTGCGCTACGAGGAGCTATAATGTAAAGAAACACAATAAAATGTCACAAATTTTATTAAAAATGTTATGTTTTGTGCAGTTTTTTTTTCCAAAGAAATAATAAATAGCATTAATTTCCAGTATTTTATCAGCAACAGTCAAAAATATTAAGTGAGCAACACCCCTCTGTTACTGAGAAACCTTTAATTAGATATTGTTTCAGAGCTGCCCTGGCTCTTGTTGTAGCCTGTGTAAGAGGAAAACATCTTACCTGTGACTGCAGTGATGTTTACTCCACTACTTCTGACATTTTCAAACACAGTGTAGAGACTGAAATCGTACTTAGTCCCACTTGTGAGTTCCAGGATTGTGTGTGTCACTCGTTCCTGTCCTGCTGATGCAGTGATGTTTCTCTTGCTTCCATTGAACAAAACTATATAGTCGAGGATGTTATTCACCTTTTTCCACTGCAGAGTTATACTGCTCTCATTTTGTCCAAAGGATTTGAACTCTTCTGCGTTAGGAGGAGCTAGAATTTAACAGACACAGAGAAGGTACTTTAAGGTATTTAAGAAAATTACAGGACATCCCTGATAAAATCCTTCAAGTGCTTAACATTTTCAGGAGCTGAAAAGAGAGAGTGGACAGTTTTATTAGAAAGTGTTGAGTTGAGTGTGAGACTTTCACCACGTCAATCATGACTGGTGTTCACACAAGTCTGCAATATAATATGGGGAAATACAGACATGTAAGATCAACCGCTCACACTTACGTGTTGTTGACAGGGTTGTCAATGGAGTGGTTAACAGTGTTGTTGTTTTTGCATTTGTTGGACTTGCATTTGTTGTTGGCAGCTTTGTGTCTGTTGTTGTGCTGGAGTCAGTGACACCCTAATAACAGAATAGGAATCATTGGTGCCCAGAGAGAATGACCTAATCCCAAAAAATATCTAAATTCATACTGTACAAAATTGCCAGAAGTGTTCATCTGACTATGCAATCTACACAAGAGAGACTAATGCAATCTCAAAGTATCCCAAAGCAATGTCATTTCTATTATCTATCTTTCTATTATATTCTATCTAACTTATTGTAAATGGCAGCATGACAGGGAGGTAAAAAAACAACAACACTAATGTTTAGAGGCGTTCTACTCTACTTTTAGTGAACTATTTTCTATATAGGTACAAAAGCTTCCATCACAAACAGGTTAACAAAACTTTTAGAACAAATAGAAAATATTGTTGTGCAGGAACCCTGATGAAACATCAGAGATCTTTAAATGCAAATTATGGCCGGAAATTGTTTTAGCATTTTGCACTTCAACCTCTAAATCTACAAGTGCAACACCTAAAATATGCTACTAAAAGAGCTGACAAAAAGATTCATCCAGACACAACTGTCCAACCATTTTTTTGTTGTTGAAATAATAGCAAATCATATTCATTCATTAAATTCAGATATTTGTGTGTAAAGATATCTTTCATGGGATGCATTTTCTACCATATCATAACATTTAAAGTTCCATATATTATAATAAAAACAAATTACAACACAAAACCGCATCCAGCTACATCACCATGTCTAAAATATACAAGAAACAACATGACAAATTTTGACGGTGTAACTCCCTCTGTTTTAGATTACGTTATTTCCTCATACGTGCTTTTGTTTCTCTGAGGAAGTAAGTGAGAATAGATTACTGTTGCCGGGAAAGAATTAATTCATATTTCACCATCTGAAAAAGTCCATCATTCTTATATTGTGCAAGTATTTTTATTTTCTTTACACAGTGATATTTCAGGCAATGTAATTCCACTGTAAACGTTGTTGTGACGGATATTATGCATTGAACATCCTCTGTGGTTTTGACGCAATAGTTTTCTTTAGTTGAGGTTAACTATCTTTTTAGTAAAGGTACACAAAAGTATCTGAACACTATAAAAGCTGAAGGTTAAAAAAAACTTACCCAAAGTAGACTGAGGAAAACACACAGCACCAAGTGGTCTGAAGTGATTTTGAAAGATAAAGGCTTCGTCATTGTTACAGTTTATTGAGCTACACACATACTATGAGCTTGTTAAAATTTCTTTGTTGTCCCAGCATCAACTTCAAGCTTCTATTGTCAGTACTGCCACTGGTGTGTTGACAAAAACAACAACACTTGACGTTGGCAAAGAACTTCGTGCCTAGGCTGATGCAGTCCAATATTAACTTTAGTCCGGTGGTGTTGACTTTTAATTCTTAACCATGTCCTCCTTCTTTAACCTCTGGTCCTCCGTCATATTGGCAAGTGACTAAGTAAATAGCTGCTTCTCCTTTTGGCCTTGAACAACCACAGAGACCTTTGCCCCGCCCGTTACTTCCTTATTAACGGTCAAAGTGTGCCTATTTTACATATCTATTACTGGTAATTGCTTTATATATGCTTTATGTTTATCATTGCCATTTCATGTTTGTGACTACCTGTATACCCTTTATGATGTTTATGTTATTTAACTTTTTTAAATTGTTAATTTAATGTTTTTTTAGTTAAAATCACTGTCTAGTCTCACTTGGGTTGACTTCACAGAACAGTAGATTTGCTTCTGGTTTCTTTACACTCTCTTGGTAGCCAGTGATATTTATAGCTTCCTTGTGGTTGACATCTATGAGGAACTGCAGACAGAAAAGATCACCAATGCACTTTTAACAGAACATGAAGTCATGACAGTGTTTATAGGCTCATATTATGGTGCAGCACTCAATAAAAGTGTTAGTAAGTCAAAGTAGACATTGTCCCATGTTGTCCATGTTGGAAACATGAGGAGGAAGTTGTCTTCATAAATGTTTATCGTTTTCCTCATCTAATTTTAAACAGAAAAACTATAATGAGCTTCTGTTTTAGATATTGAGCATACCAGCGGTTGTTTTAAAAAGCATAATCATTCAACATTCATGCAAAAAAACTGTATTTTATGATATCTGGCCCCTCTCTGCATGGAAATTTGCTAACAAGACCTGCACTTACAGTTATTAACAAGTGAAACTAATATTGTGCTCATGTTTTTTTTATCTTAATCTATAAAAACTTTAAAATTCATAAAGTTTCCATTAACATCTGTTACAAATGTTGACATTTTTGAATGTCAATAAATGTTTAAAACCTGTAGCTCCAACCTTACTTTGCTAGTACCAGTGAGTCCTATTTAATCTACTTTTCAAAATTGATTACTCTAATTATTATGGTGTAAGTTAAACTTTTGAATACATACAAAAATGTAACTTAGCAGCATTGTGCAAATACAGAAAATAAATGTCATATCACTATAAATTTAAGGTGATTTTGTTGGTCTGGCCATACTTGGGAAAAGGCCAAAAACCTTAATACAATACAAACTCATACAATCCAATGGTTATTTGAAGAACTATAGGTACTCCAGTCTATCAAAAGTGTGTGTGGTCATACTGTGCACCATGTGTATCTGTATACCCCTAGATAAATGCCATTAAAATTATTCTGTTTGGCATTTCTATGAGTGCAACACTAAATCTGCTGCACTTTAAATTAGTCTTTTTCTCCTGGACTGATGCTGAGAAGCTCATCCATGACTTCTATCATAGCTGTTTCAGTTCCCTCCGGTTTGGTCCTCCCTCCCAAATTCTCAACATATTGCAGCACTTACATACAGTAATCAGAATCAGATTTGACTTTATTGGCCAGGTATGTGTACACATACAAGGAATACGATTGCGTTTTTTCCTTAACTGTCGCCACCTTTGTCGCCTCTGATCCACCCACACTACCACATCACCCCCAAATCCAGGACATCCACTGGCTTTCAATCCACCAAAGGACTTAAAACTACTTTGACCCTGACTGCTCCTCACATACATTATGCTGGCCTTTGATGTAATGAATCACGTCTCCATGTATGTTGATGTGCTTACCAACCAGGGTTTGCTTACCATCTTCTCTCTTATAGCTTAATTTCTGTTTTGACTGATCACTTTGCAGCCTGTTATAAGAAATGCGTCAGCTACATTACGGTATTATGGCTCAGAAATATGTGGTCACTTTTATTAAACATTTGCAACAATTAGCTGATATAACATTGGGTTGTTTGCAGTAACGTTACGGATTTTGTTGAGGTTGGCTTGAACCTACAATATATGGGTTGAATACTCTCACGTTGTCTGAAATATGTCATGCGTCCCGAACACAACAGGTGGCAGTGGAGATGCACAGAGACTATCAACCTTTTATATACAGTCTGTGCTACGAACACACAGCGAGCTATCTAGCTAACGTTAGCCGGATCGCTGTGTGTAACTGAAGATAAAGACAGCTAATTTACAATACTGGGTACGTGGAGTAGCATTATTTTTACAGACCAAGTAAGTGACGAAAAGCAAACTTGCCATTGTACTAAAGTAATTCAACTTTAGCCACAGCCAGTCTCGGCTAACATAGCATAATGCTACATTTGTGAAGCTGATGCTAAATTAGCTAATGTTAGCTAAACAGCATGCAACTTCGGCTGTTGGTTAACATTAACCTAAGATAGCGTTAGTAGCTTGTTCGTGTTTTATGATCTTTTAACAAACAAGCTAAAGTCGGAGCTTTTGGGTAACATTAACGTTGTCTGTACTTGAACTAACGTTATCAAGCTAACGTTAGCGTAACCTTCTAAACCCCCGACTAAGAAAGTTACAACCCACTTGAACTAAATTCACTTCGTAACACCTGACGACAGCGTGGCTGCTGTTTCACTAAAGCTGTTAAATATCGGTTGCGCGAAAGCTGGCTAGCAAAGAAGTGCAGAACTTTGCGAAGTCTAACTTTACTTAAGAGCCGATTGAACAAAAGCCAAGTTAGCTGGCTGAGAAAGGAAAGGTATTTAACGTTTTATGTCTTCTGGACTGTTTTTGTTTTTTTTGCTACAAAGGAAGACCTATCACTCTGAAGTTAAGTAATGCCTTTATCCCAACTGTTGTTGGTTTACACTAATGTTATTTTTCTGTCTTTTAGAAATGCAGTCTGTGGTAAAACAAAACTTCCATTCGGAGACCGAGGGAGACATAAACAAACTCATCAACCACAAGCTCAATGCATCCTACACCTTCCTTGCTCTGGTAGGATTCTATAATCATAAAATGAATCCACAGCAGTATAGTCCCTGATTAGTAGTATTTGTTATGTAGTGTATTCAATTAAAGCCTGTTTTTGCGTTCATATAAAACAATAGAGATTTTTTTTGTTTGCTAGGAATCCTCTTTCTTATCCCCTAATGGCTGTTTCATCTCTCTAGGGGATGTATTTTGACAGGGATGATGTTGCCTTGCCAAATTTCTCCAGCTTTTTCCTGGAGTGCTCCAGAAAAGAGAAGGAACAGGCTGAGAAGCTGCTGGAATATCAGAACATGAGAGGAGGGAGAATTTTGCTGCAGACCATTGCCGTAAGTCCACAATGTCGGGTTTTTTTTGAGGGGGCATTTTCAAGCAGTTATCGATAGGATTGGTAAAAAAAAAATGTGTTTATTCAAGGATAAACTTTATTTTCTAGAAACCAAGTAGAGAGGAATGGAGGGGTGGTCTGGATGCAATGTCATTTTCCCTGGAATACCAGAAGTCCCTCAACACATGTATCCTTGATGTGCACCGCCGAGGTGGCATCCACACTGACCCTCACGTAAGTCTGGCACTGCTGGATAAATCATACTGCCACGTCTTCTAAGGCTGTTATTTTGCTTTGAGATAGTGAATATGGGAGAAAAAACAAACAAACAGCTACACTGTTGCACATTAAAAATACTTCATTTGTGTGAGTATATTTTGAGTGATTATGTATAAAGCAAAATCAGAGTGGAAGATTTGAGGAGTATTTAGTCTATTAAATATCAACTGTGTCCTAATTTATTGCCTATTCGACCACCTCCTGTAGCAACTTGCTCACTATTTTCTGTCTTCTTTTGTAGCTGTGTGACTTTCTCGAGCAGCACTTGCTCACCGACAGCCACGATACCATCAAGAAGCTGGGCGATTACATTGGAAGTCTGACCCGCATCACTGCGTCTGAGACACAGGGTCCTATGGGAGAATACCTCTTTGATAAACACTCTCTGTAAAGATCACAAAGTACAGCGAAACAAGCGCCACATCTCAAAGTTCAAAGCAAAATAACAGATAATACCTCAATTTTTCTTAAAAACCACAGTGGAAAAATAATGGTCTCACTAATATGGTGCTAAAAACTATAATTTTCCTAAGCTATTAAAACAAGTCACTTGTTAATTTAGACTCAATTGTATCATGTCATGCATTCCAGTGTGTCAGAGGTTTTAACCATAATAAATATTGTTTAATGCATACTATTTGAGTCAAAATTATTTCAAGAGTTTAAGGTTGGGAACATCATTGAATAAAGTCAGTTTACGCTGACATTGTTTTTGTCTTATTTTTACGATCAGTTTAACTGTATATCAGATTGTTCAGGCAAATAGTAATCTCATCTGTCATGTTGTCTAAACACTTTCTGTGCTTTTCCTAATGTCCTGTCTGCACCTATAGAACGCTGTAAAGATAACCGTAGACTTTGTTTACGCACTGTTGGGTGGAAACTTAATGTTTAACATTAGGCTACCAGGCAGCTTGTGGTTAAAAATGCCCATGCTGCGTCTTAGTAAATTACATGTTTCTGCAAAGATAAGATTTGGTTACAGAAGTGTGTCAACAGAGTGCATCACAACCAGCCACATGTCTTAATATACTGTGTTAGTGTTTCAGTTGCAATCTAGTGATGCAGTGCTGCAACACACCCAAGATAAATAAAGATAATTCTTGATTTTCAACAGTGTTTACAAAACATTAGGCTATAGTTAAAATGGTCTCTAGTATTGTTGTGTTGTTGTATATACTTAAATTCTAGAGGAGTGCCCTCATAGGGAAGACAAGGTCCTGTTAATTAGCTGACTGGAGGTGTCGACCGGACACTACACACTACAGGGGGAATAGCATGCAACCAAGTAAAACAGCCCTGCAATAAATTCTGTAAAGCTCACAATTTTCCTTTTTTTGTTGCTGTGTAAATGTGTTTTGCAATTTATTAAGTTAACTATTAGAGGAGGCTGTTGCATGTTGGATTGGAGCCACTGAGATCCCCAGATGTAGCAGTGCAAACACGTGGCTGCATGCCTGCGGATTACTGTTCACTGCTCTAAATGCGGATATGTGTTTTGTACAGTAAAATGGTAAGCCAAGGGATGGGGAGGATGGAATATCCACTCGCAGTGAAAGTTGTTGGTAGATTGACGATTGACTGCGAGCACAGCTATACTGAGGGGATTAGTGAAGGGCCTGCTGCACTACAATCTCTTCAGTCTAATGGATAAACCCAACCATCACTGCCATGTCTCATCTGTCTAATGAGCAGTCACTTTTCCTACTCAGCATGGAGAAGCCTTAAACATGTGTGACTTTTTCAACAGTGGAGTAGTAATATAAGAAAAGGTGACGGTTGCTCTTTACGCATCTTCAGTCAGACATAAAGCATCCGATGTGTTGTCAGCATTCTAATATCGGGAGGAGGGGTAGGGGGGATTAAACCACAACACTGCTCCCGAGTGATTTGCCAGAGCTTTAGCTTTGATGGAAAGGGTTGCAGGGAGCCTGCCAGTCACAGTCAGCGGCATAGCGTAGGAACGATGGGTGTGTGAGGGCTCCAACAGGCCAAAGGGGAAGCAACAAGAAATACACGTTGAACTAAAAGTTGCTCCAAAAGCTCTTTCGGTATAGAGGGAATTAAAGGAACATATCACCAGGTAAGATAAATATGCATAAGATTTCATACATTTCTGTTCTGATTAACTGCAAGAGCACTACATTGCAAAAAAAAATGTACCAGTGAGAAAGAGCTAGACTACTTTAAGTGAGGTTTTTTTTTTAAATCTTAAAATCACATTTGGTTTTGGACATACCCATTTAAAGGACTGGGTTAATCTTTTGACTGGTTCTTTTGATGTGAATGATTTGCCAGGTTTCCTATGAATCTGATCAAAATGATTAACCCCTACTAAACGGCTGATAATAATTACCTTTAAATGTGAATACTGTTTGCATTTCATTCAGCATCTTCCTCTATTAAAAAGCATCTGCAAGATAAATGTGGCAATTGCCTTTGAGGAATTTCTTCGATCCCAACCAAAAAAATTACTTTTCATGTACACATTATATAAATATGATGTATATTTATTTTTTCTTATTTTAAATAGTATGGGGATAACTTCATGAAAACTACAAATAAAAATATTGGGGTTTCCCCTCAATCTTGGCCATAGTCCATAGGTTTCCTTTGAAATACCTTAATAAACAGTCGTCATTCCAGAAAACTCTCCAAGGGAGGAAAAAATGAGGGAGGAGACCAACCCCTATTTATTTAAGCTTTGAGGATCTGGGATTTTGGATTAATATTGTAGCACCAGAGTTTAATCCAGTTACGTGCAGAGACAGTGACGAGAGAAAAATGGGGATGGGACAAACGGGGGAGTGAAAGCGTGGGTTGTGGGGCGGGGAAGATGACAGAGAATGGGAGTAACAGAAGGATTAGGGTCAGCCATGTTAAGCATCTGGCTTAGAGATGTCCTATGCTCTTGGAACTGTACTCCAATGCATGGACATAGGGATTACACGGCGTACATACGAAGTTGTGTTATCTCTAACAGTAGGGGCCAGCATGACAGAGAACATAACAAACCAACACCACATGAATAACTTCACAGATTCTGCTGTTTTGACAGCTGACATGAGGTTGCCCAGTGCTGGGGTCCGGGCCCGGAGGGCTGCGGAGCCGTCTGAACCGGAGCCAGAGGAAGTAACAGAGCCAGTTCATCATGAGCACTCGCATACAGAACACCATGAGCACTCGCATATAGAACACCATGAGCACTCCCACACAGAACATCACCCCGGCCACGACTACAACCACATGAAGGAGAAGTTCATGAATGAACTTGGTCATCTGCCAAGTAAGTCACTTCTAGAATTTGCAAGAACATGGTCAATAGAAATCCATAACTTAATTTACTTGTTGAAATAAACTGTATATCTTTGGTTATTATTTGAAAGAGGAAATCTACCCCTGTACAGAATTGACATTATGATATATACATATTATTACATATTTGTATTTACCAGGGGGGAAAGAGTGTGTTCAGCACAGTATAAAGAATGATTTTATAATAATATGAGCTTTTTTTCAGGGGAGGTATACCCATGTTTCGATGTTCATACCCATGAAAATCTAAGTGGAAAAAGTGCATGAGAATTGTTTTCCCTTCAGTTAACAACTACTGCTGAAGTGCTTTGAGTAAGGCACTTAATGATGAACTGCACTGCTGGGGACTGTGGTCATACAGGGCCACTCCCAGCTTGGAGTGTATTATTATCAGATTGTGGTTAAGGGTGTTGCTGACAACACACATGCGTACCTAGATAACCGAGTGCTTAAAAAATTTTAAGGTTAAGGTAGAAATGCTCAAAAGAGCCCAATCCACCGTTGTAAAAGCACCATATTCTATTTCAATAGTATCAGTATTTCGATGATGTTACGCATTACGCCCTTGGTTCTGTATCCAAGCTTTGGAAAACCAGTTTATGTTCAAAAATGTTGTTGGAACTGATTCATATTATAGGAGTAAACTGATTTATGAAAGTTTTTTTTCTTTGATGTTATCTCAAGATGTGACAGATTTAAAGCCTCTTGAAAATCCTGACGTGTAGGATCAACAAGCTTTTGCAAAGAGCTCAATATAGAGGGTCGTATTTAAAAGTTAAGATGTCTAATATAATGTTCTTGTTTGTTTTGTTGGGGGTTTTGTTGTTATTATTGTTTGAGGGTCGGGATTTTTCCACACCATGCATCAGACATCCACTGCTTTCTGCCACAATAAGCACACTCCGATTCTGCATTAAGCGAATACTGATAAGAGCCTCTTTTTATTTTGCAGTTCCCATGTGGGCAGTAGGAGCCATTGTTGTGGTGGTGCTGGTTTTGGTGGCATGTTTCATCTTCTGTCTTTTCAAAAAATGCTTCGGGAAAAAGAAAAAGCCAAAGAAAGTGAGGGAGAGGAAGACAGGCCGCCGCAGAAAGGAGAAGGAAGGTGAAGGAGAGGCTGGAGAGAAGGTAGATGATTTCCAGTAACCCAATAATGTATAATCTTACCTGATTTAGATCGTCATGATGAATAGCCAATGCACTGATGTTTTTATCTTGTAGGAGGGAGAGGTGAAGAAGGAAGGGGAGGAAGAGGAGAAAGAACAGGAAAAGTTGGGTAAGCTGGAGTTCTCGTTGGACTACAGCTTCACAGATTCCCAGGTAGGTCCTGTGTGAAAACAAAATCATTATCAGGTTCATCAAAGACATTCATTCATATTAACGATTAGAATATAACAAATAACCATCTCAAAGAAATGTTTACACTTGTTTCGTGACAGCTTAAACTTTTTCAATTCACTGGTCATTCTGACACTTGTTCTCTTTCCTCTGAAGCTTATAGTGGGTATCCTCCAGGCTCAAGACCTTGCTGCTATGGACATGGGGGGGACCTCCGACCCCTATGTCAAAGTCTTTTTGTTGCCAGACAAAAAGAAGAAGTACGAGACCAAAGTTCAACGCAAGAATTTATGCCCTGTTTTCAACGAGACTTTCATCTTCAAGGTGCCTTGTCTGTTAACTTGTCTGTGTTTAGTTTGTTCTGTCCAACAAACAACATGGCTCTGTCGCAGCTTGTGTTGGTGTTCCAGGTTGTTGATGACATATCACTTTTTACCCTCATGAGGCAGACATTTGACCCAAAACTCTACCTCCCCTCGTCCTTAGTCTTTCATTCCCTGAATGGCGTCTGTCAAGGTATCCCTCCCCAAAAATAACAACGCAGTATGTTTTTAAATGTCTCCTGTCACTATGTGTTATTTGTTATTGTCTGGATTTGTACATTTTGTTACATGTAAACAAAATTGTCCACGCCTGACTTCACCGATTCTACATCTCAACGTTTTAATAATTTGTCTTTCTAGATCCCGTATGCAGAGTTGGGTGGAAAGACTTTGGTGCTGCAAGTTTTTGACTTTGATCGTTTCTCCAAGCATGATATGATTGGTGAGATAAAGATTCCCATGAACAGCGTTGACTTGGGCCAGCCAATGCAACAATGGAGAGACTTGGAGAGTGGTGAGAAGGAGGAGGTATGATATGTTGTGTTTTCAATACATTTTGTGCCAGATCTTCATTTTCTTCATTTTAATTTGATGGGACATGATGGTAAGACATAATATTTTCCTTTCAGCAAGAAAAACTGGGCGATATTTGCATTTCTTTGAGGTATGTACCCACTGCCGGAAAACTGACAGTGAACATCATGGAGGCAAAGAATCTAAAGAAAATGGATGTTGGTGGCTTATCAGGTAATTAAGCCTCCTTCCAATTATTATCATTCTGTCAGATATTTGCTTAATTAATGGTAAAAATTATTTACTTCAACAAAGTTCAGTCTCATGAGTAAGTAAAATTGCCCCACAAAACACAACTGTATCACCCTCTTTTCCTCTTCCATAAGATCCGTATGTGAAGATTGTTCTGCAGCAAAATGGGAAACGAATTAAGAAGAAAAAGACGACAGTCAAGAAAAACACGCTCAATCCTTACTTTAATGAGAGTTTCAGCTTCGATGTGCCCTTTGAGCAGATACAGGTAGACTGTGTCTTCATTCATTTCAATTATAAATTTGAAATGCAACAGACTAAGTGTTGATGTGGGGAATGATCACATAACACATCTCTCTTTTTTCTTTCAGAAAGTGCAGGTCGTCATCACAGTGTTTGACTACGATAAACTTGGGAGCAATGACCCCATTGGAAAGACCTTCATGGGTTACGGTGCTACAGGAGTTGGCCTGCGCCACTGGTCAGATATGCTTGCAAATCCCAGGCGTCCAGTAGCCCAGTGGCACACTCTCCTGCCAGAAGAAGAAGTTGATGCGGCAGTCAAAGCAAAACCTCGTTAGAGTCACATCTTGTTTGAGTATCATACTGCTGATATGTTACTTATTGTTAATCCTGATGTTTTCTCAGTTTGCATGTTCTGTTTTCCACTTTGTTTATTTGAAGGCAATTTTATGCGTGTGTGTGTGTGGGTGCGACTGAAATTTGGTTGTTATTAAAACGTCAGCTTCCCCTATTTACCTTGTACTGTAAACCAATGACTGTATACCTGCAAAACACGTGTCTGTAAATGTGCATCTTTTGTGTATGCTCGTGCATGAGCCTAGAAAAATTTGGATTCATAAGGAAGAATTACACTGGGCCTTTTTGCTCTGTTTGAAGTGCTGTGGTGCATTAGAGTCCTGAAACATGATCCTTGTAATGCTTTGGATCTTTTCAAATGAAAATAAACCCACAATAGACAGTTTCACGTCAATGCTTCTGTTATACTTTTAATGTTGATTTGATTTAATTCAATGGGTTATGGGGTTTCCGTAAGGGAGAGGTTTAACTTAACTAGTATTAGTTGATGTTCTTACTGTTTAACTGTGAGAAGTAATTAAATAAAAGCTGTAGGAGTTGTAGAAACTACTCCAGAATGCTATTAGAGAGAGAAGACTATTATGGATAATAATACATTTATCCTACAACGTTTTACCATAATAATCTATTGGTAGAGAGTACTACTAGCAAATCCAGCTGTGTCACCGGCAGGGGGCGCCGGTCTTCCCCATTTAGAAACAGTTTCCTAGCAACAGAACCCAAACTTTCTATTCACACGCTTAGCTGCAAACTTTGTCATAATTCAGTCGGTGAGGTGAGTTTTTCCCATCACTTTTGTTTCAATTGATAGTATCTGGTGGCAGTTAGAGACGGGGGTTTGTGCCTCTGGATAACAGCTTTATTGATAAGCTAACGTTAACATTATTAGATGTTCTTTCGACCAATTAAAGGTAAACGTTACCCTTAGCTAGCGTTATTTAACGCTCGTGCTAAGCTAAGATGTCTCACATGAACACTGTGCCAACTGACGCTCTGTTATGACATTAACATAACCACTCCTGGTTGAGTCGTGATGTGAACCACTTACAGTCAGGTAATGCTTCGTTTGTCTTTCTTTAGGCCACATTACAGGATGAGTGCTGGACGGGCATCTGAGGGCGCGGGCTGCGTCACTTGGTGGGGCTTCAGTCCTGCGCGCGACCTGCTGAGTATGGGTGAGAGCCTCAGCGGCACGAGGATGCGTGGTCCTCGCACTCACGTGCATCAGAGCAGTCGCTTTTATGCAGTGGTGGAAAGTTACCAAGTACATTTTGCTCACGGACTGCTCTGCGTTTTTTGTATTTACTTGAGTGCTTCCAACTAGTGCTTCTACATCACTAGAGAAGCATTGTGCTTTTTATTGCACTACATTCATCTGAGAGCAATAGTACATTACATTTTACAGTGTACATACAAAACATATGAGCTGTTTGTAAAATATATCTGATAATATTAGCTTCACCTCGACCAACTACAACATAAAAGTACAGCTGACTTGTTAATTTTTTAATAATAATGATCCAATAATATAATAATTATACACCAACAGGGGCCATTCTACATAATAGGTACTTTCACTTGTGATAATTACAATTCATTAGTTACTTTTGTATTTGACTTTTACATATGTAATATTTTGAATGCAGAACTTTTACTTGTGATTAAGTATTTTATAGTATGGTATTTCTATGGGTTTTATGTTGTACTGGTAGTTACAATTACAGAAGCGGAAAAAAACATTGGTTTTAATGAATTTACACAAAACCAAAAAAATCACATATGAACACTGAAACAACCTGTATAATAAAGTCTTTCTATTATTTTGTGCATCCTATTGAAATAGCACAGGAGATGTGCAGGGCTGGATATCCTTTGAAATGTTTTTGATACTAGTGCTGACACAATATCTTACTTTTTTGATGCCTTACATTGGGACCTATAAACATTTTGTCCCAAAAAAAGCAATTCTCATTTTTCATTTAAGAATAGATGTCCAACTCCTCCAATGATAAATTATTCATAAACAGAAACAGATGCAAAAGAACACTGCATAAAATGAATAAATGGTAAGTAAACAAGACTACAAATATGACCACACTTTCAATCCTAACATTTGATACTCATACAGACATATTTCATGTGGTACTAAAAAGGTATTGAGGTTCGGTACCCAGTCCTGGAAGTATGGTGCTATGGTGTGTTCTCTCTGTATGCTTTCTCTCTCTGTGCCTAGGCCCTGTGAGACTTGAAGGGGACGTCAATGTTTTACTAGTCGGCAGTGGAGATCCACGACATATTTTGAAGACCATTGCTGGTTTGCAAAACGAAGCAAGCCTTAATGTGAGCCTCAGTCTATTAAACTGTCATGTGACCCCTGAGAACAAATTGGTATGCTCTACTGTGAGCTGCAAACTTCTTCTCTCTGCTCTACTGCAGGTGTGGGTGATAGAAAACAGCATGGAGGTGGTGGCTAGACAGCTGCTGCTCCTCTACCTGGCACTGATGCCCCAGGAAAGCATGGGAAATAATGGTGGGTGGGGTTTTGTGACATTCTTCACTTTATAAATGTTCAGTAAAAATATTAATAAAGCTAAAAGTCCTAACATTTAAGTTATATTGTCATGGTCTTTATTTTCAGAGAAGACCGAGGTTTTCCTGGAGGTGTTTGGGAATAGTGAGATGCGCTGTCAGACAGAAGAGACACTGAGACGTGCAGCATCACAGCTGTCTCTGTCTGTTACTGAAACATTGGAGACACCCACACACCCCTGTCTGAACACAACTCTTCTCAAGGTACAGTAAGCTATTAAACAAGCCTATCCTGTGTGTTTCTTTAAGAGTTTATGATTGATCTTTTTCTGAAATCAGACACTGAGGCCTGCTCAGTAAAACCCATGTGAAACTACACTTGGTATACAGTACATAATGGACAAAATGCGGCTGAGTAAGTGCTCCACAAATTCAGTGAAAGTCTACTAATTTCATACTCTTTTGAATATTTCTACAGTTCAAGGAGCGAGATGAGCTGGCCAGGATATTCAGGTTTTGGATCAAGCCTCAGTACTCATCTTCATCTGAGTGTTCCTCTCCTATCTTAATGTCCAAAGCCTGGGATTATCGGGTCAGGCAGCACCTTGGAACACGCTACGACGCCAAGAGGGGCTGCTTTGACTGGGACCTTACAATGAAACTGCACGAGAAAGGGGTATTTGAATATTTGGTGTACTTTCCTGTATTTGTATCAGAGATTCTTTTTTAAAAAGATGGGAATTTTGAGGCTTATATGTTGCACTGAAAGATGGACACCTTTTTTGTACTGACTCTCCATCTGCAGTGTGGTGTCATCAACAAACAGCAATATGAGCGTTGGAGGGAACGGGGATTGGCGTTCGAAATGAGGGAAGGTGTCTACCAAATAACCAATCCAAGTTTGCTCTCTTCAAGAGTGTTCAGTCAGGTAAGTGTTTGTCTGTTTTCCTACACAACGTTTCTACACAATGCATCAATAAGACGGCACGAAGGATCTTAACTTTGCATGTGTCTGGACAGAAACGGGACAAAGTGGCTGTCAGGGGCTACTGGGGAGACATTGTTTCCAGTCCTTACCTCTCCTTTGGCATTGAAAGTGATGACAAGAGCCTGCTGAAGACACAGAATGGGCAACATATCAAGGTAAAATATACAGTAGTAATGGCACAGATTAGATGTTGGATTATAGTTATGTCACCACTTCCTTTGATCGTACATCTGAGGAATATATTAATGTTGTTTTTTTGTCCACCCTTCTTTTCCTCACATCCACAGACAGCCCAGGATATCTCCTTTGCAAATGTACAAGCATTGTTCCAGTCCCTGTCCAGTAGACGGGGCTGCCCCATGACCTCTCAGTCAGACACAGAAGCAGAGGAGCAGTCCCCACAGACTGCTCGAAAATCTGTCACAGTTAATGGTAAGTGGCTATTAATGCTAGCAGGCCTTCAAATGATTGTCAGTGCAGCGCAGGTAAGAACAGGAATGGGAGCTCAGGCAATGACAAAAGCCATTAAACTCACACATAATTTGTTGTTTCAGTGTTCAGTTTTAACTTAAATGTTTAAATACATTAAAGAAGAGTAAATGGGAACTCTTTAAGCTTTTCTGTGAATGGTAGATCATTTCCCATCCTTCTGAAGCCCGTTTTGATGTTTAGCACGCAGAAAACAGTAACTGTGTATGAAACCTGAAGGTTTTAGCACTGAATTTTCTCAAATCCTCTTCAGACTTAATGCGCCTGAATGGGATCCATGTGACCTTCCTGCCTATGGACTCACTTCACAGACTGCCAGAAAAACAGAAATACTCCCACTTCTTCAACACCATCTATGTCTCCGCCAGGTGAGAGCTTTATTTTTTACTTACTACAGATAGAATTTTACTGAGTAAATTATTTATATTTTCTTAAATATGAATATAGTAACTTAATCTAAAATAAATCCCTTCAGCATCCTGTCTCCTCGACTGCAGACTACTGATATGAGTGCTGAACATGTTTCATTTCTGTGTTTTTGTTTCCCTCTCTGTCAATGCTGCAAAGCTGCGTGCACCAGTTGGGGCCGACAATGAGACAGATTGCAGCACCAGACGCTGTGCTTGTTGTGGAGTTGGCCAAGTAAGGGTTTTTATAGTAACAGGGCTTGTTACCATGGAGACAGTGTACAGTGACTATGCTATGCAATTCACAAGTGCAGAGTGTTTGCTTTTGTGTATCTGATGTTTTGCGTTTGCTACGTATTTAAGTTTACTGATAAACGGTTAATACTAACTCTAACTGCGGTCTTTGCATTTAAGTTGCATTTGTGGGTTATTGTATGTATCAGGTACATTTTGGATCTGAACAAAGAGCAAGAAGCAGGCTTTGCAAAGAAAGTGGTGAGCATCGCTCTCGAGACTGAATTTGAGCCGTGGCAGGAGGGGAAGAGTGATGACGTCCATGCTGTTTTCATACCACAGAAGAAGTGAAGGTGGTTAATTTAAGCAGTTCTGTTTACTCTGCTCCCATTGTCAGCAGCTTTACCTTCAAAATATGCAACAGATTGACAGTCAAGGGAACTGAAATTTTACAAGATGTTATGCAGGCAGAAGTTTGCTAGTCAATGAGCAGTAGCTGTGAGTGGCCTCAGATATTACTTCATTTTTGTTTGTAGTACCTGTGAATTAGTTTGAAGTAGTTTAAAATTTCAGATTTAATTTTCAATTTGAATGACACTGATGCAATTGCAAGTGAATGTATTGCAATATATGCCACACAAAAATCTCTTATATCTCTCTTAGTATAAATGATGAGCACTGCAAAATTGCTGCAATCTTGTCCTGAAACTATTGAACAGTCTTCTTGTTTCTTTGTGCCTCCTGTGCGAGTTCACTTCCAGCGTCCTCCAACCTTCCCCTTACCATGGACCTTTTTGCTGCATTGAGACAAGAAAATGATTGAAAATGATGAAAGTAGATTATGAACTGTCGTGTGACTGAGTGGCAAAGGAAAAGGAAGTATTTTGTAACTACTTCCCTTTCTGCTCTATCACTCTATGTTCATATAGTAGTATGTTTCCTGTGCATAAAGTGGCAGATGTTTAAGAGCTGTGAGTTTAGCTGTGAGTTTGGGATTTCCTGTGTCAATGCGACTGTTGCCATCCATCTGTGGTATGTTTGCATAGTCAATGCAAAGTAGCTCTGTACAATGCTCTACTTTTTCTTTCTTGGGGTGTGGGAGTTGTGTCATTGTGGCTTAAGACATGCAGAATGACTCACAATTTCTGAGCATGTTGGATTCTGTTCAGGAGGACATTGATCTGAAAAAAACAAACAGATTCTGACATCACAAAATAGCCATTTTCAAAATACCAGTTTTGTATATTCTCTAAAGGCTCACCTCATACTTCTGCCTCTTTGTCTTCTCAGTCAGGTCAAATTTCTCTGACTCCAGTTGGTATATCCATTCCCACATCTCCTTGGCTCTCTCTCTAAAACACAGCATTAACAACTTAAGATGACAGATGTATACACCTTCTAAAATCTTAATAAAAAGGTCACTAGCAACTTTTTCTGCAGCAGCTTTAAATGGTATGTGCCAGCTGGCACGCATACAACATGGTGCTGGTTTAAAATGCAATGAACGTTCATTTAAAATGAACCCAAATCTACTGGCAAAAACAAAAAAACTCAAAATGCATCAGTCTTTAATGGACCTTAAACTGACCTCAGGCCGTCCTCTCTCAGGTTCTCAAGAACCAGTGGCTTGCGTCTCTCTGCCAGAGTCTTCTTCTTGATTTCCCTCGCAGTTTGCCTTTTTCCTCGCCTCTGCTCTACCTGCAGGAAACAAACACAACTCACTCATCGGACACACATGAACTCTGAATGTCATGTAGATCGGTTCTTTCAGAGGGCACTATAAATTCTGTGCACTTCACATACTTGCAGTATACACTCACACCTGCCTACAAATATTTTAGTCTGACCTTGGCCAGGAACCCTCCAAAGTGAGCCCCCATGTTAGAGAGCACTTTCTTCTTCTTGGCCTCATCCTCTGCCCTCTTCTTGGCCTCTTCATCCTCTTTCCTCTGTCTCTCCTCCTGAGGAGGTCATCTTCAGCTGATTACTGCAGTTACATTAACTTGAATTGCTCTTTAATAATGTGTCGGGTCAAAATATAGTGACCTGAATAGACATTATGGATATGCATGGATCAAGCAACCTATGTAGAATAATGTTTAACATTAATTACAGCAATCCGTGTCTGTCTGTCCCGTTCTTTTTCAGCCCTGACACGCTGCTGCTCAGCTCTTTCTGCCCGGCGGCTCTCCTATAACAGAAGAAAACCATGTCAGCTGGACTTTTACACATGCCTCTTTAATCATTAGTCTGAATGATCGGTGTATCCTGGCAAATCTCTCTTTCAGACAAATAAATGGGAATGGGAAAGGCATTACGATCCTGTCTTTGAGTCCAATCAGCTCCTCTTCCTCTTTCTTCCTTTGCTCAAAGTGTACATCAATCAGAGTCTGCAGCTCCAGAAGATCTTTCTCCATCCTTTTCCTATGGATATCCTAACAGGGACCAGTGAATTCCCAGATCAAGATTATGTAATGCTGTACCAACAATGTAGTGTAAGTATGTGAAAATGAAAATTGGATAATTACATTTTCATTTTTACTCAAATAACATAACATAATTATAATGCTATTGTGGAATTATATTTTCATTTTCAGGTTTACATTATCATTTGTATTATGTCCCCTACACACTTCCATACTTGAAGGAACATACATCAAAGTCAACCCTCTCTCCCTCAGGGATTTTAGGGGCAGCGAGCTGTGTGACCAGTGGCCTGTAAAATAACATAAAGGCATATAAACATATACATTTTTTTGACCACATTATTTTTACTTATTTATGATGCATTTAGTGGTAAAATCTGAGAATATTTTTTGATATTGAATATTCCCATGCATTCTTACTTGTACTTGGGGCGTTCTTCTTCAACAGGACAGCCAGAGTAACAATGAAAAATTAAATCAGTAAATTTTTTATAAGCTACAGTTAGATTTGAAAACACCAAACGTACAATGAATTCAAATTTAACTCTAATAGGCATAAAGTTAAGTTTTACTACATCAGAAAACCCACAATTCATGGCCACTGTTCATAATCTTATAGGTTAAAGAATGTTTTTTATACGGTTACTGTGCCTGGGAGCTATGTAAAGTTTAAAGTTTCCTGTTTTGAATTTGAAGTCTCCCTGTGTTGTACCATGCTACTGATGATGGACTTGTATCGTGGAAAAACATAGCAGAAAGCTATAAGCAAACACTGGATGGAATATGCAAATCGATATTTACATTTTGAAGTATCCTGTGGAGACGCCCAGGTTGCTGTTGTAGCTTGTTTCTGAATGTGTTATAAGTAAAAGGACAATAAAAGCAACACAGTTCAGCATCACAGTCTCACCTCCCTCTCCCTGCTCCTCGTCTTCTTCTGGAGAAAGAAAGAGTGACAGAGCAATTGAGCTGAGAGAAAAGATAAAATTGCTGCTTTATTAAATGAATGAATGAATGTCCTTACCTTCGTGATGGCCTCTAAATAAAAAAAAAGAATTGAAAGAATACATCAGACATGCCATGAAACAGAAGCTAATGTATTATGAATGCAGAAAAGTTAACTGGTAGGTCTGGACTGACTCACCCATGGTCTTCTAAATCAGACATGGTGACACTGGAGAGAAAACCAGAAATAGTTTTTAAATTATTTTTTTTAAATGTAGTTCCAACAACATTTGGAACAACATTTTAGCTCAGTCACCTCGCCTAATGATGGCCCCTTTATTCTGTAATTTCCCCTTGAGGCCGCAGTGGTCCCGGTTCAGCAAATGTTTCATATTCTTGAACATAAATATACACTTATTAATCAGCAGCATCTAAATGAAATATTTGACCATGCGCACATAAAGGTAGATGAAACCCTGAATTCCTGGAGTGGAGGTCATTTAATTTAATTAATTTAATTTAATCAGTATTAGGCCTTCTAATTAATGAATATGTTTGCCAGCCACTCCAGTTCACTGAGCTTTAGTCATAAAAGCTCCTGTCACCTGATGTAAAAAAATAAAATAGAGAACATATTTCATGATTTAAGAGACCGCCACTGGAGATGCATTACACATTCAACGCAGGTCAGTGCTTTTGTTCAAAGAATAAGATTAAGCCCATTTGTAGCTAATGATCTAGGAATAGAAGAGGCCAGAGGGACTATAGACCGGGGTAGTATCCTGTTACCCAGGATAAGCGTGAGGTATCAGCTGGCCAATCCTTCTCGTTTAATTTGATTTACAAAAGAGAATGTGGGATAGAGAGATTAAGCTGGTCAGCTGGCTGCTATTAACACCAGAAAAGTCCTCTATTATCATTTGATCTACTCACAGTCTCACTAAACTGAAGGGATAGCCAAATGTGCATGAAGCCCCATAAATATTTTAGCATTCCTAACCATTACTTCAGCAGTTTGTATACGTATTTCAGTATTTTACAGAGTACAAAGTCAAAACCGTCTGAAGAGCTACAGTTAAACTGAACAAACTGAAAAAATAGATTTCTGGATAGCCACACCAGCAATAGGTCAATTTTCAAAACACTATTTTCGATGCAAACAACTGGAAGGCCTCCTACACTGCCTGCCTTGGAGTGTATTAACATGGTAGATCAAGCACTGAGGCCACCCAAGTCTCTCAGATCCCTTCGTAGTTAGTTTTTAGCCAAGATCTCAGCGCATGAGCATGTGAATCTGAATAAACATGGGCACATGGACAAAAGGCAGATGAGGGATTGGGAGAGGAATTCATCACTTCATCGCTTCACTGTTGAATGTTTCTGGACAAACTGCCAGACCCAAAGTCACAGGCAGACAGAGGGGTCAAGGGCACCAAGAATAACTTGTTATGAGGGAGCATTCTTAATTCCAGAGATATAATACACCTTTACTGTGGGTCCTGTGTTCAAATACATATTATGCTGTTATGTTTTGATCAAGAAGACCCCACTGAATTTGATTATAATTAAGTTGAAAACCCAGCGTTTCCAAATATTCCTAATACTGCAGGCCTAAAATGTCTATTAAACTGCATACAAGCCATCTAGATTTTTCCGTTTGGTGCAGCCATTAAAACATGGTATCTTGGATTTATATAGCTCACCCAGTATTAAGATGATATGGCTTCAGTGAGTAACTGGAACAAGCAGATACTGAATTTATTGTGTCTGTGACATTGTCTAATGAAAAAAATCGGACTATTTTTATCTGACTTAATGAGGAAAACAGTGTTCAGACTAGAATTGATAAATAATCTATTGTTAATTAGCTATTATTTACATGTTAAAAGTGTAATAAATGATTTTTGCCCACTTGTGGACAGCGGAAACAAGCTGTGGACACAACCCTGACATAATAGCACCTTTTAAGTTAATATGGTGACCTTGTTTGGAAGCAAACGGCTTCCAGAAGACATGGAGCATTTGGAGTCATGTTTCTGGCCATCTGATGAATGTTAGTTCAATATTCCGTCTCCTTTTAGCTCTGTTTTTGGTCTCCACCAACTCCTGAGGGAAATATCTGGCTCTTTAGCCGCTTAATGCTCCACTATGTTCACCAGCTAACGCCAGTTGCTAACTTTGCGTCTGTCAGTGGATTGGTGCTGGCCAGGTAGCATACAGTGGGGTTTATGAGAACAGCTGTCTGCTGTAAGACTGATTAGAGGTAATCAAAACATTAAAGTTGCAGGGCAGAAAATCAAAACAACAAGCTAAAAGACACTGAAAAGCTCTGTAGTGCTGAGGGGAACTGTGGCTTTAGTGATAATTCGCTACGAGCGACCCTTTTCACATTGCACAGTATTTTACACTCATTTGACCCATTGTTAAAATGAAAAATATTGATTATAGCTTTTTAAACAAACTAATTTAAGCAAAGTTAGCTTTGAAATTAAGCTAACAATAATGTAATTTAAAATGTTCATAGTCCATAAATAATACTATATAATCAAACACAATGGTGTGCACATCCCCTGGACATAGTAGAACAATACATACCAATTACAGTACTACATGCTGATAGTGCCACTTAAAGATTGGGCCAGACAAAAATAATGGAAGACTTTGCCTGAAAAAAGAAAAGCCCAACTTTTTGATTGACTGCAAATATCTCAGAAAGACAGACACTACTACTTCGAGATGGTCACATATTTCAAACATCACAGCACTGTACAAGAATAAACACCTTGAGTTAGGAAAAGTCAAAGCACAAACCTGAACAGCAAAAGAGAAGGATGTTCACTGATGATGAAAACAAGGGGAGTAACAACTCGAGGGGAGACAGAGCTTTATATAAGGGGTCTTCTGGGATGACAGAGAGGTGACTTGGACTAAAATGTGTGTGTGTGTGTGGTGGTGTGTGGGGGGGGGGTGTTTAGAAAAGAAGGACAGGGACTATATGTGGATTATTGGCAGCTTTTTGGAGCATAAGCTGATGTCTGACAAGCAGGATAATGAGCGACGGGTTTGTTACTGACCCCATAGCTGAAACAAGAGACACAAAGACAGGTGGCAGAAGATAAATAGAGACAGACGAGAAAGAATAACAAGAAAAACAAGAAATGTTCTGGCAAGACACAAAGGTGACGCAAATTGCTCCTGTGTATGAAAGACTCTGAGCATCACTGGTACCCTTGGTCTTGCTTCGCTTACAAAGCTGAACCTTGAATCTTTAAAGGGGATTTAAGGGAGTAAAAACTAACTTTAGCGCTCTGGAGGTTGTTCCTCTGACTTGTCAATAATGGCTTACTGTGTGAGATTTCCCAGGATGAGTGTTCCTGATCTTTACTGACAGGCTGATCTTTATATTTGAATATGTTATATGAACTAAAAAAACAATTTAAACTTCAAGGGAGATATTGAAAAACTAGAGAAGAAATGCACCACTCGTAAATGTCACGCCTGCTTTAGAAGTCTTGTTTTTGAGGAACATTACTGATTTTCTTCTTTTCATCTCCATATCTATCCTTCTCCTGTAACCGCATAACTACAATTGCCTCTTACAGATATGTTTATGAAATGCAAAATATGTCCTTGTGATGGTCATACGCAAACAGCATTTCCATAAAGACAAATATGAAAGCTCTTTGGGAACGACCGAAACACAACATGTGAAGAGTGAGAGAAAGAAAGAGTAACAACCTGCAGAAGTGCACTTTATCTCTCGTGAGGAAACATCTGTGCATAAGGTAAGAAGAAGAATTTGGATATAGAATATTACTTAATATAGAATTATTTACAAACTAGAGCACAATTTGAAAAAACACATTAGGGCTGCAACTAACCATTCTTTTCATTATCGATTAATCTGCAGAACATTTTCTGGATGAATTAATTAATCGTTCGGTCTATTAATTGTCGAACACTGAAAAATATCACATTTTCCTAGAGTCCCTGTTGACGTCATCAAATGTCTTGTTTTGCCCTACCAACAGTCCCAAAACCCAAAGATATTCAGTTTCTAACGACATAAAACCAGAGAAAAGCAGCAAATCTTCACATTGGAGAAGCTGCAACCAGAGAATTTGAGGTATTTCTTTCTTAAAAAAATGGCTTAAACAATGAATCGATTCATTTTCTGACGGTCGCCTAATCGATTCATCGACTGGTCTTTGCAGCTCTAGAATACACGCGCATGCTTCCTGGGATGCTATCACAGCTTTATCTATGCAGATTTTGCTCTGTAACAAGAAAGAAATGAAGTCATGGGAGGCATTTACTACTATAGTCAAGGATTTTAGCTCTAGAAGAAATAAGCTATTATAAGATGAAGATGGAGGGTTTTTAGATAGATAATCCCATTGTGGCCTAGCTGTCAGATAACGTTATACATTCAAAATATCCACTCAAGGCATAAGCAAACTAAACGGTGACTTGCAGAACCAAGGTCGCTTGAGAATCTTTCAACAAGCAAAGCGTTTTCTCATTTTACTGTAGTAGTGTAGTACTGTAGCAAGTATTAATTTAACTAAATCATCTTTCTTAAACATGTTTAATATCTCTCTGTCAAATAAATTCAATTTATGGCCTCAAAAAAGCTTGGACCCACACTGAGAGGAGTACCCACTGGTCAACTGAATCACTGGGAAAACATTTCAGCCTAACAGGCTAACAATTACTACATTAGAGACAAGAATGTTGCCCCCGGTATAGCTGTGTAAGAAAGTGTTCATCTGATTTTTATAACAACTTGTATAACATTTGTCCTTTAATATCCTAGAAAAAAACATGCTCCATCAGGTGATTTTGCTTCTAGCTTCAGGTAAGTGAAATTACAACACACACTGTTATAATAATGATAAAGCCTGCTCGATTTGATGTTTTGATGGGTATGCCTCTGCAGGTTGTGTCACTTTGTGTTCACACATTCATCGAGAGTATTACCTGATAAAGGAGGCTAAGATATGGGACGAGGCCCAGAGTTACTGTGCAAAGACCTACACGGACCTCGCTACCATTGGCAGCCATGATGACATGAAGAGGCTAGTGAACATAACAGCAGCCAGCGGCGTGACGGGAGAAATCTGGATTGGTCTGAAAAAGACTGGGGTGGCGTCCTGGCTGTGGTCTGTAGGAGAAACTCCGACCAGTCACGGATTAGCTGAATACACTAACTGGGCCATTTTTCCTAATTCCTTTCACCACTGTGGAGGCATGAGGGGTGATGGGAAATGGGTCAGTGCTCTCTGTGAAACAACACTTCCTTTTGTCTGTCAGGATGGTAAGTAAGATTACTTTAATGTGACACTTGAATGGCCTTATTCCAATTCACTTTCTTGACAAGAGTCGTCGAACTGTCTGAACGTACACAGACCTGGTAGCTCACCTGGTAGAGCGCTACCATGTATAAAGATCCTTACCGCAGCGGCCCGGGACCTTTGCTGCATGCCATCCCTTCTCTCTCTCCCCTGCCTTTCCTATTTCTCTCTACTACGACTATCAAAATAAAGCAGAAATGCAAAGAAAATCTTTAAAATAAATAAAGAGCAGTGCACAGCTGGTCTCCCACATAGTTGGTGAGACAGTCCAAAACGGGGCTAGCTGAAGTCCTATATTTAGCGCACAGGCATTGAGTATGGTGTCCGTCTTTTCATCCAACTCTCGGCAAGTTACCAAAAGAGCTAATTTTCCAAAATGTCAGTCTATTTCTTAAAGCATGGGGCGTGGGGGTGTTTTTGATAGATTTTGGGGAGATCTTTTGTGGTTCTGGAGGGAGCTTAGTAATGTCTGAATGGCTGATGATGTCATTAGGGTTATCTCAGATTAGGTTGGACATTTTTTGAACAGACAGCCTGCATTATAAAGTGGGGGAACTGGGGACTGAAAGATGTTCCTGTTTACCAGGCAGAAGTTCTGATGAACAATGATATCAAGTTGCATTATGGGAATTGTAGGAATTGCCGCATTTCTGGAGCTTGTCCCATACTAAGGACTAAAGCTAAGGATATCTCAGCCTCTGCTGCTTTGTTTTAGGCCATTCTTTTTAAATCTGTGTCTAACTCTAACAACTTTATGAAAGTGCAATACTAAATCACTGGATTATCTCTTTAATGCAAATGTATGCAGAAGCTTAAAAAATAGTAGTGTGTGTGTGTGTGTGTGTCCATTCTCTCCAAACATTTGAATCTTTTCAGTACATTTTGCAATATTCACAGGTAAGGGGTCCAGCAGGGCGTATGTTGTTCTTCAAGAGAAGTCTTGGAGGCAAGCCCAAGAGTATTGTCGCCTGGATAACACAGACTTGGCCAGTGTGAGGAGCCAGACTGAAAATCAGGCATTACAGCAAATACTTAATGAAAACTGGCCATCGCTGTCCTTGGTGTGGATCGGTTTGTTCAGAGATGAGTGGAAATGGTCGGATCAGAGCAACAGTTCCTTCAGATACTGGGAAATGTATCAGCCAAATAATGATGGAGTCTGCGCATTGTATAACCATTTTGGGAATAAATGGTATGACAGAGGTTGTACTTCAGCAATTCCCTTCTTCTGCCATGGTGGTGAGTATATAATATCTGTTACAGTCTGACTCTATCATGTTCCTCATTTGCAAAGATGGACTTGAAATCCACATTTTGGTTCTCAGTTGTCCTTGTTAGTTGCTACATTATTTTAAAAGTCATCCTTAACATGATTGATTTAACAAAACAAACTGAGCGTATACTTGATTTAATGTATTATTTCAGTTTTTTTAACCGCAGAAAGAAAAGTCATGAGGCAGAGAGTGAGGGTGGAAATGAATTCAGATCCATTCTTAAACTTCAGTGATTCTGCTGTGAGCGACGCCATTTTGAACCAAGTAAGTTTTTGTCTACAGTATTCTAAAATGTAGGTGCTGCTGATAGTAATGTTACATGAATGTTGCTTTTTTAAAACATTGGTAGAGGTCAAGTTTTCACTACCTGTGTACACAGGCGATTATCATTGTAACATAATTAAGTAGCTCATTTGAATGAAGGGATTGTTTGTCAAAACTATTTTCTTGCTTCAATAGATCCAAAAAAAGTATGAGGGGGTCAAGCTTCAGTGGAGGGTCCAGCCAGAGGGGAAGATTTTCCATAAAAAAGAAAAGAAGACAGAAATGAATACAGCCTGTCAGAATGTGACATAAAGTGAAGCTGCCACTATCAAAAGATCTGTAGTGCCAAACAAGCCATTACAATTACTCCTGGACATCTGTACGGGCACCTTAAACGGGGACAAAAAAATACTCTGGCTACAGTGGCTCCCACAGCCAGTGAAATCATGAGAAATGAAACGAGAATCAGCTGATTAATAGAGAGTTGTCTTCTAATAAAACTGAAAACTGAGCTGCACAAAATCTTATAAATTGTTGTAGTTGCATTCTGGGTAATGTAGGAGCCATTTGATAAGGAAGAAGAATGCACTAAATAAAAAAGGGACATCTTTGGTTTTGTCCGTCATGCGTCCGACAACGTTTTATGAATGCAATGCTAAATTGGTGAATCTTTTAAGGCACCAAAAAGAAACACACGTGAGGCCTTTTTTCTTTAACAATGACTTTATGTTCCCTTGTAATATTGCATTAAAAAAACAATAGCAATACAATGAGACAAGCTCAACTGATCTGGAGTAAAAACAATTTAGGCAATAATCAATGGAGAAAAACAGAGGAATCTGCGTCACTGGTAACACACCAACCTTTGAATCAGATGGCTTGACTACAAAGTGTCACTCGACATTTAATCCACATCTGACCTGCAGCACTGCTGGAGACTGGATAGCTGCACATGATGTTCATTAATATAGCTTGCATTGTTATGGTGCTTGTTTGATACCATTGATGAAAATAAAAAATACAAAACAGATTAATAAATGGCAGTGAAATAACTGCATTACAGTCTTTAACTTGGTGAGTTTGAAATGTCTACTGACCACTTAAAGAGAAACTGACCTACATTATTTGTATGTATAGTTTGAATATGTTTGAAAAAATAAAATAAAAAGTTATTTCCTGGGTGAGTTGGCACTGAATATAATAGCAGTCAAACAGTAATGCAACCTATGAATTTAAAATAGAGCCATGTCATTTCACTACATGTATAAACAGCCGGGCACTATCAGCACAGCATTACAATCGTGTTTTTGTAGAAAGCAGATTTATACATGATGAGTAAACGCTGAGAAGTCACAGACTTCCAAGATTTTAAAATACTTAGTGTCACTGTTACAGCAATGTTGCATTCAGATGGCAGGAACTGAAATCACCTCGACAGTCCTGCGTGTTTTCTCTCCATGCTAACGATCTGAGACTTGAATTTATATTAAATTACTCCCTGCCATAAAGTGAGGTGTTAGGAACTTCTAATTCTAACTTTGAGTGGTGTAATTCATACTGGCCTTTTTAAAATAATCAAACCATGTGACAATAGATAGAATTTCAGCTAGGGTTTATGATTAGATTGTTTCCAATGCTTTGACTGTTAAAACTAAACCAATAATCCGCACTTCATTTGTTAATCTATGGACCATTTTCCTTCTCACACACCTACCACACAGCTAATGTACACACAAATACAGATGCAAATCAGTAAAATCACAACCCCCATAGAGCTGTCTCTTAAAAATCATCTGGCTGGCTATAAAATTCTCCCAATGCTTGAAGGAAAATCCCTGTCTTTCCTCACATCATAGTGTAACATTTATGCACACCTTCCCTTCAGCATCCTTTTGCCCTGAGTAACTACCTACAGGTTTTTCTTGAGCCCTGGCAGACTCTCGTCTGTCTTGTTTGGCTCTCTCTGGTTGGGGCTCAGCAGCTTTAGCAGGTCGTTCATGGCTTTTCTGATCTCAGCACCAAACTTATGGGCGTCCTGGAAGGGAGAAACACAAAGAATGAGTAGATAAATGTGTCTGGGAGAAAAAAACTATTTGCATTTAAAAAAAATCAAAAAACAACTTCATCCAAAAAGGTTTCATGTCATCACATCTGCTCTCATCAGTCTAAATAATAACAGAGATTAACTTTAAATTCAAATAACTTCACAAAATAACTGTGCTCAAAACAAAAATGTGTTGTTATTGTTGTTAAAATGTTTAGATGTGTTTAACTCCCAAGTACTGATATTGACAACTGCCTCACAAATCCAGTATCAGTCTGGCTGTAATGCTCACCTTCATAGGCTTAATCCTTTAAATGATTCTAGCCTTTTCCTCAAACAAACTCTAAAGGTTACAGAAATAATAAATATCATACTTTACAAGACATGCACACATCTTCATTACTGGAAATCCAAATATCTTGTCTACTCTTTCTAAATAGAAGCAATTTCAAAAATTGTGGTCAAAAAATTGAATGAACAGCATAAAATTTAAAAAATCATTCCTGGCACAGCGGTTCCTCGCCTGAGTAGATGAGTTTATTTTGTTCAGTTTTCATGAAACTCACAGTGTCTGGACATGAGTGCTTGCACGCGATGTGGAAGTTCAGGTAATCTCCCAAAACTTGGTAGCACACCCCATAACCATCATCAGCCACCTGAAAGAGATACAGACAATATTTATGCTCATGGCTGCTTAATGATTATCAGAACACAGAGCCACTTTCAAAAAAGAAGAACCGGAGTTGTATGTGCAAGAAATATTTTAAAAACAAATATAAAAAATATTAGCTTATAAACCTTTAATCTGCAAAAATAAAGTATGGAATGGTATAGTTCTTTCTCAAACCTCAAACTATGTACAGCCATTAAGATGGGTTGTTTCCACTGGAAAGAGAAACTGAAAGAGTGTCCACTAATGTAAAAGCTACTGTATGCTGTAAAATGTAACAGAACTAATAAAATGATGTGCTACAATGGCAAAATGTATGTTTACTTCTGGTTTCGAGTTTAGCCATTAACTTAAACAGTTTAAGGACTTTGTGATTGAAGCACTGGGGGCAGTACTGACTGGTCCAAAACCCCCTCCACAGTAGATGTACTCTGGGTGGTTGACAAAGTCAAACATATGTTGCAGCTGGACTGGAATCTGACTGGTGGACAGCCGCCAGGGCTCAGACAGCACCTGAAATACCCACAAGAGGCCATCACATCAGTTATCTGAAGTCACTGCTCTAGTAAAGAGATAATTGCTCATAATGAATTGGCAGTTTGATATAAATAAAGTGACAAACCTCTTTCAAGAAAGGAGAATCCACTCCGAGGTATTTGGACACCACGTAGAGGCAAAAGAGGTGTCTGTCGATGCCAGCTCCAGTCATAGCCAAGCGGTATAGGTTCTGGTGCTTTTCTGACGCTGCGCGGAACAAACGCCTGCACACATCTGCTGCCTGGTGGCAAATGACATGAGCGGCATGACTGCTTGGCATAGCACACATTAAAACTAGACACTGTATGATTTATATGGGGAAACTAGACATAATAATAATTTGTAATGTGGATTTATTTTCACCAGAGAACCTTTTATCATCCTCTTTGGAGTTACTATTATATACTCCATCACAAGTGATGAAAATCAAGAATGTTTCCATGGTCTCACCTCTCCTCCGTCCAGCGCTCGGACAAAGGCACTGGTCTCACTGGTACAGGAGCGAACAGTCTCGGTCCTGCCCTCCCTGAACAGACGAGTCATGGAGGCTTCGTACGTCAAACAGAATGTCTTCCGGTTCTGGAACGCAAAAAAGAAAACTCACATGTAACAGTTAATATTGACAGTCCCAAATTCAATGTACAAATGTCCAAAATTATATTTTTTATGTGTTCTACTTCAGAGGGAAGCTCACCCTGTAGTTGGCCAACTGAAGAGCCATCTGAATGAAGCCATCTGGACTGACTCGACACTTCTTGATCTTTTCTTTGCCAAAGTCTTTGAAGACAAAAACGTGGAAGTCCACATCGTCAGCCAGGGCCTGGGCCACTGCCAGAGACTGGGAGATCTGCTCCTCACACTGAGACAGACACATCCAAACAGTTAACATCCACAAGACAGATACCTATAACCATTGCACTGTGGTTTCAAAAGAATAAGCCATGCTTCCATATTGTTACAAATAATGAGTCAACTTTTACCACTCCTTTTTACAGATCACATGAACGTCTTTTCAGTCCATGTGGCCATTTTCAAAATGAACACCCTGTGGTAACAGTATACAACTGAAACCTTAAATAACAGTTTCACATTTTTGCAGATACACATTCGTTTTCTTGCTGAGGGTTATTGATTGATACCACTCATGTTTGTTTGATTGAATGAAACTGAATGTATCGTTAAAAGCATGTAGCACTTGTTGCCAAAACCTGGATAGAAAGAGAAATCCCGCAGTCAGCCGTTCAGGGAGGGTGCGCCAAAAAAGAAAAAGGTGTGCTAACAGATTTATTTAAGCAGTCTGCAGGTGTTGATGAGGACAGTGGTGAAGAGGCAGAAACATCTCAAAGGAGTGAGCAGGGAGGTGCTATTTGCTGCGAACTAGCTAAATAAACTAATTAAAGACCATTTCCAAGGTTTAACTAGTCAGACTCAGTCTCCTGTCTGGTGGTTCTAATTTAGTTCTGTGTTTAAACACTATTAAGTAAAATTAGGTGTCAGGTAATTCAACTGTGAATATACACAGCCTAACAAAAACAACATAAATGAACATATTGTGTGTTTTTACATTTTTTTAATGAATGATTCATTGAAACCAAATTGGTGTATCAAATTGGGGCAGCTTGAAAGCAAATTCCTGGGCTGCTTTTTGTTGCCTGTCCTGATGGTAGGGGTACTTTTTGACCTCTGGACAGAGCCACGCCACTTGTTTCTGCCTGCTTCCTGTCTTTATGCTAAGCCAGGCTAAGCCCCCACTGGCTTTACCTTCATATTTAGCATACAGACATGAATTTCTTTAAAAACAGGGTTTCTCTTCACTCAAACCAGTCTAACATTGTAATGATTTCTTGAAAACATGTCCAAATTCAACATAAGGGTGTTATGAGCAAAAATAGTGCATTCGCTTTTTTTTTTTAGTAAATGTACTATTTTAGGCGGGAATTAAAAAGGTTGTGATGGGTGGTGTTATCAGTATCAACCTTTGATGCTGTCAACTCTCACTGTGAAAGACAAAATTAAAATAAGATGTTTGCATGCTACAGTACCCATTTAAAATTGTAATAATCAAATTGGGAGTAACTGTGATCTTATAATTTCAATAAGCTCCTAATGTGAATTATGATATGATGGTGATTAGCTACAGGAGTAAAGGAATTAAGGGAAACGTGTGAATGGATAACTAACTTCTGGAGGGATTTCCCAGTTCAACTTCTGTGGTCGTGGTAGTGAAGAATCCACTTCCCCTTTGCAGTGACCCTCTGCATTGTAACCGAGCTGGAAACATTCGGTGGCCAAGGTGTGCTGGAAACACACAACAATTATAAGTGACGGCCCTTTACCAGATGAAAACAGTGTGCAACCTACTTTTCTTTAATGTCCTTACCTCCCATAGGTGTGCTAACACTGGTGCATCAGCCCACGAGTGCTCACAATTTAAGCCATTCTTTCCATTCTTGTAGTAAACAACCGAGAAGGACTTGTCAAACCACCTGCATGACAAGATAATGAGTGAACGTTGCAGGGAAATTTACAACAATATAACATGAAAAACTAGCATTTATACTAATTACATGTTCACAAGACAGTGATCAGTTTAGTGTAAAATTACCTGTCATAACATTTCCCATGCAACAAGGATTTGGCATAGCAATCTAAACTAGCCGCCGGGTCATCTCCCATCATGCCTTGTTCATCATCATCCAGGGTCACAAAGAAGGCGGCTTTCTCAATGCAGTCCAGAGAACGTTTATTGACCCCACTGCTGAAATACTTCTTCCGGGCTTTAGCCCATGGAATTCTGGGAAACATTTCAGAGGAAAATGATGACATTACATTAAGGATGCAGGGTGTTGTATGGGCCGTGCGATATAAGCGCTGGTGGCTTGTCAAACTGACCTGTCTCCAGCGGTCAGAGCCCCCAGTTTGGCCTCTCCTTTTGAAGGAGGTGAAGGGTCATCGAGGATCCTCTGAATTTGATATTCAATCTCCCTGGGGGACAGGAGTCTGCCTGCCTGGTACACCCTAAGACGAAAGTAGCGACCCCTGTGGTATACTGCTATGTAGTCACTGTCCTGCCAATGTTGCAGAGTGTCTTCGCACATAAAAGAGGGGAAAAGAGGGGAAAGCGTTAGTATTTTGTTTAAGTAAGTCAAAGGCATGTCATGGAAACACAAATAAATCAGAGATGATGCACTTTATTCAGGGTTTTGAGTGTGACTTGTGCTTAGGATTTATTCTAAGCCATAAATGTGCTTGGAATAAATCGGTTTGATTCTATTATTGCTTATTTTTTATCTTCTATTTTATTTTTTTATAAATAAACTTGCCTTATATTAGGTTTATTCAAAACCTCATTTATGTCATTCACCTTTAGCAATGCATTCATTTAATTCAGTTTTGTTGGAAAAGCAGCACACAACAACTGAATCTGCATTAAGTCCTGTTGACAACAATTTAATAAAATTACTCAATAAAGCTTAGATAAATATTCTAAATAAATGTATTTTAAACTAAAATCTGAGTTGTTTGAAAACTGTGTCTATACTTTAGCCTGTAACATTTCTTAAGCATCAGAATCAGATACAGTTGAGGTGTTCTTCACTTGCTCCAATGAAGTTACTCAATGGCCACAAGCAGAAGACTACATTTACACTGGGAAGCTCTCAGGTAAAACATGTATGAATATGGAAATTCTTAGAAAACAGGAACCCTCCTTCCACCGTCCACTGGATAAAGATGAAGAAAAAAAAAACAGTTGTGTGAGCCGACACTACTCTACAAATCATCATCACAAACCTGAATGATTAAGGTTTGATCCATATGCAAACACTTGACTTTACTGAATTCAGATGAACAGTGAAACATCTTCAACTTCACAATACTACTCCCAACGGATAGTTTTAGGATGACCTAGCCTACCTTGTGCTACCAGGATGACTGAGATGACTCTAAATGGATAACAGATAAGGCCTACTCAACAAATGGAGAAAGGAACACATACTGCAGGAGGCATGCCTGCGTAAAGATCAGTGCTGCTATACTGGAAGCAAGGGTGCAATTTGTGTTGTTTTTTTCCATTGACATGAAGGACAAGACATGGATGTATTTTAATTTCAAATTCTTAATTATACACGGTTAAAAAATGCTAAGCACATTTACTATTATTATATTGGTCTGACATTTAGAGATCTAAAACTAGGATTGGGCCAGTTGTGTAAAAATATATAAATACTACCTGTTAGTGTTCCAGGGATTCGACAAGTGTCAAACATCCGCTCAAATTGATAGGAACAGCAAGGAACTGCAGACCTCAACAACCACTGAGCAGGATAAAGAAGGATGGACAGTACAAAAACAAAGGAAGCGAGAGAAATAGAGGAAACAAAAAGGATGATAGAAAACAAATACAGGAGTGTTGGGATGAAACAGAACGAGAACCAGGAGAGAGAAGGAGAAAAAGATGAGAAAACAAAGCGTGTGGGCAGAAGAAAATAGACATTAGTTAGAGACAGACCTGAGATGAGACCAGAAGGCAAGAGGAGACGGATGAGAGACGACAGGATGGGCTGTACAGCAGACATATTATGACTCAGTGAATCACTGAAGACCACACACACACACACACACACACTGTCTTTCACATAATTTTCTAACCCACACTTAAACTCCAGTGGGTCCAGACACCTTCAGCATGCCTCATCATCTCTGAAGCAGTGGTGTGTTATCTTTGCTCACTGTGAAGTCCGAAACTGGTGCAGGCTTTCTTGTTGAAGTGATCTGCTCATGTTCAGACAGCATCATATATCAGCACTGTGTGACACATCACGTTGCCACAGCGTGTGTCTATGTGTGTGTACATGTTCGTCTCTTTACCGGTCTCCTCTCCAGGAGTGCGTGTGGTGTTGAACATCCTCTCACACTGAGCTGCACACAGAGGAATGACAGTGCCTGGTATACGACTCTGGGAAACGGAGAGGAGGAGACGAAGGCAAGGGCATAAGGAGAAGAACAGAGGAGAGCGGTGGAGGAAACGGAGAGTCAAGCAAAAGGAGGGAGAATTGTTGTTTTTTTGTTTGTTTTTTTTTAAAGAGTGAGAGGAAACGAGGGAGGTAAATAAAGAGAAATCAAGCAAGTGAAAGAAGTTGAAAGGAGTACAAAAGGAAGGGGTGAGAGATGAGCATGGTATGAGAACATGAGGGAAATGTCTTCATATAAAAACATGAAAACAAAATAAATGGAGATGCACACACTATCATATCACAGTCAAGACACACAAACACTGATGAATAGATGTTACTCAGTAAAAACACGTACTGATGGTCTCATACGTTTCAATGTTCTCTAATTATTTACCAGAATATTACAATTTGAGGTTCCACAAAGAAATATCCCAATGTCTCAAAATGTGAGACATTTGATTAACAAGTCGTCCGTTGCCATGGCAAAGAGACATGATTAATGAACGCCTCCGTGAATATGGAGCAGCTAGGGTTTACTGGCAGCTAAACTCACAGGTTTAATCTCTTCTTTGTTGAGTTTGCGGCGGTATAGGAAGAATGCATGAATGTGGTTGCCTGCCCTGGCCGCCTGGATGGGTGTGGGTGTCACATACAAGAAGTCCTGGGGAGAGAACGAACCGAGACAGGAAGTCAAGAGGTGGACAAACAAAATGACCTGTAAGTACGCCTGGGACTGCAGAATCAAGATAGTCAAGATAGTGAGTCTTTCTAGGAGGGTGTGCATGAGTAGCAATCTTTTCCCTTGATTAACTAACAAAGGATTGTTTATGTAACATGCTTGAGGAATTAGTTGATGTTTTGTTTTTAGAAGCCATATCTAAATAATATTTAAATTCATATTACTGTGTGGAATTGTATGAATAGAAACTTGAGCGTTATTTTCAGTTAACTTTTCCAGGAATAATAAAAAGTAAAAACAAGAGTACCTGTCTTAGTCTAACCAGCAGTAACACACAATTATATCTGTTATTTTTCTCTCCTCATGACAAACAAATGCCTACAAATGATTCACAGAATGAATACTTAAATATCTCGAAGGCCATAAAACAGAATAAATGAACCTGTAAGGCCTGGTACAGTAAACATGTCCAACATTAAACAGTCAATCCCAAGTGAGGACTTCACCATGTTAGACTGGTAATGTATTGATTTTCATACCATGCCATAATAGTTACTGTTGACCATTAATGGGCTCCGTCCACGTAGATAGACATATTCCTCCCACCAGTCACTAACCTGAACAATTAAAACACACACAAACAGAAATCTTTGTGAGAAAGCTAATATTGCAGTCACATCACTTGCACATTCAGACAGGATAAATAATTCAAACCACAGAGCCTCACAAATATATACATTGTTAATGGAATTTTAAATTCCCTTTGGACTGCTTTACTTTGGACTTTTAAATGACATTTGAAGTAGCCAGACTTAACAAGAGCATTGTGGTTAACCACTTACGTAGTTGGCGGCCCAGAGAGCTTTGAGTTTGAGGTACCACTGCAGGCGGTTACCGATGCTGCTCTCAAACTCTGCCGCCAGCTTGGTCATGCGTTCATACTCTGTATCATCCAACAGCGGACGCACTGATTCCAAGTACTAAAAAAAATTAAATTAAAAAAACCCCGAAAAACACAACACATTTCACCTGAATAACAAGCATTTTTCAGCAGAATTAAAATGAATATCAGGATTACATGGTCTACTAAATACAGAAACATAGAAAAAGGTTAGTAAATCAATGAATAAACATAAATTAACACCCCCAGCTGGGGATGTGGACAAGTCTTCTACCATCACAATCACATCTGATTCTGCTGATATAATACCAAATCTCTTTTCCATTCTATCGCCTCTCATCTGTCAAATATATCTCAATTTAAAAGGGTAAATAACTTGCATTTGTATACATTTCTCAACTAACTTGCAGCTAGATAAGAAAAACTCAGACAATAACGAAGGAAATTTGGAGCAACAGAGGCAGAAACTGATGAACATGACAAAGTGATCCATCTGTTTCATGCTTAGTAATCAGCATGTTGTCATTTCCTCCACTTCATGGGACGTCTCACCCTCTTGACTGTGTCCTTGATGGCAGGCACAGGGAGGTTTGGCAACGAACCTTGGTAGCTGTAGAGTAGAGGCTTTCTGCCAGAAAAGATCCGCACCAGCGCCTGGCATAGAAACCCAACCATTCAAAAAACAAAACACACAAAAGTCAGGACATATCTATTATCATATATCATAAATATCAGACATAAAAACCTATTATAAAAACAAGGTGATTTTAGAAATAACACTTGCATCGAATATACTCCTTTTTTATCCATTTGTTGTTCAGCTTACTTAGAGGGACTCATTTCTATTTTCCTCTTATTTATCTATTCAGTTTATATTACTGGAAACATGTTCTGAACAAGAGGACCACATTCTGTACTGTAGAGGTACAGTAAACAGTTTTCATGCAGCATAAAACGCAAACATTTTGTAGTATGTGAGGACATAAAAATGTTGCTACTCTCACTGTTCAGTGACACCTCAGGCTGCATGCCAAAGATCACAGAACTGGGGGACAGTGGAAGGTATGGTTAGTTTACAGTAACAAGTGGAATAGGTGGGAAACAACACTGACCACCCAGACTTTGGTGGTGTTGGACATCTTGCCGTGCTGCTCGAACATCCAGCGGTGGTAGGAGAGGAGCTGCTTGAGGCACAAGCGCATGGTGAAGATGAGCAAGAGCCATAGCATGGTGCTGAAGAGCACTGCTGACACCAACGTCTGGCACTGCGTACTCATAGACTGGCTGGGAGTGGTGGGAGAAGATGGACAGATGTATACAGGGGAAAGAGGGAAAAAGAAGAACAGTGAATGAAACAAATAAGATAATTAAAAAAAAGAAATTGAAGGAAGATGAACATGCAAAGAAACCACACATATGGATGGATGGGAAGAACAAGTGTTAGCTAGCTGTTTCACAATGGTAATATCAAGCAAGGAAATCTCAAATAAACTTGTCCAATTTCTATCTTTTCCAAAATCTGTGCTGTGGGCAATATCCCTTCGTTTTAAAGTAAATGCAAAGCTTGGTTTATATGAAGACAACAGTAGAAAAGAGAAAGGAACAGGAACACACTGTAAAGATGAGACAAAAAGAAAGGATATTCCAGAAGACTATGAAAATGGAAGTATGAGAAGGGGTAGGGCCTATCTGACTGTACAAAGTGAAGCCAGAACATCTTGATCGCCCCCTGGTGGCTGGCTGCAGTAATGGTCATAAACCCCACACCCTCCATGAAGCGGATGGGACATGGGCCAAACTAAAAAAACTTAATTTTTCTGATAAGTTCGGATAAAATTAGTTGTTTCATGCTATAAAAAGGGGGTTTCATGTCATGATTGACAGCTGAGCCCTGCTCGCAACTGAGTCGGACGGGTGAATGGGCGGGACCTTACAGCCCTGATACCGGGGCTCCAAGCCGATCCCTAATGCGCAGACTCTGGCTCCAAATTACATCAGTGTAAGATGGCAGTTCCTGTATCCGTCGTCGTCCATCTTTATATACAGTCTATGATCTATACATTCTGTACACGGACCTCTCTGTGACACAATGTACAATCAGAAAAAGGGAATATTTCGTTTCTGCAGGGGTGCCTGGTGAATCAAAAGATTAATCATTAACTTTAACCATTTCATGGAGTCATAAGCTGTGTTACCTGACTGGCAGGTGCTCCTGTATCTTGGCTATGAGTCCCATGGAGGGGTCGGAGCGAGTGTACATAGTAGCCAGGATTGCTATGACCACAAAAAGCCAGGAGGAAGGACTAGCAGGATATACCCCTGTTACCACACTGTTCTGTTATTAGGAGAGAAGAGAGATTGATTTCAAATTCCATTTTTCCAGTTTACAATTAGTACACTGACATGCATGCTGATAATTCAATTCTAATCAGATTACGGTAATACATGGCACGTAAATGCCCAATTCTGACTATCTTAATGGCATTTAGCTTAGTGTCTGACATTAACCTCATTTACACAACAAATTACTGGGAATTTAACTGCTAATTTAAGGCTTTTGCATGTACGACTTGGTATGAAATGGTTACACCTCAAACATCACTTAAATTCTTATTCACATTGCTTCATTAATTGAATGAGTCATGGAAGTGTGGATCAAACAAAGACACGAATACCACCCACATGGAAAGAGTGTGTCATAATGTGTGCCATTCATTATTGATTGATGATGAGGTCCACACATTACGACGAAGAAAATTCCCTGAGAGCAAGCTCTCTTTGTCAGGAGCGCCCCGTATACAGGGTTATACAAAACTAAAAAAAAATAACACACAACATTTCAAATTAAGGATTGTATATAACAACAATTAACAATTACAACAATTAAAATACTATAGTTAAAAGACTACAATTAAAGACAACAGCTAAAAATGAACACTGTTGCATTCAGCCTGCAAACTAAGAAGAATGAGCAGAAAATTAACGAAAACACTAAAACCATTATATGGACAGGCCAACAGAACAGAATACTTAAGGGAGAGTTCACCCCAAGGAAAAGCAGTTATAACAAGGAGGAAGAGGCACCTGACTGTGATTATTACAGACAGTTTAGGGACACAGACACAAGCTAAGCATGACTAAACAAAACAGACAATAGGCGTAACAGCCAGAGAGGCGATACCTTGAGTCTGATGATTCGCTTCTTCCAGGAGCGCACACCAGAGAGATAGATCTCAGTGAGGGCCTGGTGGGACAGCTGCAGATCAATGCCATCCGGTGTGACGGTGAACTGGAAGGCCACCGCCTGGTGGGCTTCTGCCATGGTTACTGTGCACAATGAGAGTGAAAAACGAGGAGACAGCGCACAAGAGAGCGGGAAAAATGCGTCAAACCTCAAAGGTCTTAGGCACAAGAAATCTTATTAACATGGTGAAACAACAGGTCGCAGGTGAATATGGAAATCATGCACATACTTACATTCTTAAGTGACTAACATCTGCAAACGTTTGAAAGCAGCCCAGACAATATGTACAAACAAACCTGTTTAAATGCCTGGTGTACATTATTAGCAATATAAACCTACAGGATTAGCCTACAGTCAACCTGCCTTTCAGGTTTAATATGATTGTATAAGACTTAATATACAGCACAAGGTCGCTAAATGTTCTCCTTAAATTCAGGAATAATGAACAATATCATCTTTTGTCATAATAACAAATTAATTATTCTGTCAGAAAATAAAGATAACTGTTAGCTTGACTGTTCAAGTAAAACGTACAACTCTGACGCCAAGATTACTCTGTTATGCTGCAGAGAAAGTCCTGCCTGCTCTTGGAGTTTGTGGTTAGAAACAATACCCAATACTTCTGATGAAACCTCAACTGTGACATTTAGGTACCCAAGGCACAGATTACAACAAAGGGCACATGGGTAAAAACATCTCAACAGAAAGAAAAATAAACAATAAGTGAACAGCAAACAGCAACATCCTTTATCCTCTGTGAATTATGATCACAATTCATATATGCAATGGCACTGCAGCAGCTGGAAACAATTGCTGTGAAGGGACTTACAGATGATTTATCAAACAAATGACGAATTGCAAAATGTGTATGTGTATGCCTGGCAAAGCACATCCATCTTATGCATGAGCATTTTTAAGAGAAGCTGAAAAAAGATATTATTTATAAGTTCTTTCAAATGCAGAGTCAGCTCGAAATTGATACAGTTTGATGGGAAAGCGCTGACTGGCTGCCGATCTGATCGGGTATTTTAGTTTGAGGCAATAACCGCTTCCCTTTACAAAGAGAATTGATTTTCCTCCATAAAATAGGCTATGGGTAATGCCCTGAGGTTTAGTCACTCTGACACTGGACTGCACCCCCGTGGAGGCCACGTCTGCTGTTATTGTGTGTTTAAAAAGGGCAAACACACACAACACACACCACACAATTCCCTCATCGTCCCCAGGTCCCATTGAGGTTCTGCTCTTTAAGTCAGATCTGGCAGATACAGTCGTGCCTGTGCCAAGGACTAACAGCAGTACATTTCATCCACTTTCTTTCAGTGCCAACACAGACACAACACACCTGCTCAGTTCAGTGCTGACTGCACACACACACACACCAAAGGAGCCACTTTATGAAACGCTAGTCCCACTATATTTTATTACCAATATCCCTTTCACTGGAATAAATGTTTTGAAAACTTAATCTGCATTGATAGTGTAGTAATCCGTAGCATCTTTGCAACTTTGATTCCCAATTCATTTAGAGCTTATGTCTTTACAGCTGTGTTATAAAAAAAGATTACCAGACAATGATACATCTGACCAATGATATATGTGATTAGGTTACAGACCTAGCATGACTTAACAGAGTAAATAATAAGGGGCAGTGTTTCCAACAGAATTAGATATATTTATGGTGGTAGCTGACAGGGGGGGCAGAGGCACTAGAAATTGACAAAAAATCGGAGATTTATGCTTTTTGGACAAAATCATGTAAACTTGTCCACCAATATTAAGTAAGCTGGCCAACATTTGGGCATGATTTTTTATTCTGACCTCTCCTCAATGGTCAAGAGGTTGTACAATCAGGTTTTCTCCAGTTGAAGAACTCAGCTAAAACGTGGTTACTTTTTATTATTTGCAGCCCAATGCTACTTTTAATAAAATCTAAGACATGTGATCACAGTACTATAATTGACTCTCTTCACTGGTCACATGTAGTTTTAGATGTGATTTTAAAATGTTACTTTCAACATTAAGGGCTCCTTGTTACAGTAATGGTAGCCGCTTGCGAGCCTGATATTCACAGGTAAAACATGCCTAAGGTGACTTTGCCGTCACCGTTCAGTTTTTCGCTGGGGAGCTCCCTGGGTATGAATCTCTGGCAAAAACACTATCATCTTTTTAATCAATTAATCTAACCTTATGATACTTTAAGATCTGCTGTGCTTTTATCTGGTCTACTGTTTTTGGAGAGCTAAGTTATATACAAACACATGTATTCTCCTTTAAATGGAGGAATGCAAGGTTGTACACTGGTATGTCAGCAGAGTAGAGTTCAGACCTACTGAATTGATTATTATGCTGAGTGATAAAGCCCCTTACATCCAGACGTTTCAACTACACATAACTTTAAAATTCCTCTAAGCCACTGTAAGCCAGTTTCTTATTTATTATCAGTGGTTTATGAGGCAGAGCTTTGCATGCTTTAATGTTTGACATGCAGAATACTTCTGAGTGGAAGTAGCTAACGTAAACGGACTTATTAACTTATAGAGAAGCATTAGTAAAGCCATGCACTGCATAGTTCATTGACTGTATAGCGTTAAGGCATTTATGATAGGACAAATTCCAAAACCGATGTCATAAAACAAAGCAAATAACGGTTAAAGTGACATTCCAGCCCTTTCAGCCCGGTCAGCACACATTGGAGCGCAGACAGGGAAAAAGCGGTTATTATAGCTAGCTAACGCTATATCTTCCTAATGCCGAGAAACGTCCTGTTTAGCTGTGGACATTAAGTAAAATTTGATTCGGTATTAGTAACAGTAATATTAATCATCTTTACGTATTTAACGTTAGTTATCAACCTCGTATTGTTATTATATGTGAAAGCGCCCGACCAATGTTAGCTAGTCTGCTACAATTATGGAAAGCCAATTAATGGATGTTAACGCTAGCTAGCGCTATAACTCACGTACAGCAGGCATGAAAATTAACGCTAGCTGCTGCTAGTGTTGGCTAGCCGAGCGTCCAGCCCATTATGTAACGTTACAGACAAACGCCTGCTAATGGGGCTTCTTAACGTTCATAAAAAGATGCGACTGTTTGTGTCTTCATTGCAACGCAAGTTACAACATGTCAGAATCCTGTTAGCATACCTGTTGTTGTTGCTGCTGTTGTTGTTGTTGTTTACGGGGGACGAAATTTCGTCAATCCAGAGTAGCAGAACCGACTGTTAACTTCTGGCGTCGACCAAGTGCCCGGTGTCGGTAATGCTGGCGGCCTCCTCTCGACTGAACAACTGTATTACAGATGCTCGCCTCGCCTGGATGGAGCTGGTGCTGCCTTCAGAGACTGTCGGAAATGTCGCAATCATGCAGTGGCAGCGAGTTCTCATAAGCGAGCTGATTCGTTTAAGGGGCGGAGAGGTATGGGAGCCAATGTCAACATCTGATAGTAAAAATTCTGATTTTATTTTACTTTCTAAGTAATATAATTTACAGTGTTTTAACTTGTAGTTGTCTTATGTTTTGAATTAAATTCATTAACAAATCCGTGCCAAAGCTTACCTTTTTTCCACAGTTAATTAAAAAGCTTTTGTTGTTACACTGTCAATTTTATATTAGGTACTGAGATGATTAATGCTAGTATGTGAGTGAAACTATTATTCAGACCAACAATGCTCTCACATTTCCACATGTCCTGACAGAAACTTTTTTTTGAGATGTCCATCCGCTGAGGAGAAGGGTGATATGCGGTTGAAAACTTTGAAAAACCATAAGATTTGATTGAAAGCTCCAGGAAAAGCTAGTAAGTAGACACTGAGTAAAGACCTTTTTTTTTTTGCCAAATTACTGTTCCCAAGGGCAAAGATTAACTTTCGTCTTTCTTTTCTTTTGCCACGTTGATCGTGTTTGAGAATAATGACCATTTAGGTCCATGTTATTATTATATTATAGCAAATAATTCAAATCATGTTTGCAACCAAATGGTTAAACTATCTAAAGCTGTAACTGTTTTTGTCATTAGTTGCTAGGTAAAATAAACAGCCACATAAAATGAACAGACATCATTTTAACTCAGAAACTAAATAGACACACACATGAATTTAGGGTTTATTATTGTAACCATAACAATAAGGTGGATCTCTCTTTATTTTGACCATCAATTCAATCATAATTGTTCTTTTTATCACAGGCAATAGTTATAATAGTGCACTTTTTATATTTAAATTATGATACAGACATTTCATTTTTTTTAAACACCTTATTCTGCTGACCCTTATGAATGGAGAATAGTTTACAATCTTAGCCAGAGTTGGGTCAATGAAAGTGAAGGTGATGTGGTGATGAGAAAGATGAAACTGGTGATGGTGAGCAATCAAAGAGTGTGTACGGACAGTGAGGCAAACAACTTTGTACAGTTTCTCTTGTGATAATGGCTACACAACAGGTGAGAAGGCAGACAGACAGGTCAAAGGGAGAAGGCATAAAAGCAAGAGATGAAGCCAATTAGCAAGCATTCAATGTGTGAGAGAAATTATGTGCCTGTTAGGGTTTGGCTATGATCATTAGTTTCATATTCCTGGGTCAGTCGAAATCTCTGTATGTAATCAGTTTAAAATGCATCTGTGGCAAAGTTTTCAGCTCACTCACCCATCATCCACCCGCCTCACACACACATGCCAGTTAGAGCTAAGCACGATAAAAGAAACTTGAGATATAAATAAAGCTCACTGGACAAGTAAGATGGCCGCAACTTGTCAGTACTGCTATCACAGTCAGTCTTTTGTGAGGAAAGAAGCATGAAAAAAAAGAGTGGTAATGATACATGAAATACAACAAGCTTCTTGAATTAGCTTGATATATTTTTGTTGGCATAAAATCTAGTTCGTAAATGAATACAATGACACAAACAACCACGTGGCCAAATAAATACATATATAAATATAAATAAATAAATAGATAGATAGATGGATAGTTAAGTGGACACATTTAAAAACAAAAAATAAACAAAACTGTAGCATGTATCTCTCTAAAAACATTCTGCACTTTTGTTGCATATTGTGCTGTATGGAAGACTGGCGATGAATGTTGACTAGTCTGATAAGAGTGCTGGAGTAATACATGACTGTCCGAGATGCTACGTCTGCTTGCGGAATGGTGCGCCTCTCAGGGATGAGCGTGGGTGCAGTGATGGACTACTTGGCTTGAAGGTGAACACTGAAGTGGGGAGCATGGGGTTAGGAGACTCTTTGCTTGCTTCCCATTTTGAAGTCCTGTTCAACAAGAAATTGACATCGCAAGACTTTTTAGTCCGGCATTATGAAAATGTCCACTGATGAATTTCCTTTGTGTTTATTTTTTGTTTTATTTTGTTCTGTAGGTGAATACTATGGCAATAGGAGACAAGCTTGAAGAGAAAGGTGGCTTCTGTTTGATCCGCAGGCCAGGAATGCTCTTCTCATTCTGGGCACAAACAGCTGTGATGAGGTTCATGGAACTATTCACGCATAGTGTTTTTTGTTTTTTTCATATAGTAATGTTCATATTTCTGTTCAAATCAAAAATACCTTTCTTCAGAGCAACAGGGGCCCAATGCAAAAATCTTAGATGCATTGTGTCGTATTGTCTCTGAGTAAAAAGAAAATACAAAAGAATCAAAACATTTAACTTTGAACGGATGCCTGCTAAAAAGCAACTGGTCAGCTTCCCCTCTTCAACACTGCAGAGTGTTTTCAGTTACTGTCTTTACTGCTATCACTGTGCTACTGACATCCTCAAAAGAAATATGTAAACATAAATAAAATAAATAAAAAAATAATTTTTCACATTCACTTACTTAGCTTACTTTGTTGGTTTTCTTTACCTCAGGAGAAGACACTGCTGGAATTCCAGGATGTAGTTTCTCCTGAGAAAATCAGGACCTTTTGTTCAGCTCATTACCACTCACTGAAGTGCGAGCATGATGCTAACGCTTAAGTTCATCTGCTGATACATCTATATTTCTTTCAGTATGGACTGGCAATTGCATGTTGCTTGATAATGATATGACCATACTGGTTAATTTTAAGAGCAATCTTGTGAACCATCACAAGACTGTTATTTCTTTTTGGTGTCAGATACTGTATTACAACGATATGGTAGACTAGCCTATCTGATCATGTCAGCATCCTTTAGCAGGCTGATTTGCTAACTGGCATGCACATTAGCACTTCAAAATTCCTAGTTTGATCTGTGAAGCTGTATCTATGATGGATACCAAACTGCTCATTCACATATTATTTTTTTCATTAAAGGGTGATTCCTTAACACTTCTTTCTCATTTAAGGGCAGGAATCCTCGGTGATCCAAAAGATCAAAAGAATGTCGAGTTGGAGAAAAAAAAGCATGACGGGGAAAATGCTCAATCCTTGCTATGGTTGAGCACCTTCAATAACGTAGTCAAGGAAGAATAGGAGTAGCTCATGGCTTGCAGGGATACTTGGAGATGACGTTATACTGTCTTCCTTCAGGTGTAGTTCAGGCATCCTGCTGCATGGTCTCACTTTCTATCCTACGGTTGGGATTGGGTTCCATTGGACGACAGCAGTCGGGTTCTCTCTTTTGCCGAGCCTCTGCGCTGCAGAACTCCCCCGCTGCCTCCTATGCCTCCGCCATCTGCTCGGTCGCCCCACTCACACCTGTCGCCCCCACCCTCGGAGCGCCTCGAGTTTTGGCGGGTGGGGGTCCCATGGGGCCGGCCATTCTTCTCATCTGGGAAGGGATCAGGAGAGGAGGACAGGAAAGTAACTCTTAACGTATAAACACAGTGTGTATGGGGCAGGGCCAGAAATGAAGGAAATGCAGGTGTGATTAAAAATGTTGGGGGTGAGCCTGAAAATTAGCACTATCCTTTTTCTCTCTTTTATAAGTCAGTCGCAACTACCTCGGCCACCGTAGGTGATGCCTATGACCTTTTATGCGCATTCTTAGCAAACAGAAAAAAACAGAGTAGTGTTTGACCGTTATATTAACCATGTCCTTAGCGTATATTAACTGACATTAAGCAGACAACAATGGCGTTGCAGATAGATGGGTTTTGGACAGACAGCTGAAAACAGCCTCCTCTTCTGTAAATACTGAAAGAAGAAAAAGGAAAGAAGTATGGATCATGTGGTTTAGAAAATAAAATTAAAGATATTTCAAAAGAAAGACTTAAGTGTTCAATTGCAAGTATTCAAAAGAAACACACATAAAAAAAGAAAACTGTCTCATCTTTAAATACGACCCTGTGCGTACCTAGATGAAAAAAGTCAAAGTGGAAAATGTAAATGTTTTACTGTGGTGTGTATAAGCAGTCTCACCAGATAGGGCTTGCACCATGGGTTGATCATGGGAACTGAGAAGCTGAGCTTGAATCGTCTCCACCACTCGTCTGAACCTGCGACTTGGACCTGGAGATGCACCAAAACACGCACATGTAACTTGAGCTAGATATCATTCCAAAAATAATGATATACGTGCCAATATGATACTTGAGTTTCAGTAAAAACTATACTCTTTTCAGACCACTTTTTTATTTTATTTGGTAAAATTAGCCAAACTTCTCAGATGCATCAGTGCCCAACGTCTACACAAAATACAGCCTTGAAATAAAGTATTAAAAGAAACAAAATTATGATTGAATTCAGGAAATATCTGATAAGTAAACATGACTAAGGATCTGGCCAAAACATTTAGAGCCTACTTTCACTACTTCAAATATGGTTAATTTCAATAGATTTTATTTTTAAATTAAAGGAATAGTTCAACATTTTAGGAAATACACTTAACCACTTTCTGGTGGAGAGTTAGATAAGAAGGTCGACAAAACTCTCTTATCGGTCCATTAAATATATGGCTACAGGCAGCAGCTAGTTAGCTTAGCTTAGCATAAAGCCTGGAAACAGGATGAAACAGCTAGCCTGGCTCCGCCCAACGGTAACATAATAAACTGATTGGTATCAATCCTTTCATAGTCAGATAGCAATTTAGCATATTTTCCACAAGGTTGTTTTAACCCCCTGGGTGGGTTCTTGTTAGCCCCCTTAGAAGGTGGAAAGATTCTGGGTGGAACCATTACACCATAGAAGGGTTCTGGGTGGAATCTTTCACAGATGGTTCAATTTCCAATTGAAGGGGTTAAATGTCCGCTCCACTTGCCTGATATGAGGGTGAACGTCACGCTGTAGATTCCTGTCTCCCTCCTGCCTTCCCTCTCGGTCCTCTCCCTGTCCCGCTCTCTCTCGCCCTCGGAGAAAGCAATGTCCACCTGGAACTTGACGGGCTTCTGGAAGACGGAGGGGCCGCCGGAGGACTTGTACTCGGCCCGAAAGCTGGTCTGGGAGAGGACGCTGTGACTGAGCGACGGGATCTGTGTGGTGGGGAGACAGAGAAGAAGCAGAGAGACCGACAGACTTACGAGGCGGGAGAGGTGTGGGGGCCAACGTGAGTATAGGGGGACAAAGGGTGAGGGTGAGGAGAAGAGAGAAAGAGTGAGCCATTGGTGAAAGCAAAGTGATCCATTAACGTGCCATGAGTGAGCAAGATTGAAATAAAGAGAAAACTGAAATAATGAAAGAAATGAAGTACAGTATGAGAGTGTGTGTGAAGTCCTTACAGCTTTGCCAGTGAGAGCCATGCTTTCTACATACAAGCTTTGATAGTGAGAGGCGTGAAAGACAGACCACATCAGATACTCACAGACAGGAAGGCATGGACGATGTCGGCTTTGACAGAACTCAGAGGTTTGTCTCTGATCACCACAAAGATCTGCTCCTCTTTCTCCAAGCCGATGAAGTTCCCAAACCATGATTTCTTAGCCAGCCTGGTTCCCAGACAAAAAAAATCTACATTATGAACATATACACAGAGCCATAGAAAACATCCGAAAGCACAAACACAGCTTTATATTGTGAAAACAATTGACACCTCAGCAATGATTTATCTCAAGCAGGGCGACTTACTCAGGGCTGGATTCTGGTGTTAGACTGGACATGTCTTCTGATGTGGGAACTGAAAGAGACAAATCACAATTAAAATAAAATGTGTGTACAATGTTGGATCTCTCGCTGGAAGCCAGAGGAAAAACATAACTGAGATAGAATCCATCGACATTATAGAGATCTGGCGTACTCTATGCTGAAAATATATATTTTTTTACCAGTGGTAGAACAGAGGAAACCTTTTGAAAGTGATGACCTACTTTAGTCTAGTTATTCCATACCTGTGCAGATACTGGCGCATCTGTAAAAACAGGACATACAGTAACTCCTACATAATATTAAAACAAAACTCACCTTGCAGTTTACGGCGATGGAAACGGGGTGAGCCTAGCAGGTTGTTTTTGAAAGAATTCAGGCGAGTCCTCCAGTGGGCAGAGCTGCTGGCTGCCATGCCGCTTCCACCTCCTGGGCTGGAGGGCGGGGTCAGAGACAATGAGCCCACTCCTCCCCCTCCCTCCGCCCGCGACGAGGACGAGGATGAGGAAGAGGAGGGCGGGGTGGAGGAAGGGTGGTGAGGGTGGTGGACAGGGGTACCCAAGGGTGTGGGCAACGGAGAGCCCTGGGGAGTGACCTGCGGCACAGAGTGGGCAGAGTTTGGGTAGAAGCTCTTAGTCACTGACTTTAGGACAGAGGACGAGGGGAAGAAGAAACGGGGGATGGGTGACAGGAGCGGAGAAGGGGAGGGTGAGCGGGAGGATGGGTTGTGCAGAGGCAGGGATTTGATGGGCTGTAGATGGGGTCGGTCAGCAGGTCCCTTGGTGGGCAGGGTCTGGGTCTTTGGGTTGGGGGGAGCTTTGGGCTTGTCATGAGCCCGTGCGGAGCGAGGAGTAGTGATGCTTCCCTGTTTGGGCTCCTTTGTGAGGGGGGTAGCGGTGGCAGAGCTGACGTCTGATTGGCTGAAAGTGAAGACGGGGCTCTGATAGGACTGGGGAGTGGGTTTGTGGGGTGGGAGAGATGGATAACAAGAAAGAGAGGGGATGGAACATGGAGAAAGGATGGAAATGAATATCATGCTTCATGACAAGAAAGAGTGTATCTTGTGAGTAGTGAAAGTGTCAAATGCAATATAAGCAGTACTGACTATAAAGCTTTAATTTGTAACTTATGTGAGTGAGGGTTTAGTGTGAGGGTTTAGAATGCAGTGACAAAGGACAGTGGCAGTGAAGGTGTTACTGTGCAGTCATTTCTGGCAGTTAAGGTTCATTCATTTACCAACTATGGACTGTTTTAAATACAGTTCTGAGCATGAGCAAACCAGGAGAGCAAACTATCCCATAAACCAAAATAAATCATCTAACTTAAAGGTTGCATGTTAATCTTCTTAACAAGTGTGTATACAACTAGTTCATGCATGGTGAGAAAGAGAAGTGACATGAAGACAGAAGAAAAATGTCACGCAAACCTCCTGTTGGGTGAAAGATTTAATCTGAGGAACTGGTGTTGTGATGATGTGTAAAAATGACTGAGGAGCTTGAAAAATGTATATTTTATGGGGTTGTGAAGTTTGGTTAGAATTTTTTTTAAAAGCAGTTTAATGCAGGGGTGGGCAATATTGGCAAAAGAAATAGTTGTAATCATCATCAAAGCATATCGATATCGGTAGTTTACAATGTAATTAGTAAAGCATGGAAAAAGTGAAACATACAATTTTCATACAATTGAGTCTAATGGTTTTTATGGTTAAATAAACAAAACAATTATTTTAAAATAATATGTTTTAAAGTATTTCAAATCGAATTCTTGGAGAGATATTGGTCAAATTTAACTTATCTGTCATTTAGCCATTTGAACCACAATGTGTTGATGAGGGAATATTGTCACAAAACTTGTGAAGATATCTTAACAAATAATAGTGAATTATTGCTCAGTTCAAGCTTAATGTCAGCAATACCTTAAATTCCCAAACTACAATAGGTTTAAAGTACCGTTGTCACCCAACCGTCAGAATACATACATACAGAACAAGTCTGTCTTAAAACAATAGTCAGGTGACTATATATTCCAATATAATACTTGAAACTGTTTTTGCCTGCTGTAATCATGCCTCCTGTTCATTCAGGCTGTTAAGAGATCCCTTCCTAATGCACTTTCAATGTAAGTCCTTGTTTTGTGTAAAAATGCATCCTAAAGGTTATCCTAAAATAATGTAATTACTTCTTTGTGTTTCCACAAACAGTGTTTCCTTGCTGAGCTGCAGTAGAGTAACACAAAGAGGGAATTCTAAACTAAGACTGTAACTTTAGATGGGCATTTAAGGCATTTTTTAATGGCCAGTATAAACTGTAGGATCGTTTACAGAAAGCAAAAACTATTTCAAGGCTCATATGGGCAACCAACTATAGTCAGTCAGTCATTTTTTACCGCTTGTTCCCCTTTAGGGGTCACGGGTGACTGGAGCCTATCCCAGTGACTTTAGGCCTTAGACAATCAAATAATTGTGAACCTATCCTTAACTGCAGCGCTACTAGGTTACAGGGAGGAGTTAAATAATACAAATGAATGTTGGAAATGTAATATTTTATAATGCATGCTTGTATCATGTTCAAAGACAGTGCAGGTAATCAAAGCAGCAACAGTTATGTGTGTACAGGTTGTTAAAAGTTGGCCAACAGGCCCTTACCCTGGGACTGCTGAGAGGGCTGGAGGAGAGACCAGTTGATGCTCCACTGACTGAGCGAGACCTGACAAAGAGACCAGAGGTCAAATGAACGCCAAAAAAGAGTATAACCAACAAGAAACTGTATGAGACTGAATGCATATTTGGTATGCAACGTATATGTGTAAGCATAATAAACTGTACCTCTGGCTGTGTGCAGCTGTGTCCAGGGCCCTGCGAGGCGGTGTAGGAGACCCCTGTTCGGTAACACTCAGCACCTCCAGGCTTTTCCTCTCTGGGCGGCAGCGGCCGTGGCGCGTCAGCATAGGAGAGTCAACACGCTTTCGAGGAGGGTCTGCTGAGGAACGCCGCCATAAAGTCAACACAGGATTCAATTTTAGCAGTTTAAAGCTTACGTAAAAGCTGAATACTTGTGCAACTGCTTTAAAGAAATAAGACTCAAAAAGATGGTTTGTTTCTTTCCCATGGCGGTGGTATTGTTAAAGTGTTTCTCAAAAGAAAAAACACATTTCTAATAAATCCTGTTGCTTTCTGCTAGTAAGAGATGTTGCTGCGTCTTCACCATCCCACTCCCTGTCGTCACTTTGTCACTATGCATTTACTTTCTCTTTTGCAGTTTTGAAAAGTAATATTATATTGAAAGTGATTTTTCCACAGGCCTTTTCTCTCACTGCACCATCTGTGACTGTGATAAACTTAGCTTCATTTGCACTGGCAGAATAGCTGCCCTCTCCCAGTTTTGTTCCATAGAGAAATTTTGCAGATGTCCTGCAAAGTCTGGTTTGAACATTGTAAAAGACAATTATGACTTATTGTTGGTAAAATGTTACACATAGTTCTATAAAAAATCCATAATCTAGCACTATTTTCAAAGACAAAACTAGAGAGGCTTTAGCCAACAAACCCAAAACAAGGGCACAAACTTCTGTCTGTCTGGCTTCCATATGGCTTTATGTTTTATAGCCAATAGAGGTGATCACAGTAACTGATTCTTAGTCTAATGGCTATAAGTGTAAAATATTTCATCCAAAACTTGATAATGTTTAAAATATAATCTCAAATAAGCTCAAATTCATTGTCAGAGGTAATGAGTGTACAGTCAGACTCACAGACTGTAGTACAACTGCTTCTGAGAAACAGAGGCTGAGAAAAGCAGCTGACTCCCTTGAGTGGGTCCCTCCTGCCCCCTAGTGACTGACCTACGTCATTGCGTGGAGGCAAGTCCTCATCCTCATAGCTGGGATAGCGCTCTTTCCTGTCCAGCAGTAGGTAATAGATCATTTTCTCCTGGTTTTCTCTGAGACAAACAGAGACAGAAAGAAACTCATTGGATGATATGTTAAATGTTGGAAAGAATGACGTAGAAAGGAGCAATATGTGATTAGAGCAGGTAACCCTGCTAAAAAGTACGTGTAGAAAAAATAGCCAAAATAGCCTTTTGGCTAACTCTGGCATATTGACAGAAATGTTCATTAATGTGCACTGTCCCGGTAATAAATAAATAAATAAAATTAAATGTGCAGGTTGTGGCAAGTGACCGCACCAAACAGCAACGATACTGGGCTTTAACAGGGCTCTTTCTCAGAGAGACAAAGGCTGAGAGACAAATCCCTCAATACCACTTTGTTGTGATAAACCTGATTTTTTTTGGTTCATTTTGAAGCTGACAAGGAGCATCTGACTGCGCCGTTGCTTTGATATTTTTGATATGTAGGGCTGCATCACATTTTTTGGGCAGAACATAAAAGCCCATTATCACAGACCTTATCCTTTGGAGGATCTAGTCCCTGAATGTGGACACAGCTTCAGTCTAGCCACCATCTTGCAGGCTTTAACTCCTGTGGCAAGTCAGTCAACAGGAGTTTCACACGGCACGATAGAGGAAACCATATCCCCTCTCAGCTTTCAGACAGCACTCAAAATGTCTGTCCACAATACACATTAAGTACATGAAGGAGTAACCGGAATAATACTAACTCCTGTACACAAACCAACACAACATCCTGAAATTAATGAATTGTGAATTGTTGCTATTTTTGCATGTTTTCTGTTGTTGTCCAATGTACTAGTGGTGCAACGGATCGTCATTGATCCGTGATCCGTTCGGATCAATATCTTCGGTTCGGCGCACACGTGATCCGCGGATTGATTTCTGAAATAAAAAAGTTGCGCGTATGTTCAGTTCACACAGTATGTTCACACAGCGTGATCATGGCGAGCGGAGGAGCGGAGGAGCTCGAACGCCCCGCGTCATTTAAATCCCCTGTGTGGGAGCACTTTGGCTTCCCTGTCAAATATAGTGATGAAGGAAAGAGGTTAGTGGATAAAACCGTGACGGTGGGTAGGCACTGTGGCACAAGAAAGCCATAAGACAGTGGAAACACATCAAGCATGGCCACGCATCTGAAGCGACATCACCCCGGTGTTTCACTTTTGTTTTATTTTTTCTTATTTTTTGCTGATCCGAAACACGATCCGATCCGTGAGAATTTTGATCCGTTGCACCCCTACAATGTACCATATTGTTATTTTGTCTTCCATTTATATAAATGAAGTAGAAAAAAATAGTATAAACACCTTTCCATATAATGCAGTTTTCAAATAATACCATAGCCTCATAACTGTCGATTTTAAGTAAAGGAGTAGTGTGTTAATTTCATGGCTATTGTATTGCATTATGTTGCACAAGTGTTTCTACTTTCCTGCTCACTCAGTTTACAATCAGGCACTGAGAAACATAGTCATGCTGAGAGTTGAAAGAACGCTTACTCTTCACATTGCAAATCACGTGTGAGCTTGACTCTGTCTCGGAAACAACCCAGCGAGTGCATGCTGTCCAACACATCTGGGTCCAGCTCAGTCAGGGACAAGATTCGCCTCACACACACTCGCCTGGGAGGGGGCTGCTCAGGACACGGCTCATTACGACCACCCCTGGGAGACACACACACACACACACGCGTGTGCGCGAAACACACAATGAAACACACATGAATGACACAGATATAATGTCTATGGTTAAATATGATGCAACATCACTTTAAATGAAATATTTCATTCAACAGTCAAGTATGTAAAAGCGAACGTATACTCACAGATACCAGGCATGTTTCTGGATGGCCTCTAGCTGTAAGGGGTGACAGGGCAGATGGGGCCGTTAGTTTCTACAGTCTGTTAGCAGCCAGATGGCCACAGAGCTGTGCTGTGCAAACAGTTCACACCAGATACCTTTTTTTACATGCACAAAAGACACCTCATCAGTTCCGAATATTGTATATTTAAATCATAATTTGCCACTTTGCAATGTTTATTCTTTTAGAGAATATAACAGAAAATCCTGCATCAAAAAGTGTGCTGGAGAAATGTTATAGCACCAGTTATTAATTTGATGCTGGTAGTCAACACAGACATTCTGATTGTACTTTAATACAACAAAGAAGCATAAAATCCGTGGCGTGAATGCACCTTGAACACACTGATGATGCAATCACCCAATGTAAATGCAACTGTGTCTCTAATCCATGTCAGCTATGATCATTAACATGCTAGAGGGCAGATAAAGGTACAAAGAGCAAAGGCAAAGACAAGCAGGCAAATCCAAAAGTGAATCAAAACTAAACAATTATTAACATCAATGAAAGCAGTCCAATGAAGCTGCTCTCTTCAATCCCTATATGTTCAAAATGCAGGGGGAAGGAAAGAGAGGTGACCCCGATTCAGTACGAACAATTTAACATAGGTGTAAATCTGATTAAAATATCTCTGGACACGGTCTCCATAGGAAACTTTGCCAACTTAGGAGCCATTGAAACCTCCTGTGTATGTGCCCGGTGTGAGCACAGTCTCGTACCGTCAGCCTCTTTTCAGGGTTGACCTCAATCATGCCCTTGAGCAGGGACTGGCAGTCCGGGGGGATGAAGTGGGGCATGTGGAACACCCCGCTCTTCACCTTCTCCAGGAGCTGGCGTAAATTGTCATGGTCAAAAGGCAGGGCACCCTGCAGAAGAAAAAGAGGGAAGGAGGAGAAAGGAAGAGAAAACAGATGTGATTAAATAAACCTGACAAAAGGGGGAAGTAAGAACTACAAAGGAACCAAACTGTATAATAAAAACATGAGTGAAAGACTTACCACCAGCAGAGCGAAAAGAATGACCCCACAGCTCCACACATCTGCTCTCCGCCCATCATATTTCTCCCCCTGCCAAACACAGAATCCCCATGAATTCCCCACTGACTATTTGAAAACACAAATGAGCCACATTAACTGATAAATTCACTGAGATCATTTCAGCTCATTTAAAACGTATCCAAGCCTGTGTAATGTCTTGCAAAATAAATCGCTGTCAAAAGAAACCATCCAATCCAGCAATTAGTCAACCTCAGTCCAAAACACAGTGAAACTATCTTTTCATTGATATAACAGGATGTATGCTTGTTGTATGCTGAGTTCCATTAAGATTTACCCTTACTAAACACGAGCCTTCTTAAAAACAACACAAGTGACAGACTCTATATTCCATTAAGACTTTTATGACTTTGAAACAATTATTGTGCACTGTGCACGAGCAGAACACTTACCCGTATAACTTCAGGGCAAGCATAATGTGGTGATCTAAAATAAAAGAGAAATGTTTTACGAGCAACACTACTATGCTTACAATTCTGGAAGAATGGGCAATAATACTACTAATAGTAAAACTAAAGCATGTACTCTGTATATAGGCAAATCTATAAGTGTTGATGTGATGTCTTTAGCTTCTGTGGCAACTACTGCACTCTTTATTGTGAAGAAGATATTATGTAATATGCATAGATTTACACTGCAAGTTCCTGACATACAAAATACGACCCTTTTTTTTTATGTGTGTACACATTATTTATGAGCACACTCATAGCGTAGGAACTCACCCACAGCTGGTCTCTAGCAGACTGTCTCCGACCTGTAGGGAGGCCATGCCAAAGTCAGCAATACGGATGTTGTTCTTTTCATCCAGGAGCAAGTTCTCAGGCTTCAGGTCTCTGTGACTGCATATGTACAATAGATACTATTAGTCTGCCTGTGTTGATTATGGAATTTCAGCTTAACTGTGACTGCAAGGGTTTGAAAAAGTGGCTTTAATATTGGTTCATGCTACAGTTTTTCCACTCATTTATTGCTCGATATAATGTCACAAAATGAATTTGTCCAAAAGACAGGTAAGTGCCTGCAAAAATCAAGTCAGTATTAAAGAGGAATTATCTATTTAAGAAACATGTTTGATGCTACGGACTAAGGCAGCGGGACACATCAAAAAGGCCTTGATTCGTTATTGTTTAAAGAGAGGGCTATAGATTCCAGTGGAGCCAAATGGTTTCTTATTTTCAGACCAAAAGCCTCCAAAGAGCTGAGTAAGTTAGCAAAGGAACCGAAACCATCACTCTACACATGAACCACACCCCAATTTAAGAACCACTGCTCTCTGCAAAAACCAACCAGATGGAATGACTGTGGCAGAAATCCAAAGCAGAGATGATCTGCCTGAAGAACTTCCTGGCCTCTTTCGGAGTCAGCCGGCCCTTCTTCACCAGGTAGTCAAACAACTCTCCTCCTGACACATGCTCCAACACCAGGTACCTGTCGAGAGACGGGCACAACAGTGTGATTTAAAACCTTCATCTCTAGGAGACAGGAAGAGAGACAAAATAAATTAAGAAAAACAATCAATCTAACCTCAGACACTCTTAAACTGTTAGGTACCATCAATTTATGACGTTAGATTCTAGGACCACAATATTGAGATGAAATCTTTTGTCATTTATCTTTTTTTTTTTACTCACTTTCAGCCAACCTGCCTGTCTACTCCAACAGATGTTTTATAACAGTGTTAAAGCGTGTTGGGGATTATTGTTCCCCAAGACAGATCAAAAACATTTCGGAATAATAGTAGGGGATGAAGGAAAAGTGAGAAGTAGTGATTACAGCAGATTGATATAGTTCTTAGAGTAATATTTATACCCATCCCACTCTAAAGTTTAGTATTTAGGAACAAAAACAGGCATTCAGACTGCACTGAGCCCAATCTTCAGGCTCTTTTGAATGCAGAGGGAACTCACAGATATTTGTTATTCTCGTAAACATCATGCAGCTTCAACACATGCGGATGCTCAATCAGTTTCAGGATGGCAATCTCCCTCTCAACCTGGTTAGAGAGACGAGACACAGAAAGAAAAAAAGACAGAACGAGACTCAATGTCATTTTTTTTTAAGCAACACAATAGATGTTAATTAATTAACTAATACAGAAAATAAATATAGAGCATGTGGAGCAGCTTATGTACAGCGTAACACACCTTGCTATATACAAAATTAGCACTGTTTTCGTCACTGTGAGGATCAACCTCAACAGCGTCATACTGTACCTTCATCAGGACTGACTCTGACAGCTTCTCTCTGTTGACTATTTTGATGGCTACCTTCTGACTCGTAATACAATGGATTCCGAGCTTGACCAGTCCTGAAAGACATAATGAAAAAGAGGCAAAAATAAGAGATAGACGGGCATGAGAGAAATAAAGAGACAGCATATATAATATTTAATTCCACATAAAATAGTCCATTCTCCCATTTCATTTTATAGTGAAAAGAAGTTTGTTGTACTCACCTGTCTGCCCCTTCCCCAGTGTTTTTTCCAGTCGGTATGGCCCAACATATTGAGCTGACTGACTTAGAGACAGTTCCTTACTCATACTGCTCTTACTGGAGGCTAATATACTACTACTACTACTACTACTAAAACTACTACTACAGCACTGTGGTTATTGCAATTACTGTGATATTATACAGCTTATAACGAAGTTACTGTGGGATACAAGATGGTGCTTAACTTAGAAGGACTACCTTTTATTTCAGTGACAACTGCTACTCTGAAGTTGCTGGGTGAACGTGTAAAAAGTCAAACTGGTGCTGATTTACAACATCTGGATGATAAATGAGCATTCTTTGACTAAACCTGGTTAATAAACACTGCTAAGTAGTTTTGCCTTTTTCTTCTGAACCACGGCAAACATGTATAACATTGATATTTAACAAAACATCTTGCTAGTGGTAACGTTAGGTTAAAGCAGAGAAAATGAGATGACAATAAGTTACTAGGCTGTTTTATGCGCTAAATACTGACCACTTTACCCGAATGATAAACACAGCAAGGTAGGTAAACTAATGAGGTTTACTTCTGTACATTAGCTTATTTCTATAACTTGCACCGTGTTACATGTATGACGTTAACTATATATGACGGCTAATAAGAAAAATAACGTTACCGTTATATAGCCTTAAAACAATCACGTTTTTTCACGTCTGCTGCAAATATGTATGTCATTTGTGGGTTGAGTTCACCAACCAAACGTCAAATGCGCCAAGTGGATGTTAGCACTGAAAATTAAATCAATTTAATTCTCTCTGTCAGGCCTGTTTTACAGGTGCAACAACATGCTATTTTAGCCTCGCCGCCACTCTCCCACACAGCAGCGAGGCTAGCTTAGCTTCAACGCCTTGACCAACGGCCGACTCGCTCGCGCCGCCTGTCAAAAAAACCGACACCTCCTGAAGTTTCTGGGCATCGCCAAACGGTTAGATTTATCAGACGGCCGCCGCACTCTCACAATATTTCCTCGCGAAACAATCATCTTTAGCGTAGCGTAGTCCTCCCCCTCCCTGTCTCTCCCCGCCTCTCTCTCTCTACATCCCTGCAAGTAGCGGATCACAGCATCTTCTCCTCTCTCCTTTGGCGTGTCCTCCTCCCTCACCGGCGGATACACAGGTAAAAAACACAGATATCCGCAGATCAACCCGCACTATTATCGACTGCCATATTCCCCTCCTCACTTCTGATGATAGTTCACGCAGGGTAAAGGCCCCCTGTATTATACTCCCTTCGGTTTTCTTGCCGTAAATCGATATTTTCTCTCTCCTCTTCCTTCCTTCGTCTCACTCGCATCAGCATCCGGGTCCCACTCTCTCTCCATCCTCTCTCCTCTCGCCTCTCCTCCCCCGCCCCCCTCCTCATCATCCTCCTCCCGATCATCTTCCTCAAAATATCCTTATTTCTGCATTCACGTCAGCACCGGCCACACCGAGGGCCCCGTGAGCTACCGGGGGCCCCGTGAGCTGCTGCGGACCCCCCGGATGGGACGCTGCTTGTGAGGATGCTGATGTGCTCTGGCCTTTCAGAATCACTGGTGTCCCACAGGTGCTGTTTTGTTTTCAATTTGGTTTGAAATAAGGTGTCAATTTGGAGCTGTAGCATAACTTAGAGGTGTAGGCCTACCTCAGAGAATATAATGGCATGCAGTTGTGGAAGAAGCATTGGGATCTTTTACTTAAATAATAATAGCAATGCCTTAATGTAAAAATACTCCATTACCAGTGGTTGAAAGTACCTAGTGAAAATACTCAAATACTTTACTTAAGTACAATTTTGAAGTATTTCAGGCCTGCTTAACTTGAATGTTTTCATTTTATGATAATTTACTTACTTTACTATTTAACTTTTTACTCACAACACATCAATTTATTGAATAGGATGCATTGTTATAGATTAAACTACCCAGCAGATGTAATGTCATTAAAATGAGCTCCACCCCAACCACCTGTAACATTACAGCATTGCTTGATGCATTTAGAATATTGAAATAATGATACAATATATGATCAATATAACACTCTGAAAGGAACCATTGTGCAATTGTATTTTTGTATACATTTTACTGATAATACTTCTGTACTTTTATTTAAGTAAAAATGGGACTGCAGGAATTTTACTTGGAGTTTTAATGGAGGATTTTTACATTGTGGTATTACTACTTTTACTCAACGATCTGGCTACTTATTCCAGCCCTGTCCATTACAAGTAAAGGTCCTGCATTCAGAATAACTTTACTCAAGTAGAAGTACAGAGGTAATAGCAGCAAAATTAACAAATGTTTCAAAAATAAATGAATTCATTATGTGGCAGAACTATTGTTATTATTACTATGCAAAAAGGATTGTAATGTTTTGGCCAGGTGAGCCAACTATTTATTTTAAGATGACCATATGTTTTGTACTGTATGTAAAATCTTAATGTTCAAAGTTTTTTAATAGCTGTCAAATAAATGTACTGGGGGTACAAATGTAATTATTTTCCCCTGAAATGTAGTGTAGTAGAAGTATGAAGTAGAATAAAATGAAAATATTTAAGTAAAGTATCTCAAAATTGTACTTTTGGATGGCACTTGAGTAAATGTACTTAGTTACTTTCAACCACTAATAGTAGACCTATCTTCAAACTGCATTTTGAAGATTTTCATTATTGCGTATTCATTTAGTTTCAATGTTTGCTGATATGCTGTTGTCACTGAAGACACATGACAGCAGGAAAAGCACAGGTGTAAGTAAGAAAATGAATTGCTGAATTCCACTTAGCTGTTTCAGTTTCAGGGTCCTGATATTGTGCATGCTGGCTCACTGTCACACTATCATGAATTCTGGGACTCTCAAAGAGAGCGGAGCCATTGTTAATGTTATTTGTGACACCTGTGCTTTAGCTACTGTGACAAGTCAAAATATCTGCTCTGAAAAAGGCCTTTTAGTTTAGTTGAAAACATTGTCGTAGTGGTTCATATAAAAAAACACATATTTTGTGTCACCTACATAAATTCTCAGCTCCATTTTAAATAATATTGTATATTCTGTGTTTTTGTGAATGAACCACTAAATTCTTATGACACGTGATACCACGTAACAGCAATGTCCCAGAAAGGGTCAAGACACAAACCCAGTTTCTGTTGCTTTCTGTTGTCAGTTATCATATGATGGAAAAAAAGATACCATTAAAAACCTTTGCAGCAGCACACTGAAACCCACACTAAAGAAATATAATATTATATAATATAATATAATATAATATACGAGCACACCTCATTGGTGACCCATCACACCTCATCTGGTGAGCAAACTGAAAAGACAATGTTGGTTGCTGATTTAAATGAATCACACAGTTTTATATAAAAAAGGGTAAGTAGGACATTTGAATCTGTAAAGTGCCTTGAAAAGTCTCTAAAATCTCAATTTGAAATGTAGCGTGTGGGCGGATAATTCCCCAAAGCCCATCTTCATCTGCGCCTAGCTGGTTGATTTGCAGGCAGCCAGAAGGATTTGTCTCCAGCCATGGAGCAGAAATAGAACGGAAAAGATACTCATCCGACCATTTTCTGGTTCATTCTGATGGGACAGACATGATCGTTTGACATCAAAATACTTCAGTGCAATGAAAATAAGCAGGTCTAAATTTGTGCCGTGAATCACACACCCTGCAGGAGAAAATGAACAAGGTCTACCTTAATGGAAAATAACAAACAAGTCAAAATTAAGAGAGATATGTTCCCACAAGCAGTATTTGAAATAAAAGTAGGACAAAGCTTCTTAGTCTGCTGTTGTAAGGTTTTGAGAACAGAATGAAGTTTGCCTTAACCATAAACCTGCAAACATACTGTATACGTTAGTTTTCTTCCACAGTTACATGCCTGGGAACAAACTACGCGTGATTTCTGTCTCTCCAGAGCTTGAACCTCTCTTTCAGCTGGCAGCACCAGGATCTACTCTGGCCTCTAGAATTACACAGGAGGTTATTCTGTAACTCCCCTAACACATTTTCCTCCCCAGCTCTACTGAGAACAAGGAACTCTGGAAAAAACTTCCCCTTCCAGGTCAGGTCTCCAGTCTACTCTTTGTGCATCACCACAATCCCCACACTCATTGCCAGAGCTCAGACTGGAAACGTGACGTTAGACTGCTGAGTGCAGGTACTAATGTGAGGATTAAGCAGAGATTAACAAGCTCTTCTTAATTCCATTAAGAGCAACTTTTCCACTATGAGGCCTATGTGCTCGGCCAGTGGAGAGGTTGCAACAGCCACTACATCTAATAATTTAAAAACCTAACAAAAATAGCTAATATATAGTAATAATATCTATGATTATCAAAGAAAATCAATATACTGTGTTAGGTAAATGGACAAGCTTTATATTTATTGAATTTTTGTGCATACAGTTTTTATAGTACATAGATAGTCATTGTTATATATAATGGAGTTATAACATTTATGACAAAAACGTTTCACATTGACAGAAGTATGAAGTATCAAAAGCTCAGTATCATCACCCCCTCTTCAGTTTTTCAGATGGTTCAGTCCAGTGCAATACGCAAAGAAGGGAATGGTGGGAAAGTGGAGCACTTTGATAAAGTGAAGCTGTGATTACAACAAAAAAATCAAAGATGGGAAACGTTATGAGACAGCAATATCATAGGTAGAAACTGTGACAAAATATGTGATTCAAACCATCCAAATACAATACAATGCCTACAACAGACACGCTATAGTTTCTATAGAAGTATATAAAATAAAACATATAGAACCATGTGGGACTTGACAGAGTTATGGACACTTCATAAGTGTTAGTGCTTGAAATACAGATTGAGAAAAAACTCAGAGCTCAAACACTCCTTCACAAAGCAAGTAATTTAGGAGTAGTAATATTGTAAATGGAGCAGCTTACTTACAATTTTCAAATTGCCAGTTCATTTGTCATTTCAATATCCAATTTCCTTTTTCATTTTCTGTTTTCCTTAAAGGCCTGATTCTGAGTTGTACTTATTGACTTTATTGACCTCCATAAGCTTCAGCGTTCATCTCCTAATGAACTCACTGATGGCATTCTCGGTTATCTTTTTAAATAGAAAAGTCCCAAAGAAGCAACATTGGCAGTGACTGTCCCATTAGCAGCATGGTTACCTGTTATGTAGCTTTGAAAGATGGTGGTTTACAAGCACTAATTGTCTGCGTAAGACCACAGGACTTATGTTTTATGGATGGTTGTTGACTCTTTATTCAGGAACAAAATGTGTTTGTAGTCATTTGTGTGAACTTACATTTTATTAATATGCATTTCCTTATGAATTATGATCCCTCAGACAGGGTTTTTATACAGGCCTGGAAGGCATCTATCAGATCTTTACAGTCCTCTGGTCCCTTCTCTCTGACACTGAAACACAAAGCCAGATTTACAAAACACACTTACCACACTCTGCACATGTAGCCGGCTTATTCTCTTTGGCATACAGCAGGGTTTCAGTTAAAACTGGGGAAATGACATGATGTTAATGTGGAGACATGTAAAATAAATGAACACATTAGAAGTTATATTACCTGAAACTGTGTGGAGGACATACAGTAAGGAATATCTCTAAATTTAGTCTACATGTGCATCAAAGGGATTATGACAGTATAGCCTGATCATAAAATATTTCAACTCAAACCCCCACTGCTGCTTTTATCTGCATTTGATGAAGTATTAGAGCAAGAGTGAGTAATCTGCACGGCAGCTCCACTAACACTAATCACCGCTACACGTGGACACACACCAAATGTCTGTCGCTTCTTCCATGCATGTAACACGAGCCAACAGCCTGGAATGTGCCAGTCTTCTGCAATCGGTCATACATGTGGAGGCCTATTTTAAACCTCACGTCTATTTTTGCTTGTCAAGACATTTAAGTTACTGTAAGGGACCTCTGTAAATGTCATTACACTTAGTCCTGTGATGTAGAGTGGATTTACTGGAAGACGTGAACAAGTATTCTACATAAACTCCAAATAGACTTAATGATCAGCCCACAGGCGCTCGTACAAGTTGAGAAGTCAATTTGAATACACTAGATGTCATGCGTAGAACTCAAAAAGCGATGACTGAGAATGGCCAAAAGGATATAATGGAAAGTGACCAGTTTTTTGCTGGAACCCAAACACAGTAAATTAATCTTCCTTTGAGGGCTCAAAGTAACACAAAGACACACTGTACAGGCACTTACAGTCAAGAAAGACCGCCACACTGGCGGGAGAAAATGTCATCATTTATTTTAGATGTATGTATATTTGTATAAATACCATTTTCTGCATGTATAATTGTACATCATTTCTGTCAGAACTCACCATTTGTCAACGCCGTCTTTGATGACCTGGCATGGTGCTGGCACAGCTTCGTTAGAGTCTGGCATTTTGACAGCAGAGAGCTGGAGTTTGTGGAGGTGCACTGCTGCAAGAGCTGCAGTCAAGTATGGTTACAGATTAGTTACAGAGATGGAGGGAAAGACAGCCAGGGAGGGAGGAGGCATGACAGTGTCCTAGTATGATAAGCTCGAAAGAGGGAATCTGATAGAACCTGAATATATGCAAGAGATTACTCAGGAGAAACTCTAAATTTGATTTGAATTTCTTACTTTAATTTATATTCTTACCATTTGCCTTTGTCTCTGATATTCTTTCCCTTTTATGTAAATCAACCTATATAATTTATGTATTCTTAAATGCTTTCATTCCTGTCTTTTGTTTTACCGTATTTCTAATGAATATGCAGATAGCTGACCTTTTGAGTCAAGCATTATGTATTACAAAGGCCTCATAATGCATCTAAAATACTCACTACAGGGGAGGGCCTTTTCTTGAAAACAGATTGAGGAGCCTGACTTTGTTTTAAACTTTTGGTTTAGGAGGCTGAGCTGAGAGTTGTAGCATTTGTTTGACCAATAAAATGTTGAATTAGCATTGAACAATGGCGTTAGAAATGATGCAACTAATGGTCTGAAAATAATCCAGAATTTCAAGGCTTTTATAGATACAAATAAGAGCAGATGTGGGTAGCATTAGTGAGGTTAATCCCTACAGGTTTACTAAACACTAAGTAACATTTTTTTCCCCACAGTCAAAGGTTTTTCATCGTACATCAGCAAGCTTCTAGTAAAGCACATCTGCTTCAGTAATTAATTTACATGCATGTAGCTTTTTACTGAAGACAAAAAGGAAACTATTTCTCCATTGCTACTCATCAAAATGTATTGTGCTTTTAACATTTTAACATTCATGCAATTATTGAACAATGTTAATTAAAGGAAAGGGAACATTTGAAATATTGTGTACATTTCAGACTAAAATAATGATTATTTAAAAAGGAAATGACAGCAAATCAGAACAATGAAAACATGTATTGTGTCTTGTTTCATGATTATATTGAATATTCAACAGAAAATAAGAGAAAGTCTCCCACTGATGTCTTGTCATGTTTTCTATGTGTCTGTAGCGCCTATGTTAATCCTATCCAAAAGTGAAATACTCCCAAAAGACTAGGAAAGATAAGACCAATTCTTAGTATATAAAGTGTATTAATATTTATAGGTCCTCAAAGACTAAGGATAAGTAACTGACTCCACTTTTTTGAGATAGCTGTTACAATTTTGTTTTATGAAATATATAATTAGGTAAATGTTATATAAAATTAACATAGAGTTTAGATGGATTTTAAATTGAGTTTTTTGAGTAAAGTTTGCCTGAATCAGCATGAAATGCTTTGTCTCCCACGTTTGGCACATGTGCCCCAAAAAGTACAAAAGTTTAAATGGTTAAAATGTTGTGGTCCCTGCTATTTACAGTATTTTAGTTACAGAATTGAACTTCACCACTGGAGGGCAACAAACACTGATATACACACAATGATGAATTTCTGGACAAACAGGCCTCTAGTGTGCGCGCGTCATTATTACCTGTAAACAAAAGAGATCACATTTACATTCAGCAGTATTAACTAGTTTAGATTCCCGTTCAACCAATTGTAACACGTTTCTATTACCTGATCGTGGTTGATGTGTGCAATGGGAGATAGTGACAGGTTAATATGATGATCACTCTAATTACAGTATTTCAGAAAACCCTGGTCAAACACCAAAGATATTAAACATGAACAAGAGCAAAGCATCTCTGTCTCAGTGCAACCTCCTTTATAATGACCATATAATGCAGTGTGCCATCTGCTGGCGAACAAATCAAGTGCATATGGGGTCTAGCAGACAGGTTCTCCAAATAATAAAATTAGCAAAAAGGCCTAAAAAAGTTATTGGTCTCTTTAAGAACATATCTAATGGGAGAAAATACCCCCTTATTGGTATGCTAACTATAGGAGAAATGCAGCCTATTTAATGAATTAAGCATCTGATTGGAGGCAGGAATTGCGACTGTCTCTCAAACAGGCTGCACAATTTGGATTTTTGCATTTGCAAAGTGACTGCTAGAGGCTTATAATAAATCTGGTTATTACTGGAAATAGTTTTGCACTCGAATGCGTCTCAGCCAATCGCTGCGTTCGGTACAAACAGCTGACTATTTTTGTTCGTGTAAAATGTAGTCTAAATTAATAATTAGCCTCTCAATAAATTGAAAATCTGGAAAAACAAGCACGGCTGGCTGGCACACTGAGGACCGGTGAATGGAGGTCACCGCAGACGTTGAGTGAGTCTCAGCGGTGAGAAGAGAAGGGGAGAGGGAGGACGGACAGCGGCCAGCCGCCTTCAAAAATGGCGTCTCCGGAGGAAAATGAGTAAAAAATATTAAAACGCGGCCTGTTTTCTGTATACTTCCTCGGTCGGTATTTGTGTTTTTTAGTTACTCTGGCTCTATTTTTCCGGTGCGGGCAAACACGTCGTCGCTTTTACTTGAATGGCGAAAAGAAAGCAGAAATAAGGGGAGCGAGCATTTGGGGAAATAAAAGCAGCCCTGTTTTATTTTGATGCGTCGTTACTGACAGCTAGCATCTGCTGCTAGCCCACAGCTCTGCTCCGGAGGGGGGTGGGAACGATTTGCATGCAAAGAAGAAGGAAAAAAAAAGATTTAGAAATTGGGGATTTCTTTGCTCGTCTATGGGGAATGATTGCTGCTACCAACGTGGCCTGTCGATTGCAATCTTTTTCTGGTGCTAGCAGCGTAGCGAAGACTAGCCTAAAGAAAGGGGAGGAGAGACGGTGAAAAAGGACGCATTCAAATCAAATGTTTATCAGCAATTCGTCCATCACCGGGCAAATCCGCGGCATCTTCATCATGACCGTGACTGATTCTGGACTAAATCTGCATTCGTGGAAATGATAAATGTGAAAGGCGACGGAAAAGGAGAAAGACTGTCTTTTTTTTGGAGGTGGTTGGATTATAACCCCGTAGACCCCCCTCTTTTTTCATCCAGCTTTCTCCTCCTCCCCTCCATTTCTCTTTCAATATGCTGTTTTCCACTCCTGAGGACTTGCTTATGAAACCGGGGAAAATAGCCTGAAACCGAGAACGAGAAAGACTGGATTTTTCCCCCCCCGTAATCTGCTCTGCGACGCTCTCGTTGCTTTCGTCCTCATCGCACACATTGTACATCACATAAATGGATAGAAATTACCCGGGAACAGGATTTGGTGATTTGGGCGCAGGAGCAGGATGGAGTTACGAGAGATCGGCAAAAGCAAGGTATGCATTGGATTCAGACAATGTGCATGCATCACTGGGACTTTGCAGGGCACGGTGTGGGCCATGTAAACAAATTGTCGCCATTGGGTTCATATATAGTGCTATGCCTTGCCATTATGTGTAGTGCATTGTCATCCAAACAGTTGCATAGTAATAATATTATAAACAGGAATGGATCAGTGTGCGTGTCGTGGGGGTGGGCGGGGTGGAGAAAGGAAAGGTTGGGGATACGAATTGAATATGATTGACAGAGGTAGGTTTTAGGTGGAGGTGGGGGTATGTCTGGAGCATCCATAGGAATTATTGTTCCCTGTGTGCAGGCCTGGACACGGACCCTGATAGATAAATTCAATGGCTTGATAGGAGCTGCGAAGAGTGCACACGCAGCAAAGCCCTCACAGCAGCCCCCCTGACAGACATCAACAAGAAGAACTGATACATATTAACTAGTGGGATGCATTTAATGCAAACATTTTTAAAATTGTTACGTTGTAAAGAAAACTGGAAATAAAAAACTTCAAGTGGAGGTGGTGCCATACTCCAAAAACTGAGATTTCTAATGCATTTTGCCCAATCGTGATCTTGATAATTGGTGCTGGGTTTTGGATGGTTTATGTTAATTTGCATAATTAAATTGAGGAATTTTCTCACTGCATCAAACTTGCAATTTGCTGTTTTTGTATAAAATGAAAAATAAGGGCTGGGTGAATTTATAAGATGATGAAAATTGCCTCTAGTGTGCAAGATAGCTCTATCTTTTAGCTTTACGTTAGCCTGCAAGCTAGCGCTATGTTGCATGGAAGTCAGTTAAGGCCTGTGTACGCAAGCCTCATTCCCTCTTATGTAGCTGCACATATTCGCGATATTTTGACCCAGAGTTGGCTGCCTGCTCATGTTCGAAAGCCACCATTCTCCTATGGGAAGTGATATTTGGCTAAAAAAAAAAAACCTGGCTAGTTGCTGGTGTTTGCATGCATCTTAGCATGCATTTGCGTCGACTTGCACCATCCAGCTGTTAGCTACAGCGACATAATCAATGGTTGCAGACAATTTAATCGTGTGTCTTTGGTATAATTTGACGAAAATTTATTTTTCACTTGGCCCAAATGCGCACATTGGTTTCCAGTGCTTTATTTACACGTAATAGACTGGCCTTGCAGTTGGGGCCTAGTCTCTGCATTTCTACCATAGCTGCTGTGCAACGCTGCTAGGCGGTGCTACCAACAGCAAAAATGCTAGCATCATGTTATCTGGCCGGCCAGCCAGCCACGCATTTCATCTGTCTTTGGTAAAGCAAAGTTCTGCAACTGGCAAGTCCTGGCCTTGAATAAGAAGCTTATTTAGTTTGTACATTTCTAAATTATGTAGTGATTGGGACTTGTGGGTCCATTATTATAATTGCAAATTAACTGTCCCATTATTTTTGCATGACACTTCCATTGCTGGTTTGACAGATTTGCATCTACTGTAATACACTTATATAACGCCCAAGTATGCATTTCTTTCATGGATAATTAATTTAGATATTGATCGGAAAGATTTTCCTTCCCCTTAACTTCAAATATGAATCAGACTCATCAGTCAAGTGGGTTTCACATGTAGGATACTGCTGAGAAGTTGCACATGGACAACAAACAAATGAACAGCATAGAGTTGACATCCGAAGTGTGGATTTTTAAATGAACAACACTTTACTTGCATGTTATATTTTGTGTATTTTAGTGACCCAAGCCTAGACAGTCTTTTCTCAAGGGTCACATTTTGGGAACAGATTAGGTTTATGTAAATGTACTCTGAAATGACACTTAACAATCCCCCACTCCTCTTCCTCCATAGTCTTGTATATGGGAGTTCCAGATCATCCCACCCTGAGTCTGAGCTCCTTCACAGACAAGCCTACGCCACCCCACACCCTCTGCAGGGCTATGCCACCAATCACCACCCAGGGAGCTCTGGCCAAGGCGGGGCTTGGGGAGCAGCTGGACGGAGTTTGGGTGAGATAAATGTCATACCTTCCATGTCACCACCATAAGGGGCCCTGGCAATGAATTAGTGTGTCTTTCCATGCAGGCCCTGGTAGATTATTGTCATTGAAAAATGTGCACATTATAGCTCAACTGAGTCTAAGCCGTACGTGTTATAGCCTGATTTCAGAAAAAGCCTGTAGTCACAGTCTTACCACCTGGAACCACAGTTTACTAATACTTTTGTTTTTTAAGATTATTTTTTTGGCATTCACGCTTTATTTGATAGTAACAGTGGAGAAAGGCAGGGGAGAGAGAGGTGATGATATACAGCAAAAGGCCTGGGCCGGACTCAAACCCAGGCCGCTGTGGTACATAGGTGTACATAGTGTGCGCTCTACTGGGGCGCCCCAGTTTGTCAATATCAAGTTTTTCTCCACAATGGAGGTCCTGATTCACATTCTTTCTGTGTGTGACACCAGGCTTGCAAATATACTAAGATTTTCTAGAGAAGGTTAAATCTAGATGCTGAAATCCTTTCTTTTTTAATTTTCTTTTCTGATTTATGAATGAAAATATCATCTACATCTCTGCAACTAGCTGTTAATATTTGCATTCTTAATTAATCAATTTTCATGTTTCGGTCTTTCCTTCTCAAAGGTCTCTCCGGGCTCTTTGACACTGGCCTGCACCATGCCAGCCCCTCTGCCCCTGATGCCTCTGTTATGAATCTGATCTCAGCTCTGGAGTCCCGGGGTCCCCAGCCTCCGCCCTCTGCTTCCTCCCTTCTCTCCCAGTTCCGCACGCCATCCTGGCAGACAGGTGGGGCTGTGTTAGATCTTCCCTCATGTGTTGACATTCAAACTGGCCCCACAGTCAACATGACATTTAAAGAACCTCCCAATGTTTGGCTGCATTATTATTCTGACAGTGTTGCTATTCGAGCATTTTCATATAGAATTTTACTGTACTTGCTTTCAATATTCTGTCATTTAAATGACAGCTTGATGGATACTGAGTAATTTTGCAATATGTCTTCCTTTTCTTAACAGCGATGCACACACCTGCTCCACCTGAACTATTCATCTCTGGAGCCCTTCCTGGCTCGGGCTCTTTTCCCTCCTCCTCAGCTCTCTCAGCCTATCAGCATCCTGCATCCTTTTCCAGCCGCTCTTTCCCTGCAACCTCCCTTTCCCTCCAGGACACGCCCACATTTAGTCCCACATCCAATGGCCTGCTTTCCCCACATGACCCCCTACTACACATCAAGGCCCCTTCCCAGTCCAGCCTGGGTTTTGATAGACTTCTGTCCTCGCAGGGTGCTGCCGCAGCTGCCTATAGGGGCAGCCAGGATCCCACGAGTGCCACATCAGCCCAGGCATCCTCTGCCAGGCACCTGCAGTCACACCAGTTCAACCTGCTGTCATCACAGCTTCAGGACCAGTCATCCCAGCTGTACAATGCATCAGTCTTTTCCTCAGCCCAGCCTCAGTCCCAGTCCCAGTCCAATTCGGCTCAGGAACGGGCCGTGCCCCGGCAGGACAGCGTTATCAAGCACTACCAGCGGCCCACGCCAGCTCAGTCACAGCTCTCATCCTCTGCTGCCCACTCCCTTCAGCACTACCTCAGCTGTGGAGGGGCAGGGTACCAGCAGATTGCCACCCACCATAGGCATGCTGGCCTTTCTTGCAGCCCACTGGGCGACCAGAGCCCCTCATCTGACCACAAGCCCACCTCTCGCACTGAGCAGTATCGACCAATCATCCAGCCTCCCTATTCCTCCTCCTCCTCCACTTCATCTTCTTCCTCAGCTGGAAAAGGTGCCAAAAGCAGCTCTAGCAGTGGCTATTCCTCTGCCAGTTCAGCATCATCCTCAAGAACTCCTCATACGCCCCCTTCTGCTTCCTCTACTTCCTCTTCCTCCTCTTCTTCTTCTGCCACCTCTGGGGCTCATCCTTCCAACTCAATTCCCACCTCCAGCTCCAGCGCAGCCCCTTCCAGGCAGCAGCCACCCCCTCAGCCAGCTCCTCCTCCCCCGGCCCCTCAGCAGCAGCAACAGCAGCCCCCTGCCACCTCCACCTCAGCCCCCCCATCTCTCCCCAAATCCTGCCTCTCAGGCTATGGTTCTCCTGTGCCCCCAGTGAAGACCCCCACCTCTGCTCTTACAGGGCAGACCCCACCCCAACAACAAACACAGTCATATTCCCCTAATCAGCCCCCTACTTCCCACCTGGCTCAGTCCTACGGAGGCTTTAGTTCACCGCAAGCCCAAGACCTGAGCTCCGGTACAGGTGGGAAAGCCTATGGGAGTTTAGGAGGGCGAAGCCAGTCGTACTCCACTGATATATATGGCTCTGACTCTGCTTATGGCTCACTTCCATCCTCTCTGGGTGGAGCTGGAAGCCCATCACTAGGCTATGGAGCCCCAGGTCACTCCCCTGCCCTTTTAAGGTCAAGTGGTTCATCAGGTAGTGGAGCATCTGGGGGAGGAAGCAGTAGCGGCACAGGAAGTGGGAATTCTGCGTCAGGAGGAGGAGCAGGAAATAGTATGACCAATGAGAGAGGTGGTAGTGGTGGAGGGTCGTATCATATTCCAGATTCTAGCCCCTCTCCATCAGGCAACTCAGGCATCATCCGCCCAGGGTTGCACTCCCCAGTGCCCACCTGCCCCACACAATCTCCAGGAGGTGCAGGCTCAAATAAATACATTTCCTCAGTTCTCTCCCCTACCTTTCTAGCCTCCCCACAGGGCTACCCCGATACCAGAGGCCCCAGCTCCCAACCACAGTCCTATCATTCCACCTCCTCCAAAACAAAGGCGGACACCTCCATGCTTGGAGTGGGCTCTCAGAGATCTCAAGAGGAAGTTGACGACGACGATGAGTTCTTGATCCAGCACCTGCTGCAAGCCCAAGCAAGTCCTGCTCCCCAGGCTGCTCATCACCATCCTCAACAACAACCCCAACAGACACCCCAACAAACACAGTCTCAGCCCCAGTCAGTGCCCCCAACCACTGATTCAGGCAAAGGGCTGGGCTATGACATGGGTAAGACCTCTGAGGAGAGGTACCACCCCCAGAGTGTCATACGTACCCACAGTGCCACATCCACTGCCGGAGTAGGTAACGCAGGGTCTGGAGGGTCCATCTCAGGGCTGGAGAACCAGTTGGAGATGTCACTAAAGAAGCAACAACATCAACAACACCATCATCAACAGCAGCAAAGAAACGAGAGGGCTGTTGGAAGCAACAGGAGCAGTGGAGGTAGAGGCAACGCTGATCAAGTGCACTCCCACCTCCATCACCATGACAACCTAGGCTCGGTTGTCCATTATGGGCGGGGTGACCCATATACCCAACACTCCCTTACTCCCCAACACTCTTCACATAGTCAGCACGTGTCCTCACACTCACAGATATCCCACACCCAAATGGATCTCCAAAAGAAACCACAGGAGCGTGCTGAAATTCCGTATCCTCGGAAAACTCCGGAAGTTCAACAACAGCATTCCCAGTCTCAAGGTGCTGCCTCCCTCATGGACTCTCCCACTGATCAATCCCGTCAGCCACCACACCTGCTCCAGTCAGTGCTGTCCCACACCACCCGCAACAAACTGGAGCCTCATCAACAGCACCACAAGATGGACTCTCATCGGCAGCACCAACAGCATCACAAAATGGACTCCCATCAACCACATCAGCAACACCAAAAAATGGACTCACACCCTCAGCATCAACAGCACCAAAAGATGGACTCCCATCAGCATCAACAGCACCATAAAATGGACTCTCATCCCCAACAGCAGCAGCACTCTATTAGCCAACAGCAAGCTGTAATGGAAAGTGCTGGTGGGACACTTGGCTCAAGTAAACATCAGTCTCAGTCCCAAACCACCCAGCTCCAGCTTCAACTCCAGTCCCAGGCTTTGGAGGTGGCAGCGGCTCACTACAACCACGGGCCACCTCCACATCAGCATGAGCAGAGCCAGGTTAAACAAAGCTCAGTGGTGTCTTCTTTGGACATGCTGGAGCGCTCCCTTTCTCAGACCTCCAGCACAGACGTAGCCGTTACAGAGGACAGACGTGGTGGAGCAGGCAGCGGGGGGAGGAGTGGAGGTAGTAGTGAGCGTCACAGACAGCAGCAGGAGCAGCAGCAGAGGCAGCACCCATCCCACCATCAGCCGCAGCAAACTCACCACGCACAGCAACATTCAGCCTCTGAACTCCACTCCTTCCTCTCTGAGCCCGATATCGGCTTATCCACCCCATCTCACATGCACCATCTTTCACAGCACCACCCACAGCAGCAGCAGCAGCAACAACACCAACAAACCCACTCTCACCACCCTCACACTCAAACCCACCCTCATCACATAAACCCACAATCTGCCTCAGCCCACTCCCAATCTCAGCCTGACCCACAGCAGCCACTCTCATCCCAGCTCACCCCTCAGCAGAGCCAGCTGGACCAACAGCGCTCAGAGCAGCACCAGTTTGACACAGTCAGCCCAGTGGAGAAAGCAGACCAGAATCAACAAAGTAACCGCTTTGTACCCTTAACTTCCATCTGCTTCCCGGACTCCCTCCTTCAGGATGAGGACCGCTCCTTTTTTCCAGGAATGGAAGATATGTTTTGTGCAGAGGACTATAAGTCAAGCTGTGCTGGAGGTGCAGGACCAGGGCAGGAGGAGATGAATGAAAGCCACACTGGGCAAGAGGGAATGGATTCCATGAAAGCTGGACAGAGTGCAGGTGGAGCAGGGGGAAGTAGCGGCGCTAGCTATGACATAATGGGTCACCATGGTGGAGATCAGGGTTATGAACCATACTGTCATGGCCTGGATGAACCAAACAACAACACCATGACTCTGGATCTAGACTCCCTTAAAACTCATGAGCTCCCTTCCACTGTCAACACTGAACAGCTAGGACTGATACAGTCCCAGACCCCAGCTATGGGAATGGGCTCCAATACTGCTGGTCCCAACAACTCTGGAACTAAACTCTCCTCTGGGCCTGGAGGAGCTAGCACAGGAACTGGTTCTGGAGGTCTGCAATCTCCCATTTTCTGCTCGTCTCGTCCCAAGAAGCTCCTCAAGTCCAGCTCTTTCCACCTGTTAAAGGAGCGCCGGGACCCCAACACACTGCCCAAGAAAAGTTACGCTCAAGAATATGAGTTTGAAGATGATGAGGATAAAGCCGACCAACCAGCTGACATCCGGTTGAATAGCCGGAGGCTCCCAGACCTATTGCCAGATTTGGTGTCCAGCTGCAGAAAGGGAGGAGGAGGAAGTGGGTCTCTCAGCCCTTTAATGGGTGACATTGATTTCTACCACTCCTCTGGCTACTCCTCTATGGGTTCACACTCTCTTCTGCCTCAGGATGGCCCCAAGAAGAGGGGCCGGAAGCCCACTAGACCCAAGAGAGATGGTCCCCCTAGGCCAAGAGGAAGGCCTCGCATCCGCCCAATGCCTGAGCCCTATACTCCACGAGGGATGATGGGAGAAATAGGTGGAACGACAGTAGGAGGGGGATTTAGTGTGGAGGGACGAAGTAGGGGTAGGGGCCGTGGAAGCCGAGGTAGAGGAGGAAGGAGGGAGGATATGTATATGGAAATGAGCGGGAAGGAGCAGGATCAGATGCACCACCATCACCTCCATCAGCAGCAGCTCCATCACCAGCCCCAACAGCAACTACACGAGCCTATTCCACCTCTGAAGGTCAGTGGCATTTGGTCGTGCAAAGGCTTGGAAATTGTTTAACAAATTGTCACTTAAGTACAGGTGTGTTGCAAATACATGTAAGAAAACAGCACTACTTGTTGAAACTAAATGTGGTGTCTTGTGTAGCCTTTGCAAAATCACCAATAAAACAAGTGGTCCACATATGAGGCCTGTCTTTCAGTTAGTGGGGATCTGTTTGTGTGGTGGAAGGGAGTCAACCAATCCCTGCAGTTTGTGTTACCTATACGTGGCTGCTACGAGCTATGGCCATGTGCCTGCTGAGTATCTCTTCTTCTCTTCTTTGTCTCTTTTTCTTACTCCCTCAACCTACTTTCTCACTCACTCTTTTTTTTTTTAAAGACTAGTCACGTTTAGGGTTAGTTACTGTTAGTGACAGTCATTCTGTTTAAATGTTCCTGCTATCTAAATGCTAAAAATTAAAATGAATTAATAATAAATTAATTTGCCATCCTGGTTTCCAAGTTGTGTAATATATATCTGTACGTTCTGGCAGAGTTACTCTGACTCTTACTGTTTTCTTTCTTTTGTTTTAGATCAAGTTACCAATTGGTACCCTGTCCTCCTCCGATGCCTTGCTGAGGACAGACTCTCTGTCTGGCACGGACCCTGCTTTGTCGGACGGCTCAGTGGGCTCCGCGCCTTCACTTGGTTTAAGTCCTGGACCCCCTTGCAGCACTGAAAGCACCAGAAGTCAGGACAAGAACAAGCAGAAAAGCCAGATGATGAGTGAAGGAGTGGATGAAGAGGGCCTGGAGGACAGGGTAAGAGCTACAAGATTATACTCCTTGTTATGTTAAGCAGAGAATGCTAAAAAGTATGCATAAAGTTGAATTAAATTCAAATTCATTGCTTGATAGTTATTGAGTTCACTAATTTAGTGGTGGTATTTGAGCTGAGTGAAAGTCTCTCTTTTTTGTATCACTTTTAGGGCGATGAGAAGGACTCTGAGTCCAAGGCTGGCTTCGTCGCTTCCTTCTTAGACTTCCTCAAAACAGGGAAGAGACCTCCAGGCTTGGACATCTCACCAGGAATGGAACCTGACAATGGTGAAAACTCACCCTGTAAATCGGGTGGTCTGCGGCCACTGTCTCCGGCACCTCCTCCTCCACCACCACCACCTCCATTCGGGGACAGTGAAGGGAATGGGGGTCTGGCTCTGGGCAACTGCCCCAGCCCCAAGCGCTTGGAAGATGAGCTGAAGAGGAACCTGGAGACCTTGCCTTCGTTCTCTTCTGACGAGGAGGACTCAGTCGGCAAGAACCAGGACCTGCAGAAGAGCATCTCCTCAGCCATTTCTGCTCTGTATGACACTCCTCAGCTAACCTCTAACATCCAGCCCCCGCTCTCTCCTCAACCTCCCCAGTCTCAGCCTCAGTCTACCCAGTCACCACTTACCCCCACACTGCAGCCCCCCACGCTTAGCCCACAGCCTACCATGCATACCCCTCACGAACTGCCCCAGTCCAACGAACCCGATGTTCTCCAGCCAGAAGATGGAGACATGGATGAGAACAAAGAGGAGGCGAACGAGGAGGAGAGGAGCATAGGCGGGGATGGAGAGAGTGATCTGACAGAGGAGAGAGAACCACAGCTGGAAACCCTGGGTGCCCCTGATCTTAGTAAGGCTGGGAGTTCGCTTTTTATTCATCTCATGTTCCCATGTGTCATTTTCTTGAACACAGCTCAGCTTAAAGAAAATTATAGTTTTCCCCTCAAGGCTAAGCTATTGCTGTATTTTTGCTGTCTAATAAAATGCCCCAATATGTATTTGATAAAAAAAAAAAGATTTGATTAATTTCTTGTGGCTGACACATTGTGGTTAATTGATCTGTAATATTGACCTTAAGCTTAATCTTGCCCTTCTTTCCTTCCAGCGCCCCTCCCTGAGATTCCTCCAGCATCAGAAACTCCTGAACCTCCCTCTGTCCCTCCATCTCCCACCTCATCCTCCTCCTCTCCTTCTCACTCTCCCCTCCCTCCCCTCTCGCTCCCCTCACCCCTACCACCACCAGAAGAACAACAGGAGAATTCCCAGCCTCCAAGCCCTGTTGCTCCCACATCCCCCTCTCCGCCACCTCCCCCGCCCACTACTCTGTCTCAGCCTGCCACTCCTCCTCCGACTTCCCCTCCTCCCCCATCTTCAACACAGAAGGAGTCTCCCATGCCCTCTCCGGAGTCCGCCACCTCTCCTGAAGAGCCCCCACCTCCTAAGATCACCTCCCTGCACCTTGCCCAGAAGCAAGAAGATGCTGCCATTGTTGGAGAGAGTGAGGAGGATGAGAGTGAGAGTGGAGGAGAGGGCATCTTCAGAGAAAGGGATGAGTTTGTGGTGCGGGTGGAAGACATACGAACTCTCAAGGTATTTGTTTGGAAATGTGTGTTGTTTTATGTTTGTTACTAACGGTACTTTTTTAGGTCTAAAATAGAAAACAAGTTGCTTGCTTCTTGGTGGAGCGGCAACAAAACAAATTGATTATTTTATCCAGTACTAAATCATTAAGCTGATACGTAGGTAGGTATTGGTACAGGCTGAAAATAGTGTAATCTAAGTTGTTGTTGTTAAAGCCAAGTATAAACCATTAGGGAAAATCACTTGGTGCTCCTTTTTAATGAGTTGAAACTTGAATTCATCTGTAGCTGCCAAGTTACAGAGACCTGTTATATTTACCTGTGTGTCATATGCTTGGGCACAGCTGGCCCTGCAGACGGGCCGTGAGCCTCCACCCATCTGGAGGGTGCAGAAAGCCCTCCTGCAGAAGTTCAGCCCAGAGATCAAAGATGGACAGAGACAGTTTTGTGCCACAAGCAACGTAAGTTCACCCCAAGCACTCAGTAATCTAACCTGCCAACAGTCCTGTTGATTTGAACTCTTGTCACAGTCCCAGCTACATCAAAGCATATATTCAAAATACCGTAAAATATGCTGTAATGTGTGTAAAATAGTTGTAACGGACCATAGTTGACCTGTGATCCATACGGATTCCAGCCCATGTATCGGTACGCATTTGAGCCGCAGATTAATTGCAAAGTTTGACCATCATAGTGTGAAATACAGTTTTACTGCTGCAGGTGCTTTTTAAAGTAGTAATTCCCTAAATCTCAATCCAGAGATGAAGTGAAAAGATCCAGACAAGACAGATTTGTGATGTCACTCTGAAGCGCTGGAGGTTGATTTGATTTAAAAATAATAATAAAATAAAAGTAGCTGTGTTCACGTAAACGGAGCATATTGAATCTCATCATATTAATCCGCGATACTCGAGTTGCCAAAAGCAAAGAAGCAAATCATGCAGTGACAGTCATGTGAGTTTTGTGATCCGTTGCACCACTAGTGTAAATAGATTCTTACAGACCATCTTATCACAGTATCATCAATCAAAGTAATGACACTGAAAGTTGTGTTGTTGTATAACTAAATCTTTATAATCTGTTTCTGGCTCAGTATCTTGGCTACTTCGGAGATGCAAAGAGGCGATACCAGAGAATCTATGTCAAGTTCCTAGAGAATGTCAACAAGAAGGACTATGTCAGAGTCTGCTCTCGGAGACCTTGGCGAAGAGCCACCCCTGCTCTCAGGTACCAATATTTGCCATATATAAATAGATTAAGAATTGCTAGATTTAGTTAGCATACAATCCCTTTACCCAGATCAGAGAATACCTAGAGCCAGGCCTGGGAGAAGAGCTCCCAGCTCCCAGCGCTGGCAGGCAAGGCTTACCCCCATGGGGCCATGTTGGGGTTAGCCCAAAATGTCCCCCAAAATAATATGAAGCCACGACCATGTGGGGGAGGGGGGGTCTTTGTTGATTGAACCCTAACTATGGAAATAGGCTATTGATGCTTGAAACATCAACATTTCAGAGACTCGTTCCCAAGTGAGGGTGAGATGAGGTAAACAAATTAAAAGGTGGATGATGTGGCCCTAAAAGTTATGCTGACAGGTGTGGTAGTATTTATCTATTTACCAATTGATTTAGGGTCCACCCCCACCTGTGGTCATGAACATTGTGTTGTGATGTAGTGAATTCCTTTGCTGATACAAGTGGCTGAAAGGGGTGTCCTATCTAAGGCTATACATACATACATATATTCTGTTAAACTCTAAGCGGTTTCATCTCTAAAACAATTTTTTCATGTGTCACAGACGCCAGTCCCTCCCCAAAATGGCGTCCCCTCCCACCACCCAGGTGCAACCAAGAGTAGTTGAGAAAGAAGAGAGAGTGGCTCCACCAGTCCAGCGTGAACAGAGGGAGAAAACAAGAACAGCAACCACAACAACAAAAGAACAACGGGAGAAGAAGGAGGTTCCAGCTTCTGTGCCCAAAGCTAAGGAGAAAGACAGGGAGCCTGAGAGGGAGAAGGAAAAGCGAGTACAGCTGCAGCAGGAGAAAGTGGAGAAACGTTCTACAGCAGCAGAACGAGGTAGAGCGAAGGAGGAGAAGAAAGCGGTGGAGAAGAAGGAGAAAGAAAAGGCTGAGCGCCCGCCAAAGTCCAAGCCAGCCAAAGTGAAGGCAGAGCCACCGCCCAAGAAGAGGAAGAAGTGGCTAAAGGAAATACCTTCATCATCGGATTCAGACTCATCAGATGAGGCAGCTAGTGAGAATGAAAGTGAGATGCCATTTTGATCCTTTTTTTTCTTGCATTTTTCCATTAGAAGTCATTGTAATGGAGTTTCCTATCACATTTGAGGCCATAATAACAAAGCGATTTATGTCATGTACCATGGTAGAAGGTTGGTTTTGGGTAGTTTTAAACTGGTTCTCTTCCACTCAGTGCCAGTTAAAGGCGGAGTGAACAACCGTGCCATGAGAGAGATGTTCAGGAGCTATGTGGAGATGCTGGTCAGCACAGCCCTGGACCCCGACATGATCCAAGCCCTGGAGGACACAGACGGTAAGAACTGTCTCCTCGGCATATTAACAATTAAAGCTTCCTTCTCAAAAATATACTGACGTGTAGGGGACCGAAATAGAGTGAGAAGCTCCGATGCAGTCTGTATTGTGTGAGCACATCTCTAACCTAACCAGACCTGCCTGTGAGGTAGCATGTTTTCTGCAGCTTAAATTACTGCATTGCAACCGCTGCATTGAGGCATTTTGATGGGATTTTCAAAAGGGATTTCAGGTATCAGTGTGCAGTTTGGGCAGGTTGAATAAACATCACCATCACTGACAAGTAGCAGCTGCCAGGTTTCAGGTGGACAAACTGCCCTCACGGTAACAGGGGAACTGTTAGAGAATTGCTTTATGCCTATTTAGATGGATCTTTTTAATGGTTTTGGAAATACAAATAAGCAAGGTATGACGCCAGGAATGCTGATAGATCAGCAACCTGAAAGAGCTGCTTTGAATCTGCCCTGGGTATTAAAATTATTGCCAACTACATGAATGATGACTAATGAAACTTCGTTTACCTGGATTGGCCACCAGATGAGCTTTACCTCCCACCAATGAGGAAGATTGACAGCATCCTCGGCGAACAGAAGAGGAGATTGTTGAGGAGAGTCAGCATGAGCTCTCAGCACCAGGTAATCCGTCCTGAATCTCTGTCCCTCGTGACTGAAATAACATCATTTATTTTATTTTCAATTTTTATTTCATATTGTTGCTTTTCCTCAATGTAAATTGGAACCCCCTTTTTTAAATATATATTCTGTAGAATATGCTGATATTTGTGGTTCAGGAAACAAATCGAGACTACTGTTAAATGGCCCACTGGTGCTCCATACGAACAAAACTAGACTCATTCATAAGCTATATTGTTAATGCAATGGATTCCAGTGCTGACACAATCATTAGATTAATTGATTAGTCAATAAACAGAAAATTAATTTACAAAAAATAATCCATCCATCATTTAAGTCATTTATCATGCAAAAATGTTAGATATTTGTTATTTCCAGCTTCTCAGGGGTGAGGATTAGTGGCCCTGTTAAGCTGCTTCATGTCATTGCAAATTAACATCAACTTGGGTTCTCACATTTTATATACTAAATGATCATTTGGAAAAAAAAAATCAACAGATTTATTGTTAATGAAAATAATCACTCAAGTGCCAAAACTGGCAAATTCTTTTTACATTTTTATATCTTGTCTCCCGGTGTCATTTTCTGACTTGTATCCCTCTTTTTCTGCCTCTCCTTGACAGGAGGTCCTGCATGCTTACCCCCAGATCATTGTAGACCCCCTGGATTCAGGAGTGGTGAGGGTGCGGCTAAGCGGGGATGCTTACAACCGCAAGACTCTAAACAGAGTCAAAAAGACCCTGCCTAAACCACAGGTAGTGTGTGTGAGTGTTTAGACAGTCAGAAGACTTTGTAGGATAATTAAATGTATTTTAAAGAAACTCTAATGGTCAAGAAATGTTCCCACTAAGGAGTACCCTTTTTGCATCGTACCCTTTTCTCCTTTTTTATTTGAGTTGTCAAATATGTACACTATTGGGACCTCTTTGGACCATCGTAGGAGATTTTTGGCCTATAACCAGGTGATTCTTTCTGGTTTCTGGGTGACACTAACCACAACATAAATAAAATTAACCATTACTGTAAAAGCTCGACAGTGAAGGGTGAGTGACAGATGGATCACTGAGGGCACAGAGGGTATCGCAATACCAGCTTCCCCCCTAACACCTGCTGCAAGTTTCCAAACCGGATCCACTTTTGCTCTTTCTTACATAGATTAATATTTACTGTAGCTTTATACTTTTCTGTCCATTGAAGTTGATAAAATTGGCTGCACCTTAATCTGATTTCCCTTTTTTTAGGACCTTAAACTGTCAGCCGATTCATATCGGATCTACAGTCTCTACCACTCCCTGCATCACTATAAATACCACACCTTCTTACAGTGCAAGAAAGAGGTAAGCGAGCAGATTTCGAGTACCAGCATATGCTAGAATCACGTAAGACAAGTTTATTGAAATGGTTTTGTCATTTTGAAGCTTGAGCTGTCACTACAAACATGCTTTAAAATGTAGTTATTTAGCATGCAGGTACTCATGTCTCATGTCAAAGCATTTCTCTCACAAATAATGTATGGTAAAGCACAAATAACATTAGAAAGACTATACAGAGTGAACTTGTGTATGCTCTGTTGTTCGTCCCTGGTTTGAGTCTTCAAATCGTCTGTTTCCATTCCCACTTTTCTAGACCAACACCATTGAGCAGGCAGCTGAGGACCCGGGCCAAGAGGAAGTGGTGCAGCAGTGCATGGCCAACCAGAGCTGGCTGGACACACTTTTTAGCTCCTTCATCGAGCTGCTCACGCTCAGCACCAAAGCCTGAGTCCAAGAAAAAAACACAAAGAAAATAGAAAAACGGAAAGAGATGGATCCTACTGTACAGCCCCCCTGCCCCTCTTCAAATCTTTAAGATCTGAGGATGAATTGTCAAGGCCCTTAACGAACACAAGGGGGTCTGTTAATGTGACCTCGGACACTGGCCTCTATTCTTTTTCTTGTTGTTGATCAATGACTAAAGAAATGTCTTACTTTGTGAGAAGGGGGACCCCACCGGATCAGGGGTCACTGGTCACTGGTCAAGAGGGAATTGGCGGTTGGTGAAAAAGGGAGCGACGCGAAGTGGAAGGACAAAGAGGAGGAGCCACAACGCCAAGTCAACGGAGGAGCCACTGACATCTTGTTAACTGTGTGTCATAAAGACAATAGTTCAAAGAGAAACGATTACCACTTAGTTTTTACATAAATTATTTTTTAAAGACTAACATCAGCTGTTGGCTTTTGAAAAGAGTGGAAGAAGGTGAGAATGCTTTTTAAACTGCGTGTAGAGTGTGCCGTGAGCAGCGTGAACATGGACTTGTCCACGGACAGAAACATGAAATGTGTTAACAAACGCTCTCTCTTCATCCTGTGCTATGTGAAGGGCAGCACCAGTCCGCTGTGTGATAATATATAAACACATTTTTATTATTTATATGAGGAGGTTTTTAACTTAAACTCTCACAAGCGCTGGGTTGCTGCCCTAACATTTTAAATACCTTTTTATTTCCCACAGGTTCAGTATACAGTCGTAACCCACATATCCAAGCCGTCTTCCCCTCTATACAAAAGAACAGACGTCGGGACAGAAATATTGTATCAAATACAGTGGGTGTAAAATAACGAAGAAGGAAAAAAAAGATGGGAAAGGGAAAATCTATTTGAAACTTAACATTGTTGTGGTTCAGTTCAATCATCAGTCATGCAGGTGCAAAGAAAAAGAAGTAAACTATCCATTTCCCATGTGGGAAGGAGTATAAATAAGTAATATTTAAAGAGGAAATAGTCATTTCATTTTTATCATTTTGATGTTTGTGCATACTATGACTTATTTTGAAAACAATCTAATTTTCCATAAAACAAGGAAAAAAAGGTGTGTAAATATTGTACAGTTCTTGATGAAATTCTTTGTCCTTCTGTACATTAACTCCTGTATTTGAAAAACAAATAAAATCTGCAAAGAACAAGTGGTGTTTCATTTCCCTACAGTGTGTGTCTTCTTTTACATTTTTACATCCATCTTTGTGAGGACATTTAGACTTTTTAGTTTAATGAAAGCTGTTTTCACATTCAGCTGCTGAAAGAGGGAAGTTTCTCTGTGTGCACGTTTTTGAATCGGAGTGTAAGCCCTGCACCTACGAGCATGATTTGTGACCTTACAACTTCCACCTTTGTTGTGGAAACTGAAGAGCTCCAGCAAGTAGGCCTACACACTGAAAACTGGGAATTGCAGCCACCCACCCAAATATAACTTTTTTTCTGTGGAAAATCCGTATCAGACACAACTTATTATTCAAAGCAGAGTATGTTTAACATGTCGGGGGATCATTAACCTAAAGGTAAGGGTCTAGGATTATATTATATCAATGAGGGTCCTCACAAATATAGAAATATAAACGCGCGTGTGTGTGTGTCAGACCCCACCTAGCGGGACTGGCTGGGAAGAAACTCGCTGACGTCACATCTGGAAAACGAAACTGACGACTCGGTGGTTCCCGAGAAAGCCTCTCAGGCTACAAAGCAGCCGGACTCTAGGTGGTATTTAAACAAGTGGCAGCTGGGATTGAATGACAGCCTGTCACGCCGCTTCAGTTCCTACAACACATACTTGGAGCCGTTAACCCGCGTCGCGTCTCTGACTTTTGACCCTGAAAACGACTGCACTTGAACTCAACACCAACATCGTCACGACAGGTGGGAGAGTTTTTATTGAAGCCGTAAGTGAGTTTCAATCTTCCAAATGGTGCTCTGCTGTGAAATAGTTGTCTACTCTTAAACCTTTGAGCAAATACTGGATGTAACTTGTGTAAATCCTCAGCTGTTGTTTTTCCAGCTCTTCCTTCACACACGATCACACGCTCACGGGATTATTTCATTATAGACAGAGGGAGAATGTAACTCTATGTCGCCTACTCAGTAATATACACTAGGCCTAACGTTATATATACTACTTTATTCCATTTCAGACATGAAGTGTTGTACTTGAGCATTTCTACTTGTAACTTTATACCCTAGTTTACCACTTTAAACTCAATAATACAGTGAAACAGTTAGACCGAACATTGTATGCTAATATCCGTATTTGTCACTGTGCAAGGAGGCATTCTTCAGAATGAGTACTTTTGCTTTTCATGCTTGAATAAACTTTACTGTAATAATTAAAGTACTTTTAAGTCTACTTTTTAACAATTTCCTTTTACTCATATTAGAGTATTTGTGGAAGATGCTTAACCAGACCTGGCCTCATATTCTCCTGCTTCCTCTTTCTTGCCATTCTGAAATAGTAAACATAAGCTGATTTCCCCTGCACTGTAGTACTGCAGGGATCAGGATGTTGATGCTCAGATAGCCTACATAATGTTGCTTATTTTTTCTTAAACCTTTCATAATTTAGCGGGAGTGGGAAAGGATAAAAATAGTAACCCGTCATTCTAATAAGTGCATTAGGATATTTTAGAAATAGATTTTCTATACTTTAATGAACAGTTCATTCAAACATGCAAAGGCTAAGTTGCCTTTTATGTTATTTACTCCCTTTTACTTATACCAATACAAATATTTGTTGATTACATTTTTCTGCACGAATCCGGTTGTAAAATGACTAAATGGCGCCCTCTACAGGCCACAAAAAAGAATATTTTAAAATGGACCTGAACTTATTATTATTATTATAATTATTATAAACCTAGAAATACACGTGAATAATTATGGCGATTAAACATGCAGCCTGGCTCAGCTTATATTATTCATATATTTTATTCAGTCCAAGGTGCTCTGGGTACTGATAGCTACAAGACTAAAATAATGATTTGGATAGGCACTTGAGTTGTAAATTGAATAGATATTATTCAGGTATTGCAAAACTAATCTTCAATTAAACGCAACAACAGAATGTATTAAATTATTTCAGTTGTAACTGATCTGGGAATCATGATACAGTTCAAAGGCTCTGCCCTGAAGTATATGACAGCAAACCAGTGCAATAAGAAATGATCAGGGATGCTAAATGGAGCCCCGATGACACGGCTGACGTTTTTTCTTGCTCCTGCAGAAATGTCTCATTCGAAACCACTGCTTATCCCGTGGCTGCGGGCCCAGGTTGACAGCGGCAGGTATCCTGGTGTCCACTGGGCAAACCCTGAGCGAACAGAGTTCTCCATCCCCTGGAAACATGCTTTAAGACAGGACTCCTCCAACACTGACATTCTCATCTTTAAGGTAATCATCGGTGACATAACGTATCCCTTGTGTTCATGGTGTTACACAGTGACTGGGCTGTAGTGTAATTCTACCTGCCTTCAACCTGTTTCTTCCCTGCAGGCCTGGGCAGAGGTGAGTGGCAATGGCCGGGCGCAGGGAGACGCCTCAGTCTGGAAGAGGAACTTCCGCAGCGCCCTCCGAGCCAAAGGCTTCAAACTGGTCTTTGACAACAAGAACGACGCTGCTAACCCCCATAAAGTGTTTCGTTGGCCGGATGAGTCAACATCAGGAGGTGAGGATCCACCAAGGCGTCTGTAGACAATCACCATTTGGTCCTTTATTATAGTGGATAACAGGCAAGTTAAAAAAAAGACTGTTTCCTCTGATGAACTGTATTAAACATGACCTACTAACAAAAACAATGAATTAGATGTCTATGTAATGTGTATTTACTGGCACCGGGCCTTAAAAATGCACAGAAAAGATACAAAACAGATTGTGCTCTCACTTGCAAAATCCAAACACACATTTAATTTCTCTTGCAGTTTTATTCATGCTAAATTATTGAGCTTGTGTATCTTAACTATAATCCCAGGAAGGGGTGAGGCATCAGTTGGTTCTTCATAGTGCTATACTGCTAAATTAGATCAATATAAAAATCTTGTAATGCAGTTACTGCACCACAGATACTGCTCATGTAGGTTATGTGTGGATTATAAATGACAAAGCACCATTCTATCAGTACAGTCTGATGACCTCCTTACCTGATGTGGATGATCACATTACTGTCTTGAATACATTTACATCTGGATTTATTTGTCTGTGGCTGAGATCTGTCAAGGTAATATGCAAATGCAGAGCATGCAAGTCATTACCAGTGGTAAAGGGGATTATAAGATTATCGGGGTGTTTTAATAAAAAAACAAAAACACTTACGAGTTCCAGTTGTGCGACTTGTATCTATCGTCTGATTAAAAGATAGTAGGAAGCAGATATTAACTGAGCTCTTTGCTTTCACTCTCAAAGCTAACTCTTCTGCTGGATCCCAGGACCAAGATGACCCCAATTTGTTTGAGGATATTGGCCTTCCTACTCAAGAAGTAAGTGCCTGTGTGTCTTACCTGTGGGAGCACAGGAAGTAGATTGTAAATGCTGTGTAATCATATGATACATTCAGATGTGTGTCTGTGATATCTTAGAGCCAGCCATGCTTTGAGGACTGTCTCTATCTTCCCGAACAAACTTTATATGCAGGTAAGGGAGAACCTCTCATACTATTTATTATATCCTGGCATGAATTTTGCAACTCAGAAGGTACATTTATCAAATAATTAATTTGATAGCGAGGAATGTGGAATCACTTTCTGGAAAATCGGTATTTGCCAGCAGAATCCACTGCCAACCAGGATATTCTCCAGGATTGTCTAAAGGGACTGAACATTGGCCTTGAAACAGGTAGACGCATCAGCTCTGCTCATCATTTCCTCCTCTCTGCTGCAGTATGAGCAGAAAGCAAGAGTATCCATGGTACTTTCCTAGAAACAGTTATTCAGTTTCTCCAACTTTTCCACAGAGGGCACCGCAGGCTTTGAGCCTCCTCCTGAGCAACAGCAGCTCCAAAACCCAGTTGTGATTGGTGGACATGTGTTGCCTGGGCAACAGCAGTATCCAGTAACGTTTGAGGGTGCAGTCGGTGAAGCTGGGTTGCCTGAGCAACCAGCACGTCCAATGGAGGAAGCCGTGGGAGGGGCCTGCAGTGGGCAGTTGGCAGAGCAGTTCCTACATACCATGAACAAGACCAGTGACGGAGATAATTTCAGTAAGTTGATGGATGTTACTGGGAAAATGAAAAGAGGAATTTACACTGAATGACAAAAATGAAATCCCTCACAAAATATTAAAATTGTTTATCTTTCATAAGGCCATTAAAACAACGTGGCCTGTCAATATGAATAATATCAGTCAGGATTTGCAACTTTAATAACGTGTTTTGGAGCTGTTAAACACCTTTCATCATGCACTTCTCTTTCCGAATCCTTAGAGACTCAATTCAGGATATCAGTGTACTACAGAGGAGTGAAGGTGTCTGAGCAGCTGGTTCAGAATGAAGCTGGGGTCCGCTTAGTCTACAGGTAACACCTAAATAAAGTCTGATGTCTGAGAAATGTTCAGTATCCCCAGCTGAGCTTCAAATTGACTGTCAAAGTTAAAGGAATAGTTTCATATTTTGGGAAATATGCTATTCACTTGCTCCCCAAGGGTGAGAGATGAGAAGATTGAAAGCACTCTCATGCATCCTGGTGTAGCTTAGCTTAGCATAAAGACTGGAGACAGGGGAAACAGCTAGCCTGGCTTTGTCCAAAGCTAACAAAATCCGCCTACCAGCACAGGAAAAGCTCACTAATTAACATGTTATAGCTTGTTTGTTTAATCCATACAAAAAGTGTAGAATTAACCAGGCTAGCTGTTGTCCCCTGTTTCCAGTCTTTGTGCAGCTAAGCTAACAGTCTCCTGGCTGTAGGTACATAATACAGATTTGAGAGTGCTATCAATCATGTGATCTAACTCTCGGCAAGAAAGCAAATCCACATATTTCCCAAAATGTCAAACTATACCTATGAGGTTCTCAGGGCTCAGTCAGGCATATAACCTGCTATTCAACTTAAAATCTAACGAATAAATGTTGTCTTCACATTAGGCCTGAACTCATCGGGACAGTTTTGGATCACGAGTCAGGCCTGTCCGTGGTCTCTCTGCCAAATCTTGGAGTCATGCTGGATCAAACCCAAGCAAATCTGACCCAACGCATCCTGGACAAGCTGGGCGATGGTTTGGACGTGGGGGTGTCGGGCCATGTGGTCTATGGCCAGCGACGGGGTGAAATCAAAGCATTTTGGAGCTTCTCCAAGTATGACAGGAGCAGACAGCCCCAAGAGATTTCTAAACTGCAGCCTCAGCCACTGTACCTGTTTAAGGACTTTTTGCGAGGTGGGTGAAAGGAATAATCATGTAGCTTTTTTTTACCTGTGAATATATGTGCCGTATCTCAGTGTAGTGATTGATTTTCCTTGCCCTCTAGGAATATTGGACTTTATTGAAGGGAGAGACTGCCCTCCCTGCTCCCTTTTCTTCTGCCTGGGGGAGAAGTGGCCTGACCCAGACAACAGGCCTTGGGAGAAAAAACTCATCACAGTGGAGGTGATAGAACCTTTAAATTATTAAACTGAACAGACAGTGTTGTGCTCTCAAAGACCTTACAGCAGTATTTCAGTTTGGCAGAGAAGGTTTTTTTGTGTGCAGCACATTCCTCTATCAAATTTCATGAGTGATCAAACCCCCGAAATTGCCCACTCAAGGGAGCTGTAGTCAGCAGCACTTTTCAACAGGCAATTTTGTATTGATTAATAGCACTGAAGGAACAAAGCCTGAATACTGGCGGTGACAGCTGATCCCTCGGGTGTGAAAGGTTTTTCTGCCCCCGAGCCTCTACAGAGGAGTGCATGCTGAGAAATGAAAAGCTTATACAAAAAGCTTCTTTAAAGAAACCAGCTTGACACGTCTCATTACCCCAGTGTTCTCGAATTTCATGGCTTCTGTCAAGCTCAAATTTGCCATCTTGCTCTTGTCATTCTTGTCATTGCGTCTGACTTCTGCTCCCTCTTTTTTTTCTTTCTCTCAGGTGGTTCTGACTTCAGTGGAGTTACTCAAGAATATGGCTGTTGAAGGCGGCGCCTCCTCCCTGCAGTCTGTGGAGCTGCAGTTGTCACTCGAAGAGATGATGGAGATGTACTGAAGCACTTTGCTGTGCCTGAAGAAAGTAATTGTTTACCCTTTTTTTCGGTAATCTTTAACCTTGATGACAAGGAAGATCATCTCAGAAATAATTACGTGTACATGTTTTCTGAACATTTTATATCTTAATTCCACACCAAATAGAATGGATCAGGTAATAATAATTGCTGTGGTGTTGGATTTGCTGGTTCTGCCTAAAGGAACAAAGCAAATATATTTAAGGTGCAACTTGTACCATGTTTTAAAATAAATATGTGCTTTTAAATTAATTTACACTTTGATATTTTTGCATAAAATAATGAGACTATGATCAGGGTGCTTTGATAGGATCTTTCTTACATCAGTGACATTATGATGTAAGATGGTGCTAGTGGTTCTGAGAATTAAGACATTTCTGAGATGCCCTGCTGCTTTTCTGTTTAAAGAAATTAAAAAGCTCTGTCACACAGCTCAAGAGGTAAACAGTCACTTCTTTCACTCATTCTACATTCTGCACTTAATGTGTTTGTGCTGAAATAAGTGCACTCCTGTTTTTTGCTGTGAAGAAAAAGATTTTCCTCAAAGCTGACATGATGGTACGCAATGTGAAATGTGCGATGCCATCCAGAGGCTGTCAATCATCCTGTTAATGATCTTATTTGTTTACAGTAATCATGCTAATGTGTCAGAATAAAAGTGGTATTGAATGACATAAATCCCCACATGTAGTAACAATTGTTTTATAACACTCTATAAAACTCTGTTTTATAAAGACCCCCTCATCAAAGCTAAATACCGTGTGTTCAGTGAAATTAATATATACTGCAACTTGAACTCAATGTCCAGTAACAGTCAAAGCTACACTCACTTAAGTTGATTTAACAGTGCAGATGTGATCAGAGCATCTGGAATCAGTCTAAATGCTTTTGATCTTTTAGCACAATATGCTGAATATACACCAGAGCACAATCTGAGACAGTTATGTACTGCAACACACCAGAGACTGTACAGGAAAAAGTAAATATGCTGTGCAGATGTTTATTTCTCGTTGTATTAAGGGGCCCGGCTAACCAATGAGTCAAGGTCAGATATCAGATATTGCCTATTTGGAATTTACTCTTAAGCAATGCTATAGAACAAACTAAAACGATACATTACTATACACACAGTATCAGTACAAACAATCCGATTTCAAGACTTTATTCAAATATTGGAGGATATTATCATGTTATTACCATGAAATCAGTTTTTTCTTCGGAGCTACTATCAATTCAGAATTTAATTCTTAACTCAAACCAGTGTGACCTTATTGCTGCTCTCTGTTAGTATTTTCTGCTTTTTATATCCTTCCTTGAGCTCTCTCAGTTTCAGAATGGCTGGCTGGGTCTGGGTGAGAACTACATCACCTTGGTTTCATGTTGTCCACACGTTTACAATTAATATTTATGCACTGTCAAACTTTAGAAATGGGATAATTACAGAAGAAAAAAAATCAATTGAATGGATTTGGACATGTTTCAGTCCTTCTCTCCTTCCTCTGCTTCTCCATCATTCTCTGACTCAGACTGCCTCTCCTCAGTGAAGGAATTTCCCCTCAGTCCCGACATTGGGACCAACTTCCCCTCTGAATCCACGCTCATTGGCTGGATAATGTTTTCTCTGCAAAACAAATGAGGGGTAAAAAACATGGGCAATTTACTAATCAGTATTAACATTGTTCTTATTGTACTCATGTTTGTCTGCCCTCAGCCTATATTGGACACTTAGTGAGGAGGGTGCCTTTGTGAAGATTTATACAAATAAACTTGATCTCAGTGATCTCTATTGTCACCTGTATCATGAGGCTTCCTCTCTGCAAATGTTAAAGGGAATATACTGCATGATACAGAATAACTCAGTATATAATATGGATTTATAGTAGGATTTATATTAGGCTTACTGATGTAAAAACATAAAAGATTGAGAGCATTAATAAATATGAATATGATATCTAATACATGTACAATGAAGAATATAGTTTTATAGGTGTAGTCTTTAAGGTGTTATAATACTTTGAAAACGGAGATTTAACAAAAACTGCAGCCTCTCTCTTATGCATTACTTTCAATTTAAATCTCTTTCTCCTGCTTTATTTAAAATGAGTGACACAAGTTTGTAACTAAAGGGTTTGGGGGAAAATTGAAGGTTTACAACTCTTTCTAGTTTTGCAGTGCTGGGACTCAATACAGTAGAAATCTTTTTCCTTTCAGTTGCTTCCTCAAGGGATGTATTTATTAAGACCAACTGAGCCAGAATTGACACAGTTTAAGACTCTCCTATATCTTTAAAACCATTAGTCAAGGGCCATTGATAAGAGATACTGTATGTGTATGAGTCTCTGTCATTTCACTGACCTGGACAGCTTGTTGAAGAGCATGATCAGCCTCTTGGCCTCCTCCTCCTTCTCCTCCTCTGTCATGCCCTCCATGGGGTCTTGCTGCTCTGTCTCCACCCGCCCCGTCACCGGGTTTATGCGATCCTTGACCTGCCGGTACTCCTCAGTGTCCGAGTCAGAGTCGCTGGAGTACTGGGCGTCAGAGCTGGTGGTCCTGGAACCCCCGCCCAGCAAACCCCTGGTGGCCAGCAGGCCTGCTGCGTTGCCGTAGCCTGTGTACTTGACGAAACGACTCACTGGAAGAAGAAGAGCGAGCACGGTGATTGGTGGACCATTTATTTTTTACGCTATTTTTATTCAGGTGTGTAAGCTATGCAAAGAAAATAAGAGATGAAAACTAAAACACATTTTCAACACCATACTGACGCCCCAGGGAGTCAATGACTACTAATGAATGTTGTGCAGACATACATTGCCGAAAATGTATTTTAAATTATAGTGGAGAGCCCAAAATTTCCAAATATGTCAGGCTGAATTTTCAAGAAATCATAAAATCATACACAAGTCTATTTTTAAGAATATTTCCATCCCATTGTAATGGGAGCCATTTCAATTTGATTTTCTTTTTTATATATTCAGATTCAATGAATGCTGAAGCAGGTAGATATAAAATATAAATGTGATTTTGTTTAACAAAAGGGTTTCAAGCAATTTCAGGACATTTAAGGGGAAGAGGTGAAAAAATAAGAAAACAATACTGAGGTTTAGAATAGCAAAATTGTTGAGATTTTTTCATCTTTATCCTTTTATCCCCATTTTTAACTCTAATTGTCAAAATAAAAGATGAAGGAAAAGTACATCCGTGGTCTTAATCTGATTTGATCATTTCAATTTACAGCGTTGTATTTTTGAAAATTGTAATATAAACAATCCTTGCAACTCCGGGGAGAATAATGTCTGGTCTTACCATTTTCCTTGCAGAGGACAAAGATGAGGTCAGCAGCGCAGTGTTTGAGGTCTGTATCCAGATGAGTCATGAGACGGATCAGGCGACTCTTCACTGTGGAGCCTTCCTCTGGCCTGTGTGATACGTCTCTCAGAGGAGGCAGGATCTAATGAACATTTCAAAAAATAGTAGTTTCAAATATAATCCAAACATTGTGAGAATCAAAATGTGACATGAGCTTCCTTTGTAATTCTTTTGGAGGTATTACATGTTTCCTGATGTAATGGCGTGTTTCTCTGTGAGCCCTGCAGCTCTCTGTCAGCAGATTGAGGATTGGTGTCAGCTTCTCTTTGACCTTATCACCCTGAGAAGAACAAACAAGGAAGACTGCCTCAGGTTATTTCAGTATTTGCGAAAAGGTCTCCGTTTCAAACTCAAACTTTAGTTTGGCCACTAAGCATTCAGCCCCTTCTCTTGATATTACTTTCTCCCTCACCGAATCCAGGCGTCTCTCCATGAACAGCACCAGGGTGTGGACACAGTCCATGTTAACCCCCTGGTACTGCTGGGATTCTGGCTCCAGAGGCACCCTCAGCAGCACATCGAGACACTGGAGAGGGAGCGCTGACAACAGGTTGACTGTGTGACTGAGGGAAGAGTACAGGAACAGAGTGTAAGAGTTGATAAAAGAGAGCACAGAAACAAAGTATTTGGTTCAGTTTGGCATGATTGATTATTAGATACTGATACAATAAGTCGTAAAAATACAAACATATACTACTTATAAAGCACAATTAAATACTACTAAATCCTTCACAGAAGAATATAAATTGAGACAAATGTATTATTAGAGGAGTATTTTTTGCACATTAAATGCACATGAACATTAGAGGAATCATCCCTGATACAGAAATCAAATGCTTGTTCAATGCAGATAACAAGGCCTTAACAGTTAAAATAAAATATTATTTTAAAAAAAGAGACAAAACAAGAAGGAAATCCAGACCTCTGGAAAAATATATGTATTATCACAATTACCAGAGAATTGAATCAGATCTACTAAAAGTTTTAATCTGGCTGTGGAAACCTCAAGAAGAATAGATGAATGATTGTTAATTTAAATCTATTCAAAAACTATGCGTCTTTACGAAAGTGTGATTTAGGGAAAAACAAGACTTGGATTTTACAACCTGGGATTCAAGTTTTATTGAATTTTATTGAAGTTTTATTGTGGATTCCATAAAACTCCAAAATCTAGGGTAGAGCTGAGGGTGATCATTTAAATGTTTTATTTTATAAATATAAATCTGAAAAAGCTATAATGCTCTCTTTCCCATTCCCAGATAAATGCACTTGCATCGTTGTTATTAATGATTATTAATTATGACTGTCATTGCAATTTTCTGTCTATCTAACCTCACTTTAGTTCATGCTCACCCCTGCAGTTCATCAGCGTCATCTGGAAGCATACACTTCCTCATCAGGCAGAGACGCAGGAGCGCCACCAGGTGTCGGTAAAGAGCTGCATCGTCCTGAGGGAGGGGAAAACGAACAGTGCATTCTGTATTATAAATTAAATTGGGCTGATAATGTGTGAAGTACAGCTGAGAGATGATAGAGATTATGGGAGGATAGGTTTTAATTTCATCTCAAACTTAAATTTTATTTCGTCAAAGACAGATGGAGGTGAAGACGCTGACATTACGCCTGAAGGCTGACAGGTTTATTATGGACTCCCAGTCGCTTTACCTCACTTGGCTCCTGCCTGTGGGTGCTGTAGGTGATGTTGAAGAGGATTTTGAGGATTTCTATGATACGCTGAGAGGCTTCCAGTGAGATGGGTGGTGCGGCTGGGCCCAGCACACACTCATACTGGTCCTTCCACTGAACCTCCAAGCAGCTCTCCAGAGCTACTGTGAGGATGGACACTCCTCCCTCCTGGAAGAGCAACATAATGAGTGTGAGAGCAGGTAGGAAGCATTAAATATAGACTGACGGTGACATGATAAACAAAAGGAGATACAGCTCAGGGGATTGTTACTTCAGAATGATCTACCACATATTATAACTACCATAATATATACTACAATACATATTTAATACAGTAACTTTGTAGTAAGTAAGGTTATGTTACCTGTTGAAGTTGAGTCCTGAGCTCTGGCCGCAGAGCAGTAATGAGGAAAATGAGACGTAGTTCATAGAACTGAAGACTGGAGGGAGATGAGCAACTAACACTGGCAGATAGACGCTCTATGAGACCACACATGAGCCTGATGGGAAAAAATAGCAAGATCTTAGCTGTCTGGAAATATGTTGATTTTTTTACAAAAGCCAAATTAAGTTTATTTGACAAATGAGAATAAAACTGTTACTCAGATGAGCCTAACACTGTTTTGACTTGGCATTTTCCAGCTCAGTTTTGCATTTCTCATAATGACCGTTCAACAACCCTCTGTTAAAAGGCATGAACCTGTTGCTTTCAGTCAAAGTTGGGTGTATGTGTATATAATCAGACATATAAGCAAATAGTTTGTGAACACTGGGGCATGTCTCTGCTTTTTCTCATTGTTGAAAGCCGTACAAAATTTAGAGTTGAAACAGAAGCATTTGCTTTTAGATTCAGAGAATTGACACCAAAGTTTGATGTTTACCACTACTGTATAACATATTTTCCTGCGGCTAAACTCTATCGTCGAGTTGGCCACTGTCCAGGGTGTACCCTGCCTAAGGCCCAAAGTCACTGGGATAGGCTCCAGTCACCCGCGACCCCTAACAGGAACAAGCGGTAGAACATGACTGACTGACTGACTGACTGACTGACTAAACTCTAGCGTAGCTTCACTGGCAATACCCTAAAGTGACTTAGGACTGTTTACTTTTGACCCTTATATGCAGGGAAAAAACTGATAAATGTGCCCAGAAATGGGAGTTACAGAGGCAACAGCTGTGTTCAACAGTATTATGAGGAAGCCCACCTGAGAGCACTGAACCTCTCCTGTGCCCAGGTGCTGTTGTACACCACATTACACAACACCTTCATGGCCTCCTTTCTCTGTGCCTCCTCTCCTGACTCCCCCTCCTCCTCCTCTTCTTGTCCCTCCATCTCGCTCTCTCTGCGATCCTTCCTCCCTCGCTCCAGCACCTTTTGATGTGTGCCGCTTCTGTGCATTTCGTTGATGCTGGTCCTGTGGCTCCCAAAGCAGCTGATGCTGTCCAGATCTCCACTGTTGGCGATGCTGACGTCACTCTTGGCGTCGTCATCAAAGGCAGAGCACTCTTCGTTTTGGTCATTGGCTTCAACGTTGCCTTCATCCTCGTCAGTGCGACACTGCAACACTTTGGCCTCAGCGAGAGAAACGATGAGGTTATCATAGAAATCGGAGTCAGGGTCGCTGGCTTCGTCAGTTGCATCACATGTGGTCAGCCCCGCTAGTTTGGCCACCATCAGGAGAGAGCTGTCGGTCACCAAGGGGCCCAGGACCTTTTTGTCTCTGGAGAGGATTCTCAGGGTGCGTAGAGAAACTCTTAACAAACGACATTGCACTCCTGTTCTTATGAACCTCAAGAGGACAACAGCTAAATTCTGGACAGGAAAAGAAAAAGAGACATTGAATTTAACAACATTCTTCAAAGGAACAAATGACAATACCTCTGGGCAAGCAGAAAGTGGCAGCATCAGGTACCTGTCTGAGGATGAGGCCTCGATCTTCCTGTTCGTACTCGTCACAGTCGGAGTCAGAATCAGTGTATTCCCTCACTTTATTGTTCCTGAACTGGTATCACCCGAGCAAAGAATAAATCAAATGTTTCACACTTTATTACAGTTTATGAATTAGTTCAGGGCGCTCTTATGTGCAACCAAAAGCAATTCTTGAACAATATTCCGAAACTGTGGCTGCACTGTAGCCTACCTCTTCTAGTTTTCTTTGCTTTAGGAGTTGGACAGTCCAATTTCAGTGAGCAATGCAGCAGAAGAGATAAAATAATATCAGTACATGTTTGTATTCCCACAGTGACTCAGGGGCCACATTACACAAAGCTCTTCACAAAGCTGTGGAGAGAACTCCTAACCTAAGAAAATGGGCGGGGTTGGCTGATGACATCATGTTTCTGAATGAACTTACTCACTATGCCTACAGTGATTGGCTGATAGCTGAGCGGTCTGACAGTGAACTTGAAATAAGGTGTCTATAAATACATCTGAGCGTGAAAAGGTACTGGACTGGAGAAGATTAGATTATATTTTTTAAATTGAATTGAATTATAGATGAAATTAAATTAAATCAAATCAAATTAAAAAAATCTAACTATACTAACTTAAAATATAACACAATAAAATATAATGAAGTCATAAATGAAATAAAAATGTAATTAAATATTACATTTTTTTTTTTTTAGTTGAATCATATTAAATTAGAGAAGATAGATACTTTTAGCGCTAAATACATAATTACTTTTAGGTCAAAAATTTACAGGAGTCCTAAAGTTTGGACTGACATGAGTTTCTCAGCCAGTTCTTAGCTACTTTTGACCTTAGGATGTTTGTAAATACGGCCCCAGATCTGCTGTTCAGTGGCTGCAAATGACAGAGCTGAACATGTTGAATAGTTTAACTTGCAATATGTTGGGTATTCAACCGCTCGGCCGGGGCTCAATCTGCCTGAGCATGCAAGGAGAGAGGATCAGGGACAACTGATCCAGCAGAAAAACTAATCACAGACAGACTGCAGAGCGGGTGTGGGGAGCGGCAATTTAGACGGAGGAGTGGAGTGAGGGGGGTAAGAAAAGGCTTAGAGATTTAAGGAACACATTTAGGACAGAGATGTGACAGTTAACTGATAGCAACATAAACCAACTCACTTTCCTTCGGTCCCTCTCCTCTGCATCAAAGAAGAAGCACTGGGCATACTGCAGGAGAGAAACGGTGACAAAACCATGGTCTGCAAATGTCACAAGCAGCAGTGTGTCATCCAGACACAACAATGTGTGAGCTTCTGTGCGGTGTTACCTCTTTGTTGAACTCCTGCAGCTGTGTCTGAACACCGTTCTCATCCCCCTGCTTGATGCACTGGATAATCCCCTCCAGGTCCACGTCCATGCTTCCACACACACACACACACACACACACACACACAAACACACGCACAGACACGCACAGACACGCACACACACGGAGAGGACATTACAAAATTAAAGTTCCACAAAACTAACGATGAGGATGGTGGTGACTGAGGTCATGCATCATTAAATACATAGTGACAAAATACGCCATGCATAGTATATGTTTGGTCTGTTCACCCAGAATGTGACATTAAAGGGCAGAAATGCAAGATGCTCACTACAATCCTACCATCAGTTTGATCACTGATAAATGTTTGCTGGCTAATGAAAGCTGAATCTGTATCTTTTACATGACGATTGTCCCTGCTGAGATATATTATATACACCCACATCAAAAAGACTGCAGACAGATTACTCCATGTGCTTGTCTAAACTTACCTTGGGCAATTCACTTGTCAGCCAGGTGATAAACTGTAGGTGTGCTGTCACTGCTCCAACTTGACTTCAGCTTACTTCCCAGTGTTTCTCAGTCCATGCATACACAGTATACTATGCTCTGCCTTTGAATTTGCTCAATTCACTTGCTTTCCAGTTACTCTCATGCACTCGATCTCTGTATTGCTCTCTCTCTCTCTCTCTCTTTAATCCAAGCATGGAGTGGTTATGGTTATAATCCACTAATGGACTCTAAGCTTATATCTCTCAGCGTTGACCCTTTAACCTACAGGTTTTCCAGACTCGTGCTGCACATCTCTCTCTCTCTCTTTCTGTCCAGCTCTAACACTCTTTCACTCAAATCTCTTAATAGCTTGGGAATCACCAAAATTAAGGTTTAGTTTTCATTTTGTAGCTGTTGCATAACCACACATGGAGCTAAGCTGAATCTGAAAGACATTGCTGAGAAATGCATATGCAGAGTCACAGATAACATCAGTATTGTTCAACTGCTGGCTTACAGTTTAGTCTGTCTCTTTATAGGGCAAAATCCTTCCATCGTGTAAATGAAAAGGCACAATGAATTACTTATTGTGCCTACAGTATAATAATGCTGTTTGTGTCTAGTCCCACAAGATGGAGCTATTTTCATGGTTGAATCAATCCAACCATGAAGTATGAAGGCTATTTCTCTCTTGCACAATATGTGTGTACTATAAAATGTTTCCATTAAAAGTAAACTTCATAATTTTACTCTATTCATACACTACAGATGGTGCCAATCTACAGCAGATCAGGTGCAACAGAAATCAGCGTGCAGAAAGGGAAACATATTGCTAAAATTCTGATTTTATTCTAGTAAATCAGCATATATTTGTTTTCAATTTAGCAAACCTACTTTTAACTGTCATACACAGTGTACTGTAAAGACAAGGTAGAAGTTTACACACTTGTTGCTAAGTGTCTTGAGTGCCCAGAAAGATGAAATCTGTGAGAAGATGATATGCGAGTGAATGACTGGCTTTCCTAGCAGGATGCTCACTCTTGTGCCCAGTGGGTAGAGGAAACAGGACCGGGAGGCTGAAGTGGCCGGCTTGTGGCGCAAGGCTTACAAAAACAGGATGCACACTACGTCATGGATAGTGGGAGAAAAGTCAGAGGAGTCCTGACAAAGTGCTCTCATGGAAGTGAACGCATATTCCTTCATGATGAATTAGGAAATAAACAAGTCAGAGCTACAAGAGACTAATGACCCTCAGTGACCTTTAAAAGCAGCGGAAGAAAACAACCGTTATCACAGATGTATGCAATCCAGGACTATCTGCTTTAATCATCCTAACACTGACTGACATCATGTCTACAGTAGCTGTCATAACAGTTGGGACACAATGTACTACATGTCGGTCTTAATTCAACTGATCTCTGTGAGCTTTCAAGGGTCAATCCACTTTAATAACAATGTGTTTTGGACAGAGCATGCATCTTTATGTTTTTGTATGTTTGTATGATGTATATTTTTTCCCCATAAGGTGAGTCCCCAGGATAGTATGGCTCTTTTATGTCATGGTAAATATCTGTACGGTATGGAGTCGACGGGGCGATGTGGAACCCTCAAGTGCACGTACACTGAGAATTAACTTTTTAGTGTATGGAGACATCTTGTGTCCAGTAGTTTGGGTCAAACTTTAAGTCCCCATTTAGCATTTATAGGCAGTATATAAACATTTAATAAATGTATTTTTAACACACTATAATGTAGTTGTGCGCAGCTATAAAGAAATCTTAAGTATGAATTAATCTACAGTATTTGTCACCAATTCTAACTTTTTATATTATTACAACTGCATTTTAATATATTGTATATATGATCTGTTTATAGCCCAGTCTCCATTTATGTGTTATAATTGATGACAAATACATTCATAAATAAACAACTACATTATAGTGTGTTATAAAACATTTATTAAAGTGCTTATGGATGTTAAATATGGGGGTAAAAGCAAAGTATTGCCAACTTGGTAAATACAAAATAAATTATAAATAATGTTTTGGATTTTTCAGTGAGAAAGAAGGAATAGATGTAATTTGAAGATTTTTTTTAACAAAGATATAAACATATCAGGCAAAAATTATTATTTAAAGCAGAGTCATTGTATATGTCTTAAAACATGTCTTGAGGGGGTCTTTAGTTAAATGACAAATGTGGTATTTACACATATTCTCGATATGAATTAATTATCACTTCTATTTGTACTACAGAACAAGATCTTTATACTCTCCAAGAGGGATGTAAAAACTTGTTTCACATGGTAATATTAGTGTAAGACTGCAACTTACGATTATTTTCATTATCGATTAATCTGCCGATCATTTTCTCGATTGATCATGTAATTATTTGGTGAATAAAATGTCGGAAAATAGTTTATAAAAACGATGCCCATCACAGTTTACTAAAGCCTGAGTTGATGTCATAAAATTGCTTGTTTTGTCTGGCCAAAAGTCTGAGACCCAAAGAAATTCAGTTTACAATCCCATAAGATAAAGAAAAGCAGGATATCCTCATGCTTGACAAGCCGGAACCATGGAATGTTTATTATTTCTTTTTGAGAAATTACTTAAACAATTCATTAATTATCAAAGCAGTTGCTAATGAATTTTCTGTCTATTGACTTATCCGTCTTAATCGACTCATTGTTTTAGCTGTTACTGGTGATAAAGGTTTCTTTTGTAGTATGTATTTGTTTAGGCTTAAAATGTTTAAAATGTGGTCATGTCTTTGTCAGAAATGACCAATTTGCTCAAAGCTATGCGGCAGCAGTTGTACAGGAACTGGTTTACCAAGAGACTCTATTTTCTTTAGGCACGTAATCATCGTCGTAATGCCAGTCATAACCGTTTAAGGGGAAATCTTTCATAAAACAACAGTTGGGTAATCCACGCTTAATCACATGTGAAATCCGAAAACTGCCTTATCATTTGACTGCTAATGCTCTTGCGTGCATGCACGCCAGTGATGACTCACTGCACTACTCTGATAACTCAACCTGCCCAGATGGCAGTCACAGGAAAGGTACACAATAGACTCCAGAGGGGAAGTTGTGATTCAGAGAGAAGTGGAGAGGTTTGGAGGAACAGTGTCGAGGTTGGATAACATTAAACGTGTCACTGGCTCCCCATGGATTTACTGTATTATTAAAAGATTAAGGATTATTAAATACTTTCCTAGAGAGTTGTTAGAATTTGGCCATGTGCCAAACCTGAAAGGTTCTTTCTGTGACCATTTGTAAGTGGGATAGCAAAGATACGAACCATTCCTAGATGTTATCATTGTATCAGGTTATCTCTGATTTATTATCTTTGAGGAAAGTTGTGAGATCAAGAAGTTGTTTTTGAAACACTGGGAGTGAGTGAGTGCAGGACATTTCAGGAATAAACATGGTGACTCAAGGGAAAAAGGCACAGGAAAAATGGGGCGATAAAGAAAAGCCTGGAGGAGAATTGGGGTTATTTTGAGCTCTGCTGGCTTCCTGCAGGTGATGGAGATGAAAGAATGATTTCTGGAACAATTGCTCAGCAGCAAGTGGAGTGAGGGAGGAGAGGGATGGAGGAGGATGTGGATGGGGGAGGGGGGAGGTCGGTGGAGCAAAGAGTGACCATAAGAATCAACGTAAATATCATACAAGGTACAAGGCCACTTCAAGTATAAGTAGAAGGTTGTGTTTGCAAAAGGTTGTTTATGTTAGTATCACAATTCTTGTAAAACTGCCAACATAGCTGCTTTATTACAAGTGTGGGAGTTGTCTGGCACTATGACACGCCCCTTCACCCTGGCTTCTATAAAGGACCAGAAGTGGAGAGGGATGACAGACTTGGGCATCTAACAATCAACAAGAGACTTCGAATGGTGTACTCAAAAGGCCACAGTGGGTTTTGGGAATTTCTTGGCGGTAAGTTTCATCCTGGATCCTCATGTTTCTGCTATTTTGAACAGGTCTTTTATCCATAATTGCTATTTTTATTGAATTTTCTTGTCACAAAATATTCTGTCTCTGTGTTATTATGGCTAATATTGAGCTGCACAGACCATTTATTAGGAATAAATCTGGTCAGGATAGTATGTTTTCCTCACCATCACTGTTTTTCTGCCACAGGCCAGTGCGGTATGGAGATAGCCATTCTGCTGCTGCTGACTGCGCCTTTGACTGCTGCCACACCACTTAGACCAAGTCACAGGTCAGTGGAAAACAGCAGTACATACCGCTAATGACAGTAACCATAATGATGTATCACCCACTGCCTGCTCATATGTGAATAAAATATCAAAATAATAATATATTAATAGTATTATTAATATATTTTTATGATGGACCCACAGGTCAGATGCAGATAGTGTCCTCCCAAGGGACACTGTCCAGGATTCAGAGGTGAAAACGTCAGAGGACACGCAGGAGCAGCATGCTCGAACACTGAAGATCATCCCATTTCGTTCAGAAGACAAACATCTAGACCTGGATGCACTTAAACACAGGTACGAAAGAGCATAGCGTGAGTGGGTGTAAATTTAAATCCTTAAATGCAGGATTAAGGCAGGATAAATACTGTAGTGTTTATTTCAGTTCTACTAATTACAGCTGTTAGCAAAACTAAAATTGTAGGTTTGCGGTTTTGTATGCAATGTTTTAAAAGTCTGAACTCAAATTTTTCTTCTTCTCTTCATCATTGACAGCATGGCAGTGAAGTTACGTCCACGGCGTGCACCTCAGCGTGGATGCCAGCTCGGGACGTGCCAGCTTCACAACCTGGCTAACACTTTATACCACATCAGCAAAACAAATGGAAAAGATGAGTCGAAAAAGGCCAACGACCCGCAGGGATACGGCAGATAGGGCCAAGAGGAATGACAACAGTTATGGACTAATTAGGTGGACAGTTCTCAACATAATCTCCATCTATTTACAACCAAATAACTCTGTATATGTTCTGACTGACTGGTACTTATCATGGATTTATGCTCTGTAAGCACATAAAATGTGGATGTTTGAATGCCGTGTGAAACGCTTATTACTCATATTACTATTCCCAAATATTTAAATGCATTGTACAATAAATATTTAATGTAAACAAGTGTGTGGAGTCACCGTTTATGCATACCTGGATGAATCTGCAAAATAGACTCCTATAGGTTGAATGCTGCTTACATGGGCCCTTTCCATCGATCACCAGCTTCGGTGCCTTTTAGGAGAGCACCGAGGGGCCCGGAAACATTGTTCTCACCCTAGAAATTGCCTTCTAGGGATTACATATTAAGTGCAGTATATTTCTGCCCTTTGAACTTACATCTCACCTGAACAACCACAAATTCTGATTGAAATTTGATGTAAAAAATGTTGCTGCATGCAGCTAATTCTGGCTTTCGTTGCCCTTGATGGCGTGGGGCTGATTGAGGCATCTGCCCCAAGCCAGGCTTCTGCGTGTGATATTTATAGGCAATCGTGACAGCAGCAAATTTCTCAATGGACAAGCTTGTGCATCTTAAGTTTTCTGTCTACAACAGTGATGTCAAAGTATGTGTCATAAGTGGCCAAGAAACTTCACCACAGTAGTAATGACAGTGGTAATGAAATTAACTCATGAGGATTATAATCAGCATTGGCTCAGCTCACACCCCAGGTGTGAAATGTCTGTGGTTTTGACTGGCCCCTCCTATATTTTCAGAATTTGGGGGATGGTATTTGCTAATTGTGTAGCTCTTGTAAAGCCACACCCTCACCTGTGTGGTGTGTTTGCTCTGCACTGTTTCCTCTCTGACTGCTGAGAGACATTGGGGGAAATGGCATTTGTGTAGTTTGACAAATTCAGCAATCCAGTAATTTAGCCTACTCACTGGACAGTCCTTTCCCCCAGATCTCTCAATGAGTCGAACAGAAAGGGAAACAACATGAGAGACACAGGAGGAGAAGGAGGAGGCGACGGAGACAAAATCTGTAAATCTGAGAAGGACCAGGTGGGTAACTTCGCACGAAAGCATTCTGCTCCTGTTTTGGCAAAGACTTCAGTTGGGAAAAGATTAATAACAGAGGAGTCTCCAAAGTGGAAGTTGTGGCTTGCAGTCATTCCCCCAGTTTCTGAGTCACGATGACGAGCTATTGGACAGCACGTATTACTGCTCGTGTAGAAATACAACGTTAGTTAATACACACAGTTTAGGGTCTTTTCGAAGGCACTGTGGCGATGCAGCTGTGTGAGTACACTACAGACTCGCATTTTGTCCCACTTGTAGCTAAAGCCAGCTAGTTTCTGCTCATGTTTGTTGACACTATGCGGTTGTCAAACCCGACGGAGGTTAAGCTAACGTTAGCTTGGTTCGGGCTAACGGACACATTCGACAGACTCAACGTTAATTAGCCGGTCAGGGTCACTGATCGTGAAAAAAGGCTTCGGTGAGTCATTTTTCTAACACAAATGTTTACTTAACTAACTGTAAGCTAACTGTAAAAACACAGACGACAACACGCCCATTAGTAACCACCCTAACGTACATGTAACGTTACTGCTCAGCGTTTCACCAACGTTAGCTAACTAGCACTCAATAAATTTGGAAGGTTTGACGTTGCTTAAAGTTAAAGCTGGGACGTTAACAAAGGTAGCCACCGTTAGCGCCGTCATATCAACATCCCAAGGATAAAATACGATGTAAAAGTTGGCTTACTGGCACAACTAACGTTAAATGGAAGGGAGCCATTATGAGCAGTTACACATGTGTGCTTGAACTGATTTTATCAGTCAAACTGTCCTGTGAGACAGGTATAATTACATTATCACATAGATATTTATATAACAGTGTATTAGGAATGAATTTCTTTAAATTAAAAGAAACTCTTTGTATTATAAATATAATCCTAAAGCTATAAAGTAAGTCCAGTCCAGTTTCCAGCTGTAAGAAGAGTCCAGTGGGGCCCTTTAGTTTGATAAGCTGGTTTGCAGCTGAACACCAGGTTGCACCTTATCCACTAAGCATGTCTACATGCAGTACTAGCCTACTGCCCACCACACACACACACACACACACACACACATACACACACACACACTCACTCACTCACTCACTCACTCACTCACTCTCACTTGCACACTTTTAAACTCAAGCTGAAACTACAGCATCACGTCAGAAGTCACACTCAGGTGTTTAGGCAGGGGATATCTCACCAGCATATCACCAGGTACTTCTGTGACCCAAAGTCAGCATTTCTCATTTGAACCGTTTACTACACCCTGCAGCCACATGATTTTCAGGATTGGAAGTAACCTTCTTAAAATTGAAATGGCCTGTTTATATATTGAGTTTATTAACCTGTTGAAAATGTTTTCAGAGTTGGATCCCCAAAATCATCAAGAAAAGAGTGTGCACTACTTTTGTAGAAGATTCTTTCAGGTACTGTGAACTCTGTGGAGCACATTCCTCTGAGATAGTAATGTCTCTATTGACTGTGGTGATGCTGCAAAGGATGATCATGTTTTCACATCTATCATCCTCTTCACCTCTCTCAGTAATGGCGCCCTGTGCCAGTGTGGGGGTGAAAGAGATGCCCATGCCTCTGTGGCTCTCGGTGACTATTTCAGCACAGCGATGGTCAACCACTGGGACAGCGCCCAGCACTCCTCTGAATACCCGACTGATGCCTTTGGAGAGTTGCAGTTCTCAGGAGCCAGCAAGAAGCATAGTTATGTGGGTGGCCTTTCTGCTGGCCTGATAAATGTTCTCTCATTATTTCTATAGCCTTAGAGTTTAAGGTCAAATCTGTTGTGTTTTGGTACTTTTTTAAAGACAAATGCTTCTAAAGGTGAGACAAATATAATCTCTATTATGACTAATTAATTACACTTGTAGTATAATTAAATATAACATGTTTGGATTCTAAAAATTATCACAATTTTTTATTTTTTAAGTCATAGGTTATGAACTTCTGAAATGTGTTTTCTCATTTTAATCAATCAAATATCCATTTGTCTCTCATGGGGATCTCAGTTCCTTCGCCTCTCATGGGACACACCTCCGTCTACAGTCTACAACCTGATGACAGCCCACTGGGGTCTTCCTGCGCCCAACCTGGTGGTTTCTGTAGTGGGCGGAGAAGGCAGGACAAAGGTGAAGACTTGGGTACGGGAGGTCCTCAGGCAGGGATTGGTGAAAGCCTCACAAAGCACAGGTAAACATCATGAAAGGAAATTGTAACTTTGAAGTAACTAAATCACCACTTCAAACACTACTACAATGGTGGGTCATAGGTTACATGCCAGTTAACAGTGCTGTGAAACCCATATACACTATTTTCAGTATCACTGTAATATCCGATAGCTTTGTCTGCGTTCAGCATATGATTTCATGATTTTTCAGATGGCTCCCCATGACATATAATATAATTGTTTTGACTGGTGTGTCTTTAATTAAAGGGTATCTACAGTTCTAAAACGTCTTATAAAGTAGTGAATTTAGTTTCTTTAAAAAAGGCCTTAGAAAGCCTTAAATATTTTTCTTTTGCCTGCTGTGGGCAGTAATGGTAGTTCTACAATGTTTTTGGGTTGTTGTGACAGTGGATTGTGCACACAAGAGGCTGTTTCATCCTTTTTTATGTAGTTTCAGTGAGCACCATCAGATCTACAGTATACATCATACAGTGAAATGGGTATCAAATTCTATTCTATGTGGTATTAAAAAGGTTATAAAAAGTCTTACAGGACCAATGTAAAGGATTTAGTGGCGAAATTCCTAGTTTCTTGTGTAAGAATTTTCACAGGAGCTACATGAAGTCAGATTCTTCTGAAATTTCTAAGTAACTGACTAATAATGCGAAATAATGAATCAGCAGTTTCTTTGAAGAGACAGTGCCTACTCAAGGTGTTTTTTTGTCGGAAAAATACAGCTGTTAAAAAATGTAGTACCATTACAGTATATGACTCCCTGGGGTTCGATCCTAATTTGGTACTACAATGGCCATTTCCTCCTGACTACTGTGCCTAAAGCAGGTGCACACAGCGATAATGATCTCCCATCATCTGCGGCCACTTTAACTCTCTGTTGGCTGTCTCGGAGGCCCCAGGTCAAAGCAAAGATAATAAGACGTTTGCAAAAACGTTCAGGCATACACATGAAGACATACAAGGTGCACGCACAGACACAGGTTGCTACTGCTTGGCCTCAGTACAAACATGGTTGTTGGGAAAGGTAAAGAATCCAGTACAGTAGTGAGGGAACAGCTGTGTTACTTTTGTACTGCAAAAGTGCAAGTAGCTTTAATACATAGAAACATATCATGTATTGTATACACCTTTTCTTATACCTCCTTTTAAACTACTTCTAGATGAGTATGCATCTCTATCTAGTGTTACCTAAAAAACGCATTGTCACTAGATGAAAACAGGGATGTTTTTCTTTGCTCATTGAAATGTTGACATTTGAGAGATATATGGTTTTCACAGGACAGCGACAAAATGTAGATGGACAGTGTGTATCAACACAGTCCTTGTTAGTCTTGATCAAGATATAGTATGAAATGTGTAAATGACAAGTACTTTTAGAAATTCAAATATAGATATGTGAAATCATATTTACTTTAATTTTAAAATCAAGCTAATTTACATCCAAGCTCAAGGTTTTAGTGAAATGTGGCTTTGTGATTTACTTTAAAACTCAGTCATGACATTTTCGCTTTCTCTCAAGTTCCCACGACCTCTTTTCTTCTCACATTCACTGTTTGTCTGTTCTACCCAGGAGCGTGGATCCTGACGGCAGGCTTGCGCGAAGGCGTTGGCAGGTGTGTTGGAGAGGCCGTGAGGGATCACGCCGCTGCCGCCTCGTCGGTCTCCCTCAACAAGGTGGTGGCGCTGGGCATCACGCCCTGGGGCCTGGTGCACAACCGCCAGCAGCTGGTCAATCCTCAGGTTGTACAGACACTCACTTACTACCCCCCCAAAAATATCTTGTTCACTTACTATAATAATTATAAATTTAATATTTGGGCATGTTTATCTTTTTTTTTTTTTTTTAGAATACATTTGTGTTGCAATATTTTTCTAATAGGCAAACAAATAAAGAGTCCCAATTTAAAGGGGTGGAAATCTGTTCTGTATAACAGCCCCACATTGATTTAAATAACTAAGATTTTCAGCTACTTCAGCTTTAAGTGTTAGATGTTAGGAAAACGTATTTATTCCTCAGCTTTACAATCTGGTTGCCTAATTCAGTTGCCATGTTCATGCATTTGTCCTATTTAAACAGACTAGCAGCATCTTGGGATCCACCAAACGCAGGCCTCCAATGTACTGCAGGTATGACCTTTAGTGGAAGAAACCCTGCTATGTCATATCCCTGGGTTCTTCGTCTTGCAGGGCAGCTTTCCTGCTAGGTACTACTTCCAGAACACATCCCGAGACTCCTGCTGGCTGGACAACAACTACAAGGCCTTCCTGCTGGTGGATGATGGGAGTGTGGGACGCAGAGGAGGAGAGACGGGGTTCAGGGCCAAACTGGAGGACTACATCTCCCACCAGCGCACAGGCATCAGGGGTGAGAGATGGGATTGTATGTAGCATCTGAAGAAACTGCTTCCCCTTGTGTGTGTGTGTATTTATTTGTGTAAACTAAATGTAAATAAAACTGATATGAACATTTCACATTCAACCCTGATTTCAAGGTATTTGGCCCTCTTGTGGTGATCTTTTATTAGTGCATGTGATGACAAGACAATCCTTTGGTATCTGGACGAAAGCCATTGCATGTCAGTGCATGCACGTAAAATCAAGCAGAGATTTGTCAAAAATGTAACAGGGTTCTCTTTCTGTGTCTGCTTTCTCTCTAAGCTCTTGCGTTACGAGAAGAAAATCAGCAGTTTGATTGTTCGAAGTCTGCAAACGTAATCATAATGGCTGCATTACTTTGAAGCCAGCCTAAACAAATAATTTACCAATGCACTGCAGGAATGTGTCAAAATGTTTGTATTTTTGTAGGCAGCGGCAGCATTGACATCCCTGTCCTCTGTATGCTGGTATCAGGGGAGGCAAACATGCTGGAGGTACAGTCTCTGCTTTTTCTGTTTGTCGCAAAGAAATGAGGCTACTTTTAATATTAAAATTAACTTTTTTATTATGCCCTTGCACTCTGAAGAAACCTCTCTCTCGCTCTCTTTTCCTAATTTCTGTCAGAGAGTGGAGCTTTCTCTGAAAACCTCCATGCCCTGGCTGGTGCTGGCCGGCTCAGGAGGCTTGGCTGACTTCTTGAGCGAGGTCTTGGAGAATCTGTCATCAGCCCCGGTTATCCAGTCTTCTGGTGAGGGAGATGGCGAGGGGGGTCCCAGTGTGGATCTGAAAGACAGAGTGGCAGAACGGGTTAAGAAGCACTTCCCTTCTGAAGCGGAGTCAGACAAACTAGTTGAGCGTGTAAGTGCTGTGGACAGAGACATGTGAAAAGATACACCCACAATCTGCCCATAATATTAGTTCATAATATTGTGGGCATATTGCCAATACATTTGCTGTGCATATTATGTATGTTCCCAAGTGGGTGAAGTCTTTTGATTTTTATGACCCCATAGTCTTTCTTCTACCATAACCCACAGGGGTTTAGCCTCACTGCTGCGACTGTAAGGCTCTAAGCAAGACAGCAAAGTTATCAGTATGTTGCTCATGTCATCAACACTTTATAATTGTTGCATGTAATGAGCATTTATTGAACCCAGATTCCCGAAATTGCTGGCTGATATTCAGTTGTTCTTGCTGCTCCATGATTTTCTCACTCACAAGCTGCGGTTTGGAAGTGTGTTTCAGTTTTCTTATGGCATTATGTTTGTTTTTATTATAACACAAAAGACTAAAAAGGATTGGTTGTGTTGTGTGTGCTGGTCATTTATTAGTGTTGGAGCTTAACTTCAAATGCCCTGATGAAATCTTTAAATCCCACACATTCTCCTCTCTCAACATGGGGAGGCTGTGTGCTTAACAATATCTTTAATTTGACAATCCCTTTTGTCACCAAATCTTTCATCATCACTAGCTGTCTGCTTTAGTCTCTTTCTCAGTATAAAGAAAGTATTGTGCTCATATATTAAAAGTTCCTGTTTTCCTTGTCTTCTGTCTGTTTTCTGGGTCTCCAGGCTCTGAGCATCTACCAGAACAGAGACTTTATTACAATCTACCATGGAGAGCAGGAGGGCCCAAATGACTTTGATACAGTCCTGCTCAAAGCGTTGGTGCGAGGTACGTGCAACAAATTCAAATTATGAAAATTGATAACATTTTAGTTGGCAGCACGTCTTTGTTTTGATGTTTGTGGTGTGATTCTGTATTTTTCAGCTAGTAAGCAACGTGTGTCAGCTGATGCCAGCCCTTACAATGAAGAGCTGAGGCTAGCGGTCACATGGAACAGGGTTGACATTGCCAAGAGTGAACTCTTCAATGGAGACATCCAGTGGAGGGTGAGGGGGAAAAAATACATCACATCAGATGTTACATTCAGAGAAATACTAACACTCTAAAGTAGATGCATTATGTTTAGTGTATCGTACCACTTTTGACAAAATACACTTCTAACCATGCTGTGCAGTGGGATTGTTGGTATAAAATAAGTCTAAAAGCTGCCTAATAAACAATCATCTTCATCCAATACAATAGTATGAAGACTTGGAAGAGTCCATGACAGATGCCCTGATCAATGACAAGCCTCAGTTTGTGCGTCTTTTCATTGAGAATGGCCTCAACATCCTGGAATACCTATCTTACGGCAGGCTGGAAAGCCTCTTCCGTTCAGTAGCTGATGGGACGGTGCTTTACCAGCTACTTCAGCGCTGTCTAGTGGAGCGGCTAGGAACTGCAGCCTCTCTGCCCACACCATCAAACCTACAGGACTCGCCTTCCAAAGTGGCAGCAGAGAACATACAGAGTGGCCCAATGACGGAGATCAGCCTTTTTGAGGTGGGTTTAATTCTGATGAGAGAGACATCCGTGCCTCCTAGTTTTGCTCAAGCCCAATCAACAACAATGTGAGGGAAAGTTGTGTTTACACACACATTTAGTTTCTTTGTTACTCTACCCCCTTTTTTCCTCAGGTTGCAGGGGTCCTGGAACTCTTAATGGGTGATGTCTGCCAGCAGTTTTACTACGATGCTTTGGGCTTAGAACAGATCTCATCCAAGAGGAAAGCTCTTAGGGTACTCTTAACTTTTCCAATATGTAGACATATATCAAAGCTAATGAACTAATTCAATTCACTTCCATTCAACATCGTTTTTGAAGACAAGAGGGAATGACGTGCCACCTGTCACTGTTGCTTTCTCACGGTCAATCTTATACCCCCTCCCCTGCTTCTTTTCATTCATCCCAGCGTGCCAGCAAGCTGCTACGCGGAGACTGCTTGTATCGGGAGAAACGCTGCCTCTTCCCCTGGGTTTCGCTCTTCATCTGGGCCGTCCTCCAGAATCGCAGCGAGATGGCCACTATCTTCTGGGAGATGGTAAAACCCCTGAGTCTTACAGAAAGACAAAATTTGTTCTGCTGATGTTCAGTTGTCTGAAATAAGTACATGACAATCTTCTATACCCTTGCCGCAGTCAGGCTCAGAACTGCGTCTGCTGTAGCTCATATAGTTTTTTTTAATCAGCCGACTGACATAGTGAAAGAATGTTGACCATCAGCTTCATTGCAAAGTACTGCACTGTGCTGTACCTGATATGAAGAAGTTTGTACGCCCTGACTTCCCTTGCTGTCTCTCCCAGGCAGGGGAGTCGGTGCTGAGTGCTCTGAGTGGCTGTAAGATACTGAGGGAACTGTCCAAGCTGGAGGATGAGACTGAGACCAAACTGTCCATGAAAGAGCTGGCACAGAGGTTTGAGAACCTGGCACACGGTGAGACCATGAATACATCATCCGTTAATGTTCAATCAAACAATAACGGATTCAAAACAATGAGCGCATATGACGATCAGACAGTAAACCTGATATCGGAATTGTTTTTGTTTAAAAAAAAAAAAAAATAGTTTTTTGGACATTTTTGCCTTTAATTTGATAGTGACAGCTGAAAAGAGACAGGAAACGTGGGGGAGAGAAGGGGAACGACATGCAGCAAAAGCCTGCGGGTTGGACTCGAACCCGGGTCGCTGCGAGGTCAGCCCTGTATGTAGGGCGCCAGCTGATATCGTATTTGTTGTACTCAGTGTTATTTGGCCACACCTAAATTATGTAACAAATCAGTGATTAAGCTGCTTTTTATGAAAGTCTTTATGTTGCTAGAGGTAATAGGTATTTTGGGTCTTTCAGGGGGTTTAAATTCTGTGTCAAATAAGGCAATGCATGCATGTGATTTTCAGAGCAAGCTTTACTTTCATGTTAGTGTATCTTTTTTAAGAGTCAGTTTCCTTTTTTGTTTTTCTAAATGGTAACCATCCAACCAGTACTTCTATCTGCACTGGTCTTTCCCTCTTCTCAGACATCTTCAGCTCTTGCTATCGGAGCAATGAGAGTCGCTCTTTCACCCTGCTGATTAGGAAATCTCCAGTTTGGGGTGGTACCACCTGCCTCCAGATGGGCATGGGCGCCGATGCACGACTTTTCTTCAGCCATGATGGAGTACAGGTGTGTCATTGTTTTCACACCTGTGTGACTGACATACAAAGGACACCAATCAGTGTTGCCAACTCTTTTCCAATGAAAGTAGCTAGCACTAGCTCCAAGAGTCGCTAAAAGCCGCCAGATGCCGCCATATGCTCATTTGCACGTCATCATATATTAATTTGCATAAAGTTTTGTGCAGTGAGGGGGAGATCATCTTAATATAAGACATATAAAATGTAGATAGAGGAATATTTGGCCAATAATCACAAACTAACTATGGGGACATCGTGAACAACAGGAATTAGGCATTCCATGGCAAAGATTATCGCTTCAAAATGAACCATACTTCAAAATGTTGTTTGGCGCCACATAGTGGACACAGGAAGTGACATTTAACGCCTACATGCAGTGACCAAAACACATCACAATTCAGAGCCACGTCGAACAGCCCGTGTACAAGAGTCCAAGAAGGACGCCGCAGCTGCAGCACGCCCAGATGTGCGTGGAGTTACGAGGGCCTGATCATCGCTGCTTGCAGCGTTAATTGTCTCTGTTTTTTTATCTTAGAGAAAAAAACAATATCCTTCCTTTTATATTGACATACATGCTCCGGAGTGTTTCACTTTTAATGTGCACCTTAAATAATCTTTTACTCTTTTAATTCACATTGTTACCATTATTGCAAATAACAGCACTTGGACATAATAAAGTAGCATATTTTCATTTACATTTAGTCATTTAGCAGACGCTTTTAACCAAAGCGACTTACATTTGAGGAAGACAATGGAAGCAATATAACAACACAAGGTAACAAAAAGCATAAGTGCATCAAAAAACGAGTCTGATTAAAGCCTAACACAGTATACAAAGCTAAGGATAGGAAGGTTGTTTTTTTTTGAGCAGAGGTAGAAAGGAAGAAGAGTTAGTGATTGTCAGTTAGGTGTTGACGGAAGCAATGATATAGTACTAATGATATAGTACTATACATACAACACAGGCCTTTTCCATATTGCACAAATGACTTGTCTAGAATGAATGGTCTAGATTTCTCTTCTCCTCCAGTCTCTGTTGACCCAGATCTGGTGGGGTGACATGAAGAGGAACACAGAGGTGTGGAAGCTCCTGCTCACCTTCTTCTGCCCTGTCCTCTGCTACACCAACTTCATCTCTTTCAGGTAAAATCCACATTATTATTATTATTATTATTATTATTTCTTTGTCATTAGTATTCAGAAGTGATACTATGCAACATACTCCACCTCACAGAAAACAGGAGGACCATCAGCAAGAGGAGGAGGAAAAGCCTAATGAGGACGGGCTGGGCAGGGACAGCGACAGCCTCTATGGCACCACCATCTTCTCGTTCTCGGACATCAAGCACATGTAAAACTCTAAACCTTTCTAAAATGCATTGGTTTATCAAGTGGCGAGGTACTTAATGACATTTTTTTATCACGTTAATACCAGTGAATGGGGTGCACTGGTCTCACAGTTTTTAATGGAACGCATTGCTTTATTGATTTAGTGTAGAATGAATGTCTGTTTTTTTTCTCTGGTGTGTTGGTTAATTAAAAATGTGTCGTTGTTGTGGCAGTGAAACTGATGCACAAGGATCAAATATTCCCTGGACAGCAAACATCAAAGGTAAGTCCTCTTCAAACTTAGTACCCCTGAAAAAGTGTTGTCACCCGCACAACAGAGGAGAGGATAGACTGATTGCAGGAGCAATCATTTTCAGCAGCTGTTATGACTGTAACCAGCTACTAATCCATGTCCAATAACCTTCCTTACAGGCATACCCCACTCTCACAGACCACCAAAGCGTCCGTTCATAGTGTCAAGATGGCGTCAGTTCTGGTTTGCACCGGTCACCTCATTTTTGGGCAACGTTCTGATGTACTTCCTCTTCCTCCTGCTGTTTGCCTACGTGCTGTTGGTGGACTTCAAGCTCCCACCACCATCTGGTCCGTCCTCCACTGAGTATATGCTGTACTTCTGGGTATTCACCATTGTGTGCGAGGAGATTCGGGAGGTGAATTACTTGTATAAAGTTTTAGGCTTAATGCATCTACTTCACATTTGTCCACTGCCAAAGTAGATACAAAATTCAATACTGAATAGATAAGTAATTTACAATCATTCATCATATGCAGTATATGGATACACCAAACACTGAAGGCTAAACATAAAATCACGTCACGTAAAATGTTATGCCAATAGGATTTTCACCCATTCTTGAAAGGGATCTGCAGAGATCACTACTGAAAGTGCTTTTCAGTATTTGGCTATATCTGATGTTCTGTTTATAGCTGTCTGTTTATAACTATGGATCTATTAAGTTGATTGATGTTTTCTTCTTTAAGACGTTGTTTTTGGAGACGATGACTTGGCGTCAGAGGATCAGAGTGTACGTTCAGGATGTGTGGAACAAGTGTGACATCATTGCCATCACGCTATTCATCATAGGAGTAATCTGCAGGTACAACAAGACAACAATTACGCACAGGGACAATCTACAGTATGTAGTACTACTGGATTATGCCAAAACCTTTCATAATTTTATTTTTCAATAAGGTTTTCATATTATAAAATTACAAAATTTGTGAAATTCCATTTTTATTTTTGTGTTATAAGGCCCTTGTTCTCAATGGATTTAGCTCTTGAACATATGCACAGATCAACCTAATTGAGTTTTAATTTTCTAGTAGTTTGAGTTGATTACACTAATTGTCAAAGAATCCAATGCTGTTTTTTTTCTAAAGGAAAAACGTACTGGACACAAATCAGACAAAAACAACATGGTAAAAAATGATCATGTTACAGCGATGTCTTAACTGTCCCATAAATCATCTCATGTAAATTGTCCTGAGTCCTGTAAATTCAAAGTGTGCACACTCCCCTAACTTCTATCCTCACTAACATCCAAATTCCAGTTTAAAAACTGTATAAAGTGCAGTTTCTTTACAAGTTGACTACTGGGTGGCAGTGTTACCACAGTGCATTTGTTTCACTCTGTTTTAGGATGTTCCAGTGGTCATATGGGTTTGGCCGGGATATCCTGTGTGGGGACTACATGGTCTTCACCCTCCGTCTCATTCACATCTTTGCCATTCATAAACAGCTGGGACCAAAAATCATCATTGTTGGCAAGATGGTAAGAAACATTACCCTAAGTTGACTTTATACCAATGTTACTTAGCAAGATGTTGGGATTATAATGATGAAAATAAAACAATTTTCTCCTGTTCAGATGAAGGATATCTTCTTCTTCCTCTTCTTCCTGATGGTGTGGCTCATGGCATATGGAGTAGCCAATCAGGCTTTGCTTTACTCCTACGACCCTCGCCTAGATCGCATCTTTCGCCGGGTTTTCTACAGGCCGTACTTGCACATCTTTGGACAGATCCCTGAGGAAGAGATGGATGGTAAAAGTGTTGCATGTGCATCTTGCATATTGAGAAAATAATAGTTACAGTTTCAAACAAGTGTAAGAATAATTTATCTTTTGCAGCCTGGACTGGAGATCCATGGCAGCTTTTTAAAATTCACTGCAGTAATTTACACTTATTACAAGCTTTTAGCAGATTTATATGATAATATCAAAAGACAGGACATATTTTAATCTTCCCCATATTTTTGTTGTCAACCCCAGTGTGGAAGGATTGGGACATAGCCTGCACACACAACGTGACATTGATTCAGGGTGGAGCGGAGCCATGCAGAACTCTGGAGAGTAACTGGCTGGTGGTAATTCTGCTGGTTGTTTATCTGCTGGTCACCAACATTCTGCTCATCAACCTGCTCATCGCCATGTTTAGGTAAAGAACAAGGAGATCAGTGTCCAGCAGTCTGTCTCTCTGACATGCTGATCTCTATAGATGATTAATCTCAGTTCACCACAGCACTCTTTAATCTGCTCTCTTTGTGTCCACCCAGCCACACCTTCTCTGAAGTGCAGGCTAACAGCGACATCTACTGGAAGTTCCAGCGCTACAACCTGATTGTTCAGTACCACTTTCGTCCTTCCCTGGCTCCTCCTTTCATAATCCTCTCGCACATCAATCTCTTTATCAAGAGGGTCATCCGCAAGGTGCCCTCTATCAAGGTCCACCACTTTGGTCAGTATTTGTCTTAAGTGAGTCTAATCAGTGTAATAAAGTTATTGCCTAACGTACATTAAATGCTGAGTGTAATGTTTAAAAACAAATGTGTGTGCAAATTTTAAATGTCTCAAGTGTCTTTTCCCCACTCAAAGCAGTTCCTCTAATGGCAGCTTCTAATAGCTGTTTACTTCCACATTGGCTTCAACTCAGCCGTGGTGGTTGCTGCTTGGTTCAGGAAACACCGTCATGAGTTAAATGATAAAAAACATATGCCTTTTCTATTAGTATTGCAGTTAAGAGGGAAGGCAGCTGACAGGCTAATGACATGGGAAACCATTCAGAAGGAGGACTTCCTGACTGCCCAGAACAAGATCCAGAGAAGTAGTGATTCAGAGAGGCTCAAACGGATGTCTGTCAAGTAAGCACAACTTTCTACATCAACTCAGTAGTAGTGAAATTACTTCATATTGAGGTGAATGTCTGCTTCTTTATTAAATTTTTTTAGAGTGGATAATGTGGTTAAACAACTGACTGAAAGCAGAGACTTTGATCACAGGCTGAGGGCTCTGGAGAATGAGGTAAAAATAAAGCATACTTTTTTTCTGTTACCATTGGAAAGAGCCAGGCTAGCCAGTGATGTTCAAATGGGATTGCATGGCATTCTTTGATCAAAGATATTCATTGGTCAAACTAGAACTCTCATTTTCAGCTCCATTCTCAAGTATTTTAAAAATCATCTGCTTGTAGCATTTATTAAGACCACCACATTCCACCATATGATTGCAAAGATGGACAATGAACAGGAAATGTCTACATATGGTCATGACCTACTGCATGGTATTCCCAAAATACCGATCCTTCTCTCAGGTGTCTTAGCGTTACTGTATGTCAGTACACAGCTTTGGCTCTTTTGGTCCTCCCTTTCAGATGGACTATTGCTCAAGTGCTCTCAGCTGGATTGTGGATACTTTGGCACAAGGCAGCACGTTCAAACCCCCTCGGCCTCCACCTACATTAAGAGGTATTTCCAAAGAGTTACACAACCAGAACACACAGGTATATTCACAAACGCAAGAAAAATGTTGGAATGTCACAGGTTGTATTCACTAAGCTCGTTTGACTAGTTTTAGTGTTTGCCTCCAGTCATTCATACGTAACTTAGCTTATTTTGGCTCTTCTTCTACACAGATTCGTTTGCCGCCTCTTCCAATTCTGCCTGATTCAGCCTTGGTGACGCCTTTACTCGCTCAGGGTCCATGAAAGACAAGAATTAAGGGCTTTTACTTTAGCTGCTACCATGCTACCCACCCACCAGTCTTACTGTTTGCCAACCATGTTCATCATTGGACTCCAGATAGTTTCAATTGTTCTGAACTGAAAAAAAGTGAAAGAACAGAAGCCATAACTACTTGTTACAGTATTGAAGAAATGCAAAGCTGATATTTTAACTATGCAATCGATCTTATTCAAATGCCAAAGTCAAGTGTATGTATTTATTGCTGTAGTTTTAAGCTTCCGTTTTTAAGGTTTACTATAGTTTTTTACTGTTTTGTGCTGTATTGAAGCTATGATTCAGTTTATGGCCTTTTGATTGCTTTTAACAACCTAGAATGTTAAATCATGAATTTCTGTTGCAACATTATTTTATTCTCTTAAATGAATCCTTGCTTTTATTGTTCAAGGATTAACGCTAGTTTGATGTTTTCCACAGACTGGAAACAAGGGGCAACATCTAGCCTGGCTTGAGATACAGTTAAACATGTTAATTAGTGTCAGTTACAGGTTAGTTAGTCACAGGTTCTGCTGGTAGGTGGATTTTTTGGCATTTGGAGGTAGCCAGGATAGCTGTTTAACCTTGTTTCCAGTCTTTATGCGAAGCGAAGCGAAGCGGCTGCTTGCTCCAGCTACATACTATGCAGGCATGAGTGATATTGATCTTCTCATCTAACTCTCTGCAAGAAAGCGAATAAGGGTATTCCGTTTAATGATAAATAAGATGGATTCTCTATTGTCAGGACCTTCGTTTTCAGCCTACCTTAAACACTGCAGGCAACAAAAGAAATTAGAAATTTAACTATGGTGTCAAGAGTCCCCCTGGAGAAAGAAAGGGTGACTAGGGGATGAAATGTTTGTAAATGGGGCCAAAGTACATTAAGCTTGGTAAACTGTACTAGTTGTGGCATTAAATGTTTATTTAACAAGAGAATCACTGAGGGAATGTGTGACTAAACCATAAGAGCGAGGTAGTTGGATATACTGTAGAGAGAAGGGGTGCTGAGTTTCAGTAAGCTAGAGCTCTATTGAAGGTCACATAGTGGAGCAGGGCTATTGAAGGAGCCTTTACTGTAAATAGCCGGCTGGGCCACCTGTCAATCGCACCAGTGGGTCACACTGATAGAGGCGGTGTCATCAGTTTCTTTCTTCTCACTCCATGATAGCTGCATGTGCAAATGTGTACCAATGTAAGTGAGCATATGTGTCTCACTCCTCATGTCCCAGTTTCTGACTCGTTTTGATTTAAATGTTCATCATTTCACACAACCAACAGTGCTAAATCTCCCTTCTGTCTCTCACCAGGCTCCATAATCAAAACCCCATAGTAAAACCATTATGTACTTCAAATGTAAACCATTCTTTGGAATGTCAGTTGCCCACGAACACACTGCACATGTGCAGACCGCCATCCTCTCCATTTCCTTCTATTTACATCCATTCCATACATCATTCTGACATGTTCTCTTCTTTTGATTGGCAAGCAAATATTACCTTTGCTGTTGAGATTGGGTCTGAGAGGTGTTGGCTAAATCCTGTGGTAATTGTATCTACTTTCCCTTGTACTGCGAGCTGTTCATAATGTTTTGTATTATATTTACCTCCAGTGAGACATGCAGTTGTGACTTTCAGCCAGGTTTACTAGTAGATTCAGGAGTTTATTGGTGCTTCATTACGCCTCCAAAAAATTTACTGGGATGAAAATAAACAGCGAAAGGCAAAGTTGTTGGAGTGTGTGCATACCGTCTGTTTATCTTGGTGTCTCGTTTTAAATTTTTTTAAAATTTTAAACTGTAGAAACATCAATTTCATTTTTATTTTTTTATTTTTTTATTGGATAATTTATGTTTTGGGGGCTTTACAGACATAGGAACATTTCATGTATCGCAATTGCACATGAATGAAATGTAATAAATAACAGACATGAACAGTCATACATATACATGTATATATCTATCCATATATGTGCAAGTGTTGCTTTCCTGAAAGAGTTTGGCACTATGACAATAACGTTTACAGTATAAAACTTCATAAACTTCAACTGGATTTATTTAATGTAAGTAACTGAACTTCTCCCTCCCTCTCATTTCCATATGTTCTTTGACCTCTCTTTTCCCCACCCTCCTGCAGCCCAGAACCCCCTGACTCCCATATGCACACACACCTCCCTAATACACTGGGTTAAGGGCATCAGGAGCATTCTTCCCAGACATGTGCCTCTGTCACTCATGCACAACAGCCGCACACCCAGTTGTGTTTCCACTGTGTCCTCTGTTCCCAGCACAAGGCTGGCACACTGCTTCAGAGCCCCCCGTCTCTCTGTAGCTTGGAGCAAAGACTTGAACAATATCCCTGAATCACCTGCAGCTCGTTTCATTTTCTGTGGATTTAATGGTTTTTAAGTGTTAAATAACCCATTGATTGTTTTTGGTGAAAGAAAGAGGGTAGAGACATTCATCCAGTGTGGATTTGTAGTTCAGAAGAGGTCCTCAACGGTGTAAGTCTTCCAAAATGGCCCCTGTGAAAGGCTGGGTAGTGGGGCTTCTGCTGGCTCTCATGTGCCCATCGCAGGTCCTGCTCTCTGGTGTAGTGAGTGCCCAGGATGTAACTGAGGAAGACCGCCATGCCAGAAATGTTGAGGATGTTGTGGCTGAAGAGGGTGATGATGGCGCTGGTGGTGAAGAGGAACAGGTAGCAGAGGAGGAAGGTGAGGAGGAATCCGATAATGATTCAGAGACTGATGAACAGGAGGAAGAAAGGGAGGCTGAGGAGGTGGAAGAAGAGGAGACCGCTGATAAGGAGGAAGCTGCAGAGGAAGAGGAGGAAGATGAGGCTGAGGAGGAGGCAGCAGAGGAAGATGAAGAGGCTCCTGAGGAGGAGGAGGAGGAGGAAGAGGCTGCAGGTGAGGGAGAGGAGTCTGATACTGAAGAAGAGGAGTCTGATGAGGAGGAGGAGGGCACAGCTGAAAATGAAGAGGAGGCTTCTGAAGAGGAAGAGGAGGCAAGTGAGGAGGATGATGAAGCAACAGAAGGAAAGGAGTTAACTGAGGAAGAGGAGGCTGATAATGCTGAGGAGGAGGAAGAAGAGGGTGACTCTGAGGAGGAGGATGCAACTGAAGCAGAGGAAGATGATGGTAATCCCACTTTTTTAATATATTGTTTTTTATTATTATTATTTATAAGTTATCAAAATACTAAACTATGCAGTGATTTAGTATAAAGTATTAATTTTTTTCCTGGGCACTTTCAGTTTTTCCTAACTCTACAGCAGTCCTTTGACACTGGTAGGTACTGTCACACATATCAGTCCCAAAATAGATGGCTTATCTCTCTGTGTGGAAGCTGGCACCCAGCAGTGTCTGAACCATTCGTGCCTTTTGTTGAACCAATGTGGCTATTTTGAGACCCCAAAAACAGGTACAGTTAAAGTGTATAAGTACAGACAAACATTTAAACAATATTCCAAACATAGATGTTGGTGCAAAATAAAAACTTAAAATACTGAGTAGCCAAAGTCGGAATACCCACTTTATTGACATTCAAGTTATCTGCAATTCCCAGGCTTTATGTATATAATAAAAATCTGCTTATAGCACACCAAAGTCAGGCTGATAGACAGTTTGTGGATCACTGGCTTGCTTTACCATGAGAACAGCTTATTTGTCTCAAGTGGTTTTGGTGTTCATGCTGTTCTTTATCGTTACCAATGCGACGGCCGTGTGATACAGCCACAAAAGCAGTTTGTATATTTTGTTATCATCTGTGTTGGGGATAGTTTGCTTGCTAGGACCTTACTTTTGTTATAAGTACTTATCTGTGCATTTGGCTCTCAGACAAGTGTCTCATTCTCAGTGCTTAGCTTTTACAGGGGAATCATTTAAAATAGTGTTTAAGCATATTAGCTTTTAACATAAACTGACAATTGCTGTCCACAGCCTGAGACTATTTATACGATCTCATAATCTGGTGAAGGGAAGGTTTACATGAAGCTATAGCCTGACCAATACTAGATTTTTAAAACCAATACTGAGTTTGAAAAACCTATAATGATATATAGGCCAAAAGATTTTTTTTGAGCATACACGCATAACACAACAAGCAATCCTAATACAGATGTTAAAAGAGTTGTGACCAAGATACTAGACTTGGTCTACAGCCATGCTAGCAGCTCTGTGAGGCTGTACTTCATCATCAGCATGCTAACATTCTTACTATGATAATACTAGCATGCTGATGTTTAGCAGGTATAATGTTTACAATGTTTTTGGAGTGTTTAGTGGCTGTTAACATGTGCTTATTAGCACTAAATGCAAAGTATAGCCTCAGACTGATAAGAAGATGTATATTTTGCATGTATTTGGTCATAAACCAAAGGGTTAGACTTTACTTGAATAGTCCACCTACAGATAGTTTTCTTTTGTAACATTTAAATGCTTATTAGTTAAGATTCAACAATTCAACTAGGTTAGGTTTAGGCATAAAAAACATCTTTGTTAGGGTATGGTCATAAATTGTCACATATACTCTATTGATGATTTGTTAAATATCTACAGACAAAGCGAAACAGTTGAAATGTTACAAATACTCTTTAAACTATCTGTAGGTGGACTATTCAAATAAAATATTATAGTAGTATAAACAACTAAAGTACTAGACACATTTAAATTTGATGGTGCTAGATGAAAAGTCTGGAGATCAAAGTTACAATTCATCCTCTGGGGAACATGAATGTACCAAATTTAACAGCAATGCATCCACTAGTTAATCGAGATATCAGCCTAATGGTGGCGCTAGAGGAAGACTTCGATACCGATATATCGGTCTAGCTCTAGAAGCCTAATTTTTTGTTGACTTTGTATAGATGAGCCTGAAGATAACGCCGCAGCAGAAGACCAGGATGAAACAAGTGAAGAGGAGCCCGCCACTGACATGCTGCAATTCCGCCCTGGCTCTGTGTGTAGTGTTTGCTCCATCTGTGAGGTAAAATGCTGAGTCTTTAATGTATATATCCAATAATGAATAGTCTGTGCTTATTTCAAATGAACTCTTCCAGAAATGGAATGTCTAGTTTTCACATTGTTTCCCCAATTTATTAATTATTTGCTGCCTTTTAAGAGAAATGACCTACTTTGACAACTTTTCATCATAAGCTGGACTGTTTATTAGAAAGTCTGGCTTTGTTACAGTCACCCTTATAATACATGAATGACTAATCATAACTGTACATTGTGTGTCCCCTGCCTCTTTTAGCACTGCTCTAATAACTGTGACAAGTGCCCCTGTGAAGAGGGAGATGAATCACATCACTGTGAGCACTGCCAGGTAAGCATCTTCACTCTCCAACATACTGTAAATAATCCTCTTCAAAGGCAACATTTCAATGCAAGAAGAGCATCCTCGTTTTAACCATTTTATTTGTCTTCCAGGGATGCTCGTCCTGCTATATTTGCCCCATACTGTGTGACACAATTTGCACACCAGGTAAATACTGGGAGTAATTACTCATACTTAGCATATACCATTTTTTTTTTATATATATCTATGACCTTTGGCTTTTCTTAACTTTTGTATGTCTTGGTTGTTTTTCAGGTGGCCTTGTTGATGAGCTAACTGGGTCGCTCTTTCAGTAAGAATTGTCACCTCTCACACCACATTGATATTTAGTGGCATGCTGCTAATGCATCATTATTCAATGATGCAACAGCCGGTGGGCACATACTGGCAAATGCTATATGTGGCTTCGTGTTTAGTGTACTCCTGCCCTGGCCTTTGTTTTGCAGGACTGTTGCCTCACTACTCTGAGCAACCTTTTGACGCCACCATGTGGTTGCATGAGGTGCGCTCAGGATTGGCGCTGTCCAGCTGTGCATACCTCTCCAGCGACATGAGGACTCCCACAAGAGCTTGTCATGAATGTAACAGCTGACAGAAAAACAAAAACACATTTAGGTTTAACACATTTTTAGATACAATTTTCACTAGACTTGTAATAAGTCTATTTTCTTTTCCTTTGTTTAATGAACTGCATACTGTACATTTCGATGCAAAATTTCTGATAATGCATTGCTAAGGCTATAATATAATACAAAATGTGTAGGAGTAGTATTATAAAGCAGTTTTAGTTGAACAAAACTGTTTATAGGTCTATCTTAGTGGCTAGAATATGTATGGATGAACTAGAAAGATGAAAATGAATCTATTGCCACATATTTAAATATATGATCCACTGATTCAAACACTTCTTTGTGTAACATTATTATACTGTCATTACCTGGTGTCAATCAATTTACTTACCATAAAGGGCTTGTCCCTGTTTGGAAAAGGAGGGTTGTGTGTGTGTTTTTTAAGTCTAAACATAGAAAAGGCTTGGAATAATAAGGTGTGGCTGTGGGTGTGTGTGTATATAAACAGGACAATTACAATAAAAATGACCGGGTATGAAGAAATTTTACACTGTCAAGAAAAAGCTGATTGATACCACTCTCATTTCTGTCTGCTAAATATGAAGCTATAGCTGTTTAGCTTAGCACAAGGACTGGAAACAGCAAACAACTAGCCTGGCTCTGGCACAAAACAGGGTTATGTGCCGGACTATTTCTTGGCTCTAAGAAGTTGCCAGACAACCAGTGGAGACCTCAAGAAGTCACTGTCAAGTCAAGGATGTCAGTCAAGGACGCTTCCTTGACTTTGAGAAGCGCCTATAGTCTGGCACATAACCCCCAAAAATATTTACACTAAGGTTTTTGTATGGATTAAGCAAACAAGATATAGCATGTTAATTAGTGAGCTTTAGAGGTGCTGGTAAGCAGATTCTTTTTACTCAGCCAGGCCAGCTGTTTCCCCATGTTCCCAGTCTTTGTGCTAAGCTAAGCTAACCAGTGGCTGGCTATAGCCTTATATTTAACAGACAAATATAAGAGTGGTATCAGTCTTCTCATCTAGCACTCTGCCACAAAGCAAAAAGATGTATTTCATCAAATGTTGACCTATTCCTTTAACATGCAGGATCAGTCTTGGCTCAACTATGTTGTTTTTTAGCTATAGCTGCTGTTAATCATACCTAAACTTTAACATGCTGTATGTTCACTTTACATTGAAGAGTAACAAATTCCCAGGGCCGTTTGTCTGAATTGTAAAATAGGAAGCAAACCATGCTCATCCAAAGAAAGTAGATACTAACTGTCTCACCCAGGACTTCTATTACCTTCAAACGATTGCCCAAGTTGAACAGTTGAAATTTAATCGTGTATAATGATAGAAATGGTGCTGACTCAGCACACAGTAAAGTGTCTCACATTACTGCAGTTTGTCATCAGCTTGTGTAAGCTTGAAACCCAATGTGTGAAGACCAAGTCTTGTTTAGCTTCTCAGGTATCAGTTTGCAGGACCACCTGTGTATTAAAAGCGTATTTTAGCTGTGTCCTATAAAGGGATGTAATCAGTTGGAGCAAATCCTATTGGCGTGTAATATCCTTTTATTTGGATTGTGCATGTGTATTAAGTCTATGGTCGTCACAAGAATGCAGGTGTCAAATACCACTTTTTGTCTTAGTACGGAAGCCCTGAAAGGCAAGTGAAACATTTATTTTTCTGGTGATACATTTTCTAAATCTGATCAAAAGAACAGGAGATTTTTTTTTTCCCCAGGATAATTTTTCTAAGTTATTTAAAAGTAATGAAAAAGGCAGAATTGTTGTTTTTTTTATCTGTCAAATGCCCTGAAAGGCAAGTGAGAAGTGTTTGTTGTTGTAATACCCATTTTGGCCACAAGAGGCTGAACTGTACCACTGGAAGCGTTCAACTTTGTTGAGTTTGAATTCTTCCCTGGTGAGTTGGAATCTTTCCATGCACTCTAAACACAACGTAAATACAGTATATTGTGTGTTAGCAAGTATTTAAAATTACTGTTTACTGTGAAGTTTTTCTTTTGGCTAGAAATCTATTTTAATCGCCACCAATCTGCCATTAGCGTTAACAGCCGAAAAACCTCCCACGCAATGAATTTCACAGTGTTATAAGTCGGTGTTTAATTTGGCATGTATTTGATCCACCAACCAGCACTTTTTTTAATGAGAAATAGTAGTTTTCAGTTCGCCTGCCATTCCCACTGTGTTCACTGACTAAAATTGTCAAGGTTTTGTGTGTGTTAAGTCAATGTTCTGGTTTGTAGACATTCTCCTCCTTGTGTGTTTTAGTTGTTAGTGTGGTTTTGCGTTTCCTGGCATTAATCTCTCTTGTCCTGCAATAACCCTTCTGCTCCACCACTCACACCTGTCTCCACTCTCCCTCAGCAGCTTTCACCCTCACCTGCAATTAATTTTCTCATCAGCCTCTCCCTACATATACCGGTTCACCGCCTTTTTTCAGTGTTGGTTGTCATGTAGGTGTGTTGGTTCTGTTTATCTGTCAGTTTGTATTAATGCCTGTCGTTTGGGCTTTATCACCTACCTGCCTGTCAACCTGCATAATGCAGGCTGCATTATCCCTGCCTTCCTGCCTGCCTGTAACCTGTTTGTCGATGGTAAACTATCGTTGAGTCATTAAAATATCTCCGTTCAAGTAATTTACCTCCATCATCTGTCTGCACTTGGGTCCTTACCTAAATTCCCTGCCTGCCAACACACCAGCCATGACAAAAATAGTGCAGCTGACCATTTTTCCCTTAAATCTCATTGCTCTCATAGAGACAATATTGGCCACAGCAGGCAGCTATTATAATAAATTAACTGTCCCCTGGAAGAGGTGAAACAATTGGCACAGTAACCAGTCACACTTGAGATTCTGTTGTATATTCATCGTAAATAAATTATTATTGGGTAACACTTCAGATTACGGCCTGGAATAATTCCTCCCAATTTACTGTAATTGTTTGTATGGTGTCACAGTACAGTAAGTCCTGATACATATTGTACATGTACAGATGGGGAGGCCAATTAAAAGGAAACACCTGAATAAAATTGTGGAGAAACCTATCAAATGCAGATCCTTCTGCGCACCAGGGCACCAGGGCTCTGGTGAGTATGAAAACGATGTGAATATGATGCTACAACCTTTATAGTCACCAGATCTCAAACCAGTTTCACACCTATTGAAGATTTTAGACCATCGTGTAAAACAATGCTCTCTACCACCATCTCCATAAGACCAAATGATATAATATAAACTTTAGTCTTCAAATCTATTTCGTGATGTCTCTGACTGTTTCTTATGCTGTATGTCCTTTTGTTATGTCTGACTTCTTTTTTTTTTTTCTATCTGTTGTATTGTATTGTTGTATCCTGATTTAATTAAAACGTAGATTTACGCAATGTAACGTGATAATCATGGAGGAAAACTGAATGACTTCCTACTTCTTTAGAAAACATTCCACATCTGTTGTACTCGGGTATCTCTTGCAAAAGAGATTTTGATCTCAATGAGATTGCCTGATTTAAAAAACGGTTGTATATGAGGAAATGTCTTGTGGAGGAATGGTGTTCATCCCTTCAGTAGGGTCCCACAGACTTGGCAATGGAGCACTGAAGCTGTTCTGGAGTCTTGTGGTGGCCTGACTCCATACTAAGACACTTCATGTTGGCTTTTCCTTTAATTTTGTCACCCATCTGTAGGTACAATGGAACAAGATGTGGTATTATTCTGTTATTATGAGGTACAGTATGACCAGGAATTTAACGAGAACCGATACTGTAAGTATTTTTGGGTACCACCATCAATATTTGCTCAGGCTTCTGAAGTCCCCTGTAGGTACAATGTTGCGAAAGTAGACCTACAGTACTTTACAACATACACAATATAGGCTATAGGCCTACAGCATGTTCCTGACAATACTCTTGTCCATGGACCTTTCTGTGTGTTCAAAAGTAAAAGGAAACTTTTACTTTTACTGGAAACCAAAAAAAGGAAACTACTATATGTAGCTAGCCTATCCTCTTTTGGTTATGGTCTGTAACAAATATTGGTAAGTAGTATGGTAATTTTGAAATAAATTACACAGCTGATTTATAAAATGCTACAGAACTCATCATCCCATCTTCCCCCAAACTTCTAGCTTTGTTGTTCAGTAATTGTCAAATTGCACCCTGTAATAATAGAATAGGCTCCTGTTAGTTATAAAAAGCCCTACAGTATATATATTTATTAATTTAAGCTCCCAGATTATTACTCCTTTATTACCAAACTTCACATCGTGTTCCCTTGTACCTACATGTATGTATCAGTAGTATTACTGGTACAAAGAGTTATGCTGTTCATTGCAGGCCGTAATCTAAAGCTTTACCATTCATTGCAGCCTATTTTACATGACAGATCCAACACTGATCTAATTTACTAATGAACCTAAACAGCAGTTAAAACAAGCATTAAACATTCATTATTGACTGCATGATCAATTTTGCCAAAGGTGGATATGGAAGGTGTTGTTTACTGTATATTTTCCCTCAGTCAATCACAAAGACAGCTATTTTATCTCCCTGCCACCATTAACAAGTTTAAACAAGTTCACCAATCTGAGTTGTGTGAGGAAATACTGGACGGGAAGCTTCTTATTTCCATGCGTCCATTTATACCTGGATAAGAACATAACTTATTTATTGCTTAGTCATACTGTACAGCTGAACCTGTGAAAATTGCAATGACCTAAGACAAGTGAAATCTGAAACAGTTACACAAGAAGCCACTGAAGCATGCATGCGTCAGCAGAGCACATAGACGAGTGCCCGGACATACTGGTAGCACATGCTGGTGTCTGGTTCGATTATAGTGTTAATAGTGTACGCTATAGTGATAGTGTAGTGATAATCAGGTTTGTTTTATTTTCTGTTGACTGCAACAACAATAGAAAATGTTGCATGTGACTAGAAAACAAAACAGATAGTTTTGCGTCATATGTTGAAGAATGACACTTGTAATCTTTCTCTCCATCTAATCTACCTGACAGCCATCAGCACCTGGTAGATAGTCCGAGACGCGCGCCTTGCACGTGTCTTGCATGCATGTGGCCAATTCTTGGCTGTGTGTGGTCACTCAGCTAGTGCATGACTCCTGAAATGAACTTAAAGCATACCTGTCTTTGAAACACTTAAAACAGTCAGAGAATTGTATTTTACTACAGCAACAATTTAAATGCTCAAAGTAAGGGCTTAGAAACACCTTTCTGACAAAATGTCCAAATCCTTCATAAAAGTATTAGCACTGTTTTATTACATTATAATTTAAAGGTAATAATGTCCTGATTTAATTGAAACGTCGATTTACGCAGTGTAACGTGATAATCAAGGAGGAAATTTGAATGACTTCCTACTTCTTCAGAAAACATTCCACATTTTCAAGCACCTGGTAACTTGGATTTTAAAATGTGCTAGAAATAAAGTGAAATTACTTGCATCTTTAAAGGTTTTGGATGTGATAGTATATTATGATGATGGCCAGTGGTGGAAGAAGTACCCGGATCTTTCACTTAATAAAAGTAGCAATATCAAAGTGTAAAAATACTGTTACAAGCAACGTTTTGTACAGTAAAAAGTAAAAGTACGAAAGCATTAGCATCAAAATATACCTACAGTACCAAAAGTAAAAGTGCTCTTTATGCAAAATGACCCATTTCAGAATCATGTATATTATATTATTGGATTATAATTATTGATGCATTAATATGTCTATTACTTTAATGTTGCTGCTGGTAAATGTGGAGCTAATTTCAATTACTTTATATACTGTTGGGTAGCTTGTGAATTTTGCCCCAGGGATCAATAAATATTTATCTTATTCTAATAATACATCATTTATTTGTTGATTATATTTTGTATTATTAATCTGAATCTGCAAAGTAACTAGTAACTAAAGTTGCCAAATAAATGTAGTAAAAATATACAATATTTCCCTCTGAATCAGAATCCGATTTGTTGCCAATTAGGTTTACACAATAAACATAGTAAAAATATAAAAAGAAAGAAGAAGCAAATATTGCAGATCAAGAATCATAAATATAAAATGTAAAATAAGATATTAAAGAATATTCAAAATATATCATCAGAAAATAATAATGTATATGTACAATATGTTGACGGTTTGTGAAGGGATGTGCAAGGTGAAAAGTATTTACATGCAAATAAGGGTCGGTGTCCGTGGGGGTCCTGGGCCTTGTTGATGACGTCAGCTGCAGACGGAAAGAAACTGTTCTTGTTGCGTGAAGTTTTGGCCCTAAGGGACCGCAGCCTCCTGCCCAGAGGGAAGTGTCTGAAACTGTTTGTGTCCGGGGTGGGAGGGGTCAGCCACAATCTTTTCTGCTCACCTCAGGGTCCTGGAGGAGTACAAGTCCTGGAGGGAAGGTAGATTGCAGCCAATCACCTTCTTTGCGGAGCTAATGATACGCTGCAGTGTGCCCTTGTCCTTGGCAGTGTGAGAGACGGCACCGTGGTTGACCTTCTCTGGTAGGACAGCCGCTACGCATGAGCACTAAATGGGCCCAAACGGCTCCACTGATTTTACGCATCAGTCAGTTTACAGATGTTGGGGAGTACTACTGCGAATGTGAAAAAAAAGCTGTATAAAGCCTTTAGTGGCTCCAGAGGGAGCTCTGCGAAGTCTGATAGATTTCCTCAAGTAATGTCACTTGAGCCAGTGTTAGTTGGGCCTGAAAAGTACGATTTTGAAAATACGAAAATCTGTTGGTATGGAGTGGGAAAATAGTGAGGTTACCAGACCTCTGTTCCCCGCTCCTCGAGGCTACATTTGCCACTATAAGCATAACACACCCAAACCTCTGACCAAACTGTTGGCAGTTGAATTGCATTGTAAGTAATATAGGCACCAGATTTTGACAAAGAATAAGAATGCATGGAGTAATCCTTTTCTTCTCCAAATGTCCATCATGAGTCCCACAATGTTAGGATTGCAATGTTAAGTAAGTGGAGTACTCTCTTTATTTTTAAGTGAATTCACACAGAATGAAATGACTCAAATGCAAGACTCAGACAGGGAGTAGTGAAGGTAAAAGGTTCATTGATAAGAGGGGAATGATGGCGGGATGAAAGTCGGGGTTGGGAATCCAGAGCAGGCAGGGAGAGGGTTGAGGTAATGGCGGTGGACGGGCGTGGCAGAGGGAAGCGTGGCTGGCAGAAGCGAATGGGAGGCAAGCAGTGGTCACACACAAAGCACAAGATAGCAGAACCTGGCCAACAAGGAAGTACCATGGAGGTTGAAACAACAATCTGGCGATGAATGAAGAAGTGGAGTAGATATACCGTAGGAGATGAACAGATAAGAGGCAGATGACTAGACTGGGCGGGGTGATTAGTAGATGCAAGCCAGGTGAGTAGAAGCAGTGAGAGGGAGAAAAACGGGCAGCCACGCCCATGCCGACCGACACGGAGCGAGACAGACACGGGAGAACAAGACACACAGTGAAGGGGAGAACTGGAAACTCAGTCTCAACTTTAACAAATTCTATGTGCGGACACCAAAGCATGGATGTGTCTGTGCCTCAAGAAAAAAAAAATTCCACAAGTTTGTGGTGGCTTAACCACTACAAGTACAGTATGAGGACGTCCACACGAAACCCAGGGGCCTTTCAACTCTTAATCTGTGTCTGCTGCTAAGAAATGCTATTACTCATTAACAACTTATTTCATTTTTTATTTTTAATGTATTTTATTTTATTCATTTGACTCAAAACTTAATCAAACTAGTTTTCTTGTATAGAATTCAAGGATGTCTGTCTTCGTACTGTGCAGTCAACCTTCATGTCTGTCCTTGACTATGGGGATATTCTTTATTGTCATGCTGCCCCATCAACACTTCAGCAGTTAAATCCTGTGTATCACAGTGCTTAACACTTTATTACGAATGACAGATTTCGTACTGATCATTGTTCTCTGTGTCACACTGTTGGATGAACTTCCTTAGAGTCAAGAAGCAATAGCCTTCTCATGTTATTCATCTATAAAGCTCTGCTGTTGAAGTTTACAATGAAATTAAATAATAATTTAGTAAATATAAATAATAAAAAATGTTTTGTTTTTTTATTTTTTCATTGATTTGTTGTAACAAGGGCTACGAGTCTGACACTGTGTGAGAATGTCTAAAAGTCATCACTTTAACGTCATTGTTTCAAAGCTAAAACAATGAAACTTAGCATCCTTGTTTCTTCTGGAACAGCAGGTGGTTTGTTTCCGCTGCTTTTTTATTGAAATTGCAGCAGTGAAATCAGCTGCTGTCGGCTCTCGGTATGACACTGATCAGTATAGATTAGGAAGAGATAAACATGTGACTGAGTGCCTTTCAAACAATGCAGTTCACAAACACAAACATGTGCCTTCGTATTTTCATGTAATGTTGAATGAACTCTGGTAATGCGTAGAAGTTCAGCATATGATATAACTAAATATTGCCATTGTTGTCCACCCTCTGGTTCTCAACTTTAATTCAGATGAGAGTAACGGACAGTATTAATGATAGGAGGTAACTCTTCTGCAATGGCCGCACCCTGTTTTAAAAATATAAAATGTACTGAGTGGCTCACACCTCTTGATGACTTGGACTGGCTAAATGAGACTGACAGCGTTGACCTTATTTTCAGTTAGGGACGATTTAAAGAAACCCACACAATGGAACAAAAATATTTCTAACAAAACATGATGTGATTATTTCACCAAATGATGTAGTGTTTTCTCATCTTGGTTAATCCTGTCAAGACACATTGTGTGTGCATGACAGCCTTCACCACCATCACAGGTTATACTGCTTGACCTGGTTAACTAGTGCAGGGACATAAAGTAGTGGCCCTTTTAACATGTATATCAAGTCAAAAGAATGGATCTAACTTCAGGCTGACCTAAATGAAATCTAACATTTTCTTTAACCCCAGAAGATGATGAGGTTCCAGATTCAGGCAGGATATCATAATGTGTTTCAGCCTGCGAAGTCTCTTCATCATAGGACAATCTACACCACATCAGCGTCCAGTACCCCATATCCCATCATTCTCTTTCTGCTGCTGGCATGTCTGTGTTTATTCATCTAATTTGCATTTGTGATAAGGTTAGCCAACTGGAGCTGCTGTGAAGACTAAATTATGTTGCACTGTTAGAATGCAATTGTTTAATCTCATAATCAGTATATTGGTGACTATAGGTTGACGAGGAATGTTTTATAAAAAATAAAAAAAATCGTAATCTCTTTTATTAAACTCCAGGGTGTTATCAGGCCCTCTATCCACTGTGCAGCATGTAAGGATTTTGGACTAGTCAGTGAGCTTAATAAAGTTATAATAGTGTTGTTTTGACTACTCAGCCATTAAAACTACTACTACTGTAGTAAAGAATATTGAAAATTGACAGATTATTAAGCATAAACGTCACGCCTCTAGATTCTAGATCAAAACATCAGCTACGTCTCAGGTGATTCAAGACTTGCTAAACCTCTAATACAAAAGAAACAAAAGAAAAGGATTTATTATTTCCGTGAGTGTCCTTGTCCTTTTATCAGTAAGAAATGCATTATTGTAACCACTGAAAACTAAAAATAAATAGGTGCACTGAGACTATTTGAAATGTTAAATGCTTCCTTGACTTGAGTCACTTACTGTTAATGGTTTCTGGCATCCAGTTGTAGGCTGGAAGATTCATATCCACCAGATTTGGGTGTCCAACTCCTTTATTGTAATATTAATAAGTTTATTATTAATGTAATGATAAGAAAGTTTTTAAATCAGTCCAGTACAATGACTGACACAAGTCACATAGGCCATCTTTATGGCCTCACTTTATTGTCATAATGGTAGTTTTAGGCCCTACATTTTTTTAACATTATTTCCCTTATTAGGTGAGGTTGAAGACCTACAACACAACCAGTTCTATAAATCAAAATGCCAAGGCTTATAGATTATTAGAGATTACCATTGTCAGCGCAAGTCTCTATCTACATTGATGCAGTTTTAAGGTTCACTTCGCTTTGAACTGTAACAGGTCTTCTGTTTTGTGATCATAGAACTCAAGATACGGTAATAGCACTTTCATTTCCTTCACGGAAAACATTTTTATCATAGATTAAGGGAGTGACCAAATACCATAGCTTCTCAGGAAGCTGTATCATGAGAAAACATGAATAACAAGTCATCCCCACCCCTGCTCACTCGTCATTGTAAAGTTGAGTAGGCGATGAATGCACTTATCGTTTGTTGCTTTAACAAATGGTATGATCTTTTAGCTGTGTCCTATACTGGATGAATGGGTCAGTCTCAGACACTAGGGCGAGTGGGGCCAGTGCCCCGGGCCTTGGACTGCCAGGGGGCCTCCAAGCCTTTCTTTCTGAAAGCAAACGCTTCACCTTAGGTTAGGTCAACACCACGCAATAGCTAACGTCAACTTTTACTTTAGCCAGTGTTGCCAACTCTTTTCCAAGGAAAGTAGCTAACACAGAGCCATGTACAGAGACTCTAGGCTTGTTTGTGATGAACTGCACCTCGCCTGGAAAGTGGACGAAATCGGGCCGCAGCAGCAGGCTACCTGATATACCTGACCTTATATGTAAACGCATGGAAAAATTGCTATTTTATTTTGTGCCCCTTATTGTAAAGTTAACACTTTATGGTAATAACACGTTATTACCAATCTTTCCCTTGAAAACGATTTAACGTTAAGTGTTAACCATTATTTGTAGTGTATTTCGGTTGCAACAATCTTGTAAAGCTCATACTACTGGGAAATTTTTACTTTGACGTCTAAGAGACGTTTAAATTACATAGCCGTCTAGTCTCAATATTTGGTTCAAAAGTGACAGTTTAGTAGACATTTAACCATAGCCTAGCCATCAATTAGACGGCTATTGAATGATTTCATTGTGTGTGTGCATAACACCAGTAAGCACAATTTCTTATTTTACATTAAATGTGGCGTATGCGGTTCTGGAGAAATCCAATACCATGACAAGTACCATGATATAGAGAGAATGACACAGCAGGTGATATAACCAACATTAGATAGGTTGTGGGTCAGCAAACTGTCCCCACAGTTGCTGCGAAGCTAACAGCCAGAGAGGATGAGATGGCTTCCCAGAGCCAGCAAACCAGCTACAGACAGCGATGCTCACAACTCTCCTGCTACTATAGCAAACATCACGACAGCAGCAAATCATTTAACGTTACCTGACACACAAATCATGGCTGGAATAGTGTTGTGTGGCTCGGCCTGAGCCACTTTGTTTATTTCCCAGTAACAGAGCCAGTGCTGTGTACAAACACCTGAGTTTTTTTCAGTGCACACACACTGAACAGATAGCTAGTGGGAGGAGATATTCATTGAATTTGACAAAAAGATTATACAAGGCCAGTGGGGAAAAATGTTACATTGGACACTGAGTGGACACTTAAATGACAACCTAAACATTCCCTTAAGCTAGCTAGCCATATTCTAAGATTACCATAGATAACATTATATGAAACACCACTGCACAAAGTAACCTAAATCTATAACTAATGTCTAGCTATTTGTTTGAAAATGAATTCATTACTCTATCAAGAAAGATTCACTACTTGACATGACGTCTGTCTGAGTCTCACTCGACCATGAAATAGGCAGGTTGTGCAACAAACTGGCATCAACTTTGGAGTGGAAGGGGGGAGGGGGGGTGTGTCTTCCAGTGACTGAATGTTATCAGTGTTATCAAGAGCACCTTTAAGTAAAAATTGAAGTAGTGTGCCATCTGAATGCCATCAAGGATTCTCTATCTGGCTCAGATCTTTCTGTCTCTGCCTGCCGGGTTATCAACCTGATCCATCCATCTTTCTGTCTGTATGTACATTTATGTAATCATTTGAAACAACTGTCACATGCTTTGGACACACTTCTATCTACCCAGGTCTCCTTTTAGGAATGTTATGTCACACTTCTTCAACCTTTGCTGAGTCATTATTCATACATGCTCAAAGAGGTTGCTTATCGGTTTAAGCATTTTAAGGGTTTGAACAATGACTCAGATGGTGAGTCTTTGTGTGGAAATTGTGTGGTATGGTCATTGTAGTTTTAGAAATGCTCATCTCAAGCAGTTTTCCACAGAATAAAGCATCTGTGAGATCTGCAATAGAACATACTGCAAGCTAAGGCAAAAATTCCTTTTTTTAGTTCCCCCATTATTTTCAGATATTGTTTTTGTTCTGCTGTATGATATTAAAGCAAGCAAGCAACATTTTATTTATGTATTCATTCCATGTGGAAGCACAATGTGCTGCACAGAGGGTGGCTACCCAAGCAGTTGCAGCCACACAATATATAAACCATTTAAAACATTAGACATAAGTAAGCACATATGAATGATAATACAGGTTAAAGTTAAAAGTTGTTTTTTTTTTTAAATATTAAAAATTAAGAATAAAAACTACTAAATACAAGAATTAAGTCGACAGTAGACCAATAAAAATAATAGGACACGTGAGTTAAACCCAGCAGAATAAGAATAAAATAAAATAAAAGTTAAAAACCAGGAAACCAGACTACTGAAAAGCGCTAAAAAGGAATGTTTTGGGTTTCCAATTTTCGCGGAGACCCGGGGACCAAACCTGGCGGCCTGTTCCAGACGACCTCGGCGCTCTAGCTCGGTCATAGCTCACAAGCATGTCGCAGAGATATTCAGGTGGCAGACCGGAATGAGCAGTGCAGTGCAATGCATTTAAACCGACAGATTTTTTGGTAACTAATTTCAACTTCCAGTGCTGACAGTATTGCAATTTGGCTTCCAGCTTTTTCAGTGTTCAATGTGTTTCAGCACTTAGCCTCTTTATTGCAGTTCAACGTCCAGGTTTTTATGGAGTGCACTGCGATGCATTTGAGCGATGAGAATGTTTAGGCATTTCATTTCAGACTTTCTTTTCTGTTTGCAAGTGTTTTGCAAGTGTTTTTCAGCTTCAAGCATTGTCACGCATTGTCATTAGGAAATGCAATTAACCCAGCTTCCCTGGAATCACTAGATATAACCTCCTCCGCTAATCAGCCTCTTAAAATTCAGCAAGCAAATTCAGAGAGGCGGTATCCGACCAGATGCCAGATTGGCTGAGCGAATATAAAGAGAGAGGATGAGGCTCTAAAACCACTGACAGAGAGGTGGTGCAGGTGCGTCAAAGGTAAGAGACAGATCAGGTCAACGTCCGCTGTAGCCAACATATCCGCTCTACTTGTCTGAAGACGGACTCCGTGTTTTTTTTCTTTGCGCAATTGAGGGGCTCTGTCGACTTATTTACGGTAGGTAGTGGCATTTTAAAATTTTTCATTAGTTTATGAGTATTTCAATCATTTTAAAAAGATGACATTAGAAATGTGTGCATAATTGGTAGCGTTTGGCTTGTGCCAATTTGAAATCCACTAAAAATCTATTAAATTCAAGGTGATTTTATTGTCTTATTCAGGTACTTTGCATGGCTATAGTTGCATTTTCTTGCCGGTGATTCAATGTGGGTGCTCATTTGTTGAGGTGAAAAATCTGGTGAGTGTGTTTCATCTGTTATTTTAGATGAACTGGCTTGTAGCTGCGCTTGCGGTGTGCGTCCTCGCACCCAGCGCCCACTGTACCTCAGACCCAGTAGGTAGGAATTTGAACCTTTTTTCATCTTTGATTTATAGTGACTCTTTGAATAAACAGTTCCTCTCTGTGTAGACTGTGTGTCATGAATAAGTAAGTGACTAAATGTTCTTTTCCCTCCTCCAGAATGGTGTTATCATCTGCCAAGCTGCAGTGAGTAACCTCTCTTTATCGCTAAATGGCAACAATATCATCTTAACATCTTGGACATCTGTGCCACTCCAGCTACTAAAAGTCTTTTTCCTCTCTCTAGATGAAGCTACCTGGCCAACCATTTTTAGTAAATATTGCAATGGCACCCGACAGTCACCCATTAACATTGTCTCAGCATCTGCCAAACCCAACTCCAACCTGACTGCATTCACCTTTCATAACTTCAGCAGCACCACTGCTCTGAAACTGATCAATAACACTGGCGAGACAGGTGAGGAGTGGGTGTGGACTGAAACCCACTTAAATGGTGCCAGATGCTTTACTTGTATTTGGATATTGAGAGAAGGAATCTTTTCAATATTGTGCTTTTTTTTTTCTTTTAAAGAATTTTCCTGCAAGTTATATTTTACCTGAGGCTTTTAACAATGCAGCCTTGGAAGTGAGATTTTCTCTTTTGGGTGTCACAAACAGTGGTGTAGCCAGGACTGTACACACAAATCTTTTAGCCTACAAGTAAATTCACTGGTCACAGCATCTGACAAGTTAACATTTTTCTCCTGTTTCTTATCAGTTTTGATTTAATGGTCCATCCTGTTTTTCCACACTTTTCCAGTCAGAGTCACCTTTGGAAGCGGTGTTGGCATTTCAGGAGGAGATCTGTCCGAAGCCTACGACAGCCTGCAGTTCCACTTGCACTGGGGTAATGGATCATCTTCCCCCGGCTCCGAGCACACTGTGGATGGCAAGCGCTATCCCATGGAGGTAGTGCACAGTCTTTGTTTCATGTTGAGGTATAAATTAGAGTTGTGTCAATAATTCATATTACTTTTTTTTTTTCTGTACTTCATTCTCCCAGTTACACATTGTAAACAGCAAATCATCCTATAAAGGGAACACAACTCTAGCTATTGCAGACTCTACAGGAATTGCTGTTCTTGGTTTCTTCATTGAGGTGAGAAAAAATGCACTTAGGTTTTTGTAATGCCAGTATACTTATAAGCAGTGTTGCCACAGTTACTTTGAAAATGTAATCTAATTGCTGATTACTCCTTTAAAAAGTAACTTAGATACTTTACATTAGATTAGATTACTTGATTTTAAAAGTAATTAAGTTAGATTACAAGTTACTTTATTAGTTACTTTATTAGACAACACCCCAGCCGCCTCAACATAACACTGAAAGCTGGTTTTGCCAACACTCACTTTATTGGAAGTGCATTTTTAACAGTAATGTCAACAATGTATCTCCAAACATTTTAAGTTAAACTTAAAAACTATCTCCTGAAAAAATACGTTTTTATAAAAATAAAATAATGCCAGACTTTCTGGAATTCACTTAACATAAATACTAGTGTTTTGCCGAAGTCCAGCTGTTGTTGTTTGGGTGGTGGGGGGCCTCCTGCTGTAAGTCTGACCGCGCAGCGCTGCGACTCCGAAGGTTTCTTTAAATGTGACGTAGTGTTTTTGTATCTAGAGAACACTTTGTCGCCACAACGAACCTTAATATTGCCATCTTTAGCTGACACAAACTCAAAATAGCGTCTGTATTTCCAGCCAGAAACCGCGCTTCTCTCTCCTCCCTCCCTCCGTTGTTGTTTCCGTTTGTGTCGCTGCGTGATGTGTTATTACACGCGACTGAGTAACTGTCCTCCTGCTGAAAACGGGACTTGTCGCATACGTGACTTTACTCGAGAAAAAAGCAAAAATATCTTTTTATTAAGGGAAATGAAACAAAATATGAACGCACAGTGACTTGGATAAGCAACTTTAATCTGATTAATGGTTTTGAAATAGTAAAGCGTTAGATTACTCGTTACTGAAAAAAGTGGTCGGATTAGAGTAAGGCGTTACTAAGTAACGCCGGTAACGCGTCCTCGGCATCACTGCTTATAAATGATCTGTCTCTAACCTCATGTATCAGCCACTTCTTTAACTCCATAGGTTTATGCATCCTGTGTCTGTTTAAGTTCCATGCAGCTGTTGGACTGCTTAATTTCAGATGCTGTCTTTTAGTTTAGTTCTTTGCTCCACTGTTTATTTATTTATGTCGAGGACCCATGAACCATTTCTTCCTCCAATGAGGCGGGGGGTGGGGGGAACATTTGAGCCTAATTAAACAATGTGTGGACTTTTCAGGAAATGTCTGGTAATGCTACTGGCCAACCTGCAAGCTGGCACACCTTGACTTCCTACCTGGCCAACATCACAAACAATGGTAAGGAGATATTGTACTCTTTTCTTGTGGAAACTGTATCTAATGTTCAGAGGTCAGTTCAGTCTCTTCAGAGGTCATGTTTCTGCCCTCAGACGACTCTGTTTCAATGGCACCTGGAATTTCACTGGATGATCTCCTGGTCGGGGTGGATCGCACCAAGTATTACCGCTACCATGGCTCCTTGACCACCCCCAATTGTGATGAGGCTGTGGTTTGGACTGTGTTCAAGGATTCGATCAAAGTCAGCAAAGATTTGGTGAGTTTTTCTGGTGCGTCTTTAAGTGCAATGGCCAGGACGGTCAGCACAAATGCTCCAACTGTGCTTCATGCAGCTAACAGGCTCAATATCTTGTCTCCAGATCGACCTCTTCAGCACAACATTACACGTCTCCAACAGCACGTCACCTTTAATGATCAATGTCTTCAGAAACATCCAGCCAGCGCAACCGGTCACAACACAGCCTGCCAGCAGCAGCTCCATCTCCACAACCTGCTACTCTCTGGGGCTGTTGGGCCTGAGCCTTGCCCTGGGGAGGAGTTAGAACCAAAAAAGGAAAAGTTATTGAAGGCTGCATTTCATTAGTAGTTCCACTTCCCCTCATTCGCTTCCCCTCAGCCCTTGGTATTATATGTAGGCACATAATTATAGGCTTGAGTTTAGAAATTTCTGTTGTGATCTGTACCATGATAATCATAACTATTATTGCTACAGGTTTATGATATCTTACAAAACAGCACATTTTCCATGAGTTTACAAATAATGTTAGGAATAAAGAAATCACACAAGCTGAAAAACAATCCAATTAAATTTGGACTCCACTTAGTTTTAAAACATTTTTCAGTAAAATATCAAGCTATTAATACGATTTTCTTAATAAAACTATCTGCTAATAGGCAACAGGAGTATTATGTACATTACTGCCACCTAACATGGATGTATTTTCATGCACCAAATGCATAACTGCAATGCATTGTGGGTGATATATACCTCTGAGTGACCATCGTTGTTGACTCACTCCCTCAGCCCTCCGAGGTCGATATCACCAAGTTCACTTCAGTTCTCAGAAAAATGGAACTGCACTTGTTGGCAGGGATTCCCCCGAGGTCAAGTGGCGAGGGGAAGTCAACAAGGGCAAATTGAACGACTAATGAAATGCAGCCGTGGTGTCTCAGCAACTTATGTTGTTGCTGGTAAACCTGTTAGCAATTAAGGTTATGCTCTTTTCATTATTTACGCCCTTCACCATGTGATTTATCGATGTGACTTCAGCTTTCTCCGAATTGTTATATGTCATTAGTGCCCTCAATGCAGGATGCACATAAGATCAGCCTTTTCACAGCCAAGTAAAACAGCCTTATCACCACAACTGGAAAGAGAGCTAAGTTGCTTTCCAATGTAGCTCTATATATTAATACTTTTATAGTTTAAAAACATATCAAATCTGATGATGGCTGCCTTGCTCACGTGATTTTCCATCACTTCCAGGGTTATGACAAGCTGTAAATATAACATAATTTATTACCCATAATCACATTTAATTTGCTTGTCCTCTTGTTAAACATGATATGCACAAGAATTTTGTTTTGTCGTTTTGAGCTGCCAAAGCTACATTCAGGTGTCTGAGAAAAGGATGCACTTGCACTAAATTTAATGGGTAGATGTTGTAATGGTAGTTTGGAAATCCAGCAATGTAAACTGAGTGTGACAGTATTTAACGTTGGCACGTATTTGTATAGAGAGTTAAAACTCAGTCTCCACCAATAGTTGTTGCTACTTTTATTTCATTATTTATTTTTGTATTATTTTGTTTTTATCAGTGCAGATACTGTTAGCGGATGAAAGTTTAGGCACTTTGCGAAGCTGAACACTCCAAATGAAACCTGTGCTGCCTCTTTTAGTTGATGTAATGAAGGATTGACTCAATCGAATGAACACCCTTTTTTCTTATCACAATGATATGCATTACATTTTTCCTTCAGGCCTGTGTTGCATATTTGCACATGTAACAGAACTGTGACCTCTTGATGTCGTTAAGTGTTTCTAAATTAAAATTATTTGGTATCTATCTCTTGAGTCATCTTAGTTTTACTTTGATAATGTGGAACAAACATACTCTAAAACATTTTGAATGAATGAATGGAAAATCTGTGATAAAAAAAACTTAATTATGTAACAGCATCACATTTAATCCCCATTGTTGCTGTTGGACTGAACTTGAGGCAGGAATTTGAGATGTGGCTTTTGAGAGCTTGCCATTATAGTTCACAAAGCATTAGATGACATAAAAGCCAGCTATTCTTATGAAAGTGGGTCTACCATATTTTAAGCGATCACCTTTTAGTTCCAAGTTACTTTGCTCCGTTGTAACTGATGTATGTGAGGATACAATTGTTCCTCCTTGTGCTTTATTCCATCAAATGACCTGAAGTTCCACTTACAGCTTAGCATCAGAAAAAATACTGCTGAGCAAACGTAAAACTTTCTTGAACAACTTGAATGTGCTTTGAACAAAAGATTCAATGGTTGACTAGACATATTGTGTGTCATGGTATTTCCTAAAAAACAAACCAGTGGATCACACATAAGGACTGTCACTGGAGAATGCATGAACTTTATTATAATAATTATCATGTAGCATGTGAGTCATGAATGTGGACCATGAGATAAGTTTAAAGAAGTTTGGCAGTTGTAGCCAGGGACAAAGATAGAACACAAAAATGGAAACTAATATTAAGAGCTCTGACATTTTAATGATTATATTTTATAAGTCATTTAGAAATTGTCCCATTTGTTGATTTCTTGCAAACAGATCTGCAGCTACAGTATAACATACATACCATACCTTAATTACTGTACATATGGCCTAACCTGAGAAACACATTACATTACACCCTAATAACTTTAGGCATAAAATTATTTACTGCATTACATCAGCAGAGCTTAGCTCCACCTTAAAAGCACCAGAGTTATTGTTTAGTCATTTTGCACAGTTTTGCTCTTTTTCCTGTTTGTTAAGGTCCAGTATGTAGGATTTAGTGGCATCTAGTGGTGAAATTGCAGTTTGCAAGCATTTAAATACAGCTTGGCTCAAGGTAATGATCCTAAGGTAATGATTCTTATTTTCGGTTGATTATAAACTATTGAAAACATACTTATTATATTATATTTAATTTGTGCCAATAGTTCCTCCTAAATATTACACATTGGACCTTTAAGTTGTTAACATATCCTGCCATTTCAGATACCTGCCATTCCCCACCCGGCCCGTAGTTTGTTCCCACCCATACTCACACACCAGCACGCCTGTTCCCCATTCCCTCATTATCTCCTCTGCACATTTGCGAGCCCTCTTTCCCCAGCCATTTGCCTGTTCATCTAATGCAGTCTTAGGCTTCCAGCCTTCCTTTCTGTTTCTTGTCTGCCTCTTCCTGACCACAGCCTGTTTCCGGTATCACCTGCTACTTTGCCCCCACTGTCTGATTACCTAAGGCCAATCTCCCCTTTGAACTCTTTCAGAGTAAAATATTGATTGCTGTCAACTGCTCTGCCTCTGAGCCCTGCTTGTGAGTCCACATCTCTGTGTGCAGAACCATTAACAATAATACTGTCAACATCAAACTCAAATACAAAAATGGGGCAACAACAATACACTGTGTGCAAGTGTAATTTACCAAAGCATACTTCCGTTTGTACTGTATATGTATGCACACACACAAATATATTCTGAATTTTAAACAAAGAGCTCTGTTAAAGAAATTGACTATTGCACTTAAGTATGTTCATGTTTCCTGTTTACTGTCCACACATATGGTGGTTGTGTAAGACCTCTTTATGAGAAACTAGCTGGATTTGTTGAATTTCCATGCATTCACGCTCCATGTAATCCAATTCTCACTCCCCCACGGAGGGGGTGAAATCCTACAGCAGGATGGAGGGAGGATGCAAAATCTACTATTTTCATGGGTCAGCAATATGTTCTGATAAGGCAAAGTATTTAAAGTAACATAATACATGTATAAGTATAAGTCGGATATTTAACATATGCTTATTATGACACTAGTACGTAATCTGAATCCAGTTTGTGGGTTGTAATGTACTATAAGTGATGATGCGAAGAGCCTCTATTACCCTCCAGTGGATTAAGGGAAGTACGTAAACAGACTGCAGCCATGCATAAAAAAAACAAAACGTTCCAAACTCAAGTGTCTATTTTCTAATAAACTCATTAATTACTAACATAACGGAGATCAGGACGAGCCAGCTGCTTCTTAGAAATGAAGATGATCCCCTTAAGTCACAGTTGCACTCCTTTGGGTTTCGAGGACTGGCTGGAGTGGAGGTTGCAGGCGGAGCAGGACATCTGAGCCAGTCTACAGCGATGGATTTAGGAGGGATGTCATCTTGGTTCATTCCTCCATTCTTCAGCACCCAGTAAAGGTTGTCCTTGAAGAAGTAGGCATCTCCTAAAGAGCCGTAGCAGGGTGAGTCTCATTCCTTTGTTTTTTTTAATCACATAATGAATAAAACATAATTAACTAGAAACTAGAATATACAGTAGATGTTACACAAAAGCAGTGTTAGTCAGTAACTTACTTGAATATTTCCATTTTCTGCTACTTTATACTTTAGCTCCACAACATTTCAGTGTGAAATATTGTACTTTTTACTCTACTACATTTAACCAACAGCTATAGTTAGCCTACTTCCTACTTCAGGAATCTACTTGTAAAAACATTGCTCCATGGCACTAGTGGTCCAAAGGTCCACATGGTCTCTTTAACTATAGGCACTGTGTCTTCCACCACCGCACGAAAAGTAACAAAATATTATAAATTAAATTTTAAAGATGGCATTTATCTAATCGTCATTTGAGATTAATTAGACATGGTCGTTCCCTGTGCACAAACCTGTCCTTTCTATTCAGTTGGTGCACCATTAGTCACAAGTCACCTGGTAAGCTTGAGCCTGGTTTTTATATTTGACTGTATGGTAGTTGATAGTTGATACATATTGTTTAGTATTTGTTATCTTGACTTTGATCAGTTCTCCTCCATTGCTCTGATGACACTTCATACCTTCCAGCAACTGTGCATGCCTGTTGAAAAATGTCACCACCTTAAAATAACCTTCTCTATGGTTTTGTTGGTTTATCTCGCACTGCTATCAGAAACTCTTCACATATTTATGTCTCTGAACACAATGTTACCTTCTGCCCAGCTGATGATGTCATCAATGTGGGAGGGCATTCCTGCCCAGAGGCTGGTACTCCGTGGGTAGCCCTCCTCTCGCTGCCTGGTCACTTGTTCGCCCTCACGGCTCTCGTCAAACCTCCAAAACTCCTCACCGCTGAACAGGTAGGTCTTGCCATTGTGGGCCCAGATGAAGGCTGCCTCCACCCTGTTCACCGGCACCCCACTCTTTGTCCTCATGCCCCATTCAGACAGGGGCCGAGGGTAACCGCTCATGGCCACTGTGTCTTTGAAGACCCAATACTGAGAGCCTTGACAGACAGAGGAAGGTGTGAGAGAGAACATTTTACAATTTGTGCAAATTCAAAAAGAAGTTTGTGATGCTTACATGTGTTTGTAAAAATACTCACGAACAGTTGATGGTTCACTGGTTCCACGTGATTATTGAATACTGGTTTATTGTGGATAATTATCTTTATTTTGTTTATTAGTTTTGTTGATGAGGCAACTTGATTTGAAAATAAATTTTTATTATTGATGATGTGCCAGTATGAGAGGCTTCTACCCTTATAAGAGTAAATAAAACTGGAAGCACTGGAAAATACCAGAACCTGCTTCACCTTAACTAAATGACTTGTGGGGTGCCCTCCACCTTGAAAGAATCAGGTTTGGCTTTGAAGGACAAACTTGAGGATTTTAGGACAATTTGGTCACCCGTCATTGCTTTTCTGTAAGAAGTCCATATCAGCTCAAATGATACCTCTCACACTTTATCAGACAGCTGTAGGGAATCCAGAGTGGCCTCTTGAATCTGTGGTTTTTGGTTTTTCTTCTTTTCTTTTGTATTTATTAGAATCAAGTCAAATGACTTAAACCAATATGTTATGACAGCATTGTGGCAACCTTGTTGTCTTTGCTAATGTCCTTAAAGGCAGAGAGATGAAATAGTCCTATTCCAAAAAGACACTATACAGTATATAAAAAACAGATACTGTTTAGGCTACAATCACTATTATTTAAATATAACCTGTCTCCTACCTCTAGTAGTTAGTGTATTTTCCCAAAGTTAAACATTTAATGTATACCAATATATTCTGTATTCAAGATTTCTGCTGATTATTAGTTTAATAACTATTCTACAGGAACTTTGCTAACATTTCACCACCTTTAAAGATAACATCAAGATGTGAGAAGAATCAACTATGTTGACATCTTCTACTCTGACTCAACATTGCCACTACCAAAATTAGATTCAACAAAGCCACACATAACCACAAGGTTTTGTTTCTCACCAATAAAAAAGATGATTCTGCTGTCGCTCTTCCTCTCATACACAGCATCAATCTTGTTCGTTCCTGGCGGGAGACCAATCCAGAAGTTCTTGATCTGAGCCGGATTGAGAGACACCAAAGACCCGTCTCGCTTAGTTCTCCAGAAGTATGCACCTTTCCAAACAAAGACAGTGAACTGACATGACCACTATGTGTCACTGTATATTTAGACACAGTATGATAAAGGGGATCCCCATATACAACTAAAGTACTAGCCAGTTTTAAATATCTTTTTGTTACATGAACAATGCAGACGATTTTTAAGTACATTTCTGTTTTGTGAAATTTCTTTTTTATGCATCCCTGATGGCTTTGTCTTACCTTTAAAAAAGAAGACCTCTCCCCTGATATTTGCCACTGCGTCAAAGCCTCCCTGACAGCGCTCGTTTAATGAGGGGTCAGAACTGGGATAGACAAAGTTTAGTCAAAACTCAAATAATATTTTAGAAGCTGTAGTTTTATTAATATTCACCAGACGGTGCAACAAGCCACTGTCACAGTGAGGATCGATGAGAAGGCTTTTATTTGGGTCCACTGATCTTAATTTACTCATCATCCTTCATTTGCCTGAGTGCATGGATAGGATATCCATAGCTTGTAAATGCAAAGTGCTGTCTGAATGGATGTACAGTAGTTTTAATTGTTTCCTCATCCTCTACTCACAGCTTTGTTGGTCTTGGAGGAGGCGGACTAGGCAGGCGTGGGAGGTCAGGATCAACACCAACTGGTGGGCCGCCATCCTTCACACCTACATCAGAATGGTGACAGCAGACAATGTTGAAAGGTGATGACAGCACTAGAAAAACTGTGTAACCAACCCACATTGTTCTCAGTAGCCAGGGGAGTTTGACACACAGGATGCAAACACTTTTGTTAGACACGGAAGGAAACTGTTGAAATCCCCTGTGCATGAGTGCACCTTTACACACATCAAATGATACATGGACTATACTTGTACAGCGCCTTTCTAGTCTTTCGACCACTCAGACTGCTTTAAACTACATGTCACATTCACCCACATTCATACACTGATGGCAGAGGCTACCGTGCAAGGTGCCAGCTGCTCATCAAAAAGAAATTAATCATTCACATACACTCACACACCGATGACAGCGTTTGGGAGCAATTTGGTATCTTTGGGCCTCATAAGGTGGTAGACACTTATTAACCCACACAGGTTCCCTATTTTAAAGTTGCCTCCTCTTTACTTTTATTAAGAGGAGGCAACTTTAGAATAGGTAATGTGTGTGGGTTAATAAGTGTCAAACTACCAGTGAAGTAGTTATGAGCAAGACCTCACTTTAGAATGGGGAACATTCTGCGTTAGGGAGACTTAATTTAGAGTTGGACACTATTGTCTATACACTATACTACTGTCAAACTGGTTACTGACCATAAAGCTGCTGGATCGCCAGCCTGTCGTCCAGGGCCAGCCGGAAGCTGGAAATGTCTCCCACAGGACCCTGGTAGTACGGCCTCATGATGGATGGATCAGAGGAGGAATGGGACAGCCCCAGTGCGTGACCAAACTCGTGCACAGCAACTGTGAACAAGTCTGTATAGCGACTGTCACCTGAGGAAGCGTGAAGCAAAAGTGTTAATGGATCACATAAAAGCCATAAATTGGGGGCTGTTTGATGTCACTGAATAAGCAGATGGTTGAACTTTTCATTATATTTTGCATGTCAGTAGAAGGTCACATCTTGAGTATAGGTCTTCTAGCCATCATATATCCAGCCATCATGATTTCAGTCAGTAAGTACCTCCATAGCTCCAGATCTCATGATCATCAAAGTGTGTGTCACCCGCTATTTCCTCCATTCCAGGGAAGAAGGCATGGGCCAGGGTGCCACCCTGCCCGTCAAAAGGGTACCCGTCGTCATGATACAAGCTTGAAAAAGACACTCTGATGTCCCCTCCAGCTGCCGCACCCCTGCTGCCACTCCGCCGATGGAAACTCAAGGGGGCCACATCGCTCCAGGCTTTGAAGGCGTAAGTCAGGATGTTGTCCACCAAATTGTCAGGCAGACCAGGGGAGAGGGAGGGATTTGGGTAGCTGTGGACACTGCAGACACAAATAGATGTTGTATTATATCAAAGTTGTACAATGTTACGTTAAAATAATCCTCTAAATCTGTTCACTGTGCATTGTCTGTGAGATTTTGGTTTTGCTTTTACCTTCATTACCAATTTTGTGTTTTTGAATACATACCACATGTTACAAAGTTCATCGAGACTGAGTCTTTCAAAAAGCTAAAATTTCTACAACTTAAAGGGATATGTTGGTTTTCGAGAAAGTTGCTATTTTTCCCTTAACCCAATGTTAAAGGATAAACGATTTCTTATTGTCAACAAGTCCAATGAAAAGACCAAAACTTACAATGAAACAATCCTACTAACAAGTATTGCCTGTGTAACCAAAACCAGATATGGTTTATTTATCTGTGCCACAGAGCTGCATTGTTAACATTTTCCTTTCATTACTATGAAACTATCTCACCAGAGCACCAAATATGTATTAATCCGCAGCTGAAAATGGTCCCGAAAAATGTACTGAGCCTTTCCTAAAAAATGAACAATATTTTTGTGACCCAAAGTTTTACATCTTCAGTAGGAAAGAATTGGCTTGGGGAGTGCCACAGACAAGTTAGGGAAGTTGGTAAGTACTGAGAGATGGACTAACACATTTGGTCCTTTAATGGCACTTTTTAATCACAAGCAAAATACAGAATAATGCCAGCCTTATTTGATTTTATTCTTTTAAATATAATTTAAATGTGTCTATATAGTGCATGAGTTCAAAAATGTATCTTTTTAATTTCTCCAAAGATGGATCCTGGTATATTGCAAGATGCTAAGATATAAAATGTACAAAAGTCGACATACAGCTTGAACATGCAATATTTGTTTAGAAACACTTCCCCAAAACCTAACTTATGATATTTAAAGCTCTATGATTCATATAGGGAAGAGATAAAGCCACAATGTAACATGACAGGAAACACACCTCCATGTGAGGTCTGTCTTATGCCACTTGAGGCCTGACAGGGCGTATCTTTTCCTCCTCCTCCTTCTCTTTCTCAGCATGTCCTCTCTCCCAACAATATCAGGGAGGGAGCATCGTGGTGTGGACATGAGTTTGAGGGTTTCACTGTCTGGAAGAGAAGTTGATCACATATTGTATGATGAAACTAAAGAGCAGATTACAGGAAGTTTGTGACCTCATTTGACCCCGGACATGTGAAATCTAATATACACATTATTGTCCTGACAGATCCAAGTTGAGAGTTTGTTACCAAGCACACCGGTTTCCTGGACCCCGCCGAATCTCTGCATGACACGAATGGCTTTCTCAATCCCCTCTTTGGTCTGCAGTTTATTTATGCGCTGGTCAGGAGGAGGGAGGTAGCCATACCTGCTCAACCAATCCTGGACAGAAAACAATCAAACCAAAGGACATTTGGTAATAATGATTACCACAGGAGAGGATGATGGGCGAATTGCTTAAAAAACAATTACAATTACTTCTCAGTTAATGCACCATTGTCAAGCTCCTAACACCAGTGAACCAACAATATCCCTGAAATCCATCTCTTACATGAGTCACTGTAAAGATTACGGGAAAATGCTGATGTCATGGAGGCTATTTGATGCACTGCTACACTTGTTACTATAGATAAGGCTCAGCACGTTCCTCACAATGCAGTGTGTCAGCGTTATTTTCCTCATTAATATTGTATGACCCTGTCCTTGTTGGGTGAGTTGCTTGATGGGGTAAAGGCAGCGTACAATCGACAATTTGCATACAGGCAAGCTCTATTCAGAATATCTGGATAGAGAATTGACTGCAGGTAAAATAAGCTGATAAATCTGGTGTGGTATTTTTCCTGTTAAGCAAAAGTCAAAACAAGCAAAATCAGTTTCTGAAAAGTGATTTTGAAACCTGCCCTTCCTGTTGCATTGCCTCCAACCTTCTGCTGTAGATGCAGTTGAAAGGAAAAGGTGTTGGCTCACTTGTCAACGGTTGTGTTGCCTTTTATGATTTAAAATATTAGATAACCACTGAAAACTTGAAACTGCAATTATTTTTGTAATGTCTTGAATAAAGTGTTCATACTTAGTATGCTGGAAAAATGAATAATGACCATTTAGGGTTGTCAGATTTTCTAAAAAACACTTTTTCCTAAAAATAAATGCACTAACATTATATGGATTTGATGACTTTTCTTTTCTCTTTTATAAACCTCATGATTCATCTGGACACTGCCTCATGTGCATCAGCCACCAGCCTCTTTGTCATACCTCATGTGCTCTATATGACACCAACATTTTGTTAATTTTGTAATGGGCACTTTCGTTTTGTCTTCAAAAGGAAGGCAAGTCCCTACAATGTGACTGTGTAAACAGATTTATGTCCCAACAACATAAGTAGGCCTAAAACACACACTTTGCCAGAGATGACACTTGTTCATAAGTCTTGTAGTGTGACTGACCAAAATAAAGTGTTGTTTTTGGAAATTAAATGGACTTTTGTCCTTATTTTCATAGGAAAGTATATGCAGCCAATTTTGACCAATAATACAACACATGTTGCTCATTTTAATGTACAAGAAAATACAAACAAGTTATTTTGGGAATTATTTTGTCATTAGCCTCTCATTGTCTTATACTATTTATAGACGTTCTGTTCATCATAAGCAATAAAAAGGAGATAAATTAGGCCTATGTTAAACTAAAAATGAACTGTACATTGTAAGTTAAATGTGTTCTAAGGTACATAAAATATCAAAGTAAGTATATCCTATATGTCTATACATATAGGCTATATTATGGTTATGGATGAATAAGTTACTTAGCAGATAAAACATTTTACTACTGTTTTGTTCAGTGTTAATTAATTCAAACAGGGGTCACTAGGGGTGTAAACCATTTTCGAACACAATAAGAGGTTTAAGTGCCCCCAAATTATAAAGGAACAATGTAGTCCGCCTGTTGGTTGGTAATAAGATTTATTAAGTGATGCAGAAGTCATCACTCCATCTTCCCTCAAACCTCCAGATTTTGCTGCAGTTTATGGTGAGACATACCCTGTAATACTAATAGAATAGGTAGGCCTACCTGCAGTTAACTAATAACTACAGAATAAATTATCTTTTAAATTCCTCCCAAACATCCAGATTATTGCTTAGTAGTTCATGCATACCCTGTAATAATAGAATAGGCACCCAGTAGTTAAAAATAACTACAGTAGCCTATAAGTTCTTTGTAAGATGTAATTGTTACCACCTTATTCCTTAACTTCACATCTTGTTCCTTATGTATTGGTACTGTATCGGCACATGTAGTAATCTACAAAAGATAGGCTACCCTAACTCCGAGATAATTACGAGGGAGCCCGTGGTGCGGCTGTAATCTCAAGCGTTACCGAGAAGTCTGTGTGCCTGATGCAAAGATACCAGACAAACGTTCACATTTGAATCAACGCAATGCAAAACCTGCTGATGGTTAGGTGAAGTCGCCCTCACTGTATAAATATTTTTTATTAAATTGACATGCCTGGGACTTGCTTCATTGGCATAAAATCATCAAAATATAATCAAGAAAGTGATATATGTCCTTCACTAGCTATCATCGCACCAAGAATTAGACTGAGCAAACACAAGCCTAAATAAAATGCCTTTTTTTAAATAGAAAATTTGACAATTATGATGCCAAGTAAATTCATCATCACTCATTCATTCACACATTACATAGCCCAATGAATCAGTAATTAAACGACAGTTACAGGGCAGCCACACACCCAATTAAGAGTTTTAATAAAATGACAGTTTTTTGTCTTTATTACTCACCACAGCTCTGCTGTACTGGTCTGGCACTGCGGATGTGCTTCCCGTTAAAGTCAAAACCATCCACAGCAGGAGACTCAACTCCATTCCAGCCACTGCAAAAAAACGCTCCATTATTATCAGCATTATTTGGAGGAAACAGATGGGCTACTTTTCTGGTTTCTAAGTGCGGCAGCTTCCTCCAAATCATGTCAAAGCCAAGAAATTGAAACAAAGCTCACCGTTGTTTCTCATCTGAAGCTTCAGTCTCTCTCGGGACTAGGCTGGGCTGGTCGAACAGTCGACTCTCTTTGTCTCATCCCTCCCTCACTGACAGTAGCCTACAGCAAGCCGTTGGTTGCGGCTTTCCTCCATCCGCTCACGATGCGCGCATCAAACAGATTTCTGAGCTTCAGAGGGTGCGCTGCTGCGCGCTGCTTCAGGTACAGCTGAGAAGGTGAAATGACGCCAAAACTCTGATATGACAATGATAAAATATAAGGCAGTTTTAAACACTTCTCACAGCAACAATCCGTTTCTCTTCCATCTGCTCACTGCGATATTCTTGATTCTCAAAATTGCATTAAATTTAAACTTCATTTGGTTCCACTTTCTAATATGCTACCCTCTAAGAAGTGTTTATAGGTTGTAACTAATGGCTTTATTAATTGTTAATAATATATTATAATAATAATATATAGTTATGTAAGTTATAACCACATTTCTAATCAGCCATCTGCTGTTATATAGTCATTAATAAGACAGGGCCACATGATTACTAATAATTCAGAATCCAGTTGATGTCGTTTAGTGTTGCAAATTCACAAACAACTTTGCAAGAAATCAAATTACCAAATTGTAACTGACAAACAGTGAACGGGGCTCTTGGGCCCCTCACCCAGTTGGGAATCCAGCCTTGCAGCCAGGCATTCACATCACCTGGTAGTAACGTATTGCAGATATATTGATATCAGCATATATATGTCATCTCATAAGTACAAAGAAATGTTTGAGTTTATTATTTGTCAGATGTCCTGTTTAGTAAATATCTTGGTCACATTTTAAAAAAAAACACAAAAATTTTCAAAAATGTTAGCTGTCTAAAGACTTCCTTCAGTTTGATGGCTTGCTCAGCTCTGGTTCAACAGGTTGTTGGGTTGTCCACATTAAAAGCACTCAACAACTCTCAGTAATGTAATCTTGGTGATATTTTGAATGTAAAGCCCTTTCAACATGAGGTAATTGGATATGACAGTATTTTGTCATGTTTTTGGGTTTGTGTTCTAGGATTTCCTGTTTTATTTTGAAATGCCCTCCTCTCCTTATGTCTTCTAGTTTTGCTTCCCATCCTTGATTGTATGATTGATTCTACCTGTGTATATTAGTTTCACCTGTGTCTTGTTATCCTGCCCTCACATGTGTATTTAGTCTCTGCTCTTCCTTTGTCTCCATGTCGGTTGGTTGGTTCAGTCTTCCCGGTCATTTACATTTCCACAGCCGCCCCGTTTGGATTTCTCTCTGCCTACTTGCCTGTTACCTGTTCATCACCTGCCTGCTTGTTACCCAGCAAAAATATTTCTAATTAACTCATGCATCTGCCTCCTCAGTGGTCCTCTCCCTGTTGCTTGTTTACCAATACACAACATATATACAGTATGTACAGTGTGTGTAGATTTAAAAAGTGTTCATATTTCCATAAACAATGAGATAAATACACAGGTACAGTGGATGTTAGTGTCACCAGAGGGGAGAAGTTGGAACACGTTGTGTGCAGGGTGTGGAGGATCTGCAATGAGGTTTTCTGCCTGTTTCCTGACTCTGGACTTGTATAAATCCTGAATGGAGGGCAGGTCAGCACCAATGATTTGTTTCCGAAGTCCTGACTGTCCGTTGTAATCTGTTCCTGTCCTGTTTGGTGGACGATCCAAATCAGACAGTGATGGAAGTGCAAAGAACAGACTGGATTATTGCAGAGTAGAACTGGATCAGCAGCTCCTGAGGCAGGTTGAACTTCCTGAGCTGGCGCAGGAAGTATATCCTCTGCTGGGCCTTTTTGATGATGGTGTTGATGTTGGTCTCCCACTTTAGGTCCTGGGAGATTGTGGATCCCAGAACCTGACGGCGTCCACAGCAGACACAATGTTGTTCAGAATGGTGATGGGGGCAGTGTTGGGGCGCTTCTCCTGAAGTCCACTGTCATCTCCAGAGTTTAAAGGATGAGGCCGATGACCATTGTGTCGTCTGCAAACTTCAGGGGTTTGACAGATGGGTCTCCTGAGGTGCAGTGGTTGGTGTATAGCGAGAAGAGCAGTGGAGAGAGCACACACTCCTGGGGGGCGCCAGTGCTGATTGACTGGGTGCTGGATGTGATGTTCCCAAGCCTCACCTGCTGCCTCCAGTCTGTCAGGAAATGTGTGATCCACTGACAGGTGGGGGCTGGGACAGTGAGCTGGGTGAGTTTAGTGTGTAGGATGTCCGAGATGATGGTGTTGAACGCCGAGCTGAAGTCCACAAACAGGATCCTTGCAATGTCCCTGGAGAGTCTAGGGGTTGCAAGATGTAGTGCAGTCCTATGTTGATTGCATCATCCAATGACCTGTTTGACTGGTTGGCAAACTGCAGGAGCAGGGGTCCTATGATGTCCTTCAGGTGGGTCAACACCAGTCTTTCAAGGGACTTCAAGACTACAGGTCAGTGGGGTGATGAGGGGGTGGCAGGGTGTGTAGGTGGTTGATTGGTGTAGGTGAGGGGTGTGAATGTGGGTTTATGATACCTACAATAAAACACATTCGGGTTGTCGCCAGTTGGTGAGTCTCCACAGTGTGGGGGGATGGTTATCTCCTTCAGGCCTCTCCAAACTGTCGCAGGGTCGTTGGATGAAAACCTGTTTTCCAAGTTCTCAGTGTAGTTCCTCTTGGCTACCCTGATCTCCTTCGTTAGTGTGTTTCTAGCCATATAAATCATCAAGGGGAAAAAACAAGTGAATCTTCAACAATATCAGTTGAAAACAATAACTATTATTCCAGTATTCTTCAACACAAAGTACTTATAATGCACTTTAAAATTGATGACGCTGCATTACGCTGGAGTGCACCGGCATATCTCATCTTAGAGTCCCATTATGTCAGTGGGTCTGCGTGTTCATTCTCTTTGCAAAGCATCACTGGTATTATCTTTCCCTCTCCCTCCCCCTCTTCCTCCTCTCCCAGATTTAATTTCTGTCCATCCTCCTGGGCCCAAGTCAGTCATGCCATTAGCACGTAACGCTGCCCTGCTAATGGTTGGCCAGTTTCCATCATATGTCCTCTTCATGTCCCTGCACCATTGGAAAACATGAAAGTCTTTTAGATGCTCACCTTTTAGTAGTGGTGATTATGACAGATGACCCCATTCATGCTGTTGTCTCTTTGAAGGCATGACATATCATCACTTTTTAAGTTGATGTTATGATTTTTATGCTATGAATCTATTCTGTACTTACAACATCTATTGCATGTCTGTCCGTCCTGGAAGAAGGATCCCTCCTCTGTTGCTCTTCCTGAGGTTTCTATAATTTTTTCCCTGTTAAAAGGGTTTTTTTGGGTAGTTTTTCCTTATTCGAATCGAGGGTCTAAGGACAGAGGGTGTCGTACGTTACAGATTGTGACGCCCTTTGAGGCAATTGTGATTTGTGATATTGGGCTATATAAATAAAATTTAATTGAATTGAAGGAACTTATCTTACCTATTTACACATCCAGTAGTTAGGCAGCAAGATTAGTGTTCATTTGGAGTCATGTTTCTGCCCATCTGATTGAAGTAATCCAATATTCATTTTCCTTTAATTGTGTTTTGGTCTCCATCAACTTTGAAGGAAATATCTGACTTTAGCTGCAAAATGCTTCACTATGTTCACCAGCTAGTCGCTAACTTTGTCAGTCTATCGTTTAGTGCTGGACAGGTGGGGTGCAGTGGGTTTTTAAAGCGTATACACTAAAAACAGCTGATTACGGCTGTAAATGATGCTGACGAGATCAGTGAGAAAGAGTGAACAGTAAAGTTGGGTAATAATCCTTTGTGGGTTCAACATACAAGTTTTTACATACAGGTAATCATGTGATCCATTTTTGATTTAAAAATATTGATTACAGCAGCTTTAAATAAACCAAATCTTCTTATCTCATCACATTCATTGTGTTGATTACTGTTACTACTGTCCCAGTCACCATGGCAATGATGATTATCTTTCGTTTGAAAAGAATGTAATTAATAGCAAACATTATTTTTCACATAATATTGAATTTACCCAAAAATTGTTATTCAAAAAATAATTTTTATTTCGGAAATGGTGATGATTTCATAAGAATCACATTTGTCAAACATCAAGTGATACTGTCATGTTAAATCATCAACCTATTTTTTTTTATCTCTAGCCACATGGGCGGTAAGGAAAATGTAACATCAGAAATAAAGACCTTCAAATTTATATTCATTACACACAGTTTTATTTTCATTAAAGGGATCCAAGGCCTTCACAAAAGGGTTGACTCTTGGTAGCTATACAGTACTAACACAACACTCAGCAACAACAGAAACAACACAGAGGACTTATGTGAACGAGTGAAAAGACAAATAAATAAGAGTTGAAAGACATTTCATATGAATTTAAACTGAGATTCATCAACAAAACCAATAGTCAGAGGAAAGTGAGCAAACCCTGCTAAGTACAGTAACGCTTTTGTACAATATTTGATTCATTTCTGCAAGTAGCTGATTGTCTATAGCGGCTTATTTTGGTCATGCACAGTTGAGAATGTAATTTCTATTGTATGGAAAGTGTTGCAATCATTTCACAGTTTCTCCATTTTTTATCTCCTCTACCTCCAGCTTTGATTGTCAGTCTCGCAAGCAAGTGTTTGCATTTGATGGTTTGAAGACAGCCTCTTTTTTATTTGCTGTGTAATGATGATTGATTGTCACTGGCTAATGGATATAGTTCATCTGTGATTTACAAAAGATTCCCTGCCAATCAAAGTACATATCACTGCTAATACTGTTATGGAATAACTGTTTTGTTTTGATGGATCTGATACAAAATTATATATATAT
>CM022492.1:12326698-12554870 GCA_011952105.1 Coreoperca whiteheadi
TATATATATATATATATATATATATATATATATATATATATATATATAAAACAAAAAGAAAACTGCTTTACTGTAAATCTGTGATACCTGTAAATATTTAATATTTTCAGGTTTAGTTTAGTATCAGACAATATCTGATACCAATAATGATATGCTGCATCCTTAATAATGTAATTTAACAAATTAAATTTGTGCTTGAGGATGAGTTGAGTCCACAACGTGCTACATTCTTCCCTCCAATAATATCTGACAATATTCCACAGTAATCTTCGTCATACACAGATGTCTGTACAAAAATATGCAGTCTGAGTGTAATGTTGCTGGCAGGGTAGGTAGGATTTACTTTTTTTAAATGGTACATTTTTTTAGTTTTAGTAAAAGTGATTGCCATAAGCAAGTCTAAAATCTTCACAGTAGCCTCACACGGCTTATGATTAGGGAACAAGCTCGCTATTTCACAATATCATTGAGCTGCTCAAGTAACAAGAAACTGAGGTTACACTTCACAATTCAGACATCTGCTGGCATTTACTTAGTATCACTGAATCACTTATCGAAGCATTGCTGTATAGTAGAATTATAATTATAACCCTGCCATTTGCTCAGCATGTATAAGCAAAAGTTGTTTCCACATTTGATATTTGAAAGCTTCAAGCTGCAGGCTGCAGTTCATAAAGCTGTGTATTTATCTTTGTTTTAAATACATTTGGGAGACATTTAAGTTTATGGGCTTTATGAGTTCACAGTAAGGTCAGGTCAACTTCCTTAACTGTTAATAATTCAAACCTCTAAGTACAGTAGTCTTCTACCACCTCCCTGGGTAACATTTGTTAAAACGTGTAACAAAATAATCTAAGCTCTGTAGTCGACTTACTTGCTTTTCAGAGCTTTCAACCACATCTCACAGCTCTGTGTAATAAAGAATCGCCTACATTTTCTTTTTTCTTGGGGTTTTTTTTTTTGGATCATGAAACTTTCAGTCTAAGTAAAAGACAAAATGTTCCACACAATAAAATATGTTGAATGTTAATTATCAGCTATCAAATAATACAAAGCCCTGTCCCTTGCATCTCCACAGACAGTAACCCTCAGATCTCAACCCTAGTGCAACCTGATAGTACTAAGCAAATACCAGTATGACCAGAGTACTGTCAAGTGCAACCAAAGCTGCTCGTGGCTGAATTTGTAAACATTTAATGCATTTCGGGGTCTGCAACTCATTGAGGCCCCTCTATAGCTCAGTCCTGTGCTTCCTTAAAACCCATGTGTCCCCATATAGTTTTCTTGACACTTTTTTGTTACATGCCCTTTTTTTCCTTCTTCTTTTGTGTTGCCGGTTTGGTGGCGATTGTCTGTTGTTCACTGCAATCTGGCCCAGTACTGTCCCAGGTTATGACTCATGCCCTGCTGCTCGGTTCCTGGAACCTGAACCGGCACTGAAACGCCAGGCGATATGAGCCCTGAATGGAAGAGGCAGAGAAGAAACATAGTCAGTTAGTTAGTCCGTGGTGTTTCATTTACCGTGCATCTCAGCAAGCAGTCAGAGACAACAGACAGACATAAATTAAGTGTCTCCGCCGCTGTTAAATTAACCCATATATCTCAGAAGTACTGACCGGTGTTGGAGTTGGCCGAGGGCGGAGTCTGCAGATGAGGGGAGGAGTACGCCGATGAGTCAAAGCTGCGTGGGGCAGAGGGGGATGGAGGTAACATGCAAGAGTAGGACGAGGCCGACTGGGGAGGAATAGACTGAGACATAAGACATAAGGAGTGAGGGATTGGAAGGATTTGTGTTAGATTAATTTTGAAACACAAACAATAACTATTTTATCTAAGAAAGCGTATTTTTAAATTTGCATGTAGCCACTGCTGCGTATACTCCACCATGTACTCTAAAGGCAGCATGGTTGCAGTTTAACCACATGGAGGTGCTAGAGTAGTGTTGTATGGAAGCAGTGAAGAACAACAGCAGCCCACATTCTTTGTATTTCCTATTCAAAATGGTTTCACTTATTTTCTGATCTTTATGTTTCACTTGTTCTGCATTTTCATGACGTTACAAGAAGAGAGTTGAACACATACCTTAACATTCATGTAAAACAAGAAACAAAACAATGTGTGTGTTTTCATGCTGCTGTTGAGGCTGGTATGATAATTTGGTACAATCAAAGCAGCGTGGATGATAAAAGCGATATGTGTTTGTCCCTAACAAAGTTTAAATAAATGTATCTTGATGAGGTAGCTTTGTAACTGCTGCTTCTGTCAAAAATGTCTTCAGGTTGTGCTGAATGCTGGGAAACCATCTAGTTTTAAAATTGATTTCATCCCCAAACAATGGCTAGGCCTGCAAAGATCTTTTAACCCCACTTATTCTTCGTGTTCATCATGTTCATCAGTGTTATAAATAACGTAGTTACAAATAAAAAAGTGCATCTCTAGGTTCTTGTATTGGGTACGCTGCCGTACCTTGCAGTCACATTTTCATTGTAATGAACTGTTTCATTTCCATCACCAACGTCTTCTAATTCCAATTGACTATCTTATGGAGTTATGGGTGAGGCTATTTTGCTGTATGAATGTCACAATTAAACCTAATCAGAATCTAGATTTGAGAGGTTGTTTTTGACGCTCTTCAAGAAAGTCAATATCATACTTAAAATCACTGTATAATTCACATATTTCCATACTTTCAGCTTTGTGTGTTACATTTATGTTACCTTGCATTTTTATTATTATTATTGGTTATTGTTATTGTTGTTGTTGTTGAATAATAATATTAACATGGAATTTGTTATTGTGAATATTATAATTGTTATTCATTTGACCTGGAGAACATCCATATTGAGACGTTTGATACGAAAAATTATAATAATAATATTAGAAGTAATAGTCATAACAGTAATAGTAATATCCTCAGTAGCCTTCATTTATTTTCATTCGCGTCTGATTTATACTCTTGACATAAAGGAGTTAATGAACAGGTTCTCCTGTGAGACGATGACCTGCTTTGGAAAAGTTTGGAAGGTGCTGATGAATGATGAATGATGAATGGCCAACCTGGACTCCAGATGAGAAAACTGACAGGGAGCTGTAGCTGGGCAGGGACGACTCAGCCTGACTCAACATGGACCCTGGAGAGAGACACACACACACACACACACACACACACACGCACACAAACATTTACACACGCGATGGGAACGTCTCGCAGTGGAAATGTTGTAATATAGACACACTCTAATGGAGAAACTCTAATGGTTTATCTGTTTGCAAATGTCAAGCAGGGGAGCTCTGAGGTAATTATAAACTGGTTATATAGCAAATTAAGTTAAATATATAAATCATAGAGAATCAATGTAAACTCTTGTTTTTTCACTGATGTGCTGTATGAATGAGCCAATGAACACATATTTTAATTAGAGAGTGTAATTATGAGTAGAATTAAACAACGTCTTGAGGTACAGCAACCTGGTTTTTACCTGAACTGCTGCCGTGCTGCTGATGATAGACAGATGTGTTGAAGGAAGTGGTCAGAGGGGCTTGGCTCTGTGAACAGGAAGTCACTCCCCCTGACCTCCTTTGATTACGCAGCTTCTCCTCCCTCCTCCACTTGGCTCTTCGGTTTGAGAACCACACCTGTCCATCAAAGAGTACTCTACATCATGTAGGGGTATATATAAAAAAGACTACTGCATGTCGATACAGGTTATGCATCACGGTTACAAAAATTTTGAGCGTTCCCTCACCTGTATCCTGGCCTCTGGTAAATCAATCTTGTTTGCCAATCTCTCCCTCGCAAAGACATCTGGGTAATGTGTCCTTTCAAACTCTGTGGAAAATATTAACTAGTGTCAAACACACAGTGTGGGTCTTAATCGAGGATGACAGGACTACTGGAGAGCAGCTCGCCTGATAACCCTTGCTGTGTGGTGGTAACATATTTTGCATTCATCTGTGCATCTGTCTTTTTATGTGAACGGGAAATTCAGGTTTTATGTAGATTCAAATGAAAATTAATTCTGATCCCCTATTGATTATCTGATTATCTACTTTGACAGACCTGCAGATCAGGTAAATAACCGCTTAAGTTCAGCATCACTAATTTTCTTGCCATGGAATATACAGATCTAGGAAGCTGAGATGTATCCTTACAACCATATTTGAAATATTTATCTGTTGCACTTTGTATAAATTATTTATCATTACGGAACACGCAGAAAGTTCAAATGAAAGGATTCATTTGAGACGCTGCCTAAGTACTGACTAAAGGCTGACTAAAACTAAACTGAAGACATCCTTAAAGATTTTCAGTTTGTCATAATTTAATCTCTCAATTCTCACTTATCAGCACAAGATTTTTATTAAAATGATCAGTGTTACTATCTGGTGTACTGACTTACGACATATAACATATAAGTTAACTCCTGACTCAGCGGTTGTTTTAACAACAGTGAGTTCGTATCAATGAGACTTTCTGTATCAGAGTAAAATTTCTCATTGTGGCAGTTAATTTATAGTTGACAAACTGTTGACATTTTTGTTGTTGACTAGTCGAGACAAGAATATGCCTCACCCTCTAACTGACAGTCTGAGTCATCTTAATAAAGTCTGAAGTTTCAGGTCTAGTAATGGAGACGTCTTTATAGATTTAACTGTCTGCATTTATGATGCTTAACATTAATTTAGTGTATGTCAAAATGTCAACAGAGAAACCAAAACAAATAAATCAGAGTTGATTATGTCTGAAAAGGCAGCAGGATGGGTGATTATGTGTTTTAAAAATATATATTACTGAGCATATGATGTTAATAGATTACCAGCTGTTTTACCTGTAAATAACTGAAAACTAAAGTTCACACTGGTAACACACGGTTAATAAATCCATATTGCACACTGATAACAACGATGGCTCTAGAAATTAAGCTTGTCTCACAAATTGTTATAATTGGCGTCTGTGTCAACACATGATTGTTATTGTGCCTTGGCCGTGCACTGGGGTCAGTGTACCTCATTAATGTCATTTGCACAGAGTGACCACAGTGATACATTTCCACTCGGCTGCACAGTGGACATTGCGTCCTTATTTAGCTCAAGGGCCTGCTGCAGCCATATCCAGTCAAGGGTGGCTTTCTGATCCCTCTCAGCAGATATCAGGCTACCAGGGCCAGATCTCGCTGCATAATTCGACCACAGTAATGATGCATTTTCAAAACCCTGCTGTACACGCCACCAGAGGCTTTTTGGAGCAGATTAGGAATATTTGTGGAGTTGAGATTCTGGATAATTTGCATCTGGAAGTGATCGTGGGTGGTGATGCTTGCTCTCCCTTGCAGGGACTGATACAAATCCTGTCCTGCCAAAATATTTCTGGTGTGTCATGTACCTTGAATCAGTAATCAGGCACACTACCTGATAAACAGCCTGATTATTGTGTGTAATGTTTGTAGTTTCTCATATTTACGTCCCCTGCTATTTACCAAAAGGCTGTAAAAGAAAGGTGGAAAGACTATAATCCAATAACAAAGGTGTTGGCAGGGGAAAAAAGCAGGACAAGCTGCGTCATGACACACTCTGGAATGACTCGCGCCCATGGAGGGAGGCGATTGGCTAAAAAGCAAAGAGAGCACTGTTTGTGCTTGCGTGGCCTGACCTTTCTCCAGAGCCTCGATCTGCTCCTGTGTGAAGCTGGTCCTGTTCCTCTGCAGCTTCCTCTTGAGCTGCAGCCTCAGCTGAGACTCCTCGCCCTCGTCCCTCTCCACGGGGACTCCTCCCCTTCTGCCTGTTCCCCCTCCCCCTGCCTCTCCTCCCATGCTGCCCTCCGTGTCCAGCAGACAGCCCTCAGACACTGGCAGAGAGGAAGGTGACAAAAGAGATGTGGGAACGTCAAGAAAATTCCTACGACAGAATGTGAGATTCATGCTTTGAACTAACAGGAAGTTGGTGCCACAAGTGCCAAGCTACTGCATTTAACTGATGATCTGTGAGCATTGACGTGTTGAAAATGTCCCCTCACCTGCGCTGTGTTGTGTCTGAATGCTGGTGGGGTCATGGTACCAGTTGTTAGGCCCACTCCAGTTTGAGCCGCTCTGCAGGTTCAGCATGGTTAACTTCTCATACATAATATGAGTGTCCAAACCACCATGAAGAGAAATAAAGGAGTCCTGTCCTGTGCGTGTCCGCCCCTGTTTACTGTCACCTTTGGCTTCCTTCTTTGATCCTCCAGTCCTTCCTCCTTGAGGGGTGGGGGCGAAGAGGAGAAGAAGAAGGAGGGGTTCATATCGCATGAGTTCACACATGGTCGGCATTGTGGTGAATTAGCCTCATGATGACAGACAGAAATGGAGTTAGTTACATGCCCGCTGTCATAACGTGTGTGTGTTATACATTGGTATGCTAGTATACCATGGGGAGCAAAGGTACATTAGAACCCACTCTGAAAGTCATGACATTTATTATGCTACTTGCTTTTAGCTCTATCTTTGCTGGTAAGCACGAGCCCACATGCACACATGCGTATGCATGAAAATACATTGCATTTATATGTAGCCACAAGCTGGCATCGCACACCCACACACACACACACACACACACACACACACACACACACACACACACATACACACACAGCGGCTTCATGAACAAGATCTCTCATAAAACATTTGAACCAAAGACCATGTTTAACTTTCAGTATATTCATTTAAAGTGTGTCCAAAAATCTCATTATCTGCCTAAATAAATATATGTCTAAGTCTGAGATGAAAGCTCTTCTCCTCTCTTCTTATCTTATCTTACATTCCTCTTTTTTTGGAATTGTCATCATTCGAGAATCAGAAAGGAATGCAAAGGTATGTCAATACTGAGCCAAATCTCACAAACAGCAGCACGATGTCAAAGGTCAAACAACAATTTATTCGATCAGATTTCAGTTAAATTCCAGAAATTATTTTTTGAACGATGTTGGCGGCAACTTGTCATCAATCCCGAAGCCTCAACCAAACTCCACGTTAAAGAAGTGATCTCGGCACAGAACGATACATATAAAAGCACTGAAAAGACTCGATTTTTGCAAACTTACCCAAGTGTCCAGGTGAAATGATGCGGGGGTCCTATGTGTTACTTTCCTTCTCTGTGGCCCTTTATTCCCCTGTTCCCCCCACGTCCCTTGTTCTCCAGCTTTGTTGACAATACTGTGTGTGTGTAAAGGAGAGAGTAGGAGAGAGATGGAGAGAGTTAGACAGGGTGAGAGAGAGTGAAAGAGGATGAGGGGGGGCTCTGGAGAGAAATGCGTCTGCGGGCACTCTTGTCCTCCAAGCGATGGAGGGGGGAGAGGGAGAGAGAGAGAGAGAGAGAGAGAGAGAGAGAGAGAGAGAGAGAGAGAGAGAGAGAGAGAGAGAGAGAGAGAGAGAGAGAGAGAGAGAGAGAGAGAGAGAGAGAGGGAGCCACCGAGGGGTGACAAAGTGAGTCAACATCAGTGTCAAGTTTGAACTTAATGCCAGCGAGAGGAGGAGGGGAGGCCGAGAGAGCATAAAGCACAGATAATGGAGAGATAGTGGATGATAAATAGATGATGGAATTCAATTTTAACCATAAATTGCACATAAACACTGAGTATAATTGGCAGTCAAGTGTGTTAGTTTTTTATACAAACATATGTGCAACCAGACAACTGTCAATTTAAGATTAAACTCAGTCTTCACACTATAAGGACTGAGATGTTTTAAAACTTTGATAAAGCTTTGACATATCCATATATTCCATATCTGCTATTTTATTGTATTACTATTGTAAAACACTGCATCCAGCTAATAGATCTTTCTTGGCAAGAATAAAAGATTTTTGAGAATTATCATGATTATTAGGAAATTCATTTTAGGCTTAACAACACATTGTTACTTTGATTTCCTTAACTGTTTAAGCCACTGAAGTATAGTTTTAGTACATCATAGCAAAACAAATGTACTGTAAGAGATATCGCTCGATGATTATAAGTAAAATGCATGTCATGCATCATAAAAACTTTTATGTAATGAAGACATATACATAATGGTAAGTCGTTATATTAGACTTACCAATATATCATATTATTGATTCAATCTATTTGAGACACTAATATGATAAAGATGAAAAATGCTGTTACAAAAGTTCAAGTCTGTATCATTAATCATTAAAACATATTAAAAGTTCTTTATAACCAGATATTTGTAAGGTAAAGATGAGTAATATTCGACTTATCAAAAACTTGTTTCATTGAATTATTTTTATCTAATTTGATAACCTAGTGTGATTTAGATAGTTAATGTTTAAATAGCCTAAATAATATTAAACCCTATGGAATCCCCAGATATTTGTTCGATAAAGATAATAATTACCACATAATTCCATTATATTTTAAACTTGTTCAGCAATATCAAAAACCAAAACATCTTGAACACGATAATATAAAAATAAAATAACCAAAATTCTTGTTATCCTTGTGTCAGTTAAAGATGCTGTTTTATGTTTGGGCTGCAACTAATCGTTCTCATTATTGATTTATTTCATGATTAATTGTCATAAAACAATAATTTACAGAAAAAGCAGCACATTCTCCGATTTCGATTCCAAATCGATAATTGGACTAATAGCGCTACGTTAAGTTCAGCTTATTTTCTTAATCAGCTATTTGATATTATGCTCATAAGGACTGAGTTGTTTAATCCTAACACCAGTGTTTTAGGCCTACAGTGCTGTAGATGGGCAGGTGAAGTTACCGCAGTTTAATATTTAACACAAAGGCTACAAAATGCACAGACTGAGTAACAGCTTTTCCCAGAGCACCTGTGTATTGTTCCCTGACTGCTCTAACACGCTGGGCTTAAAGCTTTGGGACAATAAACAAAGGCATTGTCTGGCCCCAGAGCGGGTTAAAGGAGCACCATACAGAAACCCTTGGCGATAGACTCACAAGGGCTGATGTGAGGCGTATAAGTAATGACGCAGGTATGACGGTATGTATGGTAGAGTCAAAGAGCAGGAGCAGAGCAGAACCGGGGTTTAAATATATCTCTTTGCAGCGGAAGGGAGAGAAGAAGAGAGAGATGGAAGATGGAAGCAGGGAGGCAGAGGAGAGAGATAGAGAGAGTGAAGAGGAAGTATGTGACTTTGGGGTGGGTGTAGGGGCTTGGGGATGGGGAGGGTGCCAGCTTGTTTTATTTCCGGTTGACAAGACTTTGCGCTCCCTTTCTCTCTGTCGCTCCCTCTCTCTTTCATACTATGCTATTCTTTCTCTGCTGCCCCCATTGCTCTACCCCCCCCTTTCTCTGTTACTTTCCTCCAAGACGTGCCTTGGAGAAAGGAAAGGACTTGACAAGTTCAAAGGTAAAAAGGAGTGGAAACAGTGGTGGAAGAGGCATTCATATCCTAAGTAAAAGTCCTACATTCAACATTTTACTTAAGTAAAAGTACAGCAAAATGTACTTTAAGTATTAGTGCTCATTATGCAGAATGACTATATATCATGACATATATTATTATTACTCATGCATAAACATATAAGAAGTATTTTAATGTGTATAGCTGGTCGAGGTGGAGTTCATTTAAGCTACTTTATCTAACATTGGTAAGTTTCATCTATTACAATTCATATTTTACAAGATCATCACAAATCCTAATCTGCAAAGGAACCAGTAACTATATCTGTCAAATAAATATTTGCCTCTGAAATGTAGTGTAGTAGAAGTTTAAAGCAGCAAAAAATTGGAAATACTTGTGTACAAGTACCTGAAAATGTTACTTTTGTAGGGTACTTGAGTAAATGTATTTAAAACTTAGAAATGGGGGGCAAAGAAAAAAATTAAGGGAGGAAAAGTTGAGTAACAAAACTGCTTGGTTAATTCAAAACTAAACCTAACAACATGGTATTAACCCACCACACACCCTTCTCATCCAACCCCATGTTTTCTAGCTGGTTGCCCTTTTTTTTTTCCTTTAGTCTTTTAGAAATCATTGTTGCATCTTATCGTGTTCCAGTTGTTGGAATGTGGCTTAACCTGTGTGATCTCCTATGGGCTATATAAATAAAATTGAATTGAATTGAATCTCTATGTGCTGATGTGTTGAGTGCAACAATGTGTGTGTGTGTGTGTGTGTGTGTGTGTGTGTGTGTGTGTGTGTGTGTGTGTGTGTGAGAGAGAGAGAGAGACAACGCGTGCTTCACTGCAAAGATTCATGTAGCTCCAGGACATGCATTTTTTTAGTGCATCTTGTTAGTTCATTCCTGTCACCTCTCCCCCCCCCCTCTCTCACCATCCCTTGCTTTTTCAGCGCTGAAGGGGGGATGGGGAAGGGGTGGTGGACGGGGCTGGGAGGGGAGGGAAGGGGGAGGCGGCGGCGGTGGAGGCAGTCTCCATGGTTACCATGCCACGACAAATAATCATCAAGTCGTTAAAATAAAAACAAAAGGGAGTGCATTATAATTGCTCTTACTGACTGGATCCTATAATGTGTTCATATATTATGAGTGAGGGGAGCAGAGTGGAAAGGGCTCGCGCACAAAAAGACACCGTTAGTGATAAAAAAAAAAAGTGAATATCAGCTGACCTGCAGGCATATTGTGACACACTCACTCACACACATTTCAACTCTTTGTATATAACTTTATTTCTCCATTACCTGTTTCTGGAATTCCCTATGAGTACTTTTGTGAGTCTCTCCTCTCTTTTCTCTTTGTCCCTCCATCTCTTGCTCTTCCTCTACTGTTGTGTAGCCCCAGGCGATACTGTGATGTGTCCTCCCTCTGTCCCTCCCTCCCTCTCCCTCTCTCTCTGTCCCTGTCACCTTCAATTGCTCTGTGAAACTAGACACACTGCCTGGGGCTGGGAGGCAGGCAGAGAGGGAGGGAGGGATAGAGGGAGGGAGGGAGGGAAGAGAGGAAAAGAGAGAAGGAAAAAGAGAGACAGCTTTATAGACAGACAGAAGGAATAAACATTTGGTGTCATGTAAGAAAAATAGGATAACCACAGCCCAGATGTGAGGCACACTCTAAAAACCAATCAAATGAGCTATGCTAATTTTCACAATCCTACCAAAACCATAAAAGACTTCAAGAATTTAGCACAGCAGAAACATGTAATCAATTACATACACACATCTACCCAATTTAGGACAGCGTTTGACCTTTGACCTGGGTGTTGTATCCTACATGTCTTTCAATCTGTGTCCGATTAGGATGCTGTTTATCTTGGAGTACAACCGAGTTAACATTCAGTGCAACATTCTGTGAGTCAAATAAGACTTTTGTAAAGAACAGGAACTGTGAAAAGATTTCAGAAGGCGTTTTGCAAATTCTTAGCATAATGACACGGAAAGAATAAGGGAAAAGACCATTTTATTCAGCAAAAAACAAAGCGGAATACATAGTTTACCTGTGAGCAAATCAGGGGGAGAATTGATTTGTCCGCGGACACATTCCTTTAATTCCATTGACTCAGGTGGGTTAGGGGGCGGGACAATCGTTTTGATTGGGTGTAGTTGAGTACAGGTAGCCAGCTGTCCGTGATCGAAGCTTTTCTTGGAATTTACAATACCTGAAACGTTATATTGGCGGAACCTAGTTCCGCTAAAGGATTTAGTCGACGGTTAAACGCATGTTTAAGGTGATTTTAACAAAGGGGATATGGCTTTTTTAATTTCCTGTACTGCTCCAGTTTCAGTCACAAAATAACAGAAGAGGTGAAGTAGATGTGACGTTATAGAAGAAAACTCAGTTCTTTCGCGACTTAGGTTTCAGAGGTTATTGGTTCTGCTTCAGAAGGAATTGAAACAGGCCTAGTTTGTGCTTCGAAACGTCGAAAAATGTCGCCGAAATTAAAGTTGCCTGCCATTTTTTGGTGCGTATCAGGTGAGTCGGCTACCAACCGTTAACCCCCCCCCCTGCCATCGCCATGTCTGTTTCTTTGTCTACCTGTAAAACTATGTGCAACGTTACTCTTATTTAGTAAAACTTAATTTTTGTGTCGCACTTTAAAACGTCCAGCTGCCTCGGTTAGTGATTCAGAAATGTCATTTGTGTTTACATTTAGGTATTTTGGCTGCTTTCGCCCAAGAATGTGGCCGACCACCGTTACAGGAGAACAGGATTGTGGGAGGGATGGACGCCCCACATGGGGCTTGGCCGTGGCAGGTGGATGTACAGGTAGGTCTCTCTGCAGGTAACGTTAGGGGCCCTACACTTTCAGGCATGGCATCTAAAATTCTTCAGTGTATGTTGTAGTTGTCGATAGATATATGTCTGATTTAGTTTAGGTCTTGTTTCTCAAAACTGACCTGCTGAGAGAGGGGTTTGCCTGTGATGCTGAGGTGACTCACACTTGTTTTCTCTCCCCTCGGCTTCCAGACAGACCCTGGTGGTCATATCTGTGGAGGCTCCGTCATCACAGAGAACTGGATCCTATCAGCCGCTCATTGTTTCACCAAGTAGGAAAACTGTCTTTTCCCTGTAGTATTACAATTTGCTTTTTTTTGTTTGTTTTTTTAAAGCCGTGTGTGTTTTATATATTTCTTTGCTTATTCAGGAAACTTACTGCCATCATATTCAACATTTAATTGATTCTGCTTTAATAACTTCTTGCCAGCAAACTCTTATAGACAAGAACTCAGACTGTAAAAAAGAAAAAAACAAAACATCTCGCGGACTTTTGGTCATTCATTTGATGCTTTAAGTTTTACTAGATGGCTGTCTACGGACCAAAATGTTAATAAAGTGTGTCTAAGTGTGCAGGGCTTTTTTTTTTTTCTTTCAAAATAATTTCCCCCAGAATATAGTAAACATCAAGCCCATTTCAAGGAGTGTCTGCTTGGCGTAAAGTCATGCAACACCTTCCGGCACTACACTACAATGCAAGGGTTTCACATTTCTAATTGAGCAGGTTTCATTCGGTGTCCCTGCGTCTACTTTCAGTCCGTCCGACGTGAGCCCTTACATCATCTACGTTGGCCGGTACCAGCTGAATGGCGTCAACTCGAAGGAGTCAATGCATCGTGTGAGCCAGGTGGTGATTCCATCCGGTTACAGTGAGCCTCACAATGGGAATGATTTGGCGTTGGTGAAGCTGTCCAGCCCAATTACCTGGTCAGATTACGTCCATCCTGTCTGCTTGCCCGCCCCTGGCACCGTGTTCCCAGGTGGCATGCTGTGCTATGTCACCGGCTGGGGGAACATCCGGGATGATGGTAAGGCTTGCTAAATTCTTACCGTTTTCTAAATCTCCAAAAAGCCTTTTATTTTTCTTGGACTCTGGTATACAAATAAATGAATGATCCATTTCCATGTATGTGAAATATCAACTGCTTTCTGTCATGATCTTTATTGCGTTTTTGAACATAAGCAAAGATTACAGGTGCCATTTGTAGGTCCAGGTGTCAGAAAGTGAACAGTAGTAATAAATTTTGGATGATATACTTTCTATATTTCCTATAGGTATCATTTACAGTTTTTCTTCAGCAGTGTGTGGAACAGATGGGTTAGAGAAGGCAGTCTTTTACAAGGGACAAATATCTATAAATCATCCTGACTGGGCTATAATTAAATATTTCCGTATCAGTGGAATCACTGTCAATATATATTGTCAAATCAATCATTACAATCAAGTTTTTGTTTTACACGTCAACAGTTTTGTCAGATGTAATGCATGACAGTGGCTCACACATACTTGCACTGAACATTAGTTTTTAATGTGTATTATTGTATATATTTGCCATAAATTCATATATAAATGTTATTAATTATATGATGATGATTGATTTCAGCCCTATAGTCCAGCCCTACAAACATTTCCTCCATGAAGATCAGTGCATTGTGCATTACTTACAACAGATTTTGCACCTAAAATAATTCAATTCAATTCAGTACACATTTATTTAGGACAATTGTTTGCAGCAGCTCGCCTCCCAGATCAACATACACACACACACAAATAGAAGAAAGAAAAAGACTCCATTTAGTCACAGTATCATGATTTATTTTTTTTATTTTTTTATGATCATAAAATAATTTTCATGGTAAGAAGATGCTTGCTTGGTTTGGTTTTATCTTATCATATAAACAATATTTACATATTTGCTATGAACTATACACCACTCACAATACAAAGAACATTACACAAAGACAAACTACAAAAAGCAATACAACAATGGAAAAGGACAATGAATAGCATGAAAGACAGTCAAGATGTTTGTCTAAATATTTATAAGATGTACAATGGACACAAATACAAAAAATTGTCTTTTGACCCAAAAAAACCCCAACTTACTGGCCACCTGTTAAGTTGCAGAAATTAAAGTCTCAGTCCTTTTGTTCTTTATTCTCCTCAGTCCCTCTTACCGGAGTCGGGACTCTGCAGGAAGTGCAGGTGCCAATCATCTCCCAGAGTTCATGTCAGGAGATGTACCAGGCGGACCCGACAGACCAGGTGTACATCCTGAATGACATGATCTGCGCTGGATACCAGGAGGGCGGCAAGGACTCCTGCCAGGTTCTGTTGGATCAGCTGTTTGTGCTGCTGTGTTTATATTCACAAATACATGCTTGCATACACAAGCAAACAAGAACCCGCATTGAAAATATCTTGGACAGCATTTATCCACTGTCTAGTTTGTAAGGCATTTCTTTTGAGCACTTTGATACCTCCCAGTGGTTAAAGCTGAATGTGTGTGTTTGTGTCATCTTTTCAGGGTGATTCAGGAGGGCCACTTGTCTGCAACATGGGAAATGGGACCTGGGTGCAGGCTGGGGTGGTGAGTTTTGGACATGGCTGTGCTCGCCCAAATCAGCCAGGTGTGTATGCCAGACTGACCAGCTTCACAAGCTTCATCAGCGACACAATACCAGAGATCCAGCTGTATGCCCGAGCTAATCAGAACTGGTGTGGGAGGGCTGCCGTGTTGGTCTGCTGCCTGTCCACTCTACTGATCCTGCTTCAGAGATAAGACTTATGAAAACTGGATATCTGGGCCAAACCAGGCCAAATGAAGGAGGATATTAATTATGTCTGATTTTAAGTCCAAAGTTATCCTGAATAGAACTAGAAAACTGTACCTGACATGCACATGAAGCCATATTGAAGATGAAATGCAATATCTTCATTTTTAGAACTATAATTCTACATTATGATCTTTGATTCAAAGTAGTTTTGATAGGTTTGTATTTTAAATCAGAATTATGAGCTAAATAAATGATGTGTTCTGTATTTGAAATAAATTGTTAATTTGATTCTTAAAATCAGGTCAGTGCTCTGTTCAACTTCTGATAGCTGAGTTCGTAAAATGTGTTCAAAGCTTTTTTAAATCTTTTATATCCACTTCTAATACATCCACTTACAACCGTAAATACTAAAGCGGTTGCCTTTGAAATAACAAACCCATTTCTTGGAACAAATGTTATCTAATTATCAGCACACATCATTTCAGAAATGCAAATTATTTCCTCCTTTACTTTGAAATGGCCTTCCTCACAGAGAACCAACTTAATCTCATCTTAAATTGAACATGCAAATTTTAGTCTAGTTAATTAAATATCCACAGACAGGTGATGACACCGTTTTCTTTATTATAAAGAAAGCAAGTCAAAGTCATAATGGTAAAAAGAATGATTGGTAGTGCCTATTTAAAAAGAAAAAAAGACAGCTCTTAAATTAATTAGATAAGTATTTACCTTAGGTTTTTATGCTAAAAAAAAAAAAAAAATCCCATTTCTATAAAAAAAACATTTACACAAATCCAAGTTGTCTTTGAAATTCCATGAAAGGGAAAGTCAGGCATCAGGGGGAATGTTATCAGAGAGGATCATGGGAGAGCCGAGCTGTAACTCCTGCTGCAGTGATTCCAGATCAGCTGGAGTCATGCGGTGAACCTCGCTCCAATCAGATAACAGGGAGGCCGAGAGGGGGGCAGAGTCGTAACTGATGGAGAAGAGGAGAAATATAGAAGGCTTTTTTTGATCATACAAAAAAAGAGTGCCAACACATGTCTGTCTGTCTGCTGCCCGATTTGCAGTATATAAAATCCCCTACACTCAAATGTGGTGTTTGAGCTTCACTGTGCAAAAGGATTAAATGAGTTTAATACGTGTACATACAAGATCATTTCGTGACATGACAACTAGTTTGGCAGCCAATCGTGGTCCAGTGTGCAACTTGCAGAACTTCTCATTCACATAGAAGACATTTGTGACCAGTAGTTAAACTTTTGAAATGAAAATTATTTGCATATTCATACAGTCGAGTCTATCTAATTTTAAGACAACTGAGCCTTTTTGTGGAAAAATCAGACCAATCATTTCTTCAAGCCATATACTGTAAATATCCATATCAGATACATTGTTATGTCTTGTGTCTTCATTACTTGGTCAAAGCACAAAAAATACACTTTACACTTAGCTGCTTTGGCACTGTTAGAAGTCACTTACAATGTTACTAAAACGAAACAATCAAAGGGTAATCATTACGGTTGAGAAGACAAATTACACTATACTTAAAAAAACTAACTGAGATCTGGTGCTGACACTTGGGTCGATATTCGTCATACACCATGACTCTGAAATCTTGCTCCTGACCAGAGTTTAATACACGCCTGACTAGCTTCCATATAAAAGGGTGAATGTTAATTTGTATAATAACTATAGGACTACAATGACCCTTGAAGATACTAATGATTAGCCTTCTGATAGTTCGTTTGGGTCTCATCAACTGCAAAGATATTTTGACATGATTGTAGAGCATGATTATAAACTTTATATACCCTTCCCATGGAAAATACTGGTTCCTGATTTGGACACCTCAAACATATTTCTGTTCAGTAATACACTATCATTGTTGAGACTGTTAAACCAAATAGAGCTGAAACAACTGATTATTTAATTGATCCACAACTATTTTTCCAGCAAAAATGCCATAAATGTCACTGATTCCAGCTCCTCAAATGTGACTCTTTGATGCTTTTGTATTTCATATATGATAATGAACTCAATTAAAATTTTTTAGTTTAACGTTTGGTTTGACACAACACTACTTTTAAATATTTATATTTTAAGTGTATTGAGTTAACTTCTGCTGCTTCCATCATGATGAATCTGGTATGAAAACATCACAAATGAGACTGTCATGTAAAGCACACACAGCTATACAAGATCTCTTAAATCTCTCAGAGCCACATTTGCTTAGACTGTGACTACCAGATATACAAGGCTGCAGATAATAGTCTGAAAGCATGTTTTCCCCCCAGTATCAGACCCTGGGTTTTGTTTGTGAAAGCAGTATTCAAAACCAAGCTCACACTGTATTAGACCTTACCTGTCCCGGTCACAGTGTTGCAGGTCTGTGAGAGACTGGTTGAGAAGGTCATCCAAGTCAAAGCCCACGCCATACCCTGCCCCACTGCCTTTAGGGGTGACCGAGAACACAGGGGGTAAAACATCCTCTACCTGACAGGAGAAAAGGGGGAAACATAGGGTCAAATGAACTCTGTATCCTTAAGAGCAGTTCAAGGCAAGCAGACGATTGTGACATTTAAGCCTGGTATATATGTACAAATGTTTTTTATAACATTTATAATGAAAGCAACATCAGTGCTCTACCAACAGCTTCTCAGGTAAAATGCTACCTGCAAAAAGCAATAGACTATTTTACAAGGAAAGGCACAACGCAGAAGATGCCTGAGATATACCTGGGACTTTGAGAGCTGCAGTGTTACTGTATGGATGTCAGGGGCAATGGAGGGCCCTTGCTGTCCAGTATCTGTGAATCCTAAACTGGGATGAGGCTGTGAGGAGACCCCTAAAGCCCCACAGAGAGGGTTTGTGGTATGTGGCCCGGATTTCTGTCCTACAGAGGGACACAGCTTCTCCATCGGACTGGCACTTGTAGTCGAGGGGTTAGGGTGGGAGTTGAGGTTATTTTGGCCTCCGATATCCACACTCCCATTTGTCTCCCTGGTGGTTAGTGTTGGAGCTTTAGTCAAAAAACCCTCCAAAGGAAGCAGCTGCGACTGAGGCTGAGGGTCAGGCTGGGTTTGAGACTGAGGTTGGAGGGGCTGAAGAAAGCTCGACGGTGGAGGCTGCGGTTTCCTGTTTGGTCGTGGTTGTTGTTGGGGCCTCGTTTCTAATTGCTGCCCGTTCCAATTCCCCAAACAGTTGAAACCACTTTGTCCATTGCTCTCATTGTGAGGTTTGAGCGTGTTGTTCTTAACAAAGCCACCAGTGATTATATCCATCCCTCCGCTTACAGCAACAACTATATCCGCTGGAGGCTTCCTCTGGCTTATGGAGAAAACCAATGACGGTTGCTGGGTGCTAGGAGGCTGAAACATCCCCGGCTGGTTGGGTTTAACATGAGAAATTAACTGTTCATGTGTATGAATCTTCCTTGCCTCCTTATCTGTTTTATTGTTCAGTGCTCCTTGGGTGTTATCACTGATCACTACGCCCCGGTGCGAGCTCACATTACAGTCCTTATTCTTTGCTCCATCTTTATTAGGAGTCTGAGATTTCTCATTGCGTCTGTCCATCATCTTTGTCCAACGCTGCAAAAGGCTTTTGTCGTTGTCACTCAGCAGAACCCCACCCAGCGAGTCCCCCTGCCTTCCCTCTCTTCTCTCCTTTTCCTTCATTTTCCTCTCCCTCTCTTTTGCACGTTCCTGCCTCTTCCTTCTTTTCTCCTCTCTTTCTCGTTGACGCTCCTGGGCTGTGACAGGCCGGCGCGACTCTGGAACAGAAGACAGGGTGGACGATACACCTCCTCCTGCACCAGCGTCAATGCCCAGCGCAGGGGTACCTCCCCCATCTGCAATGAAGATATCAAATTCAGATGAAGGTGGTCTAAAGAATGACATGTCAATGATATAAGTAGATGTGGAAAACAATGAACTTACCACCCCTGGCTTTATTTCTGAGAGCTGATTTCAATAAAGCAGCTTTAAGTGCTGCTTTAGTATCCTCTGAAATAGCCCCTTCTTTTCGGGCTCCCTCTACTGCACCTGGGGGAGGCCTGGCATTCTTGGACAATGACTGTGAAAGGGACTGAGACAGTGACTGGGCCTGTGCCACAGAGAGAGACAGGGAAGGCACAGTGGTGGGTAGGGGTGTCATGGTCTGTGCTGGCGATGCAGGAATGGAGGTGGGAGCCTGAGTCATGGACTGGCTCTGGTTGGGCTGAGTCAGAGAAGCCTGACTGCTGGTTAGCTGCTCCTGTACCTCACTGTCTCTCATTGTTTCTGATGGAGTGTCCTGACTAGACACTGGCGTTGTTAAATCTATAGTCTCTGGCTGGCCGCTGTCTGAGTTGGCACTGGGCATGTCCACATCAACTGGGTCACTTTCACTTTTAGAGAGGAGAGGAAAATTATGGGTCACATGAGGCGGGGTAACTTCTAAAAGGGATGCAGGCTTGTTGAAGGTCTGCTTATTTGTAAATGTATGGTTCACTTCTGCTGGTGTGTGGTCTTGTTGCTGTTGAGATTTTCCTTCTCTCATTTGCTGTTGCTGGATCTGTGCTACTTGAGTGTGTTGTGCCATTGGAACCAGTGTTGATTTGCTGAGGTTAACAGTCGAGTGCTGAGCATTACGCTGGTTACTGCCTTGTGCTGCAGCTCTGCCGTTCGCCCTCGCCAAGGGCCTGAACTGCAGTCTCTGACGACAGCCCTGTTTGTTTTGATGAAAGTCCTGGATCTCCATCAGAATCGCCTCTTTAATTTGTTCCTTGTTCATTGGGAGCTTGTCAAATTCAAAGTCAAAAGCTGGCACGCAAATTGGCTCATCATCTGGGTCATGGTACTTTGCCAGGTAAGGATGCTCCAGCGCTTGTGTCACACTGATTCTCTCACGAGGGTCGAAGCGCAACATGGCCGCCAGCAGATCCAAAGCCTCTGGTTCAGCTTGTGGGTACAGTTTGGCCAAAGGCACAGCAGACCTTGATGGAAGACTCTGAACATAGGAGCGTACTCTGTCAGCCCTAATAGCACTAATCAGCCCCTCAGGAGGAGTGCCTAACACAGACAAAATGAGCTGGAGCTGGTGGACGTAGTGCTTCCCAGGAAAAAGCTGCTTACGCCCCAACATTTCTGCAAAGATGCAGCCCACAGACCACAAGTCAATGGCCAAACTATAGTGATTCAGTGACAGCAGGAGTTCAGGAGCACGGTACCATCGAGTCGCCACATATTCAGTCATAAAGGAATGAGACTCCTCAGGGTGTGAGCTTAGACCCCTCGCCATGCCAAAGTCACCAATTTTTAGCTCACAGTTTTCGTTCACCAACAGGTTGGAGGGTTTGAGGTCACGGTGGATAACGTTGGCAGAGTGCACATACTTAAGGCCACGGAGGAGCTGGTACAGAAAGTAGCGCGTGTGCTCGGAGGTAAGTGTCTGGGAAGAGTGTATGATCTGGTGTAAGTCACTCTCCATGAGGTCCAGCACCACGTACCTGCACACATGGGAAGTGGAAAAGTGAGATGAGCTCACGACAGTTTGACAATCTGCCCACTTCTCAATCAGAACTAAGTCATGCTGATTTACTGACTACAGGTAGGGAACTGTGGCCATGTGAAATAAATGTCTAGTAGTAATATGTTGTGGTGGATTGTCCTAAAAGACTTCAAACTGAAAATTACGCTGTATGCGTTCCAAAACTTACCTTAGCCCTAATAACTGGCCTCAGAACAGTTTATCCAATTTTTGTTAAAGTCTCCAAAGTTTCCAGATATTTACTTTATCAATAAACGTACAGAGTTCTACAGCCTTTTCTAGCCTGTGGAGGAACCTTGTGCATGAGGTATTGGCCACCAAGGTTTCAATGAAAACAGTAAAGTACATACACAGACTTGAAGGCAGAGTGAGGAAGGTTAGGCTGCAGGATGTCTTTGATAGCGATAATGTTGTCATGTTTGAAGTGCTTGAGAATCTTCAGCTCTCGCAACGTGCGTTTGGCATTTGTCACCACTTCAAAAGCATTGGAGATCTTCTTTATCGCCACCTGCTGGCCTGTGAAATGCAAATAAGCCCCAATGAAAAAACACAGAAGGTCAGTGTGTGTACAGCTTAGTTTAAATGACAGTGTTAACTGATAATGAATTTCCACATTTGACATTGAGCATTGTAGTACACAGAATTAGTTATTTCTTCATCAAATTGGGCCCTACCATTGTCCCTTCTCCTTGCAGATGAAACGACGCCATAGGCCCCTGTGCCAATGGTTTCTATAACATCATACTCCTCTCCGACGTCGAACTTCACGTCCAGAGAGTGCGCTTTAAGCAAAGCCAAGTTTTTTGCTGTTGTGCTGGTGTCCGACGTGCCTCCTGTTGCCTCGACATCACGCTGGTTCTGGTTTTCTCTGCTTTTGTCAGTGGCCATTCTTTCAGGCGACATGGCCACAGGTTGACCGTTATCTTCTCCATCCTCCTTAGTTGACATTTTTCTGTAAACAATCAAAAATAGCAAAGCGAGAGGAATTTGTTGGTATCATCTTAAAAGGTTCTTAACTGCAATGCTAGGGAACTGCTTGTTTTTTTTACAAGTGGACTTATATTAGCAAGTACAGTATCAGCACTGGCTGACACCTTATTTAAAGCAACACTGTACTTGTCCTATGTTATTTTTACTGCTCATATTTGGCCCAATTGTTGGTTTGGCAATTTTGTGACCCTTTCTTTACAATTAGGGCTGTGTGATATGTTTGAAAGGACATTTTCCAATGCTGATCATAATATCGCAAATGAATGCAAAAATCGCAAAGGAATAACCAAACAGAAGTTCAAAGCAATGACAACATTATGCATCATGTCAGACAAACCATTTTGAATGTGTAAAACAACAACTTCAATTACTTATTGAATTCATTTTTAAATCAAAGCTTAAGAATCATATAATATGAAAGATGATGAACAAAAATAGTTAATCATTGCCCAGCCCTAAATATGATAAAAGTAGCGCTGAAACAATTAGTCAATTAATCATTTAGTTGATCAACAGAAAATGAAACCAGTTATTTAGTAATCGAATAATTGCAGCTTATCCAATGTGAGTATTGTGCTGAATGTCTTTATCCTATGATAATAAACTGAATATCTTCAGGTTATGGACTGATGGTCAGACAAAACAGGCGATTTTTGAATAGATTTCTTTTGACCATGTTTTCTATTATTTTCTGACACTTAATAAACAAAACGAATAATCAATTGCTCAAGGAAATAATAGGCAGATTAATAATGAAAACAATCGTTGTTGGAAGCAGCACTAAGTAAGTGTCATGGTCTTAATAACCTCACCTGCATTTGTACTAACGTGCTTACGTATCAGTATCATCTGATAACGGTGGATAAATATGTAGTATGCAATATCAATAATGACATTGGTATTTTCTGTTTAAATCCTAATAAATTTATGGTGACCATTAAAAAAGACGGAAACGAGGCGTGACCACCACGCTGCCCAGCAACTTCACAACCACTAACAGTTAGGCCTGGCAGTCAGGTGGCCAAACCTGTAGCTCCCAGTCAAAACAGCTCTAGATTACAGCTGGAGTCTGCTTACAGATAGATAGAGAACAAACCCAGGAGCTGTCTTTAAGGGCCCGGTAGTTCTTACTCTCACTACAGAGTGATTACAATAAACTCACTTCATGATAAAGACGCAGCCTTACCCACTTCTTGACGCAGGGGCGTAAGCTAGTTTACCTGAAGCAACGACTTTCTAGGAAAGTAAACCGTTAAACCATGTCTTTCTCAGTTATATAACCAAACGGGACAACACAGAGACGTGTAACGGAACAGACGTTCACCTTGTAAGCCAACCACAACATCCGTAAATGTGTTTTTAGTCCTGTAGTCGCACTGCTATCTCTTGTTTTTGTCTGCCGCTTCCTCGTAAAGTTCCGTGTTGGGTTTGAGTGCCATGTGGCGGACCAATGAGGCGAGGTGACGTCTGAAAGGTTATCCAATAGGAGCAGAGAACGAGCTGGGAGGCGGGACATTACGGCAGACAGAAGGGTCTCTGTATTTTGGGGGTGGTGATGACGCCGTTTTCCAGAACTGAATTATTTTAGGAGCGGCCACATTTGGAAAATTTTACCTGCATTTAGAGCTCTTAGATAGACAGACAGATAATAAGAAAAGTGCAAAATATGGAAAGAAAAACTAAGTGTTTGGAAGCACCTAGAGTAGGCTACTGTAAGCCTGCCTACAATTCTGAGATACTTATGCTTCACTTGAGTAAATTTACATTTGATGATACTTCTAATCTACTACTATTCAGAAGGAAACATTATACGTCTTACTCCAACACATTTATTTGACAGCCTTAGTTATTGGTTACTTTGCAGCTCACGATTTTTAGAACAAAGTATGTGATTATCTTATCTGTCATATGATGTAGGCCTATTATTATAGGTTAAGTAGCCTACCCAAAATCATGGCTGGATTACAGTTTGATTAAACACAACTTTATAATGTGAGCACAGTACAAACTTAAAATTAAGATTTTGACATTGAGCCCCTCCACAAAACAAACCACAAATGTTGATGTTGCAGATTCTTAAAAAAATGTGCAATTAGTCAAATTAAATACAACTAATTGACAAAGAGTAAACCTGGAGCTTTTGAGGCCGCAGGGGGTCTGGGGCTTGGTTTTACTACTTTTACTTCGGTAAGTCTGGGTACTTCTGCCACCACTGATTAAACATTAGGCATAATGTGTTCAGACAGCAGATTGAACAATACACAGAACACTATACCGAAAACAGCTGCAGTGGTATGGCATGAGCAGCGAGAGCAGTTCTTAACATTTCCCCCCAAAGGCCAAACAGGCTAAAGTCCACAGTAATTACACAGCAGACACCCCTCTGGCTGCGCCAACAGCTGTACCCGGCTGTCCAATGAAAGGCAGCGCCATAAATCCACCAGACCAATCAAAAGCCAGAATCTGACTTTTAACACGTTGCCTTGACTAGGAGGATACTTTGTTTATTTAGTGAAGTTTGAAAGAAACCCGAAGCGGACGGAGGCAATTTTCCTCATCTTTTAGCCCACTGGAGTCATTTCAATTCGTCTAAAAGTGTCAGCGAAACGTGTCCTGAAATAAACATGCTGCTGCCGAAATGGGAGAGAAAAGCGCGCATGTTTCTATGCGTTTTCGGTTTGTTTTTGTCTGTTTATGCGCTTCATGTGGAGCTGTCCCGAGAGAGAAACCCAGATTACAGGGCGATGTGCGACCTCGGGGAGTCTGTGAGCTGCTCCAAAGTTTTTACCTCCAGGTGTGTTTTTATTCCTCGTTTTTTTTTATCACCACATACCTGCTCTGTTGTTACAAGACTTGTACTTTAGTGACCATTGTGTCAGTTCGCTCGCTAATCTTTGCTTGTAATATTAAACTGAATATTGCATCTCAGGTCTGACCCCCTTCTTTCATTGCCACGTGTTCAAATCTTCTGGAAGTGCTTCACATCAGCAAATATTTTACATTATGAAGAAGCCAAGTGGATATTCCTCTTTTGATATTTTCTGTCAAATTGCTTTTCATTAAATAATCTGCATTCCTGATTATTTTTATATATCACTATGTGGGCTATCTTTTCAATAATGTGTTGTTCTGACTATTTCCCTTTTTTTTTTTTTTTTTTTTGCAGATGGGGACGTGGTTTTGGCTTGGTCCAGTTCTTTGTTGCCAAAGACAGTCCTCTGAACCAGCCCAACAGTGTGCTTGGCATCATATTTTACACTCTGCAGATTGGCCTTGGTTAGTCTGTCATTGTCTTCTGCAAATTACAGTGCAGTGCTCAGTGTTTTTAGACAAGATAGACACTGTTTGCAATTCATCATGTTAGTGAACCATGGCCGGCCCTGCATTTCAGCTAAATTCAAAATTGCATGCTTGTTTAGGTGAAATAATAATGAGATATGCCTTTATATTTCCTAAATATTGCTTTTGCAATGTCTTTAATTGATGGACCGAACCCCTCTGTGTTTGTTTGTTTATTGCAGGACTGTCTCTGTCCAAAAAAGCAGCCATGTTTTTGGTCTTCTCCTCCTGGGTGTCTGTGGCCGGCTCACTCTATCTTGCATCTATCCTCGCCTTTGTTCTGGGGGATTTCTGCATGGTCTGCGTGTCAACATATATTATCAACTTTGCGTTGCTCTTCACCAACCTGAAACGAAGGAGAGCAATTGAAGCAATGAAGGAAAAGGCAGGATAGAAAGTGTCCCTTGCGAAATTCAACACCTTTTTTCGTGCTGGGCTGAAGCCGCACTGGATCTGAAAAGCAAATTCTCTCCCACAGTATTTCTGCAATGTTTATACCTATTAAGACCTTTCAGAGAAACAGGACTGGAGATGCATCTCAGAAGATCTATAAGATGATTTTTAGTTCAGAAACTTGATAAAGCGGCAGCCATTTTTGTATACCAGTGTGCATTAATGATGCTGATTACACACTTTTAAATTCTATCTCTTGTCTTATGTGATTTAGCCCTGGCTTTTGAAGTCAACAAAAATCCTAAAAGTGGAAACTAGTCTACAGTAAATCACTAGATGGCAAATGATTAAAGCGCCATGCACTTATTCAGTCTAACCAGTAGATGGAGCTAAATGCTCAGGGTTATCACGTATTACATAGTGCATGTGGACACGGTTTAGTGTTATATTTCCAGAACACACAGAAACTACAGTATTTGCATACAGTGCAGATTCTTCCATGCACCGGGGCTCACTGAATGGTCTGGTGAGTACGAAAATTATGTGAAAAAAATGCTACAACCTTTACAGTCACCAGATCTCAAACCAGTTTCACACCTATGGACTATTTTGGACCTACGTGTAAGACAATGCTCGCCACTACCTCCATAAGACCAAATTATATACACTTTTATCGTCACATCTACGTATTTAGTGATGTCTGCGACGGTCTCTGATGCTATATGATCTTTTGTTATGTCGGGCTATGTTTCTTTATCTTTCTATCTTTTGTACTCGGGTCTGTCTTGAGATTACCTGATTAATTAAACGTTGTGTATATAAATAAGGAAATACCTCGTAATTTTTCACACATCTGTAGTTTGTAACTCCAGTCACAAAATTACGAGCTCAATCATTAAATTTTAGCTAGATGTTCATTCATTGTTAGGCCAGTTAGACACATGCCAACCTGTGCCACCTACACACTTCTGCAGGCAGTGTATCTTAAATCCTGTAGCAATGCTGCCCGTTGAAGGCAGCTTCCCGCCAAAGTGATTACAATCTTGCAGCACAGAACACACACAATGACATTCTAAGCTGTATGAAGCTGGTTTTCTAACCAGTACACACCAGTTCATTTACTCAAATTAACAAGAGTCTAACATTTTGCAGGTTTAAGAAAAAAGTTTTCTACTTTTACTTAAAACTGCATGCTGTGTTTTGAAAAGGTCTTTCTCCTTGCTCCTTCTTATACTTCTCCTTCTTGCACTGAAAGACAAGTACAGTAGTTATCAGTGAGTGTAAAGGCGCTGGTGGAAATGATAAGTATATCTGTGAATGACGTACTTATTTAACGTTTTTGGTTATGTGTGTTCTGAGATGACAAAACTGCAGCTGATCCACATTTCCTGCCCAACAAAACCTATAACTGTCTGATAATTATTTTTAAATAGATGCCAGTAGTTCATGTTATGAGTTGAGAATAAACCTATTTGGATTACTCAGTAACCAACATTAAAGCATGACATTATGTTGTAGATATATGCTATTTAATCTAGATCTATTTAAAACAGTAGTAATGTGTGTTGAAATAGAATTAATGAGTTATAAATTTGTGTCGTGAGTAGCCTGAATATTACATCCTGTCACATCAGCATGATAAAAACAGTCTACAGGACACTAGTGACATAACCAGGAGGTGTTTAGTCTCTGAAATACCATCCTATCTATATGTACAGTAGTAATCCAATGTGCCGTAATACACTATTGTCCTATAATGACAGCAGACACTTTTGTCACAGCTTGTTAAAATGTTCCTCTGCTGGCTGCTTCTCAACAGTGGGACATGTTAGGTATTTGCGCTCTCTCCCACTGGGTTTGCAAAATCCTCATATGTGACTGGTTTGTCCACACCTTTAATGGGGACACAGAAAAAGTGAGGGCCGGTCTTGTTATGCAACACTAGAGCTCTACTCAGAATGTGAAAGGGGCAGTTAACTGTCCAAATTTCACATAAAAAAACAAAAGGAAAATAAAAATTCTAATTTCTTCTAGTTTCTTAAAGCCAACTGTCTTAAGTTAGAGGACTTACAGTTAGGACAGTGGCTTCTAAGTTGTGTACGTCACACTAATGGCTTGCTGTACTTTTCTTTCCCAAAAATTTAGCAAAAGGAACAAGGAAAGTGTTCCACTTATTGGATGTTGTGTGGTGTCTCAAGGGCGGGGGCACAATTCATGGCAGGTGACAGGTCAAAGCAGGCATATAAAAGTGACAAACAAGACCTATAGTCACACAATGGCTGTGAAGAAGTGGATCTGCATATTGAATCTGGTGAACCATTTATCTGCAGATGCTGGCAAAATAGGTTACTATGCTAGGGTAGGCATATATACAAATCAAAAACCTCATATTTATCTAGCTGGCTATAAATGTGATTTTAGAGGCTTTCTGATTTTGGCTTGACTGAGCATGTTATTGTCTTGTGAACAGTGCAACTCTGTGTATTTTTGACTGTGGCTGAATGTTAGACGTAGTGTACATATGTGTGACAATCCAAGCAATTGATGCAGTAATCTGGATGAGGCTTTTATAAAAGGTAAGTGGTAGATATATATATAATAACTTTGTGGCAGATGTGTATATATTTAGGTACCTGTACAAAGTATGTATTTGAATTTATTATAAATAGCTAGATGAATATTACTTATTAAATTACTATTTATTTTGATCAGGTTTCCTCTCAAAGTTGGGAACTTTTCTCTTAGAATGAATTTTTCTTTCAAGGCTTTTACATTTAGTCTAGCGTTCTATGATTTCCTGTTTTATTTTGAAATGTCCTCCTTCCCTCATGTGTTCTACATTTTGGATACTGCCTTTGAGTGCCCTGATTGGTTCCACCTGTGTTGCTTTGGTTCATCTGTATCTTGTTATCCTGCGTTACCTGAGTGGATTTAAGTTAAGGTTTTTCCTTTGCTCATCGTCGTCATTGCTGTGTTGGTTCGGTTTGCTTATCTGTTCAGGATTTATGCCTGCCTATTACCTAGTTACAGCCTGTTTGTCATCCTGTAAATCAGGAAATAAATTAGTCATCATCCTCAGTTAAGTGGTCTGCATTTGGGTCCTCTTGCCTGTTACTAACACTAATCCTGACAGCTCCTGACATGCACAATATATACATACAATAGTTGGTATGGTCTTTTTTTTAATTGATTGAAGCATGCATAAATGGGTGTAAGACAAACCAGAAATTATAGGGGCAACATGTTGGTTCAAAACAATGTGTACAAAGTTACAAGCTGGAACTCTGTACCTGAAATCTGCATTTCCGTTTAGGGATCGATCAGCACCAGCGTGCTGTTGTATGGTTTTATTGTTCATTCAGTACCATACTGTACTCTCCATGTTAAAGTGGAAACTGAGGCTGTTGGCTACAGAACTTTACATTTACTGTGGAATTATAAATAACTGGCATATTACATTAACATTTTATAGCTTTTCAAATTAGTTTTTACAGGTCAGTTAAATGCAAATTTAATCACTCTATAAAATGCTTTTGTAAAGGCATCAATTTGGTTATAATTTAAAAGAGAGGGTACTATTTTATAATTCTATAAAGTTCTAATCAATGGCTTTACAGATTATTAACAAATCTTCTAACGCTGTAGAGAACCATTAGTAAGAACAACTTTTGTGTTGCCAGGTTGTGGCTGGTGTTTATCCTCCTCCAGCAGGACATTTGCTTTGTCTTTTTAGCTTGTGTTCATCACGAAAATCCTTCCAATACACAACCATTAACCTTCTGGAAAAGGCAGAACATCAGGACTAAAATTCATTTATACTGCTTCTCCAGGTGGGTGACACAAGCCTCCACATTTATTGATAAAATGATCCAGTCAGGAATGGAGTTTGACCAGTATTTGTCTATTTTTCTACATTACCTGTAGCTCAAACCCAGCAGGATGGGCCATTGTGGTAGGTCAACAGAACCAGCAGGGTAGTAACCCAAATAAAGTGTTGCTGAGATGGTTTTACACCTGGCTCATGACAGTAACAAAAATGACATTGCTCTGCTCAGATTCTCCTCACCAGTCAAATTCTCCAGCTACATCAGATGTGTGTCTGGTAGCCAGTGGCAGTGTGTTCAGTAATGGTACTGATAGCTGGGTTACTGGCTGGGGTGCAGTCAAGGAGGGAGGTCAGTCTGCTTGTTGCCATATACTTGAGTTAATGAGTTAATGTGTCATACACAGCAGGCAGATCTGTGAATTGTCTCTTCTTGTTGCTCTCTGAGTCATTACTGTTCCCTGAAGCTCTACAAGACGTGGAGGTTCCAGTTCTGGGGAAACAGGAACAGTCGGTACAGTCACAGACAACGTGATCTGTGCTGGTGTTCTGGCAAAGACTCATGTCACGTAAGATGCTTCATTTAATTTGTCATTGGTTGGTAAATGTGTTTAGAATTTTCTGAAATCCTCAGGCTACTTCTGTCCATGTCCTCAGGGTGACTCAGGAGGTCCAATGGTGAGCCAGCAGGGCTCCGTCTGGATTAGTTAATTTTGGTTTTGGCTGTGCTTGGCCCAATCTGCCGGGAGTCTACTCCAGAGTGTCTCGTTAACAGTACCATCTGCTCTGATAAGCCAGGCTTCGTCCAGTTCACAGCCAGTAGGTTGGATGCTGACAGCAGCTACGCCTGTCCTGGTCTGCTTGCTCTCCCAACAACTTCCCCAGTGACAAGACCAAGCACTACGACCCAAACTGTAATCAGTCCTGCAAGTGAGTGTCCTGGGGGGGAGGGGCTTTTAGTCAAATATTTCCACTTGTCTATATGTAATCTATTTCTGGTTCTCTTAATTTGTCAAATTTTCTCATTTAGGGTCCGTGTGTGGCAAAGCTCCCATTAACAGTTGTGTTGTAGGTCACAGCGGTGTTGTACCTGGCAGAACGTGGCCTTGGATGTCTCCACAAAAATGGGGTCTAAACTTGTGGAGGAACTCTCATTGCTGACAAATTTGTCCACACTGCTACCCAATGCTTCTCAACGTTAAGTATAAAAGCATTTTGTATTAAAGACATTTAGGAATGGAATATGGTTTATCCCCCTGACAGCCTCAATCCTGTTTTGTTTCTGGGCCAGCGACGTGTGAATGGCTCTGAAGAGTTTTAGATGTTTCTGGGCATTGTGAACATTACAATGAGCCAAATGACTACAGAGATTGTATCCAGCCTGCGTGTGTGGACATCAACAATACCAGATCTTTCACCACCGGAAGTCAGTGATGAGTGGCAGGCTGGGAGAAGGGGAGCAAGAGCAGAGGTAAGGGTTTATCAAGCTTTTATATTCATTACTAACTAATGATAACTATAATTTCAGTAGATCTTTTAGATCCTTAATAGTTGCTTTATCACATACAAGGCATAGATTGATGAATCACAAAGACTTTGTATTCATGTGAGAAATATGATTTTGTTTTTTCTCTAGCAACGATAAAGGTCTTTCGAAACCTTGAAACTCAAGTGACAATTTCTGGGAATGCTCCTGACTTGGAGAACATTTGCACTTATACCATGGACATTCAACAGGTAAAATAAAGTTTTCCCATCAACCAGTGTTTCTAAACTGTTTGCCTTCTCATCAAGGCAGACCTTTTCAGATTGGGAGTGTCAGGACCTCACTGATGAATCCTGTGTTATGTTCAGGGGGATCAGGGTGGCCCTCAGCTGTGCAAGACAGACTCCTCTTGGTTCCAGGTGGCTGATGTAACAATTGTAAATCAGTCAATGCTGATGTTCAGGTCTTTGCCAAAACTTCAAGATTCGGGTCCTTCTTAAAGGAGACAGTTGGCAACATGCCATCTCCTGCAGCAGCTGCAATATGAAACGCACCAAGTTTCTCAATTTCCTTATTTCATCATTCCCATTACCTCCATGTTCCTGTTGTCATGATGTTAGGTCTATTGTCAACAGTAGTTCATTATTGCACTTAAAAGTCAATTTGACTTTTAGCTTTGAACAATCTTCTCAAGCCCCCATTTATATTCTATAAATGCACTTACGATACTCGTGTCAAACTATTTGCAAGAAGAGAGTCACTTCCAACAAAGTTTATTTTTATAACTACAAAGGGTATTTAACTTTTTTTCTATAAATGAAATGTACAGGGAAATATGTGTGTTTCACCAAATCTAACTAAATTAGGGACAACTTTTATGTTTATTCTGTATTCCATTTTCTACATAAAAATGTGAGTCATGTATCAAGTTAAAGCTTTTTAAATTGTTAAGACAAATAAAATGTAATCTTAAACACATATATAATATTAAAGCATAAACTGAGTGTGTTTTTACATAAATTCAGAATACAATATGTTAAAGAAAATCAGAATCCAGCTGATCATACTGAATAGATTTTTTTGACCAAACAAGAAATTCTACTAAATAACAAAGTTTGTAGAAATATTAACACAAATGTTTTATTGTAGACCAACAATGGGCTATTCAGTTCAAAATGTGGATTAGAGAAATGTAGTCATTTTGTAAAGCCTCTAGAAAACTCCTATCTTGATCACTTGGGCTGTGTCGAAATTCAGTATGTACTATATAGTGCACTAAATTTACCCTCCACCATTTTGAGTGAAATGTATGCTCTATAGAGTGCCTGAAATCTCAATTTATAGTGGACTAAAGTAAATTGAGTGTCTAGAACATAGGACAGCAGTTCCCATGTATTTTTTTTTTGTTTTTGCTCATGACCCCTTAATATGGACTGATGTTTTCTTGCAATCCTTTGTCCTTTGGGTGCATGTCTAAGATGTGAGCAGTTCAATCAATGAGGGATTTTCCCTCCTTGGACTGCTTCATTTGACACCTTCAATTTATTTTGTGACCCCTTGTTGGGGTCCCAACCCCCTGGTTGGAAACCTGGATATTTCTTCCATACAAATCATGTACATTCCTAAAGATGTACAGCTGTTACATACTTTCAAATTTCAGATTAAAAATATTACAACTCTGACTAACAGATGAACTAATCAGTTTATATGTTGGGACAGTTTTGTTGTTTTGTGGTCAGCTACAGTCAGCAGGCTGATACTATAAATGTATTTGATCTGGAAACAGCCGGTGTTTGTGGGACATCAATTGATTTTATGTTTGTTGATCTGGTGCGGGTGCATCTCCATCAACCCCTGGACCTCCTGCTTCTCCTGCTTCATTAATCATTTCCTTGTATTTACTCTTGAAAAACCCAGCCTGAGAGTACAAAACAGAAACAGTTCACAATAAATAAATGAAAAGAACCAAACCAGATTTGCAACAATGGACGCCCAATGCCACACTTCAGAATGGCTTCATTGTATGTATAGTGTCTCACCTTATACAGGCCAGCGGTGAGTAAAGCCAATAGAGCCAACCCTCCCAGTGATCCGCCGACAATTTCTTTGGTGAAGTCTGGTTCAGGATACACTTCTACCTCTGCCTCAATCTAAGAGATGTAATGACAGAATGTGGATCAAATTCAATCTCTTTTAAAACACAAATAAGTGAAACAATGTGTAATCACCTTGCGAACAGGAGGGTTGTTATTAGACCCTGTTGAAAAGAAGATGTACTGGCTTCTGTTGTACTCCAGAGTAGCTGTGCTGGTCAAGAGGAATTTGGCAGATTGAAGTCCAATCTGTTTGAGAAAAAATGGGGAGTGGGATGAGCCTACTGGTTTTGATCTTTAGAGCTGTTAAATTTCATTAGAAAATAATTATTTCTGAAGATGCAACGAAGATATTTTATCACGATATAGTCACTATCAGTTGCAATCAGAATACTTCCAAATGCAGCCCTTAAAATGCACATAGAATGTAAACTCATAAATCCATTTGTAAAATATTATACAAGCACATTATTTAATTTACCTGCTCTATCCATCCAGAACTGAGGTTGGCAGAGATTTGGTACATCTTACTCTCCAGTCTTCCCATGAACCTACTGCACTTGAACACTCTGCACCTGGCTACAGAACAGTCCTGTTGGTGATTAAAAGAAGACAGAAAGCAGAGAAAGCTGTAATCAGGTCTGCAAACTCCAGTAGGATGAACAAATAGTAGTTACCTGGATGTAACTCCAGTTCAATGAGCACATGCGTAGCTCCACCGCCTCGACACCCTGAGACTGATCTTTGCACTCACTGCCAATCAGGAGTCAGCAACCACCCTCTTTAAAGCACCAGCTATTCATCTCGCTTTTGAACTCTGCAACAGGAATAGACCAAGAGCCTGGGCCTCTGAAGTCAGAGGTAGAGCTGTAATCGGGCCTTAAAAGTTAGGCCCGACAAGGAGCCCGACAGAATTTGGCCCGAACCTGACAAGTACATTTTGACTGACAGCTTTTTAAAAAACTGTCAGTCAAAATGTCAGTTGAAATGCATCAGCTGACTGCTCATTTACCACGCAACCCGGAGCACAAGCCCGAACCTGGCCCGAGCCCGTGTAAAATGATAGAAATGAAGACCGAAACCCGTCGGTTCGGGCAAAGATCTTCAGCTCTAGTCAGAGGCAGGTAAAGCAGGATCCTGCCTTAAATGTAATGTGTCTGGACACCCCCTCCAAATAAAACAACTATTTTGATCTACATGAATCATGAGGGTGCCATAGTTTTCATTCAAAACAGCAAATTTACAGTTATGTGTAATGTAATAATTTCATTTAATGTGCATATAACAAATGTACATTTCTAAATCTTTAATTAGTCTAGATTCTAACTCATAGATGGTAGAGGCATACTTACCACTAACTTATTTTTCTGTATCTGAGGAACAAAATCTCTCACAACAGGTTCTTCATCTCTGTCACTTTGGCAGTCTGTTAACTGAAACAGAACCAATTCATGTCAGTTTAACAGAGAACAAACCACATAACCACATCCATCCATCCATGAGGTTATTTTTGCTTTAACAGCTAGAGTTGAAACATGTTTGGGGTTCGGTAACAATGAGATCCCACATGTGTTACCTGCAAGCCGCTCGAATCCACCCAGATGTCTTTATCACCGAGCTTTACTGGCACCCTGATGACCACAGTGAAATTCAGTGCTCTGATATCATTTGCAACCTAAGAGAGAGGAAGAAAAGAAAAGGGTGGCAGGTATTAAACAGACTAACTGAGCACAAAGGGAAATCTGAATCTAGTAAATGAACATTAAAATATTTACTGCTATTACGATATGAGAAGATATTTTACCACAATTGATTGTTGGACTGGTTTCTTCAAATCATTCTTTCCAAAAGTGAAATTGTTGTAGCTGAGGGAACTAAGCAGACATATTAAACATTTGATAAATATTGGGTAATAAAATGTCCAATAAAAATATTATTACTTTTAAAAATATTTTATTTTGTTTCACATAAAACAAACCTAACCTGTCAATTTTAACAAAAATGCTGTATTTCACATCAATCTCTTTCATTTTGTAGAGTTCGCTTGAGCTGGAGTGCTCCTGATTCCCACTAAAAGAGAGGTGAAATTATTTGTACAAATGGTAATAGGACTATTGCACACACACACACTTGCGTATTGTTGTGCTTACAGCCAAGCAGTTCTACAGTACCTGGTAGCATTTGCAGTTACAAAAATCCTACTGTCAAGTTGACTATTTGTTTCGATACCATAGGAGACGATAAAGAAATCCTAAAATGAAATGAATGAGAGAGATCAGATTGCCACTTCTTTTCACCAGACTGTCTCTGCAGCAGTAGGCTACAAATAACAAACCTTTGAGTTGCTCTTGAAAATAGGCTTGTCAACAGTGCAATCTGTCTTTCCCCGCGATAAGCCATCTTCACTGTCCAAGGAGTTGCACTCAATTCTTCCCTTAATTAAAAAATTTAAAATACCAAAGCTCATATTAACCGTAATGGCTGTGTGACCCGAGAGTGACCAGGGATGAATTGAAACTGACTTGATTCTGACACCTTACCTGCAGACTTGTGAACTTCCTATAGGAGAGTCCGACTGGGTATGTGAGAATGACATGGCTGTTGTAGGAGTTTTCCCCATTGTTCTCCACTGAGACGGTGACATGCAGCAGTTCATCAATGCCCACTTTGACCTCTAAGGATCTGACAGATTATGAGGAAAGAGAAGGTGAAGGAAAACAAGACAGATTCTACAGCCATGCTAACAGATCTGTGAGGCTTAAGTACAGCGATCCTTTGAGCTAAATGCTAATGTCAGCATGTTTGCTATCTCAGTTTAGCTTGTTAGCATGCTAACATGTGCTATTAGCACAAAACACAAAGGTATGCTGAGGCTGAAGGGAATTTTATTTAGTTTTTTTAGGTATTTATACCAAAGAATTGGAAAAAATTCAAATTTGACTTGATGATGGCGCCAGATGTAACGTTTAAGAATCACAGAAGTGATTACAATTTATCCTGATGGGGATATGAATATGTGTACAAAATGTCATCACAATCCATCCAATAATTGTTGAAGAATTTCATGTAAAAGCACACAAAAAGCCTAACGGTGGTGCAGATAGGACAGTCAGGATACATCCTCTGGGAACCATGAATATCTGTACATCATTAGTTGCCAATCCACCTACCAGATATTGAGATATTTCAAAACTAAACTTTGACATGGTGATGGTCAGTGTTGCCACAGTTACTTTGAAAAAGTAATCTAATTACTGATTACTGCTTACTCCTTTAAAAAGTAACTTAGTTAGATTTTAAAAGTAACTAAGTTAGATTACAAGTTACTTTATTAGACAACACCCTCGCCGCCTCAACATAAAAATGGCAGCTGGTTTTGCCAACACTCACTTTATTGGAAGTGCATTTTTAATAGTAATGTCAAGAATGTATCGCCAAACATTTTAAGTTGAAATTAAAAACTATCTCCTGAAAAAATACGTTTTTATAAAAAATAAAATAATTCCAGACTTTCTTGAAGTCACTTAACATAAATACTTGTTTTTGACGAAGTCCAGCTGTTGTTGTTTGGGTGATGGGGGGCCTTCTGCTCTCTGCTTCGCACCACCTGCTGGGACTCTCTCTGTAAGTCTCACCGTGCAGTGCTGCGACTCCAAAGGTTTCTTTACATTTCTTTACACTTTGTCTCCACCGAGTGTACAACGAACCTTAATATTGCCACCTTTAGCTGACACAAACTCAAAATAGTGTCTGTATTTCCAGCTATAAAACGCGCATCTCTCTCCTCCCTCCATTGTTGTTTCCATTTGTGTCGCTGCTTGATGTGTTATTACACGTGACGTGAACTGTGCTCAACACACCCAATTCCGGCTTCACTTTTGTAACTCACCTGGTAAAGTTGAAATCCACTTTCAGGCTATCTACACAGTTGTTATCAGTGCCGCAGTTGATCTCGAACCCTAACTGTGGAAGACAGTATGCGGTAAACCATATTTGTTCAGAAAGAGTAACAAACAACTGACAAAGACATGGCTGCCTATTTTCAATGATCAATTATGTGGAAACTATTAAATTGATTCACAACAAGTAGTGGTATAAGGAAAGCTGTTTTTCTTTGTTTCAAAAAGGCTAGGTGTTACTCCCCTCGAAACTGCCCTTGACGGCAGCTACACTAGGCTTTGTTGTTCAGTTAATATCCTGACAGACAATGAAGACCAAATGTAAGAAGTACTAGCAAGTGAAAGAGAGTGTCTTTGAAGATTACTTACAGGATAAATGGTTGTTGTCTGAGCCTGCAGGGCGAGACTTGGGCTGAGACCTTTGTCAGAAGGTACACCGTCAAAGGTGAATCTGAGTTCATTATAGAGTGCATTGAGAGCATCGTCTGGACAAGCCTGCAAAAAGAGGGCACTATTGTGAAATACTATTTGTCAAGGGCATAAAACATGGGATTGTTCAGTATGAGAGAGGCTGTGGTTTCCACATTGAACTTCTGTGGTTTAAAGTAATGTTATTCTAAAGGCCAAAAACACTGCCAGTCCAACAACTCACCACAACAAAGAATGTCACACTGGTGCACTGTGGCCGTTGCAAGTCAAGATCAAATGATCCAGTCCGCACTCGTTGTTTCTCATTAATGTAAGCTCGGTTGTTTGGGACCTTGCGGGTGGCATCCAGCGTTAAAGTATAATTAATCCTTGCTTGAGCTGGAATTGATTAGAGTTTCATTTAAAGTTTACTCATGTATGCAAATACAAGAATTTAAATGAATGGACAGTGGAGAATCAGGAACCTTTGGTAACTATAGAGTGTCTGGTCATGGTAAAGCAGATTTGAGCTGTGTTCTCCAATGGTGTTGAGCAGTCTGGGTTTTGAGTAGGGATTTGTTTTGGGGTAAATGATACCGCAGCTTCTACCATTACTATAGGCTTTGATCTGAAATTGGACAGGGCAGGAAAACACATATAACAATAACTTTTGGCTTTGTGATCAATAATCCAACAGAAAACAAAGCTGACAACTGGTGTATCTTATCTTAGCTGTCTGATACAATCCATTATTGGTAAACAGTTCTGTCCTACATTGGTACAAAGAGACTGAAGCAAAGCTAAGGTTTAGTTACCCCTGAAGGTGTAAACATGATGGGTATAAACCTATGATTGTATGATCACACTAAGGGTGCAAATTAACACAAATGGTAGAATTACACGAGATGACAGAAGCATCTTGGACTTACCTGAGTAAGACAACTATTCCCTTTGAACCCACAGCTAAGTCGGGCAGACTGTCCCCACTAATGTCAAATGACGACTGACTGATCGACATGCCGAAGAATTTCAGTCCTGACCAGACTTCAGAGCCAGCAATTCTCTATGTAAATGGAAATATTTAATTAACCTTAAAGAAAATTATATAGATATAGATATTTATATAAAATACAGTGACAAATATAAAGCCATACATACTGGATCTATTAAATCTTCTTTGTCACTTATTTGATCTTGCTCACCTGTGAGTAAGCAGAACTGATTCTTCCTCCTCCTTCGCCGTGGAATATATAAATGCTGCCTTGACCGTCATTCTCCAAAGGTGCTCCAATGGCCAAATCACTGAGACCATCTGTGTTAAGATCAGGCAGTACAGCAAGAGTAGACCCAAACCTTCCTTTGACAGATACCTTCCCTCTCACTTCTGATGGAGAATCTAAGTGACACTCGACAGTCTGGTGAAAACATAAGGATGAGAGTCAATGTTTGCTATGTCATTAAACAAATAGATTAATTTAATGGCACTGCACAAAATCTTCATTTACCCAACCAGTTAAGCTGCAAATGTAAACTCTTCCCTCTCTATCAGCGTCAAGGTACATAGGGGCAGATATGAGGATTAGGTCAGTGTAGGAGTCCCGATCCAGGTCCATGGCACAAACCTCTGCCCCAAAATATTCACCACTCTGAAACTGTGTAAGCAACAAATTATCAATAAAAATAATTACATAAAAGAAGGAAACAACGGTTTTCATTTAAGAATATAATAAAATAAATATATAAAAACCTAATTAAAAATAAATAAAAATGTAATCACAAACACACACCTGCCATGGAAAGGGATCAATCTTTTGATTAATGCCGTTTCTGTAAACTGCCATCACAACTCCTCGGTGTTGATATCTTGGAGCACCAACAATTGTCAGTGGGCCATGCCTTGTTTTAGCAACTGCCATGGAGTAACCTAGAATTCAAAAGTCAAGCCCATGCCTAAGTATCCAAAGGTTTGACCAACTGTGGACAAATTGTACATATTTTGCTGATTTTTTTAAATGTCAGTTAACAAAATATTATCAATACCTCTATGGGGAACAAAGTTGAAATCTACATATTTCAGGAAATACTAATTACAAATAATACCTTATTTGTTTAATTTAACAGAATTTAAAAAAAACTTGCTTTGTGTCACCCCTTAACCTTCTAGGTCAAAATACTCTTTTATTGTCTTGTGTGCAATGGTGGAAGAAGTATTCAGATCCTAAGTACTAATACCATACTGTGAAAATACTCCAGTACAAGTAAAAGTCCTGCATTCAAAATCTTACTTAAGTAAAAGTATGTAAGTCCTGTCAGGGATATATTTTTATATATGATGTTTCTGGATTAATATTACAGCTGTATTAACATGTATGTTGTATTTTACTGCTGTAGATGTTTAAGGTTGAGCTAATATTAACTACTTTATATGCTGTTGGATAGTTTAATCTACAGCATTGCTTCATATTCTCAAGTAAAATACCTCAAATTAGTTACTTTCCACCACTGCTTGTGTGCACTGCATATTTGGGATCAGACTTTCCCGGAAAGAATTTGTAAAACCATTGCCAACCAATTTCTACATTAGCTGCACTTCCAGGATTTCTTGATATCTTACTGGCTTCTGCATCTTCTGCACCACTCTGAATCATAAAATATCTACTAACAGGTTTAATGGTGGTGTGGTATTTATTTCTTTAAATTGTTCTTAATTTACCGATATACGTAACTTTGGTGACTGATGTCTTGTTTTTATTGAGAAGATGATTCAGTGTAATTTTGAGAGAGAAGATGGATCTATTTTTTTAAATGCAGTCATTTTTGTAATTTAACATGTGACAGAAAACACACAAGGAAAAAAATACAGAGATGCCTTCAAACATTTGCCTTTTTCCTGTCCCTTTCTCAAACTCGTTTTTGAGCCATGTGATTTCTAAAAGATGGGAGGAAGGATTGCAGTAGAGCAGTTCATGAACACATGATCACATCGATGTGTTAGTTTGTTATTACTGTCATATTCTTACCCAAATAACTGTCAGGCTCTAAATACAGAGGCTCATAGGAGCTCTCCTTTGTGCCTTGGGTTGTGTATTGTTGGTAGCCTCCCTTCCACTCGTTGGCACCGACAATAGCCATCTGAAATCCCTGCAATTTAGACAGAAATGTAAAGAAAATATGTTTGCCACAAAACATCAACCAAAGAAAAGGCTAAATTAATCATACATTCAAAATCTGGATTCTATATAAGTGTAAGTATGTGTATGTTTCTAAAATGATATTGTCTAGTGAATTTCTGGTGATTTTAATTACCCCAGGCACATAAGCTGCACTGAAACCCTCTTGAGACATTTCCATTTTCAGTGACTCTCCACTTGATTGAGATCCTGTAACAGCAACATAAATGAACACAATCATTTCTTAATGCAGGATGAGACAGTTGCATTAATACATTTACTGACTGAAACAGTATGTAGTTTTATTATGGCTCAATATGGCAATTGCTAATGATTATTTGTTAAAACAGTGTTTGAGTATTTTATTATATATTCCTTTTCACTAATGTATAAGGACTGGATGGTCAGCTTGAAATGAAAGTCTCCAATAAAAAACATAAAACTATTCATTGTTTACTTTCTGGAACTAGAATTTACAGTAATTTCAACTAAAAGAGCAAAAAATCATTTTAATCTGTTCCATCCATCCATCCATCTTCTACCGCTTATCCGGGGCCAGGTCGCGGGGGCAGCATTCTGAGCAGAGACGCCCAGACTTCCCTCTCCCCAAAAACTTCCTCCAGCTCTTCTGGGGGAATCCCGAGGCGTTCCCAAGCCAGCTGAGAAACATAGTCCCTCCAGCGTGTCCTAGGTCTTCCCCGGGGCCTCCTCCCGGTTGGACATGCCCGGAACACCTCCCCAGGGAGGCGTCCAGTAGGCATCCGGAAACAGATGCTCGAGCCACCTCAGCTGACTGCTCTCGATGTGGAGGAGCAGCGCCTCTACTCTGAGCTCCTCCCGAGTGACCGAGCTCCTCACCCTATCTCTAAGGGAGCGCCCAGCCACCCTGCGGAGGAAACTCATTTTGGCCGCCTGTATCCGGGATCTTGTCCTTTCGGTCATGACCCAAAGCTCATGACCACAACCATAACGGCCGCCCCGACCAGAACCATTCGGGTTCTGGTCGGGGCGGCCGTTCCTCCCAATCACACCCCTCCAGGTATCACTGTCGCTGCCCACGTGAGCGTTGAAATCCCCCAGTAGAACAACGGAGTCCCCGGTCGGAGCACTTTCCAGCACCCCTCCCAGAGACGCCAAGAAGGTCGGGTACTATACACTGCCATTCGGCCCGTAAGCACAAATAACAGTGAGAGACCTATCCCCGACCCGAAGGCGCAGGGAAACGACCCTCTCGTTCACCGGGGTGAACTCCAACACATGGCGGCTGAGCTGGGAGGCTATGAGCAAGCCCACACCAGCCCGCCGCCTCTCACCGCGGGCAACTCCAGAGTAGAGAGTCCAGCCTCTCTCGAGGAGTTGGGTTCAAGAGCCCGACTATGTCTAGTCGGTATCTCTCAGCCTCCCGCACCAGCTCAGGCTCCTTCCCCCCCAACGAGGTGACATTACCATGTCCCTAGAGCTAGATTCCGTGTCTGGGCATTTTAATCTGTTATGGTAAGTTTACATCTTTACCTTCGATAGAGAAGATTTTGTCCTGCAAATTCTGTCTTATTATGTCAAGGGCTCCAAAGCTGCTCACTTGAAACACATAGTTTGCTGAGGGAGAAGATGCAATGGTGTCCAGTTCCCGTTTTGCTTCCAGTTTAGTAAATGCTCTCCCCACCTAGGGATGTTGAGAAACAATGTTGGAGGTGTTGTACTTTGCAACATAATTGATTTGCTTGTTTGAATGTAAAATACTGGCTCCATTTATATTCATATGTTGTTTTTTTGATGCTGTAAAAGTTCTGTATCATTAATTCTTCTAAACTTTGGAATGTAAACAGTATAAAGCAGTCCAAAGATTCAAAAAATCTGACAGTTTGTGTCATGCAGAGCCTTGCATGTAATCAACAAAATCTCTTAGTTAATTCTGAATTTTACAGGAAGCCAATGGAAGGATGCAAGAACAAGGGTATTTTGGCTGATGGCTAGTTCTAGTTAGCAGCCTGGCAGCTGCATTTTGGGCCAACTTTAAATGGTTTAGAGCAGCTTGACTGAGACATATGTGGAGGGAATTACAATAATCTAGACAGGAGAAAATGAGTGTGAATTAATAGATCCATATCTGTGGAAGATTAAAACATCTGATTTTAGCAATATTTCTTAGCTAAAGAAAACAGGTCTGGATGAGCTTTTTAACATGATGGTCAAAAGCCATATACTGGTCCAAGATGATTCCAAGATTCTTAACAGTAAATTTGATATTAGAGTAAAATGGTCCAATAAACTGATCAACTGCAGTGGCAAAGTCATTGGGTCCAATAAAAAGAACCTCTGTTTTTTCAGGGAAAATAATGGTCATTATGTTGTGGGGGTGTTTATCTTCAGGACAGGAACATGGCAATTGGTCAGGATTTAAGGGAAAAGGTATGCTGCCAAGTACACCCAATTATTGATGGAAATATGTGGCCCTCTCCTAGACAGCTGAAGATGGGCAGGCGGTTCACCTTCAAGCATTGCAATGATCCTAAACACACCCCAAAAACAAGGCAGTGGCTTAAGGATAGGAAAGTGAATGTCTTTGAGTGGCCAAGTCAGAGACCTGACCTAAATCTGATAGAAAATCTATGGATGGACTTGAAGGGAGCAGTCCATCAGCACTTATCATGAAATTTGACTGAACTCGAACAATTCTGCAAGGAAGTATAGTATTATTTAGTAAATAATATTCCCTAATCTAGTTGTGTAAGGCTAGTAGACAAACCCATGCAGAATGATGGCTATAAATAAAGAAAAAGTATTACATCAAAGAACTGATCACTTTTCATTGATCAACATCAATTTTTATAAATTTTTCTAAACTGTTGCCTTTTTTTCATTAGTTGAATGGTGTTGGGGAAAAAGGTCTAAATAAAGCTGTTTTTAATGGGAATAAATTTGAGGTTGTAAAAGTAAGACACAAAAAGGACTATTTCAAAGGGGCATAATGATTTTCCTTAGGCAAAAACACACACACACACACACACACACACACGATACAACTTACCCCAATAGCAAATCGAACTATATTTTTATTTTCAGCTAATCTTGCTGCATTTGGCAATTCATTCCGGTCATTAGATTCTCCATCCGTAATGACTATCAGAATCTTCTTCACATTTGACCTGGAACCGGTAGACTGGGAGAAGACTTCATTGCTGTCAAAAGAAAAAGCTGCTTTCAATAAATGTTATTGTACTACATTACCTTTTGCAGTGTTAAATATTACATTAAATTCTAAGTTAAGAAAATCTAAGAACCATATTATTTACTTTCTGTTACAATAATCAGCATGAGGTGATAGATCATACATTAGCATCATGACGACACTTACACAACACGTTTGATGGCAGCAGCTGTGAAAGTGGCTCCAGTTAACTGTCTTATACCATCAATTTGAGTTTCCCAAGTATTAGCATCAAACATGTCAAAGTAATAATGGATGATGAATTGGGAGGAGAACTGGGCAATGGCAAACTGCAAGAATAGAAGAAAAAATGTAAATATGTATTCAACATTCAAATGATCCAATAAAGATAAAGCTCTTAGGCTGTGGAGACAATAAAGGAATGTACAACAGTTATATGTAGGGCAGAGGGGTATTTGGTAGATGTTTGGTAGACTATTTAAATCTGGCAATTGCTAATTTCCCTTCCTGTAATGGTGGCTATTGTAAAAATCTATTTTTCTATTAAGAAGATATTATGGTTTGGTTTACTAAGTGGATGGTCCAAAGGAAATATGATTAATGCTTGGGAGAGGGGGCCTTTCTTTAAAAAACACACACAAAGAAATTGCATACAGTTCCTAAGGATGCGAGTGTGAACACAATCCTACCTTTGTATCTTTTCCCAGGAATGAGCGGACCAGATTTTTCACAAATATCTTCATTCTCTTAAAATCGCTTGCGTCTACGCTGCCTGAGCCATCCAACAGAAATGCAATGTCTGCTTGGGTTCGACACTCTGTCAAACAGAAGAGATGGATTAACGTCTGAACAGTCTTTCAAATTTGTACAGCTCATTCTATTTGTTAACATTACACAGGGGTATATTGTTTGTCTGCTTGTTCCAGTGCTCAGGTGTACTGTTGCCTCTTGGCAAGGTGCGGTAATGCTCAAGATATTTACCTTCAAGAGAAGAAGGCAAAGGAGCTCCAACATTATCAGAACGGTCTATCTGCCAGCATACACCATTGTACATGGTGATACTTTTGCAGTCCTTTGGGATAGTTGGACCACATACCTGAAATGAGACACGGTCAAGTCCTGATTAATAGATAATGGGGTTGATTCTTTTTCTGTCCCTAAAAAATACATTTTTCAAGCTGCAAAATGACTGTTTCGCTGGTAGAGAGAGAAAGAAAACTTTTAAGAGGATTTTCCCTGACTTCAGCATTGATATTAACAAGGTAGTGTGAATGGTTTCACTTTACTGGCTCACCATAGTGTTTTGTGTCGTGGGATCACTTGTCATTGTCAAACCAAGGGACATGTTGACTGCAAAATTTGGCACTGCATTAAAACATTAATACGTAATGTTAAAACAGTCGTTCAAGACACTTTGTGATAGCAACCCGACAACATTCTCAGTGACCACTACAAACCACAATACTTCCCTATGTGATTTGATAACTAATAGCAACATTAGCCAGTTCCATCTCACTGTTCCCAAACTGTACAGCAGTATCCCACTGCCTTTTCTGGCCTGTAGCCATGGTCCCTAAACTCTCATGACCAAGGCAATTATAATATAACTTGACATATAGTATACTTTTGTACTGTTTTTGCAATTTTCAAGTGCATTAAATACAAATTATTTCCATTCTAACATTTACTGTACTATTGAGTCCTAAAGTGGTGATATATTAATTGTTCTAATAATAAGTAGAATAATATTTTTCTGTTTCTATTATCTGTTGGCAAGTTAAGTCAACATACATCTTGAAGGATGAATAACTTAAAAGTACCTTTCCTAGAAATATCCTGAAACCATATCTATCAGGTGATCCACATAAGGTTCTGACCCGATTTTTTAAAAAACTTTTAAGAATCTCCTCTCAAGAATCAATAACCAACCCCTAATGCTTATTATTTTTAAGGACAACAGGTAATAGGAATCCTTGCCTTTAATTTAGCCTGTATCATTTAAGTTTAGTTTATATGAAGCATTTGGAAAAGAGTAGTTGCTTACATCGAACTGTTAGTTTGTTGCAGGACTCGGTGGAGCACTTATATATTTGCCCCCTTTCATTTGATGAATACTGTGCAAGGGGCGCACTGACCAGCAAGCTGAGGAAACAAAACCAGACATGTGAAAGAGCTTGTCTGGTGAGCGCAGTGTAGCTAAATCAATCGCAAATGTACGTGCTTGGTTCCTCATTACTGTAAGACACACACAATAGAAATGCTAGTTGAGAAAAAAAAACTGATTACAACCGACCTGAAGTAGAAGACATTTGGCTATTGTGAACTCATATTCATAACAACAACCAAGCTTTGACTTACTCTGATTGTCTCTGTACCACCTGGTATCCAAAACCTGCAGCATCATTTTTCAGGATCTTCCAAGCCACAGGTTCGATATTAAAACAAAGTGCAGCTTTTAACACTGAGGAATGAAGAAGAAAGAACCAAACCATTTTTTTTCTGATTTAAAGCCACCTTATGTAAAATGTTATTATAGCAACTTCAATATTATTCTGATCGCATTTGTCTTAGTTTGTTGAAAATGTATCATCTATGTCTGCATTTATAGGGTGTAGTTGTGTGAATTGATGCCTGCCATAGTGTCTTTTTTTGATAATACTACTAGGGAGAGCCAAAGTCAGACATTTTCTAATTCTAAACATAGTGGCCCTAAAGAATTATTAATTTAAAAAAATATTCAAGATTCAGTTATCTGCCTTTCATGAACAACAGAAACAAGACTGTTTTTACATATGAAATACTGAGACTTAAATGTTAAGATACACTTTCCATGGCAACATGTAGGAGGTCTTCCTTCTATATTTCCTGAAATTGAGTGATTTTTGTTGCACAAATGAAGCCTTCCTTTTTTCCTTTTTTGGTCAATATGATGCAAAATCTTTGACTGACTAACAAGTTACTTCCTCATGGAAAAAAACATAAAAGGTTACATTGTGTGATCAGAGGCTACAAAGGCCTAGTGGATATACATAACAAATGGACAGATTGATAATAATTTAGTTTCTTACATTCAGTTACACAGGTGGTTATGGGTCAAGGAATGAGTATTGAGTTTTAGGTGTTATTAGTGCCAATGTGTAACTACTTATAAAGCACTTTTTTGCAGTCTTCCCCCACCAGTCTTGACCAAATTTGTTACTTGACATATTTGGATGACCCTGACAAACAGTAATATGTTTTTTTTGCATATCATAATGTGTTCCTGTAATTATTTGCCAGACACTTGCAGGTGTGAACTATTTGTTACAATCTTTCAAAATTCTTCCAAACATATCCAGAATTTGATGGCATTTTACCACCAACATATGTGTATATGCCGATAAGACTATTATTGTTATTGCTATTATTTTTTTATTAATATTATTAGCACTATAATAACCATTACGATTACTTTACATCTCTATGTGGAACTTGCATTGTGTAAGTTTCTACCCCCACCACACCCCACCCCACCCACAGTATTTATTTTTACAATACTTGCAATTGAATTGTAACTGTACAAAACCCTAATGTTTCATGGCAGGATTTAGGTATTCTTCAAAAATCAATGAAAACGTTTTCTACTATTCAAATATAGACTTTATAGGACTGCGTTGGGGAAGCTATGTTTAGGGTCAGGAACATACACTGATGTAGGTAGATTCACAGAGAGGAAATACAGATGTGGACATGATCAGCTTAACTGTTTTTCTACATATAGTTATTACAGTCATTCTTTTTTTGGCTTTGATGGATTTTAAAATAACACAAATAATAATTCATGATAATGTTACTCTGCTTTCAGCATGCTATAGGAACATAACTTACAGCTGATGAAGATACTGTAAATGTAATAAAATGTCACTAAATGAAATGACAGGATAAGATTTTCACTGCTGGCACAAATATTTATAGAGTCAGGAAGACTTGGAAGACAAAATCAGGAGGTTTAAACGTGCCTTACCTGACAAGAATACCGTAGTAGTTATTATCCAGTTCATTGTGATACTCCCATGGAAAATATTAAAAGTATGATGTATTCTCTGAGCTTATACAAATGAATTCGGAAACTACTCGTGCTTTCTGGCGACCTAGTACCCACGACTGAAACTGCAAGGAGGGAGATGTTGAAAGTGAAATGCAGAAATCATAAGGTGACAGCTCAAAGCTAAGGCTGCCAGTTAGAGGAACTCTTATGTAGGAGGGGTTACAATATTTACAAACACCTTCTATTTTATATGAGCACACTGTGTTGTCACCTGATTGCACAAAGCATTGTTTGAATTTGATTCATACCACAACACTTCTAATAAAGAATTTATTTGCAAGTTAGTTTCAGAGCAACCAGATTAAACTTCCCATAATGATAAATAATGATTAAAATAATACATAACAAAATAAAACATTAACCCAACTCTCATTGGTATATTTAGTGCTGAGAAAAACAAGGAAGTGGACGTTAGACACTGATGGTAGTTTTCATCAGATCGTAAAAATGTTTTCATCACTTTTGTGACAATATTCACAGCAGCAAGAAGGCCTACTGAGCATTCAGCTGTAATATATCTTATGTATAAATTGCCTACTTTTCTTGAGATATTAACATGGTTCCTTTATCCAGCCCAATCGGGTAGAGAGAGGAAGTACAATTTCATATCATGAACACATCTGAATTTATTATCCCAACTTCACCAAAGAAAGATAATCATTCACCAAAGTACTGTTCAGACAAGCCTCCTCATGAAAGAAGCCTAAAAATAAAAAGTTCCATTTCTCCTTTTTGCTTTACTTCCTCTGCACTGTCGCATCCCATCTGTGAGATAAAATATTTGATAGTGTGACAATTTTATAAGAGGCAGGCACTATGAGTTTGTAGAATAGTATGTGATGACTGTATGTCTATTGTTGGACTTTCATATGATTTTGAAATACAAAAAATATTGTAGGTGCCTACTGTGAATGTGAAACCATCAACTTTATGTACTGTGACTTGGATTATGGTGCCATGGGTATTTCACTAATGGAACAAATGGGCTGATTGGATAAAGATTTTGTATCTTTATGTCATGAATAGTAAGACCGGCCTACTCTATCAAAAGCTCACTGCTCTCTCACTGTGTGAGAGAAAAAACACACTTTGATCATCTAAAAAAACAAAAACTGAACACTTCCTGATAGATAAGAGAAACCAAGTGACCCTGCTTATTTTGCGTCCTTGCCACAACTCTGCATGTTGTCCCAGTAAGCCCACAGTAGCCTCTGTTCAGGAAGTGAACCTATTTCCTCCAACTGCTCACAAGTGATAGCTTGTACTACTTTCAGCCCAACCCAAAGCCTAATGCTCGGACCATCTCCGTGGTGCAGAATTTCTCATCTTTTCAAATGTGTGACTTGTGCTTTCTGGCAACCTGTCTGAGTGAGAAAATTAAACAGATAGGCCTATAAAGTGTTGTGCAACTTGACTATGTGCATGCGCAACCTTTGCTAAGCTCACCAGTCGAACCTTTCCTGTCGAGCAAAGACGAAAGGTCATGAAAAGGTCAAGGATCAGCGCACTGTGTTGCTGTGTCTGGATTAGATTTCTAAGGGCAGGTTAGCAATGTTGTCACATGATCTACAAGCCTCTGTGTGTGAGCGTGTGTGTGTGTGGGTGTGTTTGTGTGTGTGTGTGCTATTACTACATACTGCAGATACCCCAAAGTTATCTTCCTCCACATACCCTTTCAAATGACCTCTGGGTGCTGAGATGTTCTTCTCTGTTGAGACAGCAAATTTTAAACTACCTCCACTTGAATAGTGTATGAAATCTAAACTTTTATTTATTACAACATACAGTCATAAAAAAGACTTAAACTAGGGCGTACAGGGTGCAGGGATGTTCTTGGAAAATGCATAATTTTGTTTTGTTAATTTTGGAACACTGCCATCAATGTAAGGCTAGTTCGCCCATGTCATCCTTGATCAAATATTTCTAGGTAATATTTTCTACCCATCTACCTACCTATTTGTACTATACCTTCATACCTCATTTCTACTTTTCTTTCCCCTTTACTTCTCACCCTAACTGTCCCTCACTCTGTCGCTTTCTCTGCCATTCACTGAAACACTCTTTGCCCTTTCACTGGCTGCTCACCACCGTGTTACTCCAGTCCTAGTCTCTCTGAATGTCAGGAGCCATCTCTGGTTGCGTCCTGTTCTTTTTATAGCTGGACAGCTGAAATGTGAGGGGTCACAATGGGAGGATAAATACAAGGCACAGCAGGCTAGAGGGGTGTCGCAGAAGAAGGGCAGATCTCTCCTTCCCTCTCTCTTCTCTCAGCTCTCCTCTTAACCTCAAAGGTAAATGAACACAAATTTTGATTGGCAACAATGAGCTAAATGGCTTATTTTAATGGGCTTTTTGTGCTACCTGTTGAATATTTTGTTCTTGTAAAGCATGAGGTGCATGACCTTAAAAGAGATGTTTCACATAAGAGAGATGTAATGTTTCACCTATTCTTATAGCTCAAACAAATGTGTGGTTACTGTGACAGCTAGAGCTATATGAGTGTCACATTTCACCTACAGACCTATGTCCTCTTACTTACTTATGTGTGATTAAAACAGACTATCTCAATGTTTTCAAAATTACATTTACTATTCAATAATAAATAGCTTCACTTGCACTGTAGTTATGCGTCTCCCTCAGCATTTTGCATTTTCGCATGCAGTATACTATTGTTACACAACACAGTAGTTGCCATTACTAAGCCGTTTAGCTTATGTGTCCTACGCCCTCCTTTATAAGATGCAAAGTTTCCACTGCATTGTTTCTGAGCAATCAGTAATGACTCAGTGGTTTGACTAAGCTCTTATTTATAACTGTCTAAATTTGTCCAGGCTGTCTGGTTATCTTCCTGTAGAGTACATGACTTCTGAACAGTGGGGTGTGAAGCTGTACACGTATCTTTTATCCAATGCCTTGTTGCTGAGCCATAGTGCTGTCATTGCCTTGCAGTAGTACACTGTTTATATTTAGTCCAGCCTATTGATAGTGGAGGCACAGACAGAGGGAGAGAGGGAGGTGTGGGGTAGAAGAGCAGGGAGGAGGACTGGGGAGGGAAGGGGAGGGGTAAGTGAAGAGGAAGTAAAAGGTCAAGGATAAGAGGGTAGAAAATAGAATAAGTCACCCACATGCTTGTCATGAAGGGTGGTCAGATATGTGGAGGATGGGGCAGAGGAGGGTGGAGGGCTCTCTGACACCAGATCCCCTCTGCTGCTGCATATTGTACCTGGGGAATAATGTGTAACCCCAGCACATAAAGTGCCTACTAGAGCAGTTATAGCTGCAACAAGTGTAGTTACATATTCAGGACACCAGCTGATTGTTAAAATGATAGACAGGAATATATAGTCAGCCGCTTGTTTCACCACTTCCTTCACACAGTCAACTGAATGTTCTGCTCATTCATCCACCATGTTCTCATGCATTTACAAAACACAACCTCAAATGTTGAGCTTTGCAGATTATGTTTTGATGAACCTTTGCCCTTGCACATTTGCATCGTTTTAATGCTGTGCCGTCCCTATTAGCCACCCACATATTTCTTACTATCTCATCCTTTGTCATCCTCTTCCTCCTATATAGAGTCAGGATGCCTCACGCATACCCGTTCCTCACTCCTGAGCAAAAGAAGGAGCTCAGCGATATTGCTCAGAAGATCGTCGCTCCCGGAAAAGGAATCCTTGCTGCAGACGAGTCCACCGGTAAAGAATTTCAAGAAAATGTATTTACTCTTTATAGTAAAAAAAAATCATCATTTATTTAGGATGGCCAAAATTCATCTGAAAAGGAAGTAGATTGACTCATTAAAATGTCTGCTGACTATAAAGCACACAACAGAGCTGGCAAGTGCAAATGTGATAAGGACGTTATTCAAAAACTGTGGGAAATAATCATGAACCCAGGATGTGTTTTTGACTGGCTTAAATGTACTGTTCTCAGAACTGAACCAGACATTTTCTGCAAATGCTCATACAAACACACCAGTGCAGTCCACAAATGGATCCACTTTTCATCTATCCTATATCTCCACAAACTCTAGGCAGCGTGGCCAAGCGCTTCCAGAGCATCAATGCTGAGAACACTGAGGAGAACAGGAGGCTGTACCGCCAGCTCCTCTTCACCGCTGATGACCGCATCAACCCTTGCATTGGTGGCGTCATCCTCTTCCATGAGACCATGTACCAGAAGACCGACGATGGCAAGCCCTTCCCCCAGTACCTCAAGGAAAGAGGTATGGTAGTGGGCATCAAAGTCGACAAAGGTGTTGTCCCCCTGGCTGGAACCAACGGCGAGACAACCACCCAGGGTGAGTGAAGAACAGATTTAAACATAAAGAGAGCAATGCGTCAACATCTTTTCATGCCTTTGTCTAACTCATCCGGTGTGTCCTCTCCCTCTTTCACAGGTCTCGACGGACTGTATGAGCGCTGCGCCCAGTACAAGAAGGATGGTGCTGACTTTGCCAAGTGGCGCTCTGTGCTGAAGATCACCCCCACCACTCCCTCAAAACTGGCCATCATGGAGAACGCCAATGTCCTGGCCCGTTATGCCAGCATCTGCCAGATGGTACGACACAACAGATAGATGCTGAAGTCAGTGTGGAGTCTTGACCGGTTTTCCACATCATTTTACAAGTTTCATGGCAATGACAAATTTATGTATAAAAGTTATCAATAGAAGAAGATTCCCTTTTAACAGTCTGTGTTGCTGTTATGTTTGCTTTAGTTTATATTTAAAACACAGAAAAGTAAATCACATAATAATAATAACAATAATGGATTACATTTATATTGCGCTTTATCTTGATACTCAAAGCACTGACAGTGAATGGGAGAAACTCACCTCAACATGTTGCACCTACCTGGGTCATCCACAGCAGCCATTGTGCACCAGAATGCTCACCACACATCAGATTGAAGACATAAAGCCAAATACAATGGGGGATGGTTATGTGGCCAGATGGAGAGGCCAGGGTTGGGAATTGTGCCATTTTGACACCGGGAAACCCTTTACTTTTAGCGTTAAGTGCCTTAGGATGTTTAATGACCACAGTGAGTCAGGACCTCGGTTTAACATCTCATCCGATGGACAGCATCTCCTACAGCACAGTGTCCCCATCACTGGGGCATTGGGATTTTTTTATTAGGACCAGAGGAAAGACTTCTAGTGGCCCACATACACCAGTTCTAGAAGCAACTTTGTTTTCCCAGGAGGTCTCCAATCCAAGCACTAGCCAAGGCTACACCTGCATAGCTTCAGTCATTCAGCAGAAACAGGGTAGGCTACATATTGGTATGGCTCCTGACATATAATTTGTCAGTGGTTCCAAAAGCTATATCACCTTCTATTGCAAAGCAGCATCAGTGCAGCAAAAAGCAGCATCAGTTTTTGGCGTAACCAATACAATTAGTTATTTATACCGTTTGAGCTTCAAAACCCCAGAACAAGCCAATTTGAATATTTTTGCACTACAGAAAGACATTTTATTTCTGATGTTGGTATAGAAATGTCAGTATATTTCAGATAATAATGCCAATTCACCTCAGCACTTCTTTCTCAGCACGGCATTGTCCCCATCGTCGAGCCTGAGATTCTCCCTGATGGCGACCACGACCTGAAGCGATGCCAGTACATAACTGAGAAGGTCCTGGCTGCCGTCTATAAGGCCCTGTCCGACCACCACGTCTACCTGGAGGGCACCCTGCTCAAGCCCAACATGGTTACCGCTGGACACTCCTGCTCACACAAGTACAGCAACCAGGAGATTGCCATGTCAACTGTTACTGCCCTGCGCCGCACTGTGCCCCCTGCAGTCCCTGGTGAGCTGGATGCACACAATAATCTCTTGTTGACATACACACATTTGCAAACTTTGCAGACTCAAAAAACTTAGAAAATCTTGCTTATTTCCATTAACATTTCATTTTTGACTAAATAGTCTGCATGACATTCACTCGAAGAGTGCATTGCTAAACTCTTGTGCTCCTCCTGTACAGGCATTACCTTCCTGTCTGGTGGCCAGAGTGAGGAGGAGGCCTCCGTCAACCTGAACGCCATGAACCAGTGCCCTCTGCACAGGCCCTGGGCCCTGACATTCTCATACGGCCGTGCCCTGCAGGCCTCTGCCCTCAAAGCCTGGGCTGGCAAGAAGGAGAATGGAAAAGCATGTCAGGAAGAGTTCATCAAGAGAGCTCTGGTATGTGTGAATAGAAATAAAAATGTTTATATAAAAAAGTGAAAGGACATTAGTGATGCTGTGGTAGAGTTCTCTTCAGAGAACTGTATGGTCTGTAGGCATCAAATGTAAGTACTGTATTGTGCGTTCATTAATACTGTCCTTTTTCACCTCTTACAGGCTAACAGCCAGGCCTGCCAGGGCAAATATGTTTCCTCTGTAAGCAGCACCGCCGGTGGAGAGTCACTGTTTGTGGCTAACCACGCTTATTAAGCATGGACACCGATCAATTCCCTCTCCACCTTCTTACCACCATTATTACGTCACCATAGAAAAGGCCATCCTCCCAGGAACCGCCTATGAAACTGTCTATCCACTATTGAACAGCACTTTTACAGCATCTTCGTAGAAAGCAAAAGAGAAATTTGAAAAAGAAAATGTTCCTCTGGGTTGTTGCTGTAGCTACGAGATTCTGAAAAAATGTTCTGCTTCCATTCCCTAACCTTTTATTTTTAAAGACCTTTTTCAGGTGAAGATTCCCACACTGTTTTTACACAACTTGTACTATTTTTGTCCTTGGTCTCAGTCCACCAAGTGCAGTATATGATTTATACTGGTACCATGGAATAAAATATTTACCCAAATTTGCTGCTTTACTTCCTTTGTTAGTCTTTGCACAAAAGGTCACATGCAAACAACAGTCAGAAGCTGGAGCCACTGTAGCATGAAAATTTTACTGCGACAGTGATAACGTTACAAGCTAAAGAAAAATATAAATGCTATGCTAACTGTGAGCATGCTAACATGCTAAAAATAAACATTGGCTTGTCAAAATGAAACTCTAGCTAAATGATTAAAAAACACGCACCTACTGCTGGCCTGTAAGGTGGTGAAAAGTTTCCATGACAACGAAGTTTTTGAGGTGGGAAAAAAACATGTATTTGAATAATAAGCTGCTTCTGTCTCAAATCTACCAAACTAACGGTTGAGCTCGTGAGCAGGTACAGTGCATTATGTGCAGCGACAGCCATGCATATTAAGAGAGCTCAGTGTCCTATGCTGTATTCTTATTTATTTCAACTTTAGTCTATCAAAATATATTTTAATGTGATCTTGCCAACAATTTAAGAAATGCCTGAGCACTGGTTTTATAGTGTGTCATACTCAATGGACCATACCCACAATAATCTGTTATGTTGTGGGTTCTTCAGTGTATATGTTGGGGTTTTGGGAGTGTGTTTTGTTTTATTCTGTCTGTTCCTGGACTGCTTTAGTTCTCCGAGTGTCTTGTGTTAGTTCTGGTCTTATTTTAAAATTGTTCATTTAGTTTATGTTTTGGCATTTAGTCTGGTTATTCCTGTTTTATTTTGGTAGGTGTCTGTCCCCCTGTCTCGTCTCACTTCACTTCCTGTCCCTGATTCCCTGATTGTGTTCACCTGTGTTTGTCCTGCACCTGTGCCTCGTTGGCTTCACCTCCCCTGAGTGTATTTAGTTCGTGTGTCTCCCTGTCTTGTCGTTGGATCATTGTTTGCCCTCCCATAGTATCTACCCTGTCTTCCTCCCGTTTGTGTCACTGCAGTCTCGTCGTGGTTCTTGTCATGTTCCTGGTTTCCTGCCTGTGTTCCAAGTTTGCCTGTTTATTCGCTGGTAAGCGCCAATAAAGACTCCACTCCCCAAGTGTTGTCTGCATTTGGGTCCTCCTTACCTCGTCAACTCCGTACATAATCATGCATTATGTCCCAATCAACTGATGTTGTTACCTATTTCCTTGTTTTAAATTACTGCATAAAGAATCTAAACAAAAACATTTTTCGTCCAGCACACAATTCCCTGTACTTGTGATAAAGATTACCTATTCACTCGCTATCTAAATTGACTGGAACTGAGGCCCTGTTCTGTAGGTTTTACTGGATCATCTGAGTCTGTCATGCTTAAGATGTAGATGGATTCCTAAGCACACTGAAGCTTAGTCTTTTCAGTTTTTAACATGATTACACGTTGCAAATCATACACCCAACCTAGCATGTTACCTCTCATGACTTAGTTTATCAGGATGTTGGGCTCATTTACATCTTATAAATCTGGAATATCATTTAAGAACAGTGTTTTCAGAAGAGGGTGGACTTTCTTTCCTGTGAGGTACTTTATATTATTGTCTACTATTTGGTGCATCTGAAGGCCCAGGTGTCTTTTTCCCCTACTAGACACACCATCACAGAACTCTATGACAAAGTACACATTAGGAGAAACTTTGTTTTAAATGTGAAATGGGCCTTCCTTATCTATTATTTAGTGCATCCGTCATGATACCACAGGTTAAATCATGTTTTGGTTACTTAAGGTTTCATGGTTTTAAGTTTGTTTTACTGTGGCGTTTCTTTTGAAATTGTCTGTTCGGTCTGGGTTTTGGTTTAAGGTTGGTTACTTCCTGTTGTTTTTGTAATTTACCCAGGCCGCTGTGGTAAGGACTCGACCGTGTACACGGGGCACACGCTCTACCAGGTGAGCTACGGGGTATCCCTTAACCAAGTATTTTTAGTCATTTTCTTGTGCAATTTTAATGTACATGTGATAAACCAGCAATTTTATACTTTTACTCCACCACATTTATAGTGTAGTTGCTGATTATTTTATAGATACAAATTGAACTAAATCTATTTTCTTTAGTTTTAATCAGATCCAAAGAGTGTTTCATTTCAACCGATTGTGACAATCCTTTTTTAATCATCTGTTTTATAATTAAGTGTATTGTGGGGCAAGTGATTACATGAATAGCATTTTACAATGTCTACAATAAAAAAAAAAAAAAAATTACTATTCAGAGAATATGTGTGTGTTAAATGACGTTTGTTGTACAGCAAAATAGACAAACAGGAAAGAATTAAGTGCAATGCAAGAAACGTTCATTTACATGATTTAAAAGGAAAACATAAGACAACACAACAAAAGAAGTTTAGAAGTTGTTAGTGCAAAACTATGCTATAGAGCTCTTATGTGCTGCAGGAAGACCGTCATTAAGATGACAACAAATGCAGGCTTAGTTGCAACGGTTATTGCCATGGAAGCTACCGTGGTTGCATTAGCTGTGCTGCGACACACAAAGCTGCTGTCTTGGTCGGTGCCATTGGAGGTGAATGTCACAAAGCTAACATTCGCCCCCGCCACTTGATCCCTGATCCAAGTCTGGAACTCAGACACTCGGGCATAGACCTCAGGGAAACCAGCCAGGGCACAAGGTATTCCAAAACTGGTAATGCCAGCCTGGATCCACACTGAGCCTTGTTTGCATTGCAGAGGTCCTCCAGAGTCCCCCTGAAAAAGGAGAGACAAAACCCAAACACACAGTTAATTGATAATGCTGGTAACTTGCATTAAATAAGACTGGAGTAGCCCTGCACATTCTTACTGACAAAAACATTTTAATATTAAAAATATAAAAGTTTACATTATGGTGTTGAAATTTGTAAAGAAGGATATAAGACAAGATAAAGTATTTTAACTGCATGTGTGAGTACATAGGAGTTTCTTCTCATATTTCAGGAGCTTCAAGGAAGATAAACAAAATAGTCTGCCCTGCTACTTCAAATATTATAACAATGGGTTATTATTTTAACCTGACACGCTCCTTTCTTCTCTTGCCCCGCACAAATCATTTGGTCAGTAATGTTTGCATCTGGGATTGGAGAGTACATGCAACTGCACTCCTTTTTTCCAATGACAGGAATCTGAACCTCCTGCAGCGGGTAAAAGGCTTGCAAGGGCACTGTGGGAGAGAGAAATCAGAAGACAAGCTATTTATTTTCCCTTCCTTTGCATAATTTTAAGGGGATTTTGTTTGGTGGTGGTGACATTTTTCTTGTCAAATAACTTTTGTAGATAGATAGATTTTTTTCGTGTTCTGAGGAAAGCCCAACAAGAGAATATCTTTGTGGAGTCTTCTGACAATGAAATAGTTCCTGCACCATGAACATTACTTTGTGTATGTGACACTACACCCTGTGCCTGACTTGCCAAAGATATGATAGAACAAGAGGGGTGTAGATCGAGTATTAATTGTCAGGAAATAAGACTAAGAGTCTACAGCCACACTAGCGACAGGTATAGCAGGTTTAATGCCAACATTTGCTGACTAGCACTAAACATAAACTACACCTGAGGCTGATTATTTCCGTTAGTTCTGCAGGTATTTGGTCATATGCTGAGGCATAGGATGAAATATTGGCCTGATAATTGTGCTAGATGAAAAGTTTAGGGGTCACCAAAGTTATTACAGACACCTCACTCAAAACTACAAATGTCAACCTCGTGGTGGCGTTAGAAGAAAAGCAAGGGGATCACCAATGTGAGTGGGATTTATATTCTGAGCACTGTGGATGTTAGAACAATCCATCCAATAGATGCAGAGATATTGGAGTCTGGACCAAAGTGGTGGGCCATCAGACCAACATTGCTGCACCTCAGGCTACATCGCTAGTTTAGCTAAAAAAAATCCAGTCCTGACTTTAAAAAAATCATCAAGACAGAAACTTTTAAAAGGAGACATTTAATAATAGCTTAAACTAGGATTGAACAGAAACTAAAGTGTAAGTGACAGAGAATACCCTGACAGAAATGAAGTCTGAATGCAGCCTGACAGGATTCTCACCATACTTTCCAAGTCTGCCCCATCCAGTGGCCCAGCAGGGGGTGGATTTGAAGAACTGGCTGGAGTTACTTGCCAGGCAGACAGGCCTGATATAGTCAGTGAAATTGACAGGGCTGCTGAGCTTCATTAGCGCAATATCGTTGTTATTCAAGGTGCTGTTGTAGTCAGGATGGACAATGACCTGGGACACAGTGCGGTTCACCTCATGAACATTAGCTCCAGCCTGAGTCTCTCTTCCGAAGTAGAGAGTCCATTCACTAGGTGAGGTTCTAGATCAAAGAATAAATTAACATAGACTAATTAAATCATTCACCAAATGCAGATTACAGTCTCGTGTTGCAGGATAACACAACCTGTCCTCTTCTTTTGCCTGCTAAATAATTTCAGCAATATCTATTCTGTATTTTTCCAATAGTTCTCTTAGTAGATACTTGCAAACAACATACAATGTGATTTTTGGTGGAGAACACTGATTTCCAGTTTGCTATAGTGTTGCTATGATTACTAAGACTTGCTAAGACAATTCAATTATCACATTCTCTGAGTTAGATAAACAAGGTGTGTGGCAGGACATCCAAGCATGTACTGGAATTCAGTTGAACTTCTAGATAAACCACTGGGCCAATCAGAACTTGCCCGAAGCAGATACAATATGGATAGCATGTTCACTTACAGAGCTTGCTTATTGGCAATGCCTGGTCTGCTTCAGAGAGACGCAAAAACAGAATTAACAGCAGAGTTTGGCTCTACTTGGGTGGCGGCCAGTCCAGGTAGATTGAGCCGGTCACCGGTCCCGGGTGATTAAAATCCAAATTCCAATTTTTTTTTTCAATCAAGACACGCAATTGTCATTTCATAAGGCACACAGAACAGCAGACCTTCAGGCCCAAAATTGTTTATTTATCTTGACTACTCCGTGGAAAAGAAATTCTGGGGTGAGAGTTTTACCCGGAACAGCTCAGCTGTTAGTCTGCTTAGCCCTGTTAGCCAGGTTAGTCAAACTCATCTAGTGTTGGAGTATTCGGCGGCCTCTCACTGCAGGTTCAGATATCGGCTGTAGAAATGTCTGCATTATCTTTATATAATGGGACTATATGGTACTCATATCAGTATAATTCTGATAAAACCTGAGATTTGATGCAACCTGTTGGTCTTTGAGCACCACAAGCCAAGTTTAATCAGAATTATACTGCTGGTGTATCAGTAAAATTAGTTCCTCAATTAAGTAGCAAACAAATGTAAGATAAGCAAAAGGCATGCCACTCTGACAGTTTACTCCAGTTTTTCAAGAAAGTAAAGAAAAACTAGACTCAAAATAAGACACCCAGAAGACCTGAGCTAACCTGAACCATGTCGCAGGAGAACTTTTTTCTAGTCCACATCCATTCCAGGTTGGGTCAGACTTAAATTGTTACGGGTCAGAGGTCTGTGCAAAATCTGGGCTTGTGAAGGCTTCTAATGTTTGGAAGAGAGAAATGTTAGCGCAGGAAATGAAACAAGAGCTGGAGAGTTTCTCTTACATTACGATGCAGTGGGCTGCTGTGAGTACCCACTGATCACTGATGAGGGTCCCTCCACAGATGTGAATCCCCACAAAATTGAGGTGCACACTGACCTGCCAGGGCCATGACCCAGCTGTGGCATTCTCACCACCCACTATCCTTTTGTTCAGAGGTGCCACTCCACAGTCTGACAGAGCATAGCACAACTGTGTGTCAGTAAATGTACAGTAAAGTTAAGCTGATTCATGTGTTTATTTGTAGCTGTGTTTATTCATAGTTGTTCATGTTCATTTTTGTTACCGTGCATCTCTTGAGCATTTACATCTACAAAAGCATTTACATAGCTGTATGGAATATGTGAAATGTGACTGCACTTACCCTGAGCCTTTGACCCTGTAGGAAAGAGAGATTTAAAAAAAAAAAAAAAAAGTTACTTACATCTGTATGCCTCAACATGTGTGTGTTTAATTGTTAGACCCAAAAAATCTTTCCATGGATAGGAGTATTAATGGTATAGTAGCTATGAGTAACTACAGACACAAGGTGGTAATAGAGTTTCATGTGCTTCCTCTAATGCCTTCTGAGGTGTGGGATGGGCTGTACACACAGTCCTGTGCAAAATTCAAATTTTAGTATTTTGTTCATGTTTAATTTTGTTACATTTACTTGATCAGTAAAATGGCTTTAGACATTTTCAGAGTGGACCAAGACATTTTCAATATACTGCACATCACTACGATATTTTGGTTTGGTACATTAACATAACAGATAACTGACAACACATAACTTTGACTTGATGTGGAGCTGTGTTGGATTTTTGGAATCATACTGTGATCTTCCGGCTGGTTTAACACCTGTTACATACAGTAATGGTGATATTGATGCATAGATGTTGCTCATTTTGTTTTTAAATAGTGTAACTTCAAAGTGCATAAAGATGTTCCTGCAATTTATAATCCCAGTCTGTAACCTCTTTCCAGATCGCATTCTAGTAGATTTTTAAGTTTTAACTAAGTCATTAACAAGTTATGACTTTAAATTACTGACTTGTGTTATAAATGTCACGGTCTTTACTGCTGCAATGACACTAAATCAATAAAATCAATCTTCATGTTCTACAATTACATAGGTAGTGTTTAGAATCATGAAATGGCAAGTCATTATCCCAAATCCCTTTCCAACAGCTGATTCATGTGAAATACTTAGTAGATAACCATTTGACAACAAACCGCTCAATGGTGGTAATTATTGATCATTATCACAATTATAAAATAATGAATTGATAGCTCTACAATACAACAGACCTACAATAAAACCTAAATATATTAATCCTATATTTACATCAAATTTAAAGGTGTTTTTAATATTCTCTGCTGTTTGTAAAAGAAAAGAAAAACTTTAGACACACATTTCAACACAATGCAATCCAGTACAACACCACCACTAACTGCATCCTCAAAAATGACCCTCAAAACCTCTCTAACACTGTTAACTAAAAGAGGATTTATTGGTTTGAAATCAATAATAAACTGGTAACTCAGTGTAAAAGCTCACCTTGCCCATTAAGGACGGTACACATTAAGATGATCCATACAATCCAGGCTGCCATACTGTACTGTCATTAACTTTTTGTCACTCATGTGCACTGTTAAATACAGTGACCACTCCCTCTCAAACCTGTTTTTCTGTTTATGTAACAGTGGAATTCTATTAAGGAAGTTATCAGGCAACAATATCTGTTTGTTTAACCAGAGCTTAAGCTAGATTGCAGTTTGCAACCATTTGAATACCGCTCGCCTCACCCTCCCCTTCCAAGCATGTAGGAGAAACTACAGTGGCCACGAAACAATCTAGAGGCAGTGTTTGTCTGTTCTGGGCTACTGTAGAAAAATGGCAACATGGTGACTTCCGTGGAAGGGGACCCTCTGTAGATACAAAGGGCTTAGTCAAAGGTAATGAAAACACGATTCTTATTTTCAGGCGATTATACACTAATGAAAACATATATATAGATATTACACTCCATTTCTGCCAGTAGATCCTCCTAAATGTTAAACACTGGGCCTTTAAATTCAAGATGCGGAATATTTTACCAAACCTTCATTTAAAGGTCTGGAAATTTTAAGGTAATTTAGAAGGCCTGTTGTCTGACTCATAGGTCGAATGAATTTACACACATTTTAAACTGAAAGTCCGATCACTTGGGTTGCTGCTGTTTTATGGTGGCACATTATCATACTCATTTTGAACACCAAATGCAGCAATATATATTTATTATGTCTGAATGAATGCCAGTCCATTAAAGCCCATACAATTTTTTTTTAAAACTACAATGCTAGGATGAAATTCCCGAAGACTAGCTTAAGCTTCAGTTATTGTAACATAACATACGAATATTCAGAGGGGGCTGAAACCGACAACACCATTTCCTTCAAACATCAAGCACTTGTTCTGGCTAAAGATTAACTTCAATCACAGGGAGTGACCTTTGCAGGAGCTGACTAGAAAGATAGACGGTCTGTGCAGAGGGGGAAAAAGAACCATTCAACTTTTCTCCAAATTCAACACCACACTAACTTTTCCCATGATAGAAAAGAGTCATAGTTTCGCCTGAGTGTTTGCCCAAATAAGCCCAGCAGGATCACCCTCTCCATTTGTTCATGGCAACACTGCACCAATGTAAAGTAGCCCCAAAACCTTGGCCAGTGGCCCGTCTGAATTTTAAGCGACCTGTTTGTCCACTTGTGTGTCCCTGCACATCTCTTTCCTTCTTGTCCTCTAGGGCTCGCTTATTTAGGAGGACATACACATATCAAGGGCCTCCTTTCACTCCTCTAAGGCCCAGGGACAATATTTCTTATTTCCCATCTGGCTGGAAAAACCCGCCCACTGTCACCTCATGGCTCTATATAAGACAGCAACAAGGGCCTGATGATAAGAACTTAGTCCTAAGACAAGCCTGGCCATGCGGTGTAAAGTCCTCATCTATGTCGTCCTTCTGACTCTCATAAACCATGGTGAGTATTGTGTCTTTGCAGTCACAGGCTGGTTACAAAGGCTACATTGTTTTTTTTCACCTAATGACCAGGTTTCTACAAGTTTGAGCTAACCAGGTGAGTTTGGAAATATTGGTTCTGAGCTATCTCAGATGGACTTTGAATTTGAAGGCTTGTAACAGGGATGTTTTACAGTACATAATCCCAATTCAAATCATTAGTTTGTGTTGTTTAGTTAGTGGTTTACTGGGTGGGAGTTAAAATAAGTGTAAAAGTAAAGACAGTGCATGTTGGTCACATTCAAGTAATTGATTGATTGTGACTGATTTTTATTTTGTGTTGATTTATGGTAAACTTCAGAGTGTATGTCAGGATCAGTACATATTTTTATCAGGCCATTGTGAGCAATATTTAAGTCAATGAATAGGCCTGCTTTATAACAATGTTGGATTTACAAGATTTTCGCACTAATGTAATGAAGTGCTATGATTTGTCACGGATTTGATTCAGTCGAAACCGCACATTTCAATCTGGTTATAATACAAAACGCCTCTCGATTGAATTTGTATAAAATGTACAATATTACAATACATATGACACATGATTTTGCAATGTGAAATCTCGTATGCAGTGATAGAAGATTTTGTGCACGACGTCCAGCCCTAAAAGTCTAATAATATTCACATGCACTGAGACAATAATAACATGAACTGTTATTTAGAGTTGCATTTCAAGTAACTATTTAGAAGTCAAATCACTGTATATGTACAAGGTGGCCCACTTCTCTGTATACCTTACCTGTTATCATGTCTAAGGGATTTAAGGATGATGATTACCATGGTTACAAGCAGTGAAAAGTATATTCTTATTATCAGATAATAATATTCTTTTCAAAATTGAAATAATCTAGACTAAAATGCTTTGATTTGACCTCAAATGTTTTACTTTGATTAATCTAAACTTTGATCTATTTCGACCACAGTGTGATTAAGTGTTTCTTCGTTAGTGAATATGGAAGTATGATGTTTGAGGGTAGCTGGTTTAGACTATTTGTACTTTTTTTTTTTAGAAAAAATAGACACTTATCTATGAAAGTAGAGCATTAGTCATGTCTTTTTATACTCTTTTCTTTCCTGGCAACCTGCTATGATCGGTCTATCTATCACACTTAACAAAAGGTGTGACATTAACACTTCACACTAAAGAGAGCTTACTGGTGCTTGGCTCTATACCTACCAAAAAGTATTTATTGTACTTGTTACTAATTAAGCTCTTGTGTGGACAGACCTAACTGAAATGCTTTATATTTACACTGATTCAAGGAAGGTATACTGACATTATTGATTTACAATTATGTGGAAAATATGGTATTGAAACTCAAATCCCTCATTCAAAATTCATTATTACTGTGCATTTTGGTTTTTGATATGTGCCGTTTTAAAAAAAATAAACTGAAAAAGTAGGCTACTATTTGCACAGGCTGAGACATATATTTGTTGTTGCATTTGTATTATAGATTGTTCCTATTGTTCTGATTGCAGTTATTATGAGAGATGGACTTTCATTGATTGACATTGAAAATGTAAGCAGTAAAGGGAACTAGCCCAGGTGGTAATTACATTACAAATTGGCACCATGTGTTTACATCTTTGTTTTACTGTTGTAAATAAAAGTACTGAAATGTTTATCTGTGATCTATTTAAAAATTAATGTTCAATACCAAAAGCAGATAAGAGTCATAAACTCAGCTTACTGACTCAGTAATGTCAGTTAGCCAGCATCTACGTTTGCTAACATTAGCTACTGGTCACACCAGACCAAGTAGACCATGGAAGCAAACCTCCTGAGTGTATATAACTGAACAAAGGTGGGTTTTATCGCATATGGATTAAAACATATTTGTAAGAGGAAGGTTATGTTATGTCTTCTTTGGAAAGAAGAAGAATGTAAGCTGTAGATTAGTAGTACATGTTAGTTTGACTTAGTTTGAAAAAACATTTGGAATGTATTGAACTCAAACACAAACATTTAGCCTTCCTTTGTTTTGACAGGAATGTATTTTCAATTAAAACTTCAGTTGAAGATCAGACTCTATCATTAATCAAATATTATAGGCACATGAAACCAGAAGTTCACACAATCTCATCAATAATCTTATAGACTCCTGTGTTGCAGAAAGGAGCATCAATGAGTGCCTTTTCAGTAGCCTAAAGGCTTCATTTTCTGTCCATCTAAACTTTCTTTCTCTGCTTACAGTGTCTCCAACTGAAATACAGGCCAGCCCAAATACAAATGCAACCCTCCCCTGCAATGTGACATCCCCTCTGTTTGTGAAGGGGGACAAAGTAGAAAAATCTCTCATCACAGTCAGCTGGATAAGTAACGGCTCTGAAATCGCCTCATTCAGTAAAGCAACGATGCAAATAAAGGATGGCTTCAGTTGGGACACCAGAGATTTCATCAATGGGGACTTTTCACTGACCATCCTCAGAGCCGGTCTCAACCTGCAGGGGGTGTACGAATGCGCAGTCAGCTACAACTCCACAGTCCTGCACTCCCGTAACATTACTTTTAGTATCTTGGGTATGTCTTTGTTCAGTTGTTGAGATTTGATTTGGGATTTAAGTGAATATTTGAACCTAAAAGCAGGTACGAAGCTGAACTCTGGCTTTTTAATCCTTTCCTTTTCTCTCTTTTCTTCTACTTCTCTCCTTTCTAGCTTCCCCCACTCTCTCAATCCCTCAGCAGTGGGTGGTGTTAGAAACAGAGAGCCAGCTTAAATGCAGCGCAGATGTTTTCTACCCTCCTCCTGTCTCTTTCTCCTGGACCAGAGATGGGCAAGTGATTCAACCTCCCTACCACGTTGAAGGTGAACAGACTCCAGATGGCTACTACATGGCTGTTGGCAATCTGACCTTCTACCCTTCCCATGAGGACCAGAATGTGACCTTTGGCTGCAAAGTGTCACACAATGGCATCTACCAAGAAGTGGATTTCCAACTCAATATCACCTGTGAGGAACACAAATAATAATAATAAACTTTTTTATATATCACCTTTTCCAAAACAAGGTTTACAAGGTGCTTTACAGGGTAAATACAAAAAACAACAGAAATCATAAAAGCAATATGAATCAATACAACAATAAATAAAATAAAGCAATAAAACATAAACATAGTAATGAAACGTAACAATAAAAAAAATGGTGTGGGAAAGTAAGATAGAAGGATCACAGGAAGGCTAGACTATAAAAGTGCGTTTTAAGAAGAGACTTAAATGTAGAGATAGACTTCACAAAGTCTGGGGGCCCTGATTGCAAACCTTTGTTTTTTAGTCTGGATTTAGGAACTACCAGGAGAGCAGCATTTGAGGACCTCAGGGCCTGTGACGGCACATAGGGAGTTCAAACGTCCAAAATATAGCTTGAGGCCAAACCATTTTGGGCTTTAAAAGTGAAGTAAATGTTTAAATCAACTCTAAAACTAACAGACATCAAAAGCAAAGATGATAGGATAGGTGTAATGTGCTCCCGTTTTCTGGTACCTGTTAAAATCCTGGTGGCTGCAACTTGGATTAATTCTAGAGAAGAGAAACACGTCTTTCCTGCAGATGGAGAAAAGGGAGTTGCAATAATCTAGCCGTAATGAAATAAAACATGAATGGCTGTTTCAAGGTTTTTGGTAAACAACAATGGCTTAATTGTATAAAATTTCCTGAGTTGAAAAAAACATGACTGACGGATTCGATGTGGCTGTTCAAAGTGAGGTTTCTGTCAATTTAAACACTGAGGTTTCTACACTGTGGAGTAAGAAGATGGGAGTATGAATCTAGTATGCTTGTAATTCCAGTGTTGGGGAAGTCAGTGCCAAATAGAAATATCTCAGTCATTTTTGAGTTGAGTTGAGGTAAATTTTGAGCAATCCATTAATGAAAGTCCACAAGACAGTTTATAAGAGGAAAAAATGCATAAAAATGGAAGATGATGTGTGAACGTATGAGATGTCCCAATGTCAATATGTAAATGGTGAACACAATCAGGCCAAGCACTGGACCATGAGGAACCCCACAATGCAGCCTAGAGGTGGAAGACCTAGACTCAGCCAAACCAACATTTTTCTTTCATGTAGAAGTAGAACAGTTACTTCTGTCAGGCATTATAGTACAAACTGTGAGAACAATCCGATTAAGCCTATGAGAAAGCCAAAAGATTTCAATACTATTTTCTTTGTCTCTCCTCAGATCTGCCTTCTGTTAGAGTTTCTGTCATGCCCTCGAGGGCCGATGACATTCCTCTCACTCTTTACTGTGACGTGGAGAGTTTCTACCCAGAAGAAGCGTCTGTGTCCTGGCTTCAAAATGGCACAGTCATCCCTGAGCTTCCCACCACTGAGCAGAACCCAGATGGGACCTACACAACCAGACGCTATTATACTTTGAGCCCTGAGCAGAGGGAGCAAGGTGGGAAGGTGGAGTGTGCAGTAAACCAACCTGGGGTAGTGCACCCAGTCAGTGGCTCAGTATACCTAGAGAAACTGGATCCCCATGGTAAGTTTTGAATTGGAATAATTGACGTGACACATAAAGATAGAGGCAATAAGATCACACCGATTTGAGAAATGCAAACACTTTAGAATGTTCTGTGTTTGTTTCACTTTGAATGATGGTTTGATAGATAAGATGGATGGTTTGGAGCAAAGTCTGAGAACTACAAAAACAAAACAACAAAACAAACAAGCCTGGCTGCTAAATAAGCATATTGTTGTGCTATTTTTGGAGGCAGAAACTTTTGATCCTTTGTTTTCATTAAATGTGTTTGCGTGTCATTCCTCTCAGATAAGCCTCCGGTGTTGACGAAATCAGCCAAAGCATCGGTTGCTATGATGTGTATTTCCCTGGTGCTGGTCTTCCTGCTCTGCTTTGGCTTCTCTTGGAGGAGAAGGGATGGTGAGTCATGACCTCCTTTGTAGTTATCTATGTGTGACTCTCATCACAGAGAATTACCTTAGTGTACATTAGTGTGTGAGATCACCTTTTTCCTTTTAAGATTTTTTTATTTGGCTTGTCAGAGGCCTGAAGAGTTGAAAATATACAGTATTTCAGAAGAAAAAAGCATAAAATACAGGGAAGTCAGAAAGAATAAACATTTTATATATATATATATATATATATAAATATAATTGTTCTTTTGATCCTTTTAATCATCTTGTGATCCTTCAGATTAATATTTGGATCCCATGTGGCACTTTTCTCAACTGATCTCAAAATGAATGTTGACAGCAACGCTGTAATTACTACACAATAGCTGCCGCCTCAGGTCCCTTTTTCACTTACTCACTCCTTTATGTCCGTTCTTTCTTCCCTCACACAGAGAAACAGAAGTCTCTGAGTGTGTCAGGGATCATCCTCCCTCCACGCGTGATTGTAGGTCAAAAGGGCAGGGTGACAGTGAGCATTGAGGGCAGGAGGGTGGACCAGGTCCAGACGGCATGGTTCCTCAATGACACCCCTATCTCTGACACTTCGTTCACAGGTAGGAGAGCTTATACACATACACACAGCCAGCAGTTACTGGTGAATAATTCTTTGACCCAAATGACCTGGGTCAGTAATCACAAACTCAAGCAGCACAGCTTGAGATTGTTCAAACTCACAGAATATACTTTTGAATTCAAGCAGAGATCACAACGTTTACAAAGTTACCAGAAGGATGTGCTGAATTTTGGAGGAATGTGTATAAAATTAGTATACAGTTTAAACAAAGCAGTATAAACTGTTGTATCTATTTGTGAGCTCTAGAGATGCTTGTAGGTGAGTTTGTTACCTTTGGAGAAGGCCTGGCTATTTCTCCCTGTTTCCAGTCTTTGTGCTAAGCTAAGCTAACTGGCTCCTGGAAGTAGCTTTATATTGAACAGACAGACATGAGAGTTGATCTTCTAATCCAACTCTCAATAAGAAAGCAAAAGAAAGTGCATTTCCCAAAATGTCCAACTATTCTCTTAAAGTTACTTCAGGAAAAATAACTGGATGTTTAATAAGTAGAAGAAATAGGAAATAAAATGTTTTTGGACTGATGTCATGAAAGTGGATTATGACACATGAAATATCTTATCTGTATTGCCACTGCTCCTAAAATATACCATGTTTTCTCTTTTACACTTAATTCTGCTAACAATTTACAACCTTACACACATAGGAACCTCCAAAGCTAACTTTAACTGCCTCTATAACCCCCTAACCACTATCCATCTCCCCTATGGTCTAACTCTCACCTCCCCAGTGTCAGAGAAAGGTCCTCTGCTGCCCTCCAGAGGCGAGATGGGTTACTACAAGCTGCACACCCAGGGGCCACAGCAATCATCTGAGAGTGGCACTCAACAGCTGATCTGCTCCATCACCTTCATCCCTCAGATATCAATCCACAAGGGGGCAGTGTTTAAGTGTCAGGTGTCCTACATGGGAAAAGATAAGATTGTTGTGGAGAGGGTGTCGGAGAGGTTTACAATTCTGTGTAAGAAAATATATTCTCTTTTTCACTTTGCCTCTATTTTTCTATGATTTTCACAATTTATGTAATGCAAATTTTGTCATTTAGCTGCTCCAGAAGTATCAGAAATCCAGCTGGAAGAGACACCAAATGACTCTGGTGAGGCAAACAGCTTATCCTTCTGTTGTAGTTCAATACATGTAAAACATTCTAGGTTGTGAGAAGCTAAATCCCTGCAAGTTCTGTCTTCCAGATGTCATCAGCCTGACAGTACGGGCATCACATTTCCATCCAGACGTCATTACCTTTCGCTGGTTCTGTCAGGGGAGTGAGCTGAGCCCTGTGGCCTCCCAGGCCTCGTCCTCCCCTCGACCCAATGCTGAAGGCTTTTTTTCAGCCTTCAGCCAGTGTAAACTGCCCCAGAGTGAGCTGGAAAAGGGAGGCACTAAAGTGTGGGTCAGTGTCCACCACATTGCTCTGAAGCAGCCGGTCACCCGTGAGACTAGAGGTAAGAAAGAGGGGAAGACAAGGTATTAAACTGAATGATACATGTTAGAAAATGAAAGGTTACATCTCCACTTTATCCCAAACAGGCTTCATCAGGAGACCGTGTGTGTCAGAAATCGTCAGCTCCACTTATTCCCAAGATCAGACTTTGACCCTCGGATGTGAAATCACAGATTTCCACCCTCCGAACATATCAGTCACCTGGCTAAAGCTCAGAGAGGGAGAGCAAGATGACAGAGAGGAGGAGGTGATAGAGGGAGGAGAGATGTGGGGCCCCATACAGGCCCCAGATCCCAGACGCTACAGGGCCACAGCCACTCTGAAGAGAAGGGCAACAAATCAGGACAAAAAGGAGAGAGGAGGAGGGATTATTTGTAGAGTGGAGCACTGTTCCCTACTCAAGCCTATTGAGAGACACTGGAGAAATGTTGACATTGGTATGAATCATTATTGGCACTTTCACTGTCAACAACTTGCTCTTATGGATGTTAACCTTATAATATGAAGGATATTACTACAATTTATGAACCAATACAAAAAAACATACACATTCATCTGCTTTAATGTGTTTTCATTCACTTTTGTATTCTGTTAGTTGCTCCTTCCATTCCTCCATTGATCTCGGTCTGTTGGAGCAGTGAAGGAGTTGGTGTGTTCTCCCTCCTGTTGAAGGGAGGTCACCCTAAGGTCAAATTACTCTGGGCAGTGGGAGGACCCACTCTTTCACCATTGGTGTCCAATGAGACAGAGGAGATAGGAGACAACGGACAGAGGGAGCTGAAAAGTGTGTGCGCCCTGGAGAGGTCCACAAGCCTGCCAAGTCAGACAAACAAACAGCTGGAGAGACAGAAGAATGGACATGCAATAAGTACTAATCATTCATATATATATATATATATACACGTCTTGTTTTAAAGAATGGCAGAGAGTTCAGAAGACAATTTCTTAGTTACCCTCTGTTCCACTAGCCTAAGCCTGACAATGTATTTTCTCATAGTGTTTCTTTCATTAGTCTTTCTGAAAAACTAAACATGATGACAGAGTTTTCTATCAATAGAGGGTCTAAAACACAATTTGCATTTTAAGTGGAAACTCAACTCACATCCTCTGCAGTGTTTGCCCTTACTTCTGAAGTACCTTTTTGCAAATTAGTTGTGGTCGCATACTCCACACTGTGGCCACTGTGATGCACCTTGGAGGAGGGGTATGAATGGCAGAAAAACTTTATCAAATCACCTTGCGCGAACTGGCCAATACAGTATTCCTATTTTCTCTGACATAAAACGTTAGATTTTATTTCTGTATACAACACTGTATGAGTGTTGGTGCTTCATTTGTTTACTGTTTTTACTTTACAGAAACAAGAGCTGCTGTCACAGATCCCGACGCAGAAGGAATAAAATACATCGATGAAAAAGTGGATGGAGAGACTAACATTGACAGGGATGAGGAAACAATGTCAGAAGCAGATGATGAAAGTGACATAGACAGAAGGGAAGACCCAGGCGCACTGCACATCAATAGAGTCAACTTGAGGAGGGGTCCTAGAGAAAAGGAGAGAGCACGTTTGAGAGTCTGCGTGGAGATCACACACCCTGCGCTCAAGCTTCCTGTTTATCGAACCTGGACCGGTAATCACACCGTATGCATTACATCATCTACCTCATGAAAAACCCTCACTAAGGCCATGAAATCTTAATGGTTGAATGAAAAATTACCATTTGGGGAACTGTCCTTTTGTCACACCCAACAGGACGTTTGTTCATGTTTTGTTTTTCAACTTCATCTTGTGTCCTCTCTTTCAGAGCCCAATGAGGAAATTTCATCCTCTGCATGGAAGCCCTGATGTGTACAAGAGTGTCTGTCTATTTCATATGTCCCATATATTATATCTAATATATATGTCTATAGTAAATATAAAGTAGTAGTGTTTTAGGAGATCCAACTGTCTTTGATGTGAACAAGTGTGGTTTTGCTTTTATATTTATTACTTTATATTCTTAGTTGGTCATCCATTACTATTTTCCAACTCCATGATTTGTACAAATGTTCGTATTTTTGGACAAAGAATTTTACAATAACAATCCAGTTCTGTGGATTTGTTTTCTAAATCTGCGATGAAAAATAAAATCTAAATAAATTTTTTGGAGCGATGTTTCTTCGGATTTTGTTTGTGTCTATGAAAATGAACCAACAGGCAAAGTTACTGTGGTTCTCTTCTGTTTAGTGTTCTGATATCTGTTGTTGGTCAACCGCTGAAATAAGTTCTCATTTCAAAGTATACTTCTGTTTTTTTTTCTTATGCACGCTAACCACAGCAATGTCACTTCACTGTGCTGAGAAGAGGAGGTGCTGTGTGGTTGAACTGGCTAAATAAGATGTTTAGTTCAGAACTACAGCAAACTCGTCTACCATAGCTGTGCGATGTAGACAACTGCAAACATACATGTTGTCAAATTGTTTTAATTCCTTCTATATGAAATTAGGTTTGTGTATTTTGTGTTCTACAAAATTCTAGTACCTTTCATAAATATTGCATACATCATACTTTTTACCATAGTGTCACACACTCTATATGTTTTGTAAATTTCATATTGTAGGCTACATGACAATAAAACCAATATACACCTACTCCACTAACATGAACACACAGTTGTATGTACTGTATAATACTGTACAAGATAAGTGACCCATATCATTTGAAACAAAATTATAGGCCTAATAAACTATGGTGTGCAGTAATGGTAAATGCTAAAACTACTTGTGAAAAGAGCCTTAGCCTTAGCATTACCTTAGCCTAAGATTTAGCATTGCACTCCCATAACACTGTTGGACTCATGATGGACAGTTTAAAAAATAACATGTTTTTTATTTCAACCATTCTTCTTCCTGTCAAAACCTGGCACCTACATTACCCAGAATGCAACTCCTCTTGATTCACTGAATTGTACAGATTCGGTAAGTTATGTTAGTCGGGGCTAATGTAGCCTCGAGCCGCTAACCTCAAGCAGAGATGAGGAGCGTAGGCTGACTCAAGTGATATCACTTCGGGGCAATTTATCAGATTTTGCTCAGCTCCCTCTGGAGCCACAAAGGGCCTTTTTTAACTACTTTTTTCACATATGCAGTGGTCAGTACGCCATTTTTATTTTTATTTGAATCATTTCATCATTTAGTTCACCTGCAAACTGACTCATTAAGTTTGGCTTCTGATATTTCAGAGCCATGGTAGGAACCATGGCTGTCAGATAAAAGATCAATGCGTCAGACATATTCACTAAAAAACCCCTCTGCTCCTGCATGCTCTCTGCTACTAGGGGATGGAAAGGGATGTCATCCCCCCTAGTGCTCCCCAACACCTGTACCAGACTTGGATGCAAAATCAGTGGAGTTCACGAGTAGAGGATAGTCATGGACTCAACAAACCACCTCAGTATTGTCAGATACACAGCAATATATCTTAAATTTCCTAATGTAAGCCATAGGCACCATAAGCTAGTTTACTGGTCATACCATGTAGCAGCAAAACCCCTATTGAACTGAAAAAGGTTGTGTTTTATTTCTTATGTAATCATCTTTTTATTTGTAAGATGAAGAATGTATTATTTCTACATTCACAAATGTCATAGTCTTGCTTTAAGCCAGCATTTCCCAATCCTCTCCTGGAGTAACCCCTCCTGCATGTTTCAGATCTCTCCCAACACAGCTGATTCAAATGACCAACTCCTTGTGAGCTCCTGAAGCTTCTTGATAACATGCTGATCATTTCAATAAGCTGTGTTCTCTAAAACATGCAGGACAAGGTGTAGGCTACTCCAGGAGAGGTTTGCAAATGCTGGTTTAAAGCGAATCCTTAAGATTACAGTGATGTGTGGGTGGAATATCTCAAATGTAATGAATAATATAATGTCATTAATATAATGAAATACTGCTCATGGTCCTCGGGCTGTGGTGGGCCTTAAGACTTAATATTAAGGGGTGTCCACAAAGATATGTTAGTGGAGTTGGCCCCAATGACAGTCTCACGTTGCACAATCAGACATGTAGACATGTTGTCGGATATGATTGTGACTAATGTGGAGAATATGCTGTGGTTAAGCAGACCTGTTTTAAAACACCGGTGTCAAACATCAACTCAAAAACCATCACCCTCACTGTTGTGGTCTGACTTAGCTCTGCGCACATCCGCAAACTGAGCAACACGTAGCCTTGATGCACTGGAGACTCAGCTGTGTTAAATCACCCTCTTCCTCATAATGACACACCGGACATTTGTCAGTATGAGGAACTGAACTGTGACTATCAGCGGAGGAGTCCAAATTTTGTTGCGTTTGGATGGAGCTTGCTGTCGAGTTTCTGATCAACCTTGAGTTGGGAAATTAATAGGACAGACTGGTTTGCTTTGGTAAGATGGTCACACACAGCGGAAAATAACTCAGATGGTCAGAGAGTCGAGGAGGTTTTGAAGATGGACCCCGACAGTCCCGTTTTCAGGGTGCAGAGGACTTTGTGGACAGTTTGGGTGAGCCGCTCTCTCTTGCTCTCTCTCTCTCTCTCTCGCTCTCTGTCTTTGTCTCAGTCTCTCATATTTATATGTTTGCAGCGAACGTGCCTAAACAAATTGCACATTTTTGCATCTTCCGCAGATATAGAGGAGTTTACATTCGCCACGCTAACTTTAAAAGACTACAGTGTTGCGTTTACAGCTTATTGCACTGAAAAACATTTCCAGGTCAAAATGGAACCATAACCAATGTTATTAGTTACATACACCTGCTGTGAAAAAGGTCTATTCATCCCAGAGGTGTTGGATGGGAATGAGGTCAGGCCTGTCAAGATCCTCCACACCAAACTCAGTTTTTAACCATTTATGGACCACGCATTGTGTATGGGGGCATTGTTATTTTGAAACAGGAAGGGGCCTTTCCCAAACTGTTGCTGCAAAGCTGGAAGGACACTGTGTAAATATCCTTGTATGCTGTAACATTAGGATTTCCCTTAACTGAGACTAAGGGAGCTATCCTAAACCATAAGAAAACCGCCTCAGACCAACAGGGGTGTCCATATACTTTTGGCTATATAGTTTATGAATAATTATTTAGAATAGTTTTAAAACTAACACAACAAATGCACATGGTATGCATAACAAGGAAAGAGATTTAAAAAAATGTTTTTTTTAATCGGCTCTAGCAAAGACAAATTATATAAAATATGAGAACATACATAGAACAAATGTAACATAAGTCAAAACGTCCCTTTCTTTCTCTCCATCTCGTTCTCAGCGCTATGTAACCGAAGCTGTGAACAGATTCCTCAGCCCAGAGCCCACTAACAACGTTAGCAATGACCCGAACTCCTTTCAGGAATCTGCAGTTGACAGTGAGCCTGCTAATCACGCAGAGGGTGACGCTAGTGGAAGGGAAGTCGATGAGGAACAACCTCTTGCGACACCCTCTCTGCTTAACACATCTCGGCTAGTTGCCTGGGAACTTTGCACCACAGAAATCAACTTAGGTCCTGATGAAGACAGCATGCAGTACAAAACCCAGCTGAGCAGAGCAGAAAGCAAAGCATCTGAGGAAGGTGAGGGCACAAGAGAGGAACAGTTCGCCCAAACAGAAAGCAATGATGCAGGGCTACTCATCGCTGAAGACAAACAAGAAGAAAACGGAGATCGGGGATTGTACACTCATGGACAAGATGAGACGCTGGAGAAGGATGAGTATGAAGAACTTTTGAACACCAGGTCACTAAGACTTACAGCTGATGCAATGAGCGAAGACATGGAGGCAAGCGGAAGAAAAGCTGGTGCTGAAGAGAAGACTGAGAGGGTATTGATTGATGATCATAAAAAAATGGATGAAAATATGAAAGATATCCAAGTAAAAGAAGATGATGATAAAATGCACCATGATGATGAACAAGATTTGGAGGCAGAAGACATTGAGGTAACATTGTGCACAATCACAGATTTGAGTCTAGAAGAGGAGGACGACATGGACATAGGAGAGGCAAGGGTGCAGAGGGACAAGGCAGATACAGCGGTGATGCATGAGGAAGTAGACAGTGTGTTACAGCTGGCCTCTGAAAATGACAACAACTCTGACAAGGGAGAAAGACAAGTCAAAAATCAGCTCTCGATCTGTAAAGAGTTGTCAGATGATGACAGAGATTTCAAGGGAGACCTAGGCTTTATTCCACTGCATGCTGAATTACAAATGGCTTACGACAAAAGTGGTATTGTGCCTGAGGATGAGTTTGCTGTTGGGCGAGAGCATGTGATGGCTCATAGGAGTGCAAGTGATAAAGTTGAGGATGCGAAAGAGGAGGAGCAGGAGGCTGAGAGGAAGCAGGGCGCTGTCATTGAGGAAGAAAATGTGAATGAGGTTGAAAGCAACCAGATTATAGATGAAGTGCCAGAGCTGGAAGACAACCTCCAAACAGTTACAGAAGCCAGTCAAGATGAAGACCTTTTAACTGGAGATGTCACATGCAGCAAAGATGTTGTGCAGAAAGCTGAAACAGAGCTGCACACAGCTGAACTCACAGATGAAGATGTGGCCAAGGACTGTGAAGTCCAAACCAAAACAAGAGAGCCAGATGATGTGGAAACAGAAAGCCATGGCACAGTGATCGACGAAAAGTCGGATGTGCTAACACACATTTCAGCAGATCAGAGATTTTTTTATAAAGATCAAGTTGAAGGGGAAAGTTTCTCCAAAGGAAGTTACATGGAAATAGCATGTACAACCACCTCAGTTCCAGTAAAGCCCAAAGGCGAGACTGGACAGGAAATAAGCAGAGGGTTTAAAAATATTCCCATAGGGATATGTGAAGGCCAGCTTGTCGTGTCGCAGGAGCTAAATTCTCCAACATGTGAGGAAACACAAGAGGGAGTTCCTGAATACAACAATGAGTCTGGGCCAGATGAAAATACAACACAATGGTTCCTCAAAGTACGAGATTACAAGGAAACGCAGGCCACCAAATTAAAAGAAGAGGTGGAGAGCCTTCAAAACAGTGGCTGTAGCACTGGAGCTGACTATTTACTGATGAAGGAGCATATGGAGCAGGAACAAGAAAGCACAGAAGATATTAAGAATAGCGTTGATTTGGTTGTGGAGGAGCACGCTGGAATACTGCGCCTTACTGATGCTGCATTGCCACAAGAAATGGAGAATCCACATTTTGAACCAGTAATTCAAGAATCGGGACTTTTAGTTGAAGTGGAAGGAAAATTATCAGTTGACTCAATGAAGAAGGGGATCGGGCACTCTGAGAAGGAATTTGAGACAGAAGTTGGTTCAACCGATGAGACTGATAAAACAAATGAATTGCAAGATGGGACTGAAGAGCTTTTGGTTGAATTTGAGATAGACGACTGGTTATGTGATTCTAAAGAAGCTGATGCTGCTGGAGAGGCAACAGGAGCTGCAGCAATAGAAGATGTGGTCGGATTCACCGATGAAACTTTAAAATGCCTTGAGGTACAGAAGATGACAGAGACTAACTTCTATCAGGAGTCGTTAGATGCCATTAACTCAGCGCAAAACAGCAACAGGACCCTTAGTTTAATAGACAGCGTTACTGAATCTGGATTCCTGAAACAGTTAAATGAGACTGAGCCTAAATTACTTGAAGATAGTGCTGTAGAAATGGAAGATGCAGGGATAGACATGCAAGAAACAGGTTATGGAGTTGAGGAGGCAGCAGCAGATGAAAAACAAAACAAAAATGATTTTGAAATGTTAAATCTGCAGGCAGCGGACCTAACCACAGAAATTAACGAAAAAGACAATGCTTTGATTGCAGACTCTGAGGTGTTGAGATCAGTGGAGACAGATGAAGCACTTGAGATAAGCAACGAAGAGATGTTAACAAATACTAAAGTAGTTGATATATCAACAGACAAAATGGCAAATATGACAGAGTCAGAGGGGAGTTATGCTGAAGGAACAGTTAGCGCAATCAGTGGATGTCAAGATGTGATTGATGAAGAAATCCTTGACTTGTGGATACAGACGGCGTTGTCAGAGGACACGGATAGCATAAAACCGCAAGAAGGGCCTGAACCTGATCAAATGGACACAGAAATAGAGACATCAAATGAGGATCCAGATGACATCTCATCAGTGCAGAGTCAGAAGGATACAGAGCAGCTTATGGAGTCAAATTCAGAGGAATCTGAATTAGTGAGTGACACAGAAATGTCTTCATCAACAGTAGAGTCTAGATTTTTGGACCAGTCTCTCGGTGAATGGGGCACACAAAACAATGAAACTCAGATACTGAAATCAACTAGCACTGGGTCATTTCAAGGCATACATGACATGTTGGCTAATATGGCAGAATCAGCAGACGTCTCTGAATTGTCTACACAACAACTTAACTCTGGATCTCATGATATGTTAATGGAGGAAACTGCTGAGACAGCGCAATCATATCTAAAAGAGGCAGAATCAATCACTGAGACAGGATTTCGCCCTGATTCAGGAGTTACATCATCAGAGGTTAGACCTCTAAATCAGGAATCGGATAAATCACGAGAAAAAACAGAGGAAGAAAGAGTTGAATTAGTGGAGACTGAAACGGGATCACGGAAAGAGATTGATGCTGAGGTAACAGACCTAGCATTGAAAACTTTCTGGAAAGACACTGAAGAAGCAGATGTTAAGTCACTGAGCGACATGAGTGCTCTTTTCAACGTCGAGGAAACACAAGTTGAAGATGAGCGTCTTGAGATAACTGTGTGTGACTCTCCAGGTGGAGTCAAGCACACTGAATCAGGTCAATCTAGAAGTGGCTATGAGGCTTTGTCAGAGGAGGGAAATGTCTCGACAGAATCTGGTTCACAAAGTGACACCTGCACTGAATCCGAGAAGTTATTGAAGTTGCCCTCACTGGACAAACCACAGCCCGGATGGTCAGAAGATGTTGCTGATTCATTACCGGGGCTAACCAGGGCTGAGGTGCCAATGACAGAGTCTGAAGATCAGATGGAGGTATTGTTTCTAAAATATACATATTTAACCATTAAAAATGTATTCAATCATATAGTATCCCTATAGAGATGGTGGGAATTCAGCTCTTTGGCCATTGCAGGTGGATGCCTCTGTGCTGGACTTTACTGCACAAAGGTCAAGAATTGCTGTTAAGAACCCTCGTGTAAGGCCACCCAAAGATCCTCGATCCCTGCTACATATGCCCTCACTGGCTCCCACACCCTCTTCACATCTGCCAGTCAAACTCCCTGCTGGAGTGCCTTTGGGAGGCTTGGGCATTGGAATAAAACTGCCCGGTAGGTCACCTACTACACGTGGAAAGCCACTACCTTGTGTCTTTCATGTCCAGTTATTTTTCATAATCTGTAAATAATGCCAAACATTTTTGTTTTTTAGGGCTTGGTGCAGGTTTTCCTGTTTTAAAAAAGACCCAACGGGTGGTGAGAGATGAAAATAGTCAGGAAACCCTCTCACAGGTGCTATTAATAATCTTTGAATAAAACTTTCCTCTTATGTTGAGATATATACATTAAAATGGGCCAATATCAGCAGGAACCTGAGACAAAGCCAGAGGAGAAGAGTGACACTCCCAAACAAGATGAGGCACAACACAAACCTAAATGGATGCCACCCAAACAGCCAGGGTAAAGTCCAGCCTCAGAGTTTTGACATTATTATTATTATTATTATTTTATTATATTCAGCATATTGTGCTCTTGTGAATCATTTTTCTGATTCTTATTTTTCTCATGTCTCCTTAGATTTGGAAATCCCCTTATGTCTGAGCTGAAGACCAAACTGAAGAAAACCCCAAAAGAGTGAGAAGATGATCAACGGAAATGCTTTGTGTGAATATTTGAATATAATATACAAATGGTTTTATTGTTGGTGTATTTATCAAATTGAATACAGTGATGAAATGTTTGTGTCAATTACCTGCCTTGTGTTTAACTTCTATTATAAAGCTTAACTGAAAAAGGAATGGTATTTTCTTATATAAAAAGTGTTAATACCTGGCTTCGCTTGGTCCTTAGCGCAAACAGTCATAGCCTTAAATCTGAGTTGGCAAAACTATACACGAGAGCCTAACACAAAAGAGAAGGAAGAACAGTTTCTCACCAGCTTAGGGAGCACCAAAAACAAACTGAGAACATTAATAAGCATTGCTATGTTGGAAGTAGACATATTAGTGAAGAAAGATGGTAACAGATGCTGCTAAACCTGATGAGTGAAGTGATTTCTACAGTCTTGATAACGGATTAGACCAACATTTGTCCTACAGAGGGATGACAAATTAAAAGGAACACCAACATCAAGTGTTGGGCCACACTGAGCCTCCAGAACAGCTTCAGTGCTCAAGTGTGGAACCCTACTGGAGGGATGAACACAGTTCTTCAACAAGATATTCCTTAGCTTGTGTTTTGATGTTGGTGTTGGAGAGTGCCATTTAACATTTGGGTGGAGATCTGGTGACTGTGAAGGCTATAGCATATGACATAATTTTCATACTTATTCTGTGAGCTGCTGTTCTCTGTATGGAAGCAAGTGCATTTGGTCACTCAATTATACAGGTCTTTCCTTGAATTTTCCACCCATAATATTAAAGCAATACTGAGGTGAAGTATTTACAAAGTGCTTTGCTAGACAACATGAACACACTTAACTCAACACTTTTTTTACTTGGTATAAAATTGATAAATGTGTTGGTATTTCTATTAATATTTTGGCATTAGTATTAATATTAGCATCAGTGTGATTATAATCAACAAAAGCGAAGCTGAAATGTATAAAGGAAGTGGAGTTACTGTGATAAAGAGTATTTTAAACCTTGCGGAGGACAGAAATGACAGGAATGTATTTCATTTTTAAATCTGGGTTTATCTAGACAGTAGATGGCACTGTTGTCCCATGCGTGGACGTCACTCACTGTTAAACCATAGTCTAAAATACATGAAGAAGAAGCTTTCCGCTGTGATTGGTTGGAATTATCCAATGGAAAACTGACAATTGAATCTATGATTTGAACCAAAGCGGCGCCCCAGTGGTTGGGAACTTGTTGTGATCTTAGGAACATTTCGATCTCAGTTGACGTTAGTGGATAAGCGTTTCATTCAACAATTTTAAATATTTTCACAGACCATCAAGAAGTGCCCGTTGAGAAAGGTAAGCCAAAGTTGTTTCCGTTTAACCAACTAACGTTATCAAGCTAAAATGTGCTTAAAACACCATCGGTCAATTTCTAACGTTATTTCGGGAACTGTCATTTTGTGCAACCTAACGTAATATAATGTTATCTGCGCCGTCTGTGATCCTTCTCTGCTGGCTAAAATTGCAATGTTATTGTATCTAAGTTAGCTAACGTTAAGCTGATTTAACGTTATTTAATTGAACGTTAGTCAAACAGCCCCAGTACGCAACGTCATATGATCATGTAACTACTGTCAGTGCATTCATTACATGGTTTAATCCACAGGCTGCAGATGGAGAATCTGAGAAGACACCTGAACAAATAAGTGTCGAGGAGTCTGAGTAGTGTGCCCTGTATCAAAAAAAAATCAAGAAAAACCTGCTTTCCTCGTGTGGAAGCAAAAGAGAAACCGTCTAGCATGGCCAGTGAGAAAACTGTGCAAACCTCGTGTATTCAGGAAAATCACGAGGCTGATGAATGCCGTGAAAATATTCAACCCGGAGTCACTGCTGCAGCTGGGGCTTCAAAGCTCAAGGTCCAAGTAGGGGATGTGGTAGGAAATTTCTCCTCACAGCCAAATGGAGGAAATAAGTCTCTCTCTGACACCTGCACCTTCTCAACCCCAGCTCCGACATGCAGCGGTGGTGGAGTTAAGGCAAAGTCACGGATTTCTGGTCTCCAGTCTGCTCTAACACCAATTTTAAAATACTTAAATATTGGCAATGAACGTCGATCTCCAGGGCCTTTAAAACATGGAAACAATCCTCATCTGACTGTTCCCTTTTTTTCCTTTAGTTATACCACGGCAAATGAAGGTCCTAGCCAACATCTCAACGCGGATTTCTCCAGTTGCCATTCTGGCCGATCATTAGGTGACATAAATGCTTCTGTGTCCTGGCTGAAAGACGAGTATTTGCCAGAAATGACTCTCCTTGATGATACATGTGATTCCACAATGCAACTAACAAGAAATGATTCACCTCTTCCTGACAGAGTGCCTGCTACACCTGTAACAGCTGGGTCTGTCAACAGCACGTTTAGCACTCTCCAGCCCTCTGGGTTGTGTTCCTCCACCGATTTAAACACTGCTGCTCAAATGCCCTGCCCTCAGAATAAGGCACTGGATCTCCAATCTAATGTTAGCAGTCCCAAAGCAGAAAGTGAAGCTACAGATCAGACTAGTTCAGGCCTTGTTAGGAATCAGACTAGTTCAGGTGGTTCAAGTGAAGTCCACCCTCCGGAACTGTCAAAACATAATAGGTCAACAGCTAGTACAGACGCTAATGCAAAGATGGTTGGCCCCCGTGAGAGCAGGAATGCTGATGTGTGCTGGCTGGATGACAAATACTTCCCTGAAATTACTCTCCTTGATGTTACACGTGATTCAGACCTATCGCCAGGAGGGGAATTATCCTCCATGAAGGCCATGCAGGATATTTCACCAGTGGATAGTTTGCAAAACAACATGCCTTCCTCAGAGCTCAGTGGACAAGTTATGGCAGAGCCTGGTAGACTGGACTTGATTCAGAGTGAAGAACTGTCAAGTACTCTTGATAGCAATGTCACCCCCACCATAAGCTCCTATAGTGAACAATCTGATATGCTTGTGGGGGAAAAGCTAATGAAAGCTCCCTTGGAAGTAACTCAGGATATTTCTATGGGCAGTGTCTTGGAAAACAGTAGGCCTTCATTGGAGCCCAGTGGACAAAACATGGTGAAGATTCAAACATCAGCTGAGGACTCACTTGGTACAAATCCTGTTAACGTTACTCGCGACATAAACTCCTCTAGTGACATGTCTGTTCAGTGTGCTGCATCACAGATCTCTACTTCTGATATGCAGTGTAAAACTGGTTCAAATAATGTCACCTCTGAGCTTGATGGTGAACCTGTGGTGACCTCGAATACAGTGGGAGCAAACAATGAAGTGCTACTCACCGTCCATGATGCTGAGTTGACCAGCAAGGTGCCACAACCAAGCCCAAAAACAGCTGAGTCTGTGAACAGCACATTTACCATTGTCCAACCCTCCAATCTGAGTGCCTCCGTCAATCTAAATGCTACTGCTCCAATATCCTGCCCTCAGAATAAGACACTGGATCTTCCCCCATCTAATGTAAACACTCCCACAGTGGAGATTGATGCTACAGAACAGGCTACTTCAGTCTCTGAGAACACCACCGAAACCTACTCTGTTATAAATCAAAATTGCTCAGCTGCAGAGGCAAGTGGTTCAGGTGATGTGCACAACGCCACTTTTGATAGGCATTCTCTTCAAAAGTCCAGCGGCAATACTATTTTAATGGAGGCTGTTGCTACAACCTTTTGCCTCGAGAACAACACTTTCGTTACTAAACCTTCTAAACAGAATGGCACAGTAACTTTGTCTGAAACGAGCTCAAGTGACAGTCACCAGAACACTTTGGACCAGCCCTCTCCTAAGCTCTGTAATGCAATGAGCAGCCCTAAAGACAACAGTACTGAAGTCCACCCTACTGACCTCTCAAAACACAATGGGACGACAGCTAGTACAGACCCTGATGCCAAGATGGCTGACACCCCTGAGAGTACATTTGAACCTAATCCAACTGTAGTGGTAGCTTCTGGAGCTGGTCGACGTGAGACTAAGGATCATTCAACATCAAGTCTTCCTACGACAGATGTTCTTTCCAACAATTTGGGCCATCAGAGCATTGATACAGAGAACAACAAAGCCAACACATTCAATTTGGATGATACCCTAGATTTAAGGGCAGACTCTTTGATTACTTCAACACCAATGACTAGCTGTAAAATGTTCAACTTCAACACTGAACGAGACGATGGCAAAACCATAGGAGCACAGAAAAAACTGTATGGGGATGGTCCCAGTAAGCCAGATGGTCAGATGCCATCAGATGTTCCGTCAAACATTGTCTGCGATCGGAAAACATTCCTGAAGCAACCCGCTGTTAAATCCCTTTTGCCTCCTTCGAAAGCTGCATCCCACTTGTTGAAATACAAGCCCACCTCCAGTCTTCTAGGAAGATTTGAGGCCTTGACATCCAGTCTGCCCATGACCAGACAAAGAACCCAAGCCGAAGCTTTGAGAAATACTGCTGCTTCTCATGCACCCCAGGTAGGATTTGAATATCGAATATCATTTTGTAATCCATTAAGTGTACAAAGTGTTAACAGCACCTTCTGATTAATGAAATAGATCTAATGACCTCAGTTGCCCTTGTCAGTTTCATCTGTTAAATCCACTTTTTGGTTTTATGAGTGAGATCAGACAACTGCACACAAGCATAGACTATGTGTATTGATGACAGTCTGTTGATGACATCTTCTGTTCTTGTGTATTTAAGACCACAGGAAACTCCTACAACTTACGTGCTACAACAACAGGTAGGCGGTGTGTGTTTTCTGTTTTTAGAATGGGCTTGGTAGATTGCAATTTTATTCTCCATAAATGTTGAGGGTAAATCATTAAAAATATGTGATGAGAATTATAAGCATTAGTGCACTCTGAACGATCGTTAAAATTTGTTTCATGTAATATTTTTAGACAAATGTTCCGTCTTAGTTTTAGCTACTTACAGTATAATTCCCTCTGAATGGGAAATGTGTGTGTGTGTGTGCGCAGTATCCATTGTCCACACTGTCTTCCTTCTCTGTCGACATTAGGATCCAAGCAGCTCAATTCTGGCTTGCGGAAACCGAAGCTGAGTGGAATATCGTCATCAGGCATCCAGAGAGCTGCACCAGGTCTCAGGCCACCGTTAGTAAGATGCAACGCAGCATCTTCTTCAAACACTGAACAACTCTGTGGACCTACAGGTACTCACACAGTGGTCAGACTGTATGCTTTGACTGTTTATTCTAATATTCAGTTACAAATAAATAAATGTACATACATTTGACAGTACACAGTTTAAATTGGTTGTACATATGTTTAGTGTGCCCATGCAGTTGTATTTCTGAGCCCTAATAATAAACAAGTAACCAACAAAAAAAACAGCTAGCAAGATGAGCCACAATGAGAGTACGGTTTGATTTTTGTTAAATGTCAGCAAATGTGATGTTGTGACTACCCGTTTATCTGTCCAACAAATGCGTACTGTATATTGCCCCACATTTATTAAAGTTTTTTTAGAGCCTGATACTCCCTCCACCTTTCAAATGCTCTACTGATATTCAGTGTGGTTGTGAAGAAACTAAACCAAAAGCATAGTTGCCATCTAAGTGACAACGGAGTGATTTCACTGTTTACAAATTATTACGGTAACAACAGGTTAACTTGAAACAGGTCTAAAACAAAAGGTTTATTTTTGTAGCTTGAAAAATAAAAGCGTGACAATCATTTGGAAGTGTTTTTATTTTTAATATTGCAATTAATGAGGACTGAGTGCCTGTGTGAAGTATTGTCTGCACTGGGGTAATAAAGCAGCAATTTGGCTTACTTGGTGACATGCATGGTCATTAATTTGAGTGTAATTAGGGTTTTTTTTTCTTCTTCCTCTTATACACAAACAGCGACTAAACCTCTGACAAAGATTTCACAAACAAAGAAGCACCCCTTAAACAGAGGTGAAGCTTCACCAACAGCAAAGAAGAAGAAAATGGGTAAAGACCAATACTGAGTTGCTGCAAAGGAATGCTATAATAATTCAGTTTTTGTTTTGTTTTTTAAGGATTTTTAAGACTTGCACGGTTAGTATTTGCACAGAAGCTAACTGACAGCCCCTATAACTAAAACAGTCATTGTAATGGTGTTCAAAAGCTAGAGTTTTCTGAGCTCAATAAATAAGCATAACTTACTTTCCTCACACTTGTATCTCATCCTTTCAGATGTTGCCTTACCATCAGTTAGTGCTGAAGCCTCAACATCGTCCTGTGATGCTGCAAACGGAGTCAAAAACCTGAAACTGCATACAACCAGTCAGAGATCGTTGCCAGCTAAAACCCAAAGAGATGGTAGGTTGGGATTGTATCATATTCTGTTATGTAGAACGGCTGAGCCAGACTGTGATTTGTTTTTTATATTTGTCTATAGATTATTAGGCATTAATGATTAACTAATCAAACAATTGATTAATTTATTCATGTGTCAGTGATGGGCCCTTTGTGTGAATAAGTGAGCCCATTGAAGCCCAGTGTTGCGTTTTTTTGTGATGTGAAACAAATCCCTCCAAATCATGTGTATTATACTTTTATTTATTTATTTAAATTATCAAAGTTTTCTATCACTAAACATAAAAAATACTACAGGTTAAACACTTACTTGGAAATTTTTGAAATTGGTCCAAAAGAGGGAGCTGGGGGGGTCAGTTGGAGACAGCCATGATGTTTGAACTTGGAATGTGGTAACTCTTACAGTATTCATATTTTCCCGCCAAAAGTGTTGCCATGATACAGTTTAGAGTCTAGAGTGTTGGGATATGTAGTGTTAGCAGTGTATACATTCAGTCAGGAATAGGTAATACTAGACCGTTTCAAATAGGCGTTGCAATTTTACAACTGTGGCCCTCTGAGGGTTAATAGACTACTGGGGGCAGTAACCTGGACTCTCTTTTTTTTTTTTTTTTTTTTTTTTGTGAATTACTTCCATGCTCTCGTACCTGCTCTTTATCAGATGCTGCAGCGTCAGCCCCTACTGCTGAAACAGCATCTTGCAATGTTGTTAGCAGAGCCAGAGCCCTGAAGCAGCCTGTGACCAACCATAGAGCTCCGTTACCTAAACCCCAAGGCCATGGTGAGTTGGGAGTGCTGAGATGCATAAATAGCTGAGGCCACTGGAGGTCTTAAGGGACTAACTTAATCAGAATTGGCTTCATTGGCCAAGTATGTGAACACATACAAGGAATTTGAATTCTGGCATTTTGGTTACTACTGCACTAGCACATCATGACCTCATAGCATTGGCTGGAGGAGGCAGGAGTAATATAGGGAAGTTCACACTAATCCAAGTCTGATATACAGAAACTCGAAAGAGAAAGCATTATTTGATGGAGACCTTGTAATGTAATGATTCAAACTGTATTGCAGGATGTGCCAAATGTGTCTTGCTTGAACAGCAACTCAAAATTCAAGCCGAAGAAATACGGAGACTGAAAGCAGGTATGTTGTCACTGTGGGTTGAACTTAATGAATTCATGCGAACATTAAATAAAACATGCTGCAATGTTTTGGAATGAAATAAATATCAGTGCTTTTAATAATCCCTTAGGTAAGTTTTCATTTACCGTACCACCCATGAAATAGTTACTGTACAGATGTGGCCAAACATATTTGTACTCTTACATTTTATTAAAATAATGCAACCATTCGCCCTGAACAGTGTTGAAATGAAAGTTTCTTTCCATGGTAGAAAAAGCCAGACTGGACTTAGCCAAAATACATGTTGACCAGCCACAGTCCTTCTGAAAGAATGTGCTTTGGACAGATGAAACATAATTAGAGCTTTTTGGTAAATCACACCAAAATAAAGTCCAGTTTTTCATAATCTGTGAATAATGTCACACATTTGTGGTTATTTTGGGGGGCTTGCTCTAGGTTTTCCTGTTTTAAAAGAGACACAACGGGTGGTGAACAATGAAAGTAGCCAGGAAACCCTCCCACAGGTACTATTAATAATCTTTGAATAACACTTTTCTCTTATGTTGAAATATTTACATTATTAAAATGTCACAATATCAACAGGAACATGAGACAAAGCCAGAGGAGAAGAGTGACAACTGAAGAAAACCACAGAAGAGTGAGAAGAGCAACAAAAATGCTATGTACTTGTTCATTGTGTCAATTACCTGCCCTATGTTCAACATTTTTGAATAAAGCTTTACTGAAAAAGGAATGGTATTGTTAATACCTGGCTTGGCTGCGTCCTTAGCGCACACAGTCATAGCCTTAAATATGAGTTAGCTGAACAATACACGAGAGCCTAACACAAAAGAGAAGGAAGAATCAGAATCAGAAATACTTTATTAATCCTTGTGGGGAAACTCTTTGTAACAGCAGCTCACTATCACGTCAGTGCACACAACACTGTGAATTATCTGAAACGTTAATTGTGCTTTGTATTTTATTATCATCTTCTGTGTTACAAGTCCGCCTTTGTTATGGGCCCTCAAAACAGATGTTTTACTTCAGGTGAACTTGCATTTTCCCCCGCTAAGTGGCACCATAACATGACCCGGGAGGTGCCCCTGTAGCCCCGCCCTGTCGTTAGTCTACAGATCACTTCCTTTTCTGACGCAAGTGCCCGGCAGTCCTTTTCGCACGCATTTATTTGTGGCCGCTGTACTGCAAATCTGGATTTTATAACCATTCAGAGTAGACAGACAAACCACAGGATAACTTTAACACGCAGGTAGGTAAGTGTGTCTTTATATTTAATTAAACTATGTGATTCATTGGCGAAGTGTATTTACTGGCAACACATGCGGGGAGGCCCGGTGCTCTCTCTCGGTTGGTGCTAGGTTAAGTTAGCTTAGCAAAACCGCGAGCCACGTTAGCGTTCGCGTTGTATTATCGGCAGTAAATCAGCGTTAGCTTGCTAATTGAAAGGCTACGGTATGTGTTTACATTATGTTGATTTTGTAAAAATATTATGTGTTAGTGTTCAGTTTCATTGGCTACCGCTACTAACGTTAGATAGCGCTGGCTAAGTGAAGGCATAGCACGCACAGATGCAGGTTGCTAACTTTGCCAGCGTCTGTACGTAGCCTCGTTGACTTTGTTCTGGAAAACTGCCTCAACGAAAGCATGCTATATGTTATACCTTATGCTAAGTTAATATTTAAATAATGTTTGCGTTAGCTCTCAAAGTCTTCAACGTGTGCACTAATGTCGCATATTGCGGCAAGCACCATCTTCTTATTGGCAATTTGTTGCATAATGACAGTGTAGCTAACGTTGGCTAGCCAAATAAAGTTAATAGCTAACGTAAATGGTAGCGTGACAAAACGCCGTAATGTTCCCCGTTATACGTAACGTTATCGTTATAACCATCAAACTGTATTGTGATTTACAGTCTTAGTCCATTAAACATACCATCTCAGTCTTGCCTTCATAAGCATAGTGAATTGATTCAATTATTAGAAAATTTAGTTTGTATTTACATCAGATTAATAATAGGAAGTGAAACTGTGTTTCTATAACATTAAATGTTCACATTTCATATAGCACAGATGCTTTAATGTCTTTTAATAACATTCCTCACATATGTAATTGTGTCTTTACAGATTGATTGCTTCCTTCAGCAATGTCTCGTTTCTTTGCGACCGGGTCCGACAGCGAGTCAGAGGAGTCCACATCCGCTGATGAGATCACCCCTAAAGCGCCTGGGACAAATTTCAAGCAGTGAGTGCAATGTACAATAAATCCCATCATCAGTATTCAAATTCCACTTTTTGGTGTAGTCTCACACATCCATTTTGTTTTCACAGGTCTTTGCTTCTTAGTGATGATGAGGAGGACACTAAGAGAGTGGTGCGCAGCGCCAAAGACAAAAGGTTGGTGTGACCTGTTTTTTTTTTTTAAAGCAGAAGATATTTAAAAACTGTACAGATTGTCTTTTCAGGTTTTGTTTTGAATGATTTTATACTTAAATCTTAGGTTTGAAGAGTTGACCAACCTCATTAAGACTATCCGCAATGCTATGAAGATTCGTGACATGGCCAAATGTCTGGAGGAGTTTGAGCAGTTATGTCGAGCCTTCCTCAAAAGCAAGAATATAGTGGACAAAGAGGGTGTTCCCCCTTTCTATATCCGTGTTCTGGCCGACCTGGAAGACTACCTAAACCAGGTCAGTACCCCTTAGAGTTAAACCTCAACTCTAAAAATACCAACTCTGTCATTAACCAATATGTTTTTTTCTTTGCCTGCAGCAAACAAAGTACATTAACCTTGGCCAATTTTGTCTGACATGTTTAATGTCCCTGTCCCCACTTTTCCAGTTAAATTGAAATAATTATTATTATTTTCTTTCCAGCTTTGGGAGGACAAAGAGGGCAAGAAGAAGATGAACAAAAACAACGCCAAAGCCCTCAGTACACTACGTCAGAAGATCCGCAAGTACAACAGAGATTACGAAACAGAAATAGCTGCGTACAAGGAGGTAAATTGGGAAACTTTCTCTGTGTTCCCATGCTTCTAAACATACAGAATAGTTGCTGGTTTAGAGATATTCACTACACTTCTAGATTGAAGTAAGTGGTGTATGACTATTTCAATGTGTAACATGAGTCTTTGTGTGATTGTAAAAGAGGAGCTCGTGCCCATTCTGCATTAACACCACAATGGTGCCAGTGGCCACCAGGTCTGACTGGCTTTACTGGGCAGCTTCCATGTGTTGATGTGTGTAACTGTGGATCGGAAAGTTCTGCAAGAGTGCAGCCTGGATAAACAAAGGAAAAAATATAATCTCAATGACTTCTGTCTCTGCTAGAACCCACAGGAGTCTGCAGATGAAGAGGAGGAGAAGGAGCCTGGGGATTCTGGTAAGCTTGCTGTCACATGGGTTTTTGTTAAATCACATGGACTTTATAAGTTGTACAAGAAAATAAATAAGCTGCAAAGAGATCAGAGTAGAGGAAATGTAATGTGTTTACATATAGAATAGATTTTATTTCTTTCAGGCTCCTGTAGCAAACTTACCTCATTGCATAATCTACAAACATTAATCATACAAGTATATCACTCTACCTGTTTTCAGTGCATTTTGTGCAAAAAGGAGTAGCATTTTGTGAATCAAGATCGTATTCAATCTCAAACGGGAGTAGAATTAAATGTTACGCGTTATGGAAACAGTTACATTTATAAGGACGGTAACAGCATTTAGTTTTGTCACCTCAAAAAGTCACTGATAGTTCTTTATTTTCCCCCAAAGAAGAATTTTACTAGTATTTGTCACATATCAGCTTTTCATACTGTGCTAAACTCTGTTGCAAACATTTTCATTTTTTATGCTTGTATCAAGATCACAGGTGAAAATATTCAGACGTAATAGTGGTTATATTGGATAAGTGCAAGCATCATCTCTAAAATTCATCCTAATTATTGTTCCACAAGGCTCGTCTTCTGACAGCGACGCAGAGGAAGGTGATGAGGGAGTGTCTGCCAAGTCCTTCTTAAAGAAAAAGCCTGAGCCTTCCTCAGAGGCCAGCAAGTTCCTCAAGTCTGCCAAGGGGTCCGGGGTAAGAGGCCAGCGTGCCACAGAGAGAAGAATGAGAATCCTGGTGCTAAGGACCTAATTCTTGTGCTCATGAACTACTGTGTGAGGGGGATATGAGCTAATGTGCTCGAGTTTTTCCCCCTGTGACAGGATGAGACCAATTCTAGTGATGATGAAGAAGAAGACTGGGGCTCAGACACTGTAGAAAGTGGCAGTGAGAGCTCAGATGATGGGGAGGGAAAGAGCTCTTCCCTGGCCTTGGTCTTCCTCAAGAAGTGAGTCTTCCTCTCCACATCTTTATTTTCAGTTTACAACGGAAAATATTTGTGAATTTTAAAAATATGAAACAAATGTGACCGCAGCACAAAGCAAAAGTTTTGAGTTTTTTTGGTTTTCAGACAGAAAATGTATAAATTTTGATAATTGAAGTGATTGAAAATAATGTGTTTGTTACATCTCCGTTGCGAAGATTAGCTTTCTTTGCTTATTTCCTTGATTTTGCCTTGAATTGATAGATGAACTAATAATGAAAATAATGGTAAGTTTGAGGCTTAGCAGCAAGTAAGTCAAAGAAGGTCAAGCAGTTGCTTACCCTCTTACAGTATCATGTACACTCACACACTCTGTCTGTTGTCAGGACCCAGGAGAGTGAGAAGTCTGGCGACAAGAAGATCGGGAAGAAGAAGAAGCTCAAGAAGAAAGAGCGTCTAGAGGAGGAAGCTGAGGAGGAGGGCGGAGAGGAGGTTGAAGGAGGATGGGAGAAAGTGAAGGGAGGCGCCCCTATGGTCAAGGTAAAGAAGAGATTGTGCTTAAAGTCTTTTTAGATTGACTGCAACAAAATAGAACTCGTCCATAATTGTCTTTGCCAAAATGCCATATAATATATTTTAGCACAGTATCACAAGCTCAGAAAATAGTTTTTTTTGTCTCAGCGCAGATATGTTCAATTAAAGTAATGAGCATCATGATAAACCATCAAAGACGTTTGTGTAGGCGACTTTGTTAAGAACAGCTTGCCTCAAACAACCACATAATGTGAATCAGTAAATTATGTCAACATTTATGTTGCTGTGTGGTGATCTATCAGGAAAAGCCCAAGATGTTTGCCAAAGGCACAGAGATCAACACAACAGTGGTGGTGAAGAAGCTGAATGAGATCCTGCAAGCAAGAGGCAAAAAGGGCACAGACAGGTAACACTGCATCATACACTAAAGCTCCAATTAACAAAAATATGACTGTATATATTATTCACAATAATATTCATCTTTAAATCAGTAATGCATGTTCCATGTAAAATGATGTCCAATGAACAAGTTGCATCGAGAAATGTAGGAACCTCTTATTTACCCTCAGATGTCTCGAATTGCTTCCTTGTAAGTGTAAATTGCAAGAAATTATGTTGAAAAGGCTTTGCACTTGTAACACTTTTAATAATGGTTATCGTTGCATGAAATATAATGCACAAGAAGTGTTATAATTATAGCAATTTCTCTGATCTAATCCCCTCACCTTCCTTTTTTTCTCCCCTCTGACAGGGCTGCCCAGATTGAACTTTTCCATGCTCTGGCAGCCATCGCTGCTGAGAATAATTTGGGCCAAGGTATCCTGGTGAAGATTAAATTCAACATCATTGCCTCCCTGTATGACTACAACCCCAACTTGGCGGCCTTCATGAAGGTAGGAGCCACTGTTGTCTTAAATGTTCGAATTTCTGTTAAATTCAGGGTTTGTTTATCCGCCCAAGAGACCGACACCATCCGCGATCGATTAACTAGTCCCATACGGTGTACTGACAATCACACATGCTCTGCAGAGAAGCACAGAGTGACATTCTCTGGTATTACGCAGACCCAGTGGATCCTTTACCAGCACGGACCAGGTAAAGCCACAGTGAACACCGGATGGCGCAGCTGTCATTCGGTACCACGTTCGTTTCGACAGGCTACGTCCTTAGCAACAAGCCTCCTCCACACGGGGCTGCTGTGAAAACGGAATTGTGGGGTGTGTTTTTTGTTTGTTGTTTTTTTTTTTTTTATACATGCCACTATAACTATGCCCTTACCAATCATCTGAACCATAACCAGCCAATACCGATGGCTTTTTGTTTCATAGCAGATGGTATAGCACTATTAAAAAATCAAGTACTGAAATACCTTGAAAATAGCCCCTTTTTTAAATAAGTGCTTAAAGTCCTTGAAATTCAAATAAACCACATGACCAACGTTTTGTTCATCATCATTATCATTAAACTGCTCAGAATCATAAATCACTCAGCTTTTTATATATTTACATTCTGACTCGTCAACGGCTCTCCCTCTCCTTTCTTCCTCACCTTGATGAGCCTGTTACCGAATGCTAAACATGCCAGGGAAGTGTGGACTTAATCCAGCATGGCAACTGAACTTTATAGCCATTGGCTTTTGACTTCTTTGTTTTATACCAACTTCTAACTCCTCACTTCTCTTAACCGGCTGCAAGCGATCACCGCAGTTCTGGTCCTCCATATATTTTGGCCTTTGTCGTTCAAAAACTGACATCCATAGAAACGTTTGGTTTCAACTTGAACCGGAGCATCTGCAGATTAATTCCATACCGGATTTTAATATGATCCACTATAGTTTGACATTAGTGGACAGTGGAAAGGAGCCATTATGCGTCCAGTTGTGCGGTCGCCATATTGGAGAGGTCAAGATTCGCTGGTTAAAAAAAATAAAAAATTCAGTGGGCATCCTCAATCCGTTTTCGCGATCGACTATTAGAAAGCATTATTGCCAATTGCATATTTTTACTGAATATGGGCCGATAACGATCAACGTGCGATCGATCTGGGCATCCCTAGTTTTTTTTTGGGGGGTGAATTTATAAAATCTACTGCTGACCAAGAAAGTCAACAGACCAGACACATACAGGGAGAGAGAAACCGAAAGAGGCAGGGCAAGCTGGAGTGTTTGTGGAGCGATCCCAAAATTGAAAACTGAATATCTACCCAACAAACAAATATGCGAATAGTTGGACATTCTAGTCCAGCCCTATTTGATGTACTGTATTAGACCTATTGAAATTCCTTATAATGTTTGATGTTTTAAATGATCAAACGCTTAAATGCTGTAAAATGTGTTTAACTGTTGGTTAAAGAATTTGGATTGCAATGCCAGGACTCCGATCTGAATCATTCTGACTTTGTTTCCCTTTAGCCCGATATGTGGAAGAAGTGTCTGGAATGTATAGACGAGCTGCTGGACATCCTCTTTGAACACAGCAACATCTTCATCGGGGAGAACATTGCAGAGGACAGTGAGAATCTGGCTGTCTCAGACCAGGTATCCCATCTTCTCTTTTCTGTTTGTGTTTACATGTATGGTGTTTTTGTCCTGGTTGATGGAAAGACCATCCCAAAACTGAATCCCTGCAACCGTGTCTTTGCATCTGTGTTTGCACCATCCGTGCTGTATATTATGGGGTTGTCGGCATTATTTTAACTTATGGTAGCATCATCCTTTGTATGTCTTCAGCTTACATGGAAATAGTTGTCTTTGAAGCCCAGATAGAGGATATCATTGCAATATAAAAATTAATATTAAATTGTGTGTTTTCAGCCATTCAGGGTGCGTGGATGCGTCTTAACGCTGGTTGAGAGGATGGATGAAGAGTTTACCAAGATCATGCAGAACACTGATCCCCACTCGCAAGGTGAGCTATACCAGAAAACAGACTCTTTTTTTTATTTTTATTGTGAATATAATTTTAGATGTGAAAGTAAATCCTAGATCATTTGAAAAAGATGTCGCAAGAATCCCTGAAGCATATTGCCGCATCATTTCCTGCTCTTCCTAGTGGCTCATTGCTTTCTTCTTGTTTTCTTTCTCCTCTAGAATATGTCGACAATCTGAAAGACGAGGGACGAGTCTGTGGCATCATTGACCGGCTGCTCACCTACATGGAGAACAAGGGCAGCACGGAGGAGATTTGCCGCATCTACCTACGCAGAATCATGCACACCTACTACAAGTTCGACTACAAGGCCCACCGGCGCAGCCTGGGCCTCCAGGGAGAGTCCAAGGTGAGAAAAGTACAGGAGTGGTACAGCCTATGCGAGAAAGACAATTCACTAGATTATCAAGAAATAGAGCCGAGTTTCTCTTCCTGAAAGACATCAAGTGATCTTTAGTATTACAATGACAGTGTTTTTAAAATGACAGGGAACTATAATGACCTAAATGAAGAAAAATTTGAGTGAAGTGTAAGTGTGCCTGGATGTGCATTTGTATGTATGCAGTGTCTTGCCATGAGCTGAGCAGCCGTCTGTGAGTTTATTAGTGAATGAGATGTGCTGAGTTGTTTCTCTTTCTGCTGTTTAGTCTGAGCAGGACCAGGAGGAGAGCGAGGGGGAGGACAGCGCTGTGATCATGGACCGTCTCTGCAAGTTCATCTACGCCAAGGATCGCACCGATCGCATCCGTACCTGCGCTATCCTCTGCCACATCTACCACCACGCTCTGCATTCACGCTGGTACCAGGCCCGCGACCTGATGCTAATGAGCCACCTGCAGGACAACATCCAGCACGCTGACCCGCCTGTACAGGTAAGCAGACACAAAGTTACGCAAGAGCACGACAATGACTACTAAAGGATTACTAAGTATTTTTTGTTTCTTGTCTAGATCCTGTACAACAGAACCATGGTCCAACTTGGCATTTGCGCATTCAGGCAGGGCATGATTAAAGATGCCCACAATGCCCTGTTGGACATCCAGTCCTCTGGCCGTGCCAAGGAGCTGCTGGGTCAGGGTTTGCTCATGAGGAACATGCAGGAGAGGAATGCAGAGCAGGAGAAGATTGAAAAGAGAAGACAAGTAAGTCCTACTTAAGCAGTAAATACATGTCCAAGATCATGTTTTCTTTTTAATAACCTGCTGGATGTAATATAGCTTTGCTGAATAAATGAGAAGCTTAAATTTGGAATGACGGTGGACTTCTAAGAACCATTTTGGCAGGGCTCCTCCATCATGATGTGCATAGGAGCAGTGTTTTTAGCTGAATTTTAGCCAAGCTAGCAGCGTGGCTCGAGGGCTGGCATTGTCGACCTGTCTGTCTGCCACTTTGGTCCAGACTGACATATCTGAACAACTACAGGGTGGAATTTTGCACCAACATTCATGGTTCCCAAAGGATGAATCTTACTGACTTTGATCCCCTGACTTTTCTTCTAGCACCATCATGAGATTGATATTGCTGGTTTAGAGTGAACTGTTGGATGGATTATAATGAAATTTGCTACACACACTCATGTCCCTCTCAGGGTGAATTGTAATAACTCTGGTGATACTTTTTCATCTAGAGCCATCATCAGGTGAAAATTTAAATGTGTCCAATACTTTGGTTTATGACCAAATACCTGCAAAACTAATGACATTCCCATCAGCCTCAACTATGGTCCAGTACAGCCTCACAGAGCCGCTAGCAGGACTGTGGACTGTTCTCTTATGTTTGTGTTGTCATGCAGCAGTTAGAAAAGCCCCTTTTGATACCAAAATGTCAAGATTGCTTGGCAAGAAGTGTGTACCAGACCCACTGGTTATGAGCTCTTGTGACAAGTAACCTTTCAGTGAGGCTACCACATGTTGCAACCTAATGTGTTAGCTAAATCTTGTCTTCCAAACATTGGGAATATTCAAAGCAGCAGATTTGGTGTTGTACGTAACTTATCATAAGATTGTTGTGACCTCCCTCACAGGTGCCATTCCACATGCACATCAACCTGGAGCTGCTGGAGTGCGTGTACCTGGTATCAGCCATGCTGCTGGAAATCCCCTACATGGCTGCCCATGAGTTTGATGCTCGCCGCAGGATGATCAGCAAGCAGTTCCATCACCAGCTCAGGGTGGGAGAGAGACAGCCACTGCTGGGTACGCAACATTTTACCTAACAGCTCTTTACACCAGGATGTTTAATCCACAGGGGGTAACTGTAGCTCTCCGTTTGTCCCCCAGGACCCCCAGAGAGCATGAGGGAGCACGTGGTGGCAGCCAGCAAGGCCATGAAGATGGGAGACTGGCGTACCTGCCACTCATTCATCATCAATGAGAAGATGAACAGTAAGGTCTGGGACCTGTTCCCTGAGACGCAGCGAGTACGCGAGATGCTTGTCAGGTTAGCATACACCATTATCATCATCTGTCAGTTAATGTATTTTTAAATGTTCATCATTCAGTCTTATCAAATAGCTGTTGTGATTTAGATTGTTACACGCTGTCTTAAAGGTCCAGTGTGTAACATTTAGGAGGAGCTATTGGCAGAAATGGAATATAATATTTATACATGTGTTTTTATTAGTGTATAAGCAACTAAAAATAAGAATCACAATCTCATTATCTTTTAGAAAAATCCGTTTATATCTAGAGAAGCAGCGGGTCCCCTTCCATGGAGTTTGCCATGTTGCACCGCCATGTTTCTACCGTAGCCCAGAATGGACAAACCAATCACTGGCTCTAGATAGGTTCTCTCATGTGTTTCGCGAGTTTCACAGCCACCATAGTTTCTCCTACATGCTCGGAGGGGGAAGGTGATGCGAGCTGTATTCAAATGGTTGTAAACGGTATTTTCACTGCTAGATGCCACTAAATCCTACATACTGGACCTTTTAATGATTTGAGGAATTAAAACTTAGTTGGCTTTATATAACATTTCGATAATTATTTCAGATCATGTCATAATGATTTAGTCTAACAATTCAATTATCATTTACGCTTACTTACTGCCCTATTTGTTTCCTGTTTATAGGAAGATCCAAGAGGAGTCACTGAGGACTTATCTGTTCACATACAGCAGTGTATACGACTCCATCAGGTAAGCACAAGATGCAACATTTTTAACAGTGCTAGCATCAGTCACTCCTAAAGCAGTGGCTTGTGTAGACCAGTGTCCTTTTGAGCTGAAGGTTAAGTTTGTATCCACTTAGACCATAAATAGCTCTAATCTCAGGTGTGGCCATGGATACTAGTCTTAATGCAAACCACAAAGATCAAGCAAAGCTTAACCTCAGTTTTATCTCAATATGAGAATTTTTACTGGGGAAAAAGTGTTACGATTTTTGCATCTGTCCTCCAGCATGCAGACACTATCTGAGATGTTTGAGTTGGAGATACCCACAGTTCACAGCATCATCAGCAAGATGATCATCAATGAGGAGCTGATGGTAAGTGTCATGGTTTCTCTGAATGAAGTGAATTTTAATCAGAGTAGATGCAACAGAATGTCTAATTGGATTTCTGCTTCATCTTTACACATACAAACTTACTTTATATTTTATTTATTTTTTATTTGTGATATTTTTAATTTATTTTAATTTTATTGTTGTTTTGTTTTGTTTTTTTCATTAAAATGTTCTAAATGTTTTCCGTCCTCTTCCCAACAGGCATCACTTGACCAGCCCACACAGACCGTGGTGATGCACCGCACAGAGCCCACCTCCCTGCAGAACATGGCCCTGCAGTTGGCTGAGAAACTGGGCAGCTTGGTGGAGAATAACGAGCGCGTCTTCGACCTCAAACAGGGCGTCTACGGAGGCTACTTCAACAGAGGTGAGTTTAAAAAACACGCTTCAGTGTATGCCGTATATACCATATGTTTGCATGTTGTTCACCTCCACCCTGTTTGTCAATGACCCTAAGTCACGTTAAAGCACTTCTCAAAGGCTATGAATGCCATATCTTGTAAAATATTTAGAACATTTCTAATGCTCCCTTTGCTATTAAAGGTTGAATAGTGCTTTCTTAAAAACAATAACTGGTTCTTTGCCTTACAGATCAGAAAGGTGGCTACCAACAGAAGCAGTCCTACCAGAGAGGTATGTTACGCCATACTGAGGCTGCACTTTGAATACAAAAAATGTCTGACCACATGGTGACCTTCCCAAGCCAACATGCCTCTAAACTTCTGCAGAGGCTGTTTGCTGTTTATTCATTGGTGCTTTGAACTATGTTGCTTACTGAGTTTGTTTAGCATTTAATCAGTAACTAACTTGTAATGCATTACAGAGGATAAGGGTTGATAAGGGTATGCTTGAACAGAGTGTATGAGTGAACTAGTGTGTACATCGTCTTGTACAACCACGTCAGAAATCAAAAGTATTTATAGTTGTTTTGCTCTTTGTCATCTGATTATATGCTGCCATGTGGATGCTCGTAGATAAGCGTTTTTCCTCTTTTCATGTTCACAGATCAGAAAGGTGGTTACCAGCAGAAACAGGGGGGCTACCAAGGGGGCTACCAGGGAGGCTACCAGGGGGGCTACCAGGGAGGCTATCAGGGGGGCTACCAGCGGGGCGGTTACAGAAATCAAAATCAAAGCAACTACTGAGCTTGGAACATGTGGATTTCAGTCTTGAGTCTTCATTCCAAAACAACAACCACCACCACCTGGGTTTCTGTGTTCAGCACTTGGCTGTGTGCTGTTTCTTCCGCTGATCCTGAAACAGCTGACAGTTATTGCGGTACAAGCCCTTCTCACTGCAACTGCATAGTGTGGTATTTCAGCACGGCCAACTTTGGAAAGTTTTTATTGCTGATAGAAAATTGTATAATAAAGGCATTGCAGTGTGGCTGGCTTGTGGCAGTACAGTCAAGTATTGTTTACTTATACTTATCAAATAAAATATAATAATGGTGCGTTTTTGAGATTTATTTAATTTTTTTGACAAAAGAAAACATGAAACAAAATTAGATAGCGTGACCCCCCACACACACACTCACTCCAAATGCCATACCAGCGAAGACGTTAGTTCTCACCAGCGTTCCACATAGCAAATGCTAATTTTTCAAACGCGAGTCAAAACCAGGAGAATGAAAATGCTTCAATGTGTAATTTTACAAAACACATATTTAAACAGCTTTTTGACACGGCTTTTTGTTTTAAAGCAGGCTCACGTAATGTTAGCTATGATGCGTGGAAGGGGAGGTGGCTAAGTTCATCAGTCTGACAGTTTTGTTAATAACCTCATATTACAAAAATAAATTACAAGAAGTTTAGCTAAAACATTATCTTCTCTCGTGCAAACTCTCTTCAGGATCGAGCAGAGGAGCCTGGAAGACAATAGCCGTGCCTCATGCGTGATGATCAACATAGCCGAAATGAGACAGCGTAGACTAAAACAAACCACTAATTGTACGCGTCACAAAATGGTCGGAATATTGTACATCATGGCACTTTTGGCGTTATTGAGCTGTGTGAGAGAGCTTGATCTTGTTCTGGGTAGTGAGTAGTCTTAAAGAGGTTTGTGATGGGTTTTTCACTGTTTATATAGCATGTAATGATATCTGCCATGCATATTTAACACAGAAATCCCAGTTCTCTATGTAGGGGACAGTACAGAATCAATTCAGAGTAAAACATTTTCAGAACTTTAACAAAGATTAAAACCGAAGGAACTAATTTTGAGGCGACTCGTAAGGAAACAGAAAAACAAGTCATGGGCCATGACAATTGACAAAAAAAGGGAAAGATCCAGGAGACTGAGTCTAATGAAGAGCCTATAATATTACATGACTGACATCATGGCCTTTTGGCTGAAAGCCTTTGTCAGGGTGCTGAGGTAAAATTCAAACACAGACACTTAGCGTGCCTGGAATTTTTTTTCCTCTTGTTTGAACTGGTTTTTACTTCTCTAGAGATGTATTCACTGATATTCTTCAAACCGCCTCAATAGGTCAGATCAGCCAGACGTGCGAGACTAGACTAACCAGCAAACATCAGACCCGGTCACTGTGTCACCACCACGGTCACATTCTCCTGGTAATTAGTTGTTGCTTCAGAGCAGCTTGACCAGAACATTGAGAATTTTAATGTTTCAAGAACTAATGGAAATCTGTTTATTAAAATTGCAATTTAGAATAAAAATCCACACTGAACCTTAAATTCACTCTGACTTCACACTTTATTTAATGTTTTAGTGGTTTGGCCAGAAGCTCCAATTGTTGTTTCAATAGACAAGCAGGCAGAAATGAAAATAAGTATTCCGTACACTTATGTAATTTATTACTATAGAAAATAAGATATTGACCATTTTAATGTGCATCAGCAATATCACATGTAGGCCTATTTGAAATGCATATTTGTTTACAACTTGTCCATTAAACAAAAAAAAAAATTGTTGCACTTATTGTTCCGAATTGTCATCAGACCATTGAGTTTACCATACACACAGTAATTTAGATCAAAGCCACTTTATCTATTGCAAGTTCATTTACATTCACTTCAATTCTTCATCAGTATACAGAAGGTTATGGCTTTCATATGAGCTCTTTCAGTGTTACAAACTTAACAACCCCTGAGATATGTAGCCTATGTGTACATGGATTTATTCTACACCAATGCCTCTTCTCTGTTTTCCTTCTGTGCTGGTGGCCTACTAGCTGCATCCCCTCAGACTCAGTCTCCTGTAGAGCTCTTGCCTTAGTAGGTCCCTCTCTTTGCGGATTCCCTGCAACACGGTGCGATTTTCCTGAGCCCGACGCACCAGGTAGGGGAGCGTGTCGTCCACTGAACCGTACGGCACTGACTTGTATACGGCATAACCCTTCTTAGCTAGAGGGAAGAGGAAAAAGACATGGAGAGATGACATGTTAGAGGGGAAATGAAAGACAAAATATGAGCATATTAATCATTAAGGCTGCAAATAATTAACTCCAAAGGCAAATATACTGTAGGTAATGAAAAATGTTGATTTTAATGCAGAAATGTTGCAGTGTTACATCAGTAAACTCCCGTTTATCAACCAGTCCAGGTCAATTTGAGATTTAAGTCAAATGATGCTAAAGATTTGGGTTGCTAAATCCAGCTTTGTGCGCACTCATGACTGTTTAATAAGAAACAGCATGTACACTCATTAAATGTCTGCTTTTGTCACTAGCCATGTGTGGAGAATATTTCCCACCCATAACACCATAATTAGTTTTGGGAAAATTAAGGGAAAAGCAGTGCTTTCCTTCAGTAAAGGTCCACTTTATGATTTTGGGTGAGAAGGTGGGTGTATTTTAAAGTGCAATATAAAGTTGGTGTATGCGATTCTGGAGAAATCCAATACAATGACCAATACCACGATATAGAGTGAACTACTACACAGAAGGTAATGTAACTAACGATAGCTAGGTTGTGGGTCAGCAAACTGTCGCTACAGTTGCTGCTGCGAAGCTAACAGAGAGAATGAGACGTCTCCCAGAGCAGCAAACCAGATCCAGACAGCGATACTCACAACTCTTCTGCTACTATAGCAAACATTACAGCAGCAGCACATCTTGGCAAACTAGAAAGTAAGCTGAATGTCTCCGAGGGCAAGTCCTTTAACGTTACCTGACACACAAATCATGGCTGGAATGGTGTTGTGTGGCTCGGCCTGAGCCACTTTGTTTATTTCCCATTTACAGAGCCAGGGCTGTTTACAAACACTTTTTTTTCAGCACCCACACTGATGGTGCCAAATGTACAAAAATTATCGTATTTGTACGATACGATCAATAACTCCAAAAGTGCCATAATGTACAATAATCTGACCATTTTGTGAGGCTTACAATTAGTAGTTTGTTTTACTCTACGCTGTCTCATTTAAATTCATTTCCCGACATATTTTTAGGGTATTTACGCAACTGTTCTCATGTGTTCTCTTTCAAGCCATGATCATGACGCATGAGGCACAGCTATCACTTTCCAGGCTCCAAGATAATGCTTTTAGCTAAACTTCTTGTAATTTTGTAATATGAGGCATTAACAAAACTGTCAGACTGATGAACTTACGCCTCCGCACGTCATAGCTATTGTTACGTCAGCCTGCTTTAAAAAACAAACTAGATGTGGATAGATTTGTAGGTGTGGTATCACGAAGCCATTTAAGCCATTTAAAAAAGTGTTTTGTAAAATGACACATTAAAGCATTTTCGTTCTCCTGGTTATGACTCGCGTACGATAATCTTCTTCAAATTACGATGATTTTAAGCCCCTGGTACGATAGTTTAACATTTCCTATCTGGGAACGCTGGCACACACTGAACGGACAGCTAGCGGACCATGAGGAGATATTTACTGAATTTGACAAAAAGACGTGTAATGGTGAGACCATAATCTATGGTCATGACCTTTGGGTCCCGGATACAGGCGGCCGAAATGAGTTTCCCTCGTAGGGTGGCTGGGCGCTCCCTTAGAGACAGGGTGAGGAGCTCGGTCACTCGGGAGGAGCTCAGAGTAGAGCCGCTGCTCCTCCACATCGAGAGGAGTCAGCTGAGGTGGCTCGGGCATCTGTCCCGGATGCCTCCTGGACGCCTCCCCAGGCATGTCCAATGGGGAGGAGGCCCCGGGGAAGACCTAGGACACGCTGGAGGGACTATGTCTCTCGGATGGCCTGGGAACGCCTCAATATTCCCCCAGAAGAGCTGGAAGAAGTGTCTGGGGAGAGGGAAGTCTGGGCGTCTCTGCTAAGATGGCTGCCCACGCAACCCTGCCCCAGATAAGCGATGGATGGATGGATGGATGAATGGATGAATGGATGGACGGACGGGTAATGGTTTAGAATCACATACCCCACCTTTAAATCCTGCCCCAGCAGTTTAAATGAAGAGAGGTTGGGTAACCAGAGCTGCTGTCCTACAGCTGAAGGTTTTCAGGTTGAGTCCCCACGACAGTCATGTCAAGCTGTCATTGAATAAGACACAGGACCTGTTGCAGAAAATGAAAATATAAAGAATGCCAGTTGAGGGAAAGCTCACCCAGTGTGAGGGAGACGTGATCACACATGCCCAGCAGCTGGCCGAAACACACTGAGCCTCCATCTTTGTCTATCGCCAACTCTTCCATCCTGATAATGATATACACAGTAGCTACATCATATGGCAGTAGTACCCCACCTGGGGCACGAGTCCCCACTAGGGATCGTAAGATATATCTGAGGAGTCATGAGATGATTAAAAGAGTACTCCACCGATTTAACACTGCACTCGTATGATGGCATTGTTGGAATGACGGTGGACAGTTAAAAAAAATTGAATCAAAATCGATGCAGCAGAACCAGAGATATCGTCTTTTTTATTCTAGCAGGGTACAGAGGTCTGGCAAAGCTCACTTCTTTCAACCCAAACAGACGCTGACCTGAGTGACATCAGATATTGCACAGACGCTGACCTGAGTGACATCAGATATTGCACAGACGCTGACCTGAGTGACATCAGATATTGCACAGCTCCCTCTGGAGCCACAAAGGCTTTATACAACCCTTCTCACATATGCAGTAGTACTTCCCAAGACCTGTAAACGGATTTCGATGTGTAAAATTGGCGGAGTTCCCCTTAAGAGAAGAAGGAAGCAGAAAAACAAATTTATGCTACAAAAAGTTTCTGTAGACTTCTCTCTAATCTTTCGCTTGTTTTCCTGTAAAAGACCAAATAAGTTTTTGGACTCAAGGAAATTAGGAAAAAAATCAGTTTTTGAAGGGGTCAAAGCCAAAAAGGTTGGGAACCACTGATACACAGCATCAAGTAACATTCAAGTGAAGGTAAAATCAGTCTAGGGAGACAAATATTTCATTGATTATAGTGGCCCCCGATTGAAAATCCCCATAAGATTTTAGGATTGTTGTTTTACGACAGATAAAAAGAAAAACTATGAATCATTGGACACTTGCTACCTGTGGCCATAAACAAGGTTTGCCTGCTTAATCATCTCGTGGTTTGTGTTATTTTGGTATTAAGTAGCTGGGAGCTGTAAGGTTACCCTCAAATATAATAGTTATCTTGTGTAATTGAAACCAAGTTCCATGTGATTTTCACTTCCCGTGCTCTGACCGTTTGGCGGCTCGTCTCACTGACTCCTCGTTGTGAGAGGCGACTATGATCCTGTAGCGCTCAGGCCTCTGAGATATGACTTCCAGCATCACATCCAGCGAGCCGTTATAACTGCACAAACACAAGGAAACAGATTAAGTGTTTTGGAGTCAAGTTCACTGTCAGAAATGATCTGTGTGTTTTCGAGAAGTTACCACATGCATCAGCCTTCATCCCATAACAAAACTAACGCACTTGAGTTGATGTTAATCCAGATAAAAGTGTTTTTAGCATGAATCCAGGTGCATTGGTAAAATCGACCAAATCCAGACAACTGCTACATTCAGTTCCATATAGTTTATGTTTTATCGTTGTTGGTGATTAATGATGGCTGTCTCCTATCCACCTGTCATTGGTGTCATCCCAGCACTGGTGGATGGGGTCCAGACGACCCTCTTTCTCTGCCAGCTTCCTCTCTTTGTCCATGTAGGCTCCTCGTACCAGCTTGACTCCCAGACAGAAACCCTCATCCTTGGACAGACGCAGAGCTTCTAACAGGAGAGACCTGGACTCCTGAAAGACACAGATGGAGAGGGGAGTATTTGATAATGTCTCCTTTAAGAAAATACCTACTTAGTCTTATTAACTATGGTATTCAGTACAATTAAAATAAATGTTTTGAAATTTTGAAAAAAATATTAAGATATTTGCCTTCAGGTAACACTGATACGTATTCCAAATCCAGGCGCCATCTTTGTTAAACTTCTTCATCATCGCCATGGTGACAAGAGAGAGGGCAGGGTTCATGTAGGTGTACTCTGCATCAACCAGGACTCGGACTCTGTTCACACTTGCCTTAAAAAAAAAAAAACAATCTTTTTTTTTCTTTCTTTAACCAGGAAGATTGAAATCTCAAGGGACCCAAGCCTTAATTATCCCAAAGGGCTCTTCATTTAGTACCACTTCTGCTGGTCACTGCCAAAGTTAGTTACTTTTTTGTTGCAAGATTCTTCACCTGCAATACAATGACATATTCTGTCATACTGATGATCAAAAAGTTAAAGAAATAGTGGTTGATGAGTGTCCTTTCAGTGGAATGAACCAAGTAGACTAACCTGACATACAACTACCGTATTGAATCTCCCAGGTAATGAATCTCTGACATCTCTTACTTTTTGTGTCTTTAAGACACTTTATTTTTTGCTATTTTGGTAGTCTGTCCAATGTAAGGTTACAGTAAACTACATCGCTGTGGCGAAGCGTCTCTATTTTGATAGCTTTTACTATTAGAAGTATAAACCAGGTCTGTTTTAGCCCCGCTTCCTACAAGGTGCATTATTAGAACTTAGGTCAGCTCACTTTATGTTAACTATTAATGTTAAAATACCCTCTGCTTCCCGGTCTTTAGCATGGACAGACTGTTGAACCAAACCCCATTCTAAAAGCATGTGTTTTATAGAAGGGCCATATATTTTCACTGTAAAAACTTTAGTCACATCATTCCTAAGACTCCCTTCTGATTCGCTTCGATCTACAGCCTTAACCGACACACACGCCAATCACTCACAAACATCGCGAAGTGTTTGCCACAGAGGTACACGTGTTGAATGGTCGGATCCCGCAGTTTACCATTTTCATTGGCCTGAAGCCACAACTCTCTTCTTTAACTCTCCTTTGCTCTTTGGGGAAATTAAATTGTAAATTGGGTTTTTTTGTTTTATTTGACGCAAAATGCGACGTAGCAGCCTTTAGGCATGGTGCCACTAGTTTTATTAATTTGGCTCTAGGACTTTTACAGCTTGTTTTCACCCCCAAAGGGTGCATGGCCATTCTGATGACAGGAAAGTGACGTATGCCTGCTCTCATCAATGTAGTATAAATTTCCCATGGTCCTTCACATCTGTACCTCTGCTATTTTGTTGAGTCTCTGCAGGCCACAGAGGAAATGGGCAACTTCACTTTCATCTAAACCAGGGAAGCTGATTGGCTGAAAAAGGGCAAAGGTCAGAGGTCATTTTACATTCCATTTAACAGAAACTTCACCAGCACTGTAAATGTAAATATGAACTGGGGAAAGACATCTGACAAACTGGGTTATTTCCTGCAGACGTACCTCTCCATCCATAGCTCTGACAAGGAGATTCAGGTCGTATGCTTGTTGTGCGATGAGGGTTGTGAGTTTCACCTTGATACAAGAAGCACAGACTCATCAGTGAGAAGAAAGAAACAATGTCTACGCTGAATCAAAAGAGAGAGCAGACACTGGGGTGAACATTCAAGAACAACCTGGAACAGCTGTGGCCAAACACTAACATGTGTAATCTTATCTTTTTTCCCCACGTATTTGAACTAAATTCAGCTACTGTTTGGCTCAGGCCCATCACACAGTATGTCAGGGTTCTCGTAAAACCTCAAAACCTTGGACATTTCACAAATGTTTTTCCTTGAAACAAAAATGCAATGAAAAATATTTATTAAATATTAAAAAATATCTTGCATAATGACGTCTAATTTACAGTTAATATGTTAGCAGTTCAATTAAAAGTGGCCTGGAGAGTAATTTCCTAAAAACATTATGAGTGTTCTCTGAGATGGAAAACGTTGCCTTACACACAGCTCCGGGCTGAGCAGGGCTGTGATCTTCAGCTGCATCATCGGGTCTTTGCTCCAAGCGTTGCTGTAGGACATTCGTACACATTCCAACATGGCTTCCATGTTGTCGTCATATCTCTTCTCTCTGGAGATAACAAAAAGCAACATAAAGCTATAATGTACGTGACTTTTCAACATGCAAGAGCATCTCTCTGTAAAAGAGCAGCGTAGAGATGTGTGTTTCCAGTGGAGGTGCAATATTTCAAACTGCGAGAGAGGTCCTTTAACTTTTGGCATTATGTGCTTTACTTCAGATACAGAGCCAGACATGACAAACAGACAACCACCACGCCAAGACCAGACTTTGTCACCACATAGTGACGACAACAGCATTGTGGAAATCACATTCACAAACCGGCTATCAATAGGTTTTCACATGTTATCCACCAAATTTATTAGGCAATATGTGATCATTTTACACCCAGTTCTGTGCCTGTCTTCATTTCCAAACCACAGTGTGGTACATGCAAAATAGATCCCAGGATTGCGTGTGTGACCACATTAATGTGAGCTAAGTCAGTGTGACTGCCCATAAGAGGAGCATACTGAAGAAAAACCAATGCACCTCATGTATTACCTCCATCCTCTTGATCTCTGAGTAAAATCAGCGTCCAATCACTATGTCCAGTTGAAATTGTTTTCTGAAATGTACATTTGTTTTTTTAAATGTCATTGTGCATTCACCTGTTATGTTGCATCCTGGAGTATTTTAATGTTTTGGGTTTTTTCATCTCTTTTCTAAAATGGCGTGTTTTTTGCAGCTCACAGCCAGAGAAAATCTGGTCATCGGGTGCATAAATTACAAGTAAAACTCAAGATCAGATGTAATTCGTCTGAGCACACTGAGTTATTAAAAATGCGTCATACCCAGTGCTTTCTCCCAGATCCTCCTCAATGGGTACTGCCAGCATGGGCCTCAGTCCCAGCAAGCTCAGCTTCTCCATGAAGTGAGAGATCTCGCTCTCATTCTCTCCGGCCACAAACTGGGCATACACAGTGGGCCTCAGCAGCAAGGAAAACCCCCTCCTCCCTAGCAAGGTTCGTGCTACCGACATCAGCTGAAAGAAGAAAAGAAGAAGGTGAAGCAGACAGAAGAGGATGGAGATTCATGAGGTGACACAGAAGCAGTGTATCACATGGTCTTCTCACCTACAATCCTACCTTTTATTTTGTAAATTTTTGTCACATATTCAGACTATAAAAATAAGGAATAATGAGCCATAACAAGACAACACAGTCAGTGCCTTGACAACATTCTGTTAAAGGAGTGTCAGAGATTGACCAAGAAAAGAATAAGATCTCTCTGTCCACTCAGTCTTTCTCCAATTCACTCCTCAGTCTTATTCATCTCATTTTTCTCCGAATAATGATCGTGAGTGGCAAACTCAAATCTTACCTTCCCACAGTTGTTAACCAGCAGAGGGAAGGAGCAGAGGCGGAAGACGCCCAGAGCACGGAGCAGCTCACCCAAACTCTTCACCCTGAAGGCACTGGGATCCTCAAAGGCCAGAGTCGCTGAGAGAAGGTCGGGCTGCTTGACCACCACCGTCCTGGAGGCTGCAGTACCCAGCAGCCTCAGCGACAAGAGGTGAGGGAGCGAGGGACTCAAACGAGAGCACATTATCATCCCTGGAAAAGTGTTTATGTGTGTGTTTGTCTGTTACTGACTCTGACGTTTGTGGAATCTGACAGATTTGAAGTGTATGAATCGTCCTTTCTTATAATATTGAAGCGTGTACCATCTGATCGCTGAGGAAGCTGTATCTGACGTGTGTGTGTTAAACGGAAATACAATGATCCAGTGTCAGAGAGACATTATCAGAGTCTGAGTGGTCAGTTGAGGAAGAAGTGACGATCCTTTTATGTCACAACCTGTTGGAAGAGGAGAAGCAAAGAATAAGAAGCAGCATTAGTATCAATTACAGAAAAACTACAAAGCAAAAAGAAAACTGCTTTAAGGAGATCAGTAAGTAAAAGTCACGAGTCAGGACAATTTGAGAGTCTGTTAGGCTATTCCAAAAGTGACAAACGTGTCTGAAATTGACAATAAAATTGCAAAAGAAAGAAGTCAGTAGAAACAACTTACCCTCCTTCCTAAAAGTGACACTCAGAAGACCTAAATAATGAAACGCTAAGCAGGCACGACTTGAGGATTTTTGCGAGTGGAACACTAAAATCCATCATCTTTAGGCTTACCCACTGGTTAATAAGTGACTACTTGGAAATTTAAGTAAACATCAAGTTGACCCTTAGCATCAACCCACAAGCATTCCCTCGGTTTTTGAACATTTATTCCCAAAAAGACCAAGCAAAGCAGCCTGGAGAGGAAATGATTAACTGCTGCCTGCTGCCATCCTTGTCATGTATCTCTGACCCGACAGACTGACAGTACTCGTCCTTTATTTCATCTGGCCTGTCATAATTCACAGTTAAAAACTACTGTCCATCTGAAGCAGTTTGGTAAAATAAACGCATGGTCTTGTTGCAGGTAAAAGTGGTAACTTACTAAAGGAAAAGTTCAACATTTTGGGAAATACCATCCATCCCTTAGATGAGAAGAACTTCCCTTGTCAATATCTGGCTGAGCCTTTGGTCTTTTCTTAATGTAGTTAATCCTCTATAGAAGACGCTGTATCACAGAATCTGATGCGTCATACATTTCAGGACACCAAAGTCACAGCCAGCAAAATTTGTGACCCTGTCTAAATACTATAGAGGTAGATGTTGCTTATCAAAATAAAGTATGTAATAAAGTATGACAAAAGCATTTGGAGTAGCAATATAGATAATTTTCCTAATCAGGTCACACAATCTAATGGATCACAGAATTTCATAACCCCCCCCCCAAAAAAAAAACGCTTGTCGTTTTTACACTTTTAAATTAAGCATTATAACATGATTCCTTTGACAGATAATCCAAAAATGTACATGCTAGCAAAGACAGAGCACCCCATTTTATTTTTAAAGTCACTTTTAGCATGCTCTATGTTTCAGTTGAAAAGAATTGAAAAACAGAAGCCTGGAGCATGAGACTTTTTTATTTTATTTTTCACACTGGAATGGATATTTGAAAAGAAAATCTTCAAAAGCTATTTACAAATTTGGTTCAGTTTCATTAATCTGTATATCAGCCGAATTCCTGGGAACACACACACACACACACTGACAGTACTCTGAGCTACTTCAAATAATGCTACACATTGATAAAACCCCTAAAAGCGCTATCAAGCCAAAACATTTAGTCAACATTGACGTTCCTATATTTTAAAACACAGCTCTTGTGCTCATATCCAGGTAGGACCCCTGGGGGTGAGGGTGGCCATGCTGGTGTTGTCTGTACAGATGCCTGAATGGGATGGGGATGGATGAATGAGGCTCCTGACAAAGCCGGAGAGAGTAGGACGGAAAGGCGGGGTAGAGGGCTGGGGGAGGGGTGGAGGAGGGAAGACTGGAAGGAAGTGATGGATCAAGCTGAGGGCGAAGAGATGGGTGGTGCAGCACCATCTCTGGGCGGTAGGGGGCAGCATGATTGAACTGTGGGATGGCACCTATTTCAACAGGAGGGTATGAGGGGGTGCAGGAGGAAGTATGGGGATTGGGCAGGTTTTGAGGATGGGCTATTTGTGGCAATGGAGGAGCAGAGGTGACAGACTGCTGGAAAGAAGAGGAGACAGCCAAGCAAGAGGAGGGTTGGAATGGAGGGTGAGGAAGGGAGGATGATGGATGATTGAAAGAGGAGGGAGGGAAGGCAGCAGCAAGGGAGGGAGCTTGGGATTGATGGCTCAGATTTTGGAGGTGCAGGGCTGGGTGGGCAGAGCCAGGAGACACATTTGGAAATGACAGATTTTGCATGTGTGGAGGGACAGAGGGGAAGGCAAAAGATGTGGAGGCACCATGAGTGGGTAGGGAGTATGGCAGACTGGGCGCTAGTGGGTGGTTTTGGTTGGGGATAGGCTGAGCGGTAACTGAAGCAGGATCGGGATTTGCAGGAAGGACATTTGGATAGAGAAATGGTACTGAGCTTTGATCGATGGGTGCATTATTTCCGCTGGTAATAGTTTCACCCTGCAGGAGCTGACTATGTTGGGTGAGCAGAGAATGAGCTGATATTTGGTCCTGCAGACCTGACTGAAATGTGGAAGGTAGACCAGGAAAAGAAGCATCTGTAGATGTATGGGGGCTGACTGTCTCTGGGACAGTGTGATAGGTGTTGGCAGAGGAGGACAGGAGTGGCTGTGGCGAGGAGGAGTTAGAAGGAGGCGGAGTGGGGAAGGTGAAGGAGGTCTGTTGCAGTGATGGAGTGGTGGAGGAGGAGAGCGTGGGGGAGGAGGACAGAATGGAGGGATAGTCGATAGGAGGGATGGAGGGCTGAGGATCGGATGTATCTGAAGAGTCAGGGAGGGAGGAGAAGGATGACTGAGGAAGAGAAGCTGAGGGAAAGGAGGAGGAGTTGGCCTGAGCAGCAGTGAAGGTGGAGGTGTAAGCTGTAGTGTCTGATCTGTGGAGGAGAAAAAGAAACAACAGAGATATATCAATTAATCATTCAATAACATTCACTGGTTTCTGCCTCTGAAATGTGACTATTATAAGATGATCACTTTGTCTGTATAGATTAATTGATTCAATGATTAATAAATTTATCAGAAAAATAATCCACTGATTAATCCATCCAGGGACAATAATTGTTAGTAACAGACCTAGTATAATCTACAACACATTATAACTAAATTGAGGACAGTTTTTCAATACAAATCAAGATGATAATAATTTTAAAGGAATAGTTTCACATTTTTGGAAATACGCTTATTTGCGTTCTTGCTGAGAGTTAGATGTCAGTCTCAAATTTGTATGCTAAATATGAAGCTGGAGGCGGGAGGCGTTTAGCTTATCTTAGCGTAAAGCCTGGATACAGGGGTAAACAGATAGCCTGGCTCTGTCCAAAGGTAACAAAACCTGCCTACCAGCACCTCTAAAGCTCACTAATTATCACATTACACGTCGTTGGTTTAATCCCTACAAGAACCAAAGTCGTCATTGCAGTAACGACAAAACGTCACCTTTGAGCAGGTGCCAGGACGCAGGCTAGCTTATTCCCTCTGGTTCCAGTCTTTGTGATAAGCTAAGCTAGCCGTCACCTGGCTATGGCTTCATATGTAGCACACACGAGGATGGAATTGATCTTCCTATCCCACTCTCAGCAACAGAGCAAATAAGCTTATTTCCCAAAATTTTAAACTATTCTTTTAACATTTAGATATACAGTAATTGTAATATATGTGCAGCGATTATATGAAAGAAATATTGTAATACACAGTCCAATAAGGTGTTATGGAGAAAGTAGATTGAATATGTCATGAAATGATTACTGCCATACCTGTGAAAGTGGATGCATGTGTGAGTTAGAGCATTTAAACTCTTTATATACAGTAGCCACATATCCCGTAAAACAGTAATCAGCAGATACATTTAAGAACATGCACACAAGAGTCAATTCCTCTCTTTCTGCACACCTACCTTTCATTCATACTATTTGCTACCTCACTTCCTGGTGTGTCCTGCATCTCATTGGCCATGGAGATGCTGATATCAGACATCTGGGATGCCATGAATGCCTGGTCGAGGTCTAGTGCCTGCTGCGGGACTAGCGCGTCCTGATAGGCGGCCTCCTCTGGTTTGAACCCACAGGAGGGGCCGGGCAGTGTCGGCAGAGAGGCCAGAGCGAGGGCCTGCAGCTCTGTGCTGGTGGGGGTGGTTATGGGCTGCGGCAGAATCTCAGTAGAGTCGCATGGATCACAGTTCACTGAGAGAGACAGATAAGTGTTTTAGGATAAGGCAATTCAAGGCAATGTAGGCATTAACAGTTCTAGCAACAATAATGTAATGACTTAAAGTTGCACAAGTCTGGTTATCCCACTTACCGATATCCAAGGTTTCTGTCAAGTCAGATATTTTGCGCTTCTGTCTTGCATCTCTTTGCCTGCAGAGAAAAAAAAGGGGTTTAAATCCTTCACAATATGCATGCAACGATGTGAAGTGTATGCACGTGTATGTGTGTGTTTCTATGTGGGCATTTGTTCTGAATTACTTTTTGCTGTTCATGCCGTCCTCTCGGAAGCCTTTAGCAAAGGGGTTGGAGTTGATCTTCAGCTCCGTGATCTGATGCCAAAAAACCAAACAATTTTACAGTCAGTTTACATGCTCTCTACTATTTTTGTTCGTGGCTCTCATTTTCTTAATTTTGCATTGAATCTCTTATATACAATCTAGTATTGCTCAGATAGATATTGGTGTGTAGAAATTTAGAAATGTTTTCTTAATCTTAAACTCATTGCAAGTCATTTTGGACAGAATCATTAGCCCTTTATTAATATATAAATGTATTATTATGGTACCCTGTTGTTCTGGTAGGCGGTGACTGTGATAAACTGGGTCTCAGGAAAAACGAAGGAGTGTTGCCCTCCGCCCCACCTTAGCACGTCTCTGGCTTCAATTATATGAACTCTGGGCTGGTAGCGATGCAGCGAGTGCAGGATTATCTGGAAAGAAAAGAATCGAGATTGACTCAAAATGCACCATAAAGATAAAATCAACTAGTGAAGGTTTTGCACTGTATGTGTGCTGGTTCAGACAGTCTGCAGTACTTACATGTCCCTGTGTGTCCAGTGTGTTGTTGGTGAGCTTGGCGTAGTGAAACGAGATGGTGCGGCTCTGCCAGTGTGTGCCCGTGGCAGGTGAGTCTGGGTGGATGAAAACCCGGTCTGGCAGCCTCGCCTCTGCCCCGCCAACAGCCTGCCAGCCGCCACCTTGGAAACGATAGCGGGAGTTGTCCCCCGGGATGATGTCCAGGAGGAGGATGTAGCGGAGAGATGGGTTCAGGCCTAAGAGCTTTAACCTCAGCCCGGGGAACATCCGTCTAAGAGAAGGAGGGACAGTGGACAGATAGTAGCTCACCTTTTAGTAGGTTCTTTTATTGGCAGCTTGTTCATCCCATGTATTCCTTCATGTGCTATTTAAGAGTGCAATTTATCCAGTACTAACATTTTAATTGGGCAGATTTAGTGCCATGCTCTGCTTTTTAAACTACACAGTAGCAGATAATGTTGAGAGCAGGGATCGACAGTGGACAGTAGAGGAAGTGATACTTGAAGGGAAGTGGGCAAAAAGCAGAAAAGATGCAAGAAATAGGTGGTTGAAAGTCACAGCATGGTCGGAGAAGTTGTGGAGAAGACATTAACTGAATGGTAAGTACAGTGTAGGAGGATTAAAAGTTAAAAGACAGAGAGTGGGGTCAAAGGTTGGTGCACTATATTCTCTCACCTGCCCTTCTTTGTGATGATCATCTCTGTGCCCACCGAGCTGAACTGTTTCCATAAAGACGCATTCTCCAGCTCCATCCTCACTTCATCTTTTGGGGGTTTGGTGGCAGACTCGTTGGGGACAGGGGGAGGGGCCAGCAGCCTCGGGGGCAGGCCTTTGGCTGCTACGTCACAGGTGGGAGGGAACAACGGCATGTGGGCTTGAGCCTGCCGGTCTGTGGGAACACACAAATGCATGATAAAATGGTTGCGATAAAGCAAATACAGGTGCATATTTTAGTTGTGTCCCTGTAAGTCGTATCAGTTGTACAAACCAAAGGACCAATCAATGCAACAAAAATAGATTTGGCTGCCAATAAACCAAATAAGGAAACATCTAAATACAATTTCTCTCGTGACCAGTTGATAAAAAACACATTTTAATGCCTTTGATGATGCCTAACCTATCATCAAGCCCTGCAGCTAGACATTCTGTCAGAGCAAAACATTCTGTTTAATATATATTTGTTACTATTTCGGATTATCAACCCTTCCTCCCTTGTTTTTTTAGGGAGATTTAAATCACATGATTTTCCAAACTGTAACTCACTCACACACACCTTTTGATCTTGATATTCAGATTTGAATCCCTCTTTTCCCAGGTGATTGCCTTTAGTTACGTGCCTTCTGGAGTAGGCAAAAGGCATATTTATGGTGATTTCATACTTTGTTTTTTTCAGTGATTTTATGTATATGTATATCTTTATAATATTCCTTGATAATATTCTCAATATATTGCTTTTGTGATAAATTATGTACACAGTGCTGGTTTACATGGCACCATGTTTGATACATACATGTCTGGCTTGGACATAGTTATAGCCACACCCATAGGAGGAACCTGCCTATTTAATGAGACACACCTGAGTTAGCTTAGTATTTCAGAAGTTCACCATTAACATATTAGATAAACATTCAAGATTTGAAAAGCAAACAGTTTAAAAGCATTTAGTCATATTTTTTATGTCTTTTTCTTTTGCGTGCGCACACACACACACACACACACACACTCCCTCTCACCTCTGTAAAAGCAGTCTCCGATCCTTTGTGGTCCCAGAGTCAAACTGGGGTACATCTCCACACTCAGCATTGTCCTTGTCTGTGTTTGTCCCTTTGTTCGTCCTCTTCACCTGCTGCAAAGTAACATTTCATTTGTCTCTTCCTCTCTTTCCTTACTACGTTATGTCAATATTCTGTTGTACAGGAGACCTCTTCTTAAAATCTCCTGTTCTTTCTTGCCTCTGTTTCTGTTGCTATCCCTCTGCTGTCCTTTGCTACATGTGCCCACAGCGGTGACTTGCTCTGTTAAATAGGTGTGTGGAGCTTCACACATAAGGCCAAATGGCCCCTTCTTTTACACAGCTCTTCAGTTCCCTCCCTGTCTCTCCACGCTATGCCTTCATCTTGCCTTCTGTCCCTGCTTTACAAACACAAACAAAACTCACATCGATAGGTGATTCGAAAAATCTAGGGTTTACTTTAGTGTCTGGCAGGAAAATGAATGTGGTTTGTGTTATTCCATGTCAGGAGAGGTAGAATAAGTACCTTTACTCAAGTACTGTTTTGGGTTATTTGAACTTTTTTTTATGGTGCTTAATCATTCTTTTGCACTATATTTCAGAGGCAAACATTGTGTTTTTTACTTCACTAGAATTATTTTACAGCTGTAGTTACTAGATACTTTGCAGATATGCATTTTACATACAAAATACAGTCATCTTATGAAATATGATGTATTGCTACAAGTTGAACTACTACCGAATAAAGTAGTTACAATTTACTCCAACTCAACCAACATTAAAATGTTTCTTACACATGAACACATCAACTAAATTTTGCTGCAGAACTTCTGTACTTTTGAAGGACTTTGGCTTTTACTACTTCTTCTAATACTTCTTCTACCACTGAAATGTGAGGAAAAACAGGCTCTAATGAATCCATTATACATACTAATCTTTGGTTTTAGTCATTAGTAAAGCATTTAGTCAGAGGTACAGTGTGTGTGAAGGATGTAAAACAGACAACAGCAATAATCCTACTTTCCAGATTTTAGGTGATTAATTTCTGGGAAATGCTACTCTGATTTCAAATGCCTCTTACACATATATAGAAATCTAGTAGTTTACTGGCAGGTCCCCTGTGGCTGTTTGACGACTTGATGACATGTTTCTTCCTGTCAGCAGACTTTCTGTTAGGCTTTCTCAGCAGGGAGTCAGGCCTTGAATGAAGGTGGAAGAGGAAGACAGTTTGGCCGACGGCTGCAATTTGGCCACAACACAAACAGGAGTGTCTAGAGGTTTATATGAATTTTGAATTCAGGTGTGAGCTCAGTGTTACATCTGATTCTGGGCGAGCATTTCCTGAAATATTTAAGGTTGGAGAACTGCTGAATGAATAAACTCAACACAAATTCTGCTGTCTTGTAAGGGAGGTTTGGTGAGCGGACAGGATTTCTAGTTAAAACACAATAAAACACACAATGTAGACCACACAGACAAACCTCTGTTGGTGCTACCAGACAGTCAATTAGTTAGTATGAGTTGTGGTGGATATTCAGATCCTGCTTACTCAAGATAATCCACAGATTTTTTGTGAGCAGTTTCATGTGGTTTCAACTATTTTCTCTCTACCGAAACTGCTCTCAAAAAATCTGTGGCTTATTTTGAGTAACCGGGACATGATTTCTGGAAAGGGACGTTGCTGTTGAGTGTTTTAAATGTATTTTTTGCGGAGCGTTGAGCACCACAAGTCAAGTGCCATCCAGTCCCATTATATAAAACAAACTGCAGACATCTCTATAGCCGATATCTCCAAAATTCTGTATCTCACACCAAAACAATCTAGATGGATAAATATCATTACAGGTAAGAGGAAAAATATGTATTTTTGATTTTGGGGGGAACTGTCCCTTTAAATTAAATGTACCACAATGTGAGAATACTCAATTCCAAGTAGTAGCAATCAAATGTTAAGCAAAAGTACAGTATAAATAGCAAAATTAAAACGAAAATGTATTCATTATGCAGCAGAGTCTCACCTGTTGGTGTTATATTAATATTTATTATATTAGTGGATTATTATTACTGGTGCATTAACATTCCAGCAGCATTTTCATATTGTAGCTGGTCCACAGGGAGCTAATTCTAATGGGTTTTTCGTAGTTTAACCTATAGCAATGTTATATTTTATAAACTTCTCATATGTTTTGTATGTAAAAGGGTCAAAAGTACATTATTTCCCACTGAAATGTAGTGGAGTAGAAGAATAAAGTAGCTTAAATGGAAATACCTTAAGCTTGTACTTCAGTGCAATACTTAAGTAAATCCACTTAGTTACATTCCACCACTAGATATCAGGAAATATGTGTCTAATCAGTGCAAAATGTGAAGCAGCATAAGAGAAAACACAATGTATGCAAACATGTTGCAACAGGGTTTGAAGAAAGGTAAAAGACAATGAGCAAGACAAAAGCACTGGTCCTCGTTTTTGTTATTTTGTGGCTGTAAATTTATTGGCTTTTGTCAACAAGTTCCCCATTCTCCTTTTGTTGTTTAAACTTGAATTCCTTGAAGTTGTCAATGGTCACAACAAATCCTCATAAGAGACTTTAATATGGAAGAACCGGCAACAGCAATCTGATGGTTTTCGGGGGACTCTTTAGCAGAGGATTGCTGTTAAATCATGAGTAGAGCCTTCGCAACTTAAATGATCAAACAGGTGTGGGAGATTTTATCATGTGAGGATCAGTACTTTTTTAAAATTTCAAATGGGGCCCAAATCTACCTGCTCATAGACATTTCTGCCAGTATCAAGAGTGACAGCTGGAGTCACTTTACAGGAGCGAAGTATAAATGTTGTTCTAGTTGTTGTTTTCCTTTGCCATCTGTGTGTGTATGTATACGTGTGTGTGTGTGTGTGTGTCGGGAGGGATAAAAGCGAGTGGGGACTGAGAGGAAGTGGAGGTGTCAACGCCACACTGAGAGAAAAGCCATTACCATGGGGGCAGCGAGGTGTGTGTGACGTCTCTTAATGATTTTACGAGCCACCAGGTGTGTCAAAAGCGCTGCAGCTACCAGAATCTGTAACAGGCGATGATGAGGATTGTTACTTGTTTTGTTGTTTTACCATTACTGGAGTAGGGGCAGGTAGTGTGTGCTGTTTACAGTGCATTAAGTATTACCAAATGCCTGCTCTTTGACATGTATGTGCTAAGTAGTTTGATATCCACCTTTGTTTGCTCACCGAGGTCTAAAGGTCAGGTTATTGAAAAAAACACTTGATTTATTCTTTGATGAGTACATTTATGTATATCATCAGAAGTATTTGTCTTTGCATTTTCACTGTTGGCTCAGATTGGTGCAGATGCTCCTGCTGTTTGAACACTTCCTGCTTAACAGGAGCTTGTACGATTTCCTCCAGCATGTTTATGATGGTACAACAAGCCTTTTAATCTGATGAGATTGTTGTTGATGATTACTGTTTGTGGATGTTGAAATTCGCTCTCCACACCGGCAAAGGGCACACTTGATGTCAGTGATTATTAGGATTAGAATACACTCTGTGTTTTCCGTAAATAAATCCTCTGCACGCAAAAGACACATGCATTCAGATTACACGCTTTATCTCCAGCTCTCACTGTGCATTTGTGGGCTGAGGATGTTTTGTCTTACAGTCCATTTGTTAGATCAATCAGAACCCATTTTTATTAAGACCCTGCCAGAAATACATGATAAATAGTACAACATGAATCAAGGAAGCACTTTTCATTATTAGGTGAGGCGGAGAGATGCTGAAATACTGTGCTACTCTATTATGGTCACTAGATAGCTTTACATAAAGGACCTGCATGGAAAATAGGGTTTGTTATGCAATCATATCACACACATCCAATTTAATAGCTCCATTAGAAAAAGCTGACAGTGCTTTTGTAATGTCGTTAAATTTATCTAATCAACAGACTAACTATGGCTCGAAGTTGGTCAGACCACCTCCAGAGGGTCTCTGTCAGCCTTCGACACCACCACAGTTACACTGTCAGGAAGACGGACAGCCAGCTTCTCCCTGAACACAGCCAGAAAACCCCGCTCACTGTTGCTATGGTCACTGAGGATGACGCTAGTCCCTTTCGCCGCGGCATCCAGCACTTCATGGTGGGACATCTCACCTGAACAGCGGATATAATAATTACATCTACAGGCATAACAATGTCAAGCAAATAAACAGTTAAACGAAATAATATCAGGTATATGCAATTGTTCCGAATGAAAACTAAATAGGATTTCTACTAAAAATGTACCTGTGACGTAGAGGTCGGCCTTGACTCCATTCAGTACTGAGGCCCCAGATCCAGCACACACAGCCACAGCAGACACAGAGGACTCTGAAAAATATCAGAATAATGACTTACTGACACACACATTTACATCTCAGGACTATTTCAACAAACAAGTTTGATATCAATGCATGACCGGCTTGGCCAGATTCTTTTAAAAGCTATTTTTTAGGGTCACGTTTGCTTGAAAAATTGTGTAATTTGTTATAATTAAGCTGTGTATTTACCCTTTTGTAGAACAAATGTTGTAATAGTATTGTTAATATAGTGGTTTGGTTTTAATGAAGGTATGCTAAACTAGTGTAACTTAATCCTTGGTTTTTCCTTAAATTTCATCTCTAAAGCTAAACTAACTTACATTTTGACCCAAAAGTCTGCATGTTTTCATGTCAACCAAACTCTAGAGCAGCAGAATTAACCAATGATGTCCTCCCTCTGACTTAATTTGTGCCAATTTGTGAAACCAGTTGATTTGCTGTCTGTTTGGTATAGAAATTGCAAACCATTCAGGACATCTACTGGGTTAATTGGTAAGTGTTCATTTCCTTCGCATTGTTTGCACGTTTAATTAACTTATAATGCCAGTACAATAGCATGTTTGTAAGAGTTCATTACCTAGCGTCTGCCCCAATCCCAGAGCCAAACGCAGGTGGCTCAAACCCAAGTGGGACTTAATTTTCTGGATGGCTGTTGCCACGGTTACTGGCTGGTCCAAAACACTAAGTCGCCCTTGGCCGTGGCCCGGTAGAGGGGGCTGCATGGAGTGAAAGGTAGAAAGTTAAAAAAAAGAAGTACCTCTTACCCATAAAACAGGATATCAGTATATCATATTATAACTATAGACAACTGTTTTGTGTAATGTAAAGGGTAGAGTTTAAAAGGGATCAATATAGGGCTCCGTTTTTTCCTAACAAAATACGTTTTTTCACTTCCTTATTGTGTTTCTGGAATATCATAATTGGTTTCCAGTGAGGAAAACTGTGTTATTTCTTAAATATATGGATGTTAATATAAACAACATGGCATTTCCTGAATTTATTGATGTTTTTTTTCTATTTTTGATTCGGTTCATCACAGTGACGTGTTTGTGCTGTACCTTTTCTAACTTTTGGATGGTGAGGGAGAGGCTGGGAGCATTGTGCCTGAACAGGGTCTGGACACTGGGGGTCAGTGCTGAGTCACGGCAGGTTACGCTGACATGGATCCCACTGCTGTCTGGTCTGTTATGCAAATAAACTATAATTCACCAGTGCGAAGGACATTAGTGGTGTCTAGTAGTTTTGGCATGTTTAAGCCTACTACCTACAAATTCTGTACACCTTACATCACTACTGACCATGTTCCAAGTAACATACATGATTAGTTTCTGTTCTTTTCAGTGTTTTGTCAAAGTCACCATTCAGACTTAAAACTTGCTGAAAATAGGTAATCAATAAGAGTGCATGATGTTTAGCCTTTACGTTGTTGTCAAAGTTATGTTACCAGCTTGGGGTGATGAAGTTCAGAGCACGGTCTGTGTGTCAGGAGCTTGCTGGAAGCTTTGATATCAAAGGTGTAATAGTCACCTCCCAAAATGCATTGTGTTCACAAGCTAAGTGGCTTGAAAATCAAACCCAGAATTTAAAAAAAACTTCACTGGATGTTGTGAATAAATAGTAGCATTGGCTGTTTCTTCATTAAAACTGACACACAAATCTTGCACAAACACAGTTTTCACAACATCTTTCACAACTTTTGGGGAAAAATCAGACTAAAAGATAACTGTTGGATTCACTGTGAAAGTTTCAGGTGTCTGTAAGTTGATTTCATGCTGTACTGAAATCAGGGAAATTACTGTAAAGGTGCTTGAATGAAAGGAAATCAATGAAAAACGTGTTTTATGTTTTGGAAATGATCTGCAGTTCTGTGATGTATACAGAACTTATAGGTAAAAGGCAACTAGGTGAAAAACCACCAAAATGGTCCTTTAATTAAAGTCATGATATTAAGTGCTAATTCATACACACATCTTTACACACGTGTATTGGTCTATGCAAACATGTACAGGACCTGCTGACTGAATGTTGTAGCGTTGTTCCTCTGTCACAAGCCTTGAGTTCCTCCACAACAGCGTTCAGTTCCTCTGTGCTTTTGACCATGAATTCCAGTTTGTGACTGTGGGAGGCGCCACCGAGGGCCTGACTCAGCACAGTCACCTGACCGCTACCTGAGCGTCGTAGAGAGACACCAGAGGTGCGGGAGAGAAAAAAAAACACTCAGGGGACAAGAAGAACACATGCTCAGATTAGTTGAACTGTGGGTCAGTGTCATGCGTCACATTTTAGCCTATGCCTTCATTAAATATGAAAGTAATGTAGGTATGCGTGACCCATTTTCCATTCAGAATGACCTCTTACCAAGTCCCCCGACCAGCCAGTCGTTTACTCCTCCTTTAACACTATCCCACGAAGTGTGAGGGGAGAAGATCGCCATCCCGGCCTCCACAGCCCGGATGGCCAATTGCTGTTTCCAATCTTTCTGAACCAGACGCTTGATGGGCCGAAAGAGCGGGGGGTGATATGAGATAATGAGGTCACAACTCATGGCCTCTGCCTCCTCCATGACAGCATCTGTAAGGTCGTTGGTTAGCAGGATGGTTTTAATAGGCCGAGATTTGCTGGGCTCAACCAGCAGGCCAACGTTGTCCCACGATTCAGCCAGAGACAGAGGAGCAAGTTGCTCCAACACATGCAGGACTTCTTTTAGCTCCATCGGGGTTGAACAGTGAGCAGAATGAGCGAGGCAGCAGGTAGCAGATAAGTGGACAGATGAGTGTGGGGGGACTGAGGTCGGGTGGCTTGTCAAGAAGCTGGGACTGCGATTCGGAGAAGGGAGACACAGAGGGATGGATACAACTGTTGAGTTAGAGGAGTAGAGAGCAGTCTGTGAGGTCAAGCTCTTCCTGGTACGAATTCTCCTATAGGCGAGTGAAAGAAATGTCAGAGAAAGGTTTCTACATCCAGTCAACATCAGTGGAGACCTGTGTAAACACAAAGAAAGAATCACTAATGAAGTCCTACCTTAATAACTAAGAACAGGACAAGTGTACTACTACATAAATATAATGTTTTTTTTCACTGTTTTATATCATTATTGAAAACTTTTGGTTTTAGGACTTTTGGTCGGACAAAAAAAGCAATTTTGATACATCACTTTAGGGTCTTAAACTTTTTGTCTGTTTTCCCAAGCAACAACAGAAACCAACTAGCCAAAATTGACTGGTTAATTGGTTTCATTTTGTTCAATTTTCCAAACCCGTGTACCGCTATTTTCACACCTTACAGAAGGATCCAACACGACCCACAGCGGCTGCTGGGAAGCATGCAGCTAACAGCAGCGCTAACGTTAGCTAGTTAGCTAACATTAGCTATTACTACGCGCTAACGTTACATATATTTAAAAAAAACAGTATCACCATATCTATGTGTGCATGAGTGAACTTATCATACTTTCGCTTGCCATTTACCAAAGACGACAATTAACGCTCTGCCGCTGAACACATTTGTCCCGAAGTGACAGAGAGAGTCGCTTACTGGACAATTTACGCAATGTCCCCTTCCGGCTTCCGTTCCTTAATGCAACGGTTTGGATTGAACAGTTGAAATGACAGCGAACATCATGAGCACTTTTTGTATAGAAAGTGGTCAACAATGTGGCTTTAGTGCGTTACCACTGGCGGAAAGATAACTTAAATAGTCTCTGTTCTTGTCAAATATCAGCAGTGTTTCACCTTATCGTGGATAAATAACGTTAAACTAAAAATTTATTTAGAAATAGTACGATTAATCAGCTTAATCTCGCTATGGTCTATAATTAAAATGTTGCTAAACATTTGAGAGACATTTTTATACACATATAAGTTTATGTAGGCTATATAATATGGAACTGAGAAGCTTTGATACAAGAAACCGTATGGACTATAAAAAGAGTGGTTACCATAGCAACCAGAATCCTTGTCCACCACACCCACATTTTTGTAGCAATGTTCATTTCCAATATTTTGTGCAAATATCTTATATTTGTTTAAATTTTCATGCGAAAAGCCAAAGACAAATATTCAGTATGATTTTTATTCTTTTCAGGTTAGAAAACCTCATTGAACTGTATTTTAAAAACATTAAAATCTATCCTGAAATATAACACACTAGTGACTGCCACACTATAGCAGATCTTTATGACAGATTAATTCATCACACCTACCCAGTGTTTTAATGGACCTTCTGAGATACAATACTCCTTTATATTTTTCTGCAAAACCTTTACTGGACAATTCATCATTGAAAACAGCATAATTGAAACAACACAGAGGTAGGCTATGTCTTAGACCCCTGACTCTAAAGGATCAGGCTCCTCTTTTTTGTGATCTGTAATGACATTGAATTCAGATTCTGGCCAGTAGGCAACAAATGCAGAAAGTAGTGGTTTGATCATGTTTTGCAGGAACAAATTAATATAGTTTACTTCTCTATATAATTTAGTTCTCAGACTGGATAAACCCAAACTGACTGTGTAAAAATGAATCCATTCAAAACGATCAGAACAAAACTTTTATTATATTTGAAAATACTAACATTTTATTACTATAACTTGTAGTAAACATTGACATTTTGCAAATAGAACTTGAGGGGGTGAATTTAATCAGATGAAGCTGAAGCTTTTTATTGTAATCAGTGATGCGCAAACACACAAAATGTCCGTATCCCCACAACAGATGTGTCCTGTCAGAGTCAGTTCTTACTTAGACACTTCTAACAAGTTAGTACTTCTAAATATGTTGATTTGATAGTATCGTAATAAAAAATAAAACTTGAGCATCCCACAGAGCCACATTATATGGCTGTTGGTATTACGTTACGCTGTTCATATGTAACGTAGATAAATAAATATAATATAAAACAAATTGACAGATTAATATGAACAGGAAAAGACTATATGACTTTGATAAGCTGCATTAACTCTCACAGGGCAGGTGGTCCAACAGCAGATACCCAGGGTGCATCCGCCGCTTCTCAGAAAGATTACCAGGATGATTAGAATAAACAAATGAAATCCAGACAACAACAAAGAAAAGCGGAGGGTAATCAATGTTGGGAGATGATTGCAAAGGGTTAAAAACACAGTTCTCATTAAGTGCACGACATCAAGCTGCTGGGCAGAGTGGCTACCTCGGAATTGAGTCAGAGAGCGACCCAGAGAGGGATTATTGTGGATTAATGCAATAAAGGTCGATGCTGGATGTTAGAGGGATCAGGGAAGGATCAGGGCAAAGGCCCGGGCAGCGAGCATTACATCATCTGAGTCTTCCTTTGGCGCCTCATCAATCTCTCTGTGCGTTACACCCCTCATCTCCAGTGGGAGCCCCTCTTCAAAAACCCACTCTTACGTTACATTTGCATTATAAAAACAATGAAACAATGTTAATCCTTCCTAAATGACTCTTTCTCTCACATTCTCACTCTGACTAGCTGGCTACACAAAAGAGCAGTTATTAACAACACAAGAAAACACTTCTTCATTAAGCATATAGGCAAGTGTATCCCTTGTATCCATCTGTGGAGTGCCGTTGACAGATGTGCGTTCAATTATTAGGTACGTGTTTCCAGAGAGAGAACAGCTTCACTTTTGTTAATTGGTACTATAAGCCCTCGTGCCCCATCTGCCCGCACATTTGAAGTTCTGTCATGTCTGTTTGTCATGCAATAACATCTGTCTGGCTGATGTGTCCCCCAACTGTGAGGGTGCAGCGTGTCCACGTCCCTAAATTCCCTCAACCCAGGTGTTTAATCTCAGCTGTGCTGGCTTTGGGTCAGTTTGACACAGAACTCACTGGAGATAAACCCCCAACAAATTCTGTTCAGATGACTTTGTATCAGTGTGTGAAGTGAAATCTGTGGAAATTCTGGGGCAAATTTGAGATAACGTTAGTATTTTTAAATTTGCACAAACTGTTATTCCAGATCAGATGCTCTCTGTGTATCAGTGGAAATATACTTGCCAACTAGCAGTGATTTCCTGTGATCCTCTCTGGGTACCTACAGTGTTTTTTCATACAGATTTTGTTATATAAACAACTAGTACTCTTAAACTCTTCCCCACATTTTACATCAGTGAAATTTCCACAAACATTAACATATTTAAGACCATGCTCTCTAAAAGGTTGAATTCAGGGATGAGCACATGTCTTTTTTTTGCACTTAATGACTAGAAATCTGTTATGCATGATGTCAGAATTTTGAGAGATGATGTTTTATGAGCAGCAGTCTTATGAAATCAGTGGCCTGTCCATTTTTGGTCACACAATCTCTTTATCCTCAATCCTCAACATTTCTGCCCACAGTACTGCAGCATCACTGATGTTTTTTGGTTTCCAAATCCCTTCTTTGGTACATGAAATCCATAGACCGTTGATTTATTATACAAGCAGCTAGTTGTGTATTATGCAAGTTGATTTATTGTGGAAGTCACGCTGAGAATGTGCTCAACATTTGAGTCAGACAGACCTTTGGATAAAATTACAATGTGCCATGACACACGAGATTGTTAAGTCTCTTTCTAGTCCACTTTCTGTGGAATTTGCCAAATTATAAAGCAGCTTTAGTCTTTCATCACATATGTGCCACAGCCAAAAGTATAATTCATGCAGACTAATTGCTGAATAATACACACCCAGTGTCCTTTCAGATGTCACACAGGAATCATGTTACACTCATTCAAACCAAAACTCTTTTGCAAAGTTCATATACTTAGATGTTTTATTTTGTATCTGTTACCAAGATTGAACTTGCTGGATTCCATAAATGAATTATGTAGTCCAACAAGTTACACATTACAACAAGCCCAGGCTAAGTAAGATAGAAGTACATAATCTATACAGAGTAGTATCTTCATAAATGCTTGAAAACTTTATCTAATTCTGCGTTACATTGTTTGAGTGATAAGAATGATGCAATACTGACAGAATAATTCAATAAAGAATAAATATGTCCCATTAGCAATACAAATAGTTCAGAAATTCAATCCAATCCCACAGAACAACCAAAAATGACTTCCTGTATATACAATAATCATCACCAGACAAATCAATATAGTTCTTTTCAATAATCTTACATTTAAAAAAATGTTTTAATACATGATTGTCAATCTTTGCATAGCTGTAAAACTCTCGCTGGGAGTGACTTGATATTGTTTGACTTTTCTTAGCAGCCCTTTCTTTGAATTTTAATATTATTACGTGTTTCTTCTTAATATGTACAAGTTAATCTGTCAAAGAGCCTCAAAGAAAGGTGCAACGGTGCTTTCTTGACTGACAGTCTCCTCGACTGTCATTGATGGGACATCATTCTGACGAACTCTGCAGAGGTGAGAGAGTTTAATTATTTTACTGGGCAGTGAGGAACCATTGATATTACATTTGCTCTAATCCTGATGGACATAGCAAAACATTTGCTGTAGTATAAAACTTGTGTTGTCGTTTTAGTGTTTTTCTTTGTTGCTGGATATACTATTACTGATGTTTATGTCACTGCAGCTCATACCTTCAAAGTCTACTGTGCCATCTCCATTGTCATCTGCTTCTTTTACTATGGCATCTATCTCTCTTTGACTCATGTGCTCTCCCATCAGCTTGTTCATGGCTGACCGCAGCTCCTCTGTTGTGATCTCTCCATCTCCGTCCATGTCGAACTAACCAGAGACACGAGAGAAGAAGAAGAAAAAAGTAAGGTCAGTGCGCTGTTTATCTTTATGACACCACAGCGAGCGAGTTGGGGGGGGGTATTAGGGAAAAATCTGGCATTGATGCAACTGCACAGCTGCTGCATTTTTTTCTCTCCAAAAGATCTGAGTGCCTGGCGAGTTCAAGGAAAGCTCTCACCTCTTTAAAGGCGTCTTTGAGCTCCTTCATGCCAATCATCCCAGCTGTTTCTGCCAGAAGCTTCGGGGCCATCAGCTCTACAAAGTCCTCAAAGTCGACTCTCCCACCAACTGGAAGGAAAATCAAAAGAAAAGATGCAGGAATTAAGAAACATCCATCACTCTCATCTGGCTCATTTTGTCCAACAAATTTTGGACAAAATGAGCAACTAAGCGTAGAATTTTGCTTTTTTTTTTAGTATATTTTGTTCAGGGACTCACGGTTCATGTTGATATTCTGGCTCAGCTCGATCAGTTCCATCTCAGTTGGCATGTAGCCCATTGTCCTCATCAGATTCCCCAGGTCCTTACAGCTGATCAGCCCGTCCTTGTCTTTATCAAACTCGTTGAATGCATCACGCAGCTCTGCAGACGTGCACAGCAAAACACTCAAGTCAGCTAGATAGTCAGTAAAGGTTGTGTAGCAAAATGAAATGTGTTTAATGGACAAGTGAGTGTATAAAATATAAAAGGTGTGAGATAAACAAAAGATCTATAAGGGTTGTGTAGGTCACAGCAATGAGTTAATCTTTTACTGATGAAAACATGAGAATATGCAAAGATGTAGATGGTAAGAATTTACCATCAATTTACTCACCATCAATCTCATCTTCAGCCAGTTCTCTTGACTGCACAAAGAGAAAAACAACTGGTTAAGTCTAGTGTAGCATGGACATTCATAACAAACACTGTGCCCTATAACACAGAGCTACTGTAAAACACATCAGCTGTTAAACATAGAGAAAGAAAATTAGCTACCACACAATTAACAAAATGGATGTTGTATTTATTATTAAGGTTCAGTAGAGAATATTCGTATAGAATGAAATGGTATTGTAACAAAGAGATTAAACTGGGGATTAAAGTGTAGATTATGCTCATATCGGCAGGTGTTGGTATCACTGGCAACTAGTAAAGAGCAGGCATCTCTCCTCTTTTTATCCTGTTACCTTTTGGGTCATAATCCAATCAGCCTTTCATAGCAGTTTGCAAACATCAGAACAAACCCATCAAAAATAGGAAAAAGGCTTTTACTGCTGTGTACTTACAATATTCTTCCCTCCTCGCAGGAAAATGCACGCTGCCCCGAAACTCATTTCTGCAAGAGGAAAACCAGAGTGGGATGTGAAATTATGAAAAGCTGTGATTTCATTAACAATTTCTGACACAGGGTGCAGAGCTGGTGTTTGCTAGAGCCAGAAAGTCAGGATTAAGACAGACTGAGAGATTGAACACTGTGTTCTGTGTCTGAACTGAGTGCGCGTCTTCATTTTCTGATATTATGAAAACTTTTCTCAAAACGGGTAGAAGTATTCTGATAACAGGAGAAAATTTGACATGTTGACACCACTACTAGAAAAACACAGTTAAAAATATTAGTCCAATTAGATAAAACAAGTCAAAAACATTTTTTTTTTTTCAAAAAAGATTCTTTTCTAAAATAATTAAGCTGATCTTATGGACCATTTTGTCATGTGCTAAAATAACAAATTTTAATTACGTGTCACCATGTGGGTGTTTGTGCTCACCTTCCTCTGGTGATTTCTGTTCATCAGCCAAACGCATCATACACGACTTCTGAAGCCAAGACTCAGCTGGTGACCTGTGCAGTGCACGAAGCCCTCTGTCTTCCTTCTGTTTCTTAATCTTCTTCTCAGTCCCTCCTCAAACAGGACAGCCCTGCCTCTCAGTGTGGGACAGCTCTGTCTGCCCAGCCTGACGGGATGCTGGAAGGGTGTATGAGGGGAGGTGTGGCTGCATCCAGGGTTGTATGCTCGCCGGGGAGGAGTCAGCGGTGTGATGGGGGGGACAGCAGGCTCAGTTTGAGCTGAGTGGTGACATTATATTGTAAATTATACTGCCATTTGAACCTGATGAAGAAATAGTACACCATCAGTTCACAAGGGTAGAGTTGCTTCTTTACAGTTTATGTTCTTTTTTTTACTGTGAATTAACTACAGTAGTGGTCCAATTCACTGCATATTGAACACTTAAATAGTCAAGCATTTTAATTTCACTATAAAATAATTATAGGCTGGATCTAACAATTATTTATATTGCAGCAAACTTATTCTATCTCTTTCTGTGATTGATCTTTTAGTTGGATATTTCAAATGTTTGACATTTTTGCTTGATACATGACGATTGAAAAACTAATGAATGTTGAAAAAAGTTGATTCATTTTCTGTTGGGAGACTTATTGTTTTAACACAAAAATCACATTTTGGAGAAAGAAATTGTCACATGAAAATTGGTAATCATAACATTTAAAAATAATCTGTTTTCCAGTTTTTTATTGGACTTTTTAAGTTAATTTTGTGTTTCTCAGTTGCATTTTGTCTCATTGTCTGGTTAATTTTTGTTTGTTTCATTTTGTTGAAGTGATATGTTTTCATGTGCTTTTTGATATTTTTTATTGCTCACTGCCAAATCTAAAATTTCACTGCCTTTCCCAATCTTCTCTCACCTTCTGCGTCACCTGACAGGAAAACATGCCCCAGAATTATCGAATAAAATGAACAACCATGATCTTTTTCTGGTTTAGGACAATCACATCAATTCTTATGGGCTCAATTGAATCACACCTTATGGGAAAAGCATTGTTTTTCAAAGAGAGAACTTAAACAAATAAAGTAATGTTTTTAATATTTTATAACAAAATATGTTAAATCTTGTAGTAAAATTGAAGGTTTTACACTGTCAAGATTGAACACTGCAAATCATGGGCTTTAAATTTTCTGTTGTAAAACATATATACGACAGCAACACTATAAAGATGTTCATTTGGATGCTCCGTCTGTTGTTTTAGCCCCTATATTGTTTTCAAAGACATGATAAGTATACAGATTTTGGATGTATTAAAGAGCTACTGGCCAATCAAAGCCAATATCCCAGTGTGTGATAATCTGCATAAATATTTGTTACATTTGAGAGAAAAAAAAAGGATTATTTCTTTCGTGAAATACCCTGATGACAATGTCTGGGATTAAAGCCTCGGAATAAATATCTTCACTACCTACAGTGAGGATGTAAATGTTGAATTGTCTGAATTAACTGGCTGAGCTAAAACACTTCTGTACCAGGCCTTAATAGAGAGTGTGTGTGTCCTCTGCTCTGACCTTTCCCCTCTGCCTGCTTCCCTGTTATGTAAATTCATCAAAAATCTGTTCACATAAGAGGCATAATCCGATGGGCTATGCAGCAGGAGCTGGTAACGATTTTATTATCTTTTTTTCCTCCCCCTGTTGCAGTGCAGGCTAAAGGGGTTATGCAAGGCCACAACCCCACAGCTGTGAAAAGATGGATGAAGGGAGCGCTGGGTAGTAGAAGGTTAAGGATGCACAGGTTTTATTTTTAGGAACGAAAGACATTATGGCGGGTCAATAGCTAGAGGGTTAAATTTGGATTAGAAAAAGGATTAAGATGCTATTGCAGAGTATGAAAGCATAGCTACTAGTAGTCAGAAAATCTGTTCCGTAACTGGAGGTCACAAGTTTGACCCCTGAATAACTTGAACCATTGCATTGTTATTAGCTGTGGATAAGAAAACTGTACCAGCAGCAGCTTATCATTTCTGACGCCTGATGCCTGTTGACAGTTTCAGCATCAGCATCAATGATAATAGAAAGGTACAGAGGGAGAATGTTTGGTTTTATTGTGTGTTTTGTGTACGTGGTGTGTCAGCTAAAAGTGCACAACACAGAGATTATACTGAGTGGATTATGAGAGTAAAGGCTGAGCCAAACAAGCCATATGTCTGATTGTGATGACGTATGTGTGTGCAGAGATAGTTTGTATTCAAACAAATTTGACAGAAGGGAAACTTTACAATCGATTCACATGAAAAAAAACAGTGGTGAGAAGGACTGAGCCATAAATGTACTTGACACTTGGACAGCTTAACCCAAATAATATACGGTCAACTATTGCAAGTAATAAATGGCATGGGCCCTCACGCTCAGTTATCTCTTACTTTGCAATTTGCAATATGCAACATTAAAGCACTTAGGAAAATCTATGTTAGTAAATTAGAATTGCAAGTTGTTTAATAGTTGGAGGACAGTTATTACAAGTGAACTGAGTGAAATAGCTTACAGATGTTTACACCTTACTTTATTATTTACACCTACTTATATTTTTCAATTTGTATTTGTATACCTCCTGTGTATTGCACTACATGTTTGTACCTTGTCTTGTGTCTTGTTGTTGCACCTTAAGTGTAATCTGAATGATTGCTTCACTGAAGGTTGCATTATTCATTCTTTTTTCTTTGCACCAGGGACCAGGAGAAACACAATTTCATTCCTCTATGTACTGTTCTGCACTGTACACATGGATGACAATGTGTTATTTTATCGTATGTTGATTTGGATTAGACTTAAAGACAAACTGTGAAGACACATTTCCTCTAATTTTCATAATAATTGTCATGATGATGTGCAAATTATATTCAAATTCGGATTGGTTTAGCAGAGCGATAATTGTCAATGGTGGGAAGTAATTACATTTACTTAAGTGTACTTAAGTACAGTTTTGAGGTACTTGTCATTGTATCATACTAATAATATGTGCCTAGCTGTTTTGTTTATAGTAGCTGTTGATAGAGATAACCTAATTGTTGATTTTAACTTACTGTACCATGTAGATGTTTTGGCGAACTTCCTCGGCCGCACGGGGGCATCGTTGCAGTTCATGTGCCGGCTTCTGAAGCGGCGAAGAAGAGCCCTTCCGTTTTCCTTTCGGCTCCCGCCCCGCTCCGCCATCATGAAGTCCTGAACAAAAACGGTTGAGAGTCGAGCAAAATGGGGATAACACGAACTGGAGATGAAATCCGCGGACAACCGTTAACATAATGACAGTACACAGTGGAGCACGTAGCGGACCCGTTGACATTAATGAATCAGTTTCCCATTGAAAACGTCCTAGGCAGCTTCTGACTTTACGTTATTTAGTTAGCGGTGTTGCTAACAGCAGCTAGGGCTAGCCTCTGATTTTTTTCGGAAGACAGCTCTGCTACTAACGTTAGCTGGCAGGCGTCAGTCCGCTAGCTGTCACTTAAATTGACTGGCAATTTCCTCATGTCAAGTCGTGCAGACGTGCTAGCTGTCCAGTCGATTGGGGGCATCAGAATGGAGAGGGGTTTGAGTAAAAGCATCGGCAGACAGACTGTGGTCTGCTCGTGTTGAATAGACACCAGTGCCGAGGAAAGGGGAGTGAGACCAATATTTTCCAGCCAGGCCGGTTAGCTAGCTCCAGAGCTAGCTACAGTGGATCCCAAAAGCCACGGTAAGACATTTTATAATGTCCAATGCGCCTCTCTACCTGTTTGCAGGGAAAGGAGCAGCTAGCATCATTAACTACCTAATTTTCGGAGCCTGGAGACGTTGACATTGACAGGCAGGCTTGTTGTTGGCCTGCAGCCTGAACACCCAGCCTGGACATGTTGTTATCTGCTGTTGAATACATGTCATGCATTTCTTTGGTGAGCAAGAGCAAAGATAGCCTAATTGACCAGCCGAGTGTAAAAGCCATCTAGCTTGCTCAGCTGAGTTGCACACAGTAACGTTATACTGATGCCAAGCAACTGTCCAGATAATTGCTTCTAGCCTATGTCTCGCCAGCCAAGGACAATATGCATTTTGCTCTCCAAAATATGTCCAGGGTTCTCAAAGGTTGTAAAATCACATGTAGGTTTTGAGAGATAATCTCGAAAGAAACCACAAAATTGTAGCATTTGATGGCTCTTCCTGTGTGTGTCTGGAATGAGTGTGACATGGGTGGGTTCTTAAAAATGTACTGAAAGCTTTGGTTGGTTGCAGTGTTTAAAGAACTTCTCATTTTCAAAGGGAACCATATACTTCCTCTTTGACAATCGCAAAATGACCATGATAGAAATGTTTCATCTGATTCGTGTACATTTTCAAGTGTTTGGAAATCCTGATATGGAGGCCCAGTTGTTAAGTTACTGACCACTTTAAAAAAATATAGGTCATGTGTTATATTTCCACATTAACCTTTAACTAAATCCTAATATCCCATGATTTGCCCCATGCCAGGCTGTTATCTTGCCAGGCAGTGCATCGCACAAGTTATCAGTAGAACAATCAGTTGCTGTCTGCACTACAGCTACGCTTATAAGCATAACCTGTACAATTAATATATTACATTATGACTCCGTCCGTGTCACAAACACTGAACCAGTATAACAAGTGTATTGTTTTTCCGTTTGCAAAAAAAAAAAATCTTTTCTGTATCTGTACTCCAAAATAATATGAAGTTAGGTTTAAAAAGGCTGTGGCTGTAATTAAAATGATGTGGTTTTATGTAGGCCTTCTGTAGTAGCACACATCTAGTATGGTGCAGTGCAGTAATGTACAAATCCCTAATCATTTTGATCCTGTAATTGATTAGGAATTGTAATGCAAATTACCAACAACTTTAGAAACAAAATACTGTAAACATGCTAAATGGAGTGAATAGGAGATATGTCAGCATTTATAAGGAAGTTACCTAATGTTTCCTGCTAGATTTTAGAAGTTGTCTAGTGTCTCTATTCTGTCTCAGGGGATATCGTGTTGTATTGCCTGACCTTAATGGACATAAAACAAAACTGATGAAATGATCAGCCTTTAATATCCCAATCTGAGTTTCCAATGGCCACATTTGTATTACAGAAATTTGGCTCTTGCCGCCTTTTCCTATTGTTAACACCACTCCTTTGGCTATATTTCCATAATTGGTCAGGATACCTCTGATGACCTGTTCAGAGAGATATCAAACCCTGTAGTGGTTACAGGTTCTTGTGCTTTAAAAACACAGGTAAAACTTGAGGGCACACAGTAGGAAAATCATGGGTCTGGTAAACTAGTTGGCAGTTTACTTTTACAGTATCTTGTGAAATTTGGCTTGCTGCTTGTCAGAGAGAAGTCTTTCTGTACTAGAGGTAGACCGATAAATTGGCCATGCTGAAACTGTAAAATGTCCTGCTCAGTATTAATTTTGGGCAACGTTCTTAAAAAAATAAAAACAAGTCTAAGGGATCAGTATCAAGATTGTTGTTTACGTTTGAAAACAAACACTATATCGATATATTGTCATCTGTTTCAATCAATCAATCAATATCCGCCTCACAAATCCAGTATCAGTCGGGCTATATTCTGTGCTCTGTCTGTTTAGTGCTGCATTGTCTTCATGACTATGATTTACTTTAATTGATATATTTCTGTTGGGCTGAACAATGTATTGTTTTAGCATCAACACTGTAGTGTAAGCATGTGCAGTGGTCATATTGCAAAGCAGGCAATGTAATGAGGCAAATCAGACCAACCATGGTTGGTACATTTTACTGCTTGATAGAAAATTAAAACAAACAAAGCTTGCTTTTTCATAACTAATCTTAAAGTCAAACCATCTAGTCCACCTTGTTATTTAGACTGATTTTATTGTGTTTTGTTCACCATTTTGTCTAACTGCGATGGGCATGCCGTCCGGTGTGTGGGCTGGTGAAGGACCAGTGAATGACCTGTCAAAAACGTTGTCAGAGAGGATTGTTTAGTTTAGTATAAAATGAGAATAGGAAGCGTTTTGTGTGGATTTCTGAATCATGAGTGATGAAGATGAAAGAAACCATTAAAATGGAATTGCTGGAGGAAAATAAAATGCTTCATCTGCCAACAGGTATTAAGCTAAAAGCTGCATATACCATATCTGGTGAAATGATGGCTGTTCACTACTTTCAAATATTGTAATGTCTGCAATGTAAAAATAAATAATACAGCACTGTTCAGTTTTGCCAATATTGTTCCGCCTTATATTTCTGGTAGAGAGACTGATGGATGAATGAATGAATGGGTGGTCATTCGAAGCTGATGGGCACTTTGATATTTTCCATCCATAAGAGCCAACACAGATTTGCATTTTTGTAGTCTTAGGCAGTTTAAATGCTGATGTGGGGCAGGATACGCTTTTTACACATAAACCAAAGTGACTCAACCCCATGGAGTGGAAAAGCAAATTCTTTATGGAATTTAATATGTTTAAAATTTACAAAGGCAAAACACACATGTACATATATAAACCTAGATGCAATAAAAGTGCACAGAGAAATCAGTGTCCATATTTCCTTGGCATCCTTCCAAATGACAGGCGCTCACCCAGTGTGTCTCTTCCACACTCACCAGGCGCTGGCCATGCCGTCGAGTGTGCGGGCCGGGAGCCTGAAGGACCCGGAGGTGGCTGAGCTGTTCTTCAGGGAGGATCCCGAGAAGCTCTTCACAGACCTGAGGGAGATCGGCCATGGGAGCTTCGGAGCAGTCTACTTCGTAAGTTGCCTTTCTTGGTGTTTTGGTCTGTAAAAGTGTTGGGATATTGGTGCTGCAGTGGCCACAGTTTTATTGTACATGTGTTAGATCACTTAAGTGTAATTTATTTGTCAATACACTATGGCCTCTAACTTAATTTGAATGAAGATATTGGTAGCCTCTTATAGGTCTAAATTGTATTCATCTCTAGCTGAAGTGATGAATACAATTTAGAAAATAAATAAAACGTCCAGGCATTTAGATTATTAATCTTGTTCAGCTGTTCTTTAGATCAAGATCTTTCAATTTGACTTCTTTTGTCAAAACATAATGTAATCATTATCTTCTAAAATGTGTTGATTTACTTGAGCTTTACTAACTCAAGATGGACGTTGTCTCTATTTTTGACATCATATAGACAGAAAATGTAATTGAATTATAATGTAATAAACAATGAAAATAAATACAGGTTGTTAGTTGGAGCAACTCAGGCAATGTCAAATTGTTGCTACAAGTGATAGTACAAACCAAAAACTCCACCACTGAGCTTAAAAAATCCCAGCACAGATAAAATGAAACGGCTGCTTTTTCACATCATTTAATTTGAGGTGCCATCATTGAATTGTAGTCACTGTGGTGAATCTAGCTCCATTCAAAGTGGTCGATGGTATGAAAAGGTAAGCACAACAAAGGAGAATAGCTAACAGATTACAAGAGTGATGTTGTTGGTCAGAGATGGTGTTTGTTAGACAGGAGGGAAGGTGGTGGTGATGATACTGTCAATAAGATCAGCTGAAGATGGGAGGAGGTGGCAGGAGAGAAAAGGTAAAAGCATGGTGCGAGTCAAGGACAAAGGACAGCTCGAAAGTGGTAGATGAAAAGGCCTGTTTAATGAAGGGTGAAAGGGAGCTAGTCATGAATGCAGGGATCAACGGGGAGTAGGCAGAAGAGAAGGACGCTCATCAGAAACCCTTTTTTATGTAATAGTGATGTCTTTGTTGGGTTTGATGTAATAATGGCTAATAATCGTAGAATCCTCTTCTCGTTTTGGTGCTTTCAGCCAAATCAAATTGTACTTACTTAACTGAAATCAACTGGTTGAAATACAATTCTGCTCTCTGAAATACAAAGCAGTGGTATCGCCATTGTTTAACGAATTTATCATCTGTTGTCCCTAACCTTTTAACATTAGGCCCATGACATCCGCACCAATGAGGTGGTGGCCATCAAGAAGATGTCCTATAGTGGCAAACAGTCCAATGAGGTAAGACCTGGCAGCTCTAATCCTTCATCTGTCGTAGATGTGAGATAAGTTTAGCAATCAGGTTTGCTCATCAATGGGTGTCTCTGCTGTTCCAGAAATGGCAAGATATCGTAAAGGAAGTAAAGTTCCTCCAGAAACTGCGCCACCCCAACACTGTTGAGTACCATGGCTGCTACCTGAGAGAGCACACAGCATGGGTGAGTGTGTATATGTGCACTTAGTGATTTTTTTTAAGACATGATTAAAATCCTAACTATAAATTGATCGTGCAGTTCTCATCCAGGGCAGGTCTGTACACCGTCTACGTCACATTCATGTAAAGCATTATTTTGTATGTACAGGAGGTGCTTCTCAGTAATGCTGTTACTTTGGTCCTAGTGGCCCACAAAACAAAGATGATAAAGTCTGAGAACACTGCAAGACATAATTCAGCAGCCCCCTTTAAAGATCATGTCAATTAAGACCTTTACCCACCCTTCAGTGCAAATATTTGCAAAAAGTTCAATAAAATAAAGGTCCCTGTTGCATATTCCTGTTTGCGCTTCCGCTGCATTTGAAGAACCAGGAAGATTAGGCAAAAAAGTCCAATGTCTCCACAGTAAATGATCTGCTGAGTTTTTGATGTTTTTTTTAACAAGAAATCGCAAACCCTCGCCCTAATATCGATACTAGTGGCACCCAGTACTTCCTTATTTTCTCAGTGAAATGGTACGCAAGTTGTGGTTGCCTCAGAGTCTGTTTGACCAATCACTAACAGTCAGTCCTGCAAACGTAGCCCTGAAACTTCCTGAACCAACAGAACCTGGAGCTATCATACAGGAACCAAATTTAGACACTGGTTCCTCCAGCAGAAACACAGGTTTAGTTCGAAAACTCCTCAAAAGGTTCTTGGTCCCCAGGGAAAGTTTCTGTGGTGGAAACACCCTAAAAGATTGCAATTATCTGCTGTATTAAGTGTTTATATAACGATGCCCTACTGTATTCTTATTGTACATAATGACAGATAACACTAATGTGACACATTTAACTAATCACATTAATCAACTTCTACTATGTGCCGTGGAGGACCTGGCTTTTTAATCTGATGAAGACTGTAGGAGCCGCTCAGACCTCAGAACCCTTTCCTGTACTGTACCTTAACTCGAAATCAGCTCTCACACTTAATAACTGTGCTGAATTCTCAGGGAAAACTGTCTCCGGTCCAAAAACACCCTCCGTTCGGGTCAAGTGTGGAAAATTCCTTAACGTCAAGTGTGCTCCTGGGTTAGGCTCCCTAAAATAGCATGCAGTTTAACTCCCTCTGTCCCTCTCCTAGCTGGTGATGGAGTACTGCTTGGGCTCAGCTTCTGACCTCTTAGAAGGTAAGTAGGGAAGAATAATGATAATACAAATGAGTTATAATTTAACACTAACCAGTTAATTATATATTTCAGTTGTTCATAAAACACAATGCCTGATATCCCCTAATATCTCTCTTCAGTCCATAAGAAACCCCTTCAGGAAGTGGAAATAGCCGCCATAACCCATGGTGCGTTGCAGGGATTGGTGTATCTTCACTCTCACAACATGATTCACAGGTAACCCCCATTCCTTTTCTCACTATCTGTATCTATTCTGCTCTCCTCGCCCACACTTCTAACAGGAGACAAAACAAATACAGGGGAGAAAGCACAAACTGTGCTGACAAAGATAAGCTTATGAAACGGTGTACATGCTCACACACTGTGAAGCAACACATTCTAGTCCATCTTGCTACTCCGTGGCCTCTCATGTCTCTCTACTTGTTTTGTCTTCCTCACAATTTCCCTGACCAGTCATTTTCTCTTATCTGATCATTTCTCTCTCTCAGGGATGTGAAGGCAGGAAACATCTTGCTAACAGAGCCAGGCCAGGTCAAACTGGGAGACTTTGGCTCTGCCTCCATCGTTGCCCCAGCCAACTCCTTCGTGGGAACACCTTACTGGTAAGACATCAACCTTTGTACTCATAGCAGTGTCATCCTGGTCATAAGATGATGATTTGAGGACAGTTACTCCTGGTGAATTCATAAGAATCAATTATGATCCAGCAAAGCTTGGACGGTGTTCATGTCAGTATTCATCAACTTAGCCACACAGGCTTTTAATAATAAAATAACAATGGTCCCCTCTTATAAGTAATGTCATGTATTTTAAGGCTCCCCCATGTATGTCCATGTAACATAATATTTTTTAAAGTTGTAATCCTTAAGAGTTCGGTCCTGGTTGATTTGGAGACAGTCCTGGTTACCACGGTAACAGCCAGTGCGATTTAATGCTGGAGGTCCCAGAATTCCAGGGGCATTCGACCGCGGTTAGCCTAACCGCAGTGACAAACGCATTGTTTGCTTTGACGATAAAGGCCACCACTACTGTTTCACCTGTTGAACGCTTTTAATGTGAAGCAGCAGCAGTAGGAACTTGTGTGCATTAACAGCAATTTGATAAACCTCTGTAACAGTGTAAAGAGAACGAACCGTAAACAGCGAGGCTGATACAAATTAGATAAAATGATGCTGGATTACATGCATCCATCGTTTCCTGTGACTCCCTCGCATGTGTGAAGAATTAGAATACGGTGTGGGAATGGCGGACTCCACCACTAACAATAAAAACTACAATATACTGTAGAGAGGTAATTACTGAATATAAATACAATAAATGGCATTTACAGAAAGAAATGCCGAAGTGAAAAACAATTTTTATGTATGTACAATGTTTTTATTTTCTTATTTTTGATATTAAAATCTCATTACCTTTACTTACCCATAATGGTATCTAGTCATGCAGGTAGCTTCATTTTTATTCGCAATACAACAAACTTCGAATAGCCGATCACCGGCCTCTGTCTGTCTGTGCTTCATTTGTCACACTTTTGAAGCGATGAGGTTCCAACAAGGTGTGGCGGCCCGAAAGTCAGATTCAAGTTCATTCAATGCTTGCAGCAGAGTGAAGTTCAAACTTGAACATCGTTGATCTGCAGGTCAAGTTATAAGAACCGAAAGAAATTTTTTTTTTTCCTTGACACACTGATATTTAGTTACACATTATTTATATATATTTACATATGTATTTGAGGTGTTTAGTGTTTTTCTGTAAGTCATCTAATCCATTCATCACTACCTGCATAACAAGGGGAACCGATCCCGCTATTCATCAGCTACAGGTGACTGTTATTGTACATGAGGCAGCCTAACCCTCACAATGTTCATGTCGATTCATGTGGTGTAGACGTTGGGAATGACCGTTAGCCCTGAGGTGGTGTTCTCTGTTGGTCCTGGATCAAAGGAAAGAGGTGGAAATGGCTGAGTTGCTTTGTTGTGTCCTCCATGCAGGATGGCCCCCGAGGTGATTCTGGCCATGGACGAGGGTCAGTACGACGGGAAGGTGGATGTGTGGTCACTTGGCATTACCTGCATAGAGCTGGGTAAGAGATGGCCATGAAATGGTCCACAAGAGTGCTTTTTATTTGTGTGTGTTAGTGTGTTCACAAAGCTGAAAGCATCCAACCCTTTTCTTTGCTTTCTCCTCTCTTCTTTTTTTGTGTTCTTGCTCTTTATCTGCCACTCTCTGTCACGCTATGTCGTGCTTTGTCACTCTCTAGCGGAAAGGAAGCCTCCTCTGTTCAACATGAATGCTATGAGTGCCTTATACCACATCGCCCAGAATGAGAGCCCTGTGTTGCAGTCTAATCACTGGTGAGAGTTGGTGAAACTTCCTAAGCAGTCTGTCTTTTTAGAAAAAGAAGACTTTTGTTGCACCATGAGTTTGATTTATGTTGCTTGAGATTATGTTATAAATGTTGCTTCTATAAAAGAGCTTATGTTATTGACTCTTTCAGCATCATGTTTTTAAAGAATTGATTGCATTTATGATTTTACACACCCATAACAGGAACTATACCAGGTGTATGAGATGAATTTGATGGATTTTAATAAAACCATGGCTAACAAAGTGCTGATGAAGGAACTGAAAATGTTGAAATTAGATTAAGTTGGCACAGTGATGACATTCTGGTGAGAAGATGTCAGAATTTGCAGTTTCAGTTTGTTGCAGTTAGTTTACGTTAGACCATAAACAAGCTTTTATGACTTGGTGCTTGCAAATCACAGTGAATCAAGAACCACATGCCGAATGGTAACAACATTGGATTTATCATTTCTGTTCAGTACAAACAAAACCCACAACACTTCCTGTGTTACCCAGTGTGCTGTCAGAATAGGGTCATTTTAAAGGGTCTTAAGGTAAATGCTTTGTGACATCCTGTAATAAACTACAAAAAAAATAAAAAGTTAATATTTTACTATGAAAAAGTCACCATATAGAGCTTTAAAAATTAGACCCGGTGAATTCATGGATCTGTGATGCAGTTGGAACAACACTTAAAAGCTGCTTTCATTTATCAGAATAGCATTTAGCACAATGTGAATGTTGCTTTTATAATACATTTATAAAATTACATTTTTATGATTTTCAGGTCGGATTATTTCCGCAATTTTGTGGACTCTTGTTTGCAGAAGATCGCCCAGGACAGACCTACCTCTGATGTGCTGCTCAAGGTACACGGCATCAAAAGAATTGTTTGATGTTGTATATGAAGGCAGAGACAGAGCCATAATTATCTCTTTGTTAGAGATCGTCTTTATGATCAAGCAGGAGGGAATCTCAAGTGTATATATAGTGTAGTAAAATAAAGTGCTCCCCTTTCTCTTCAGTTACAACCAGCTGTTCGCTGTTCAATAAATACTATTAGGGCTGCACGATATGATAAAAATAAATCATAGTGCGATTATTTTGACAGATATAACGATTGCGATGTGATTCACGATTAGTGGGAATGATAATTTTTGCATCCCAATTTTAATTTCCTCTGAAAACACTATTAAAAAAATTATGTGACATTTTTGGGGGTCTGTACCAAACAAACATGTTTCATTAAATCTGGAAACCAAGATTTGTGGCCAGGGCATCTCTGCAGCACCACAGTACTTCATGATAAAGTTTTTTTGTTACCCATTTTACCTTTTTCAAAAAATTGCAGCTTCTGCGATTTGGATATTGCACATGGCCATATTGCAATTAATTGTGCAGCCCAAAATACTATATTAGGATCTGTTTACATTTGTTGTTCCTGTTGGTGCAATGCATGCGCTGACATAACAAGCAGGTCAGCTTGTTACTGTTGGGGAAACAAATCATTTACACTTGAACTTCTAAGGAAAATGGTGAGTGGAGGTGTGATGTGTGAGAGTCATCATCAGGATGCAGCCAGAGTAGTTTAGTTGATGTGCAACTTGGTGCCAACAGTGATGGCCATATGCTTCATAGGAACTAATTGGTCCAATATATTCTGATTTGGTCAGTTGAATTAGTGTAAACACACAAAGTGGCTATAGTATATACTGTAATTTAAAATGCACACTGTAACACAGTATTGCTGGCAGTTGGCAAAATGTATGTATTTTATTTTACCTACTATGTTCTGTTTTGATTTATGCTTCTTTATATTTCTTCTATTTCTGTTGTCAGGCACCAAAATACCAAAGCAATTCCTCGTATGTGTAAACCTACTTAGCAATAAAGCTGATTCTGATTTCTAGAGCCAGCTACTACAATGGTCATTGGTGTTGTGCTGTTGTCCATGTCAGATCATGTTGGAGTCCCCATTGACTGGAAAATCCCTAACAGACTTTCCAGAATTACACACATGTTGGTTTGATGAAAACTGCTTGAAGCATGATGGTTAAAAATGTTCCCGAGCTGAGACAAGACTGCACACACCACCCAGATCAGTGAAATAGACACGAAGCTCCACAACCAATGAATTTAGTCATGACAGGCACAGTCAACTGGGAATGATCGCTTCATGAAAGAAGAGGTTGCAGGAGCCCCTTCCCCTTTCTTCTATGTTAATAGAACCTTGGGACCTTGATCTCAGAATCCTGTGACTATTGAATTACTCACCCTCCCTCTGTCAATTTCTGTCTTCCCTCTCTCTTAAACTTTCTTTCCACCCAGCACCATTTCCTATGCCGAGAGCGTCCCATGACAGTTGTGATGGACTTGATCGCCCGCACCAAGGACGCTGTCCGCGAGCTGGACAACCTTCAGTACCGAAAGATGAAGAAAATCCTCTTCCATGAAGCACACAACGGTCCTGCACCAGAAGGAGGTGATGAGGAAGAGGTAAGAATGGGACAGAGAAGGAGGAAGAGGCCAAGAGAGCTGTAGACAGGGAGGTCGTAAGGTCAGAGATGCAGTGACTGATGAAATAAATACTGGCTATTATTGGCTTTCAGCTCTTAATTTTGTTGGAACTGCAGAAACACTTCTGATTGTGCAACGGAGTGGAGCTTCTTCCCTCACAAATGATCTTTGGTCGATCTTTGCACAAAAATCTTTAACCAGGCTAACAGACAATTGTTATTTTGGCCCATCATCAAGTGACTAACAGAATTTATGTTAATTAGCGACAACTGACGTGACCGGCCGGCTAAAAATGAGGAGCTGCTGCCTGGATGTTTTACACAATACTATTTGCTAATAAGAAACGGGGAGTTGGAATTTAGCAAATCTGTGTATTTTGCCAATCTGGGTGTCAGAACTCAGAGTTACTTCCACCAGTGCTCCAAATACATTCGCATTCACACACTGTTTTCCCCTCACGCATCGCACCGTAGAGCCCGGCTGTTATTAGGAAAAGCAGCACTAGCAGGCGGAGGTGGACCAAGGCATTTGTTCAGCTTTATTTTAGCAAATACCGAACCTTTAAAATATGCCCAGATAGGCACCGATGCTGCTGCTTAAACATTACAGAGGACTTCTTTTAGAGGTATGATTTTTGTGAAGTGAAAACGGTTTGCATTGCCGCAAAGTTGTGCATTGTGTTGCCATGTATTGCACTTCCTGCTAACCGCAAACATGAAAGAGGACCCTTGGAAAGACTCTACAGTATATTGGTCTTTTGTTCATTACTTCACATTTTCTTGTAAATGTGAAATTGGAAATGCCACTTCAAACCTTCAAAAGCTCATAAGACACTTCATAACCGAGTTCCTGCAGAAATTCCAAAGTTAGTAGGACTCTAGTCAAAACAAACAAGTACTAGCTGCCTTGAAGACAAACCCTCAAAACCCCCTTTTTTTTTCTTTTTCTTTTTTTAGAAGAGGAAGAAGCATGTATCAGGGTCTGGAAGGGAAAACAGCTGGTTTTAGTATCCATCCTGCCTTTGTATTGTACTCCTCAATATATTGTGAACTTGGGACCCCTTCCTCTCCATACCAAGGCCTTTGTTTCCATCAACATTTAATTCCAGTTGGTTGTTCCCCCCAAAAGGAAATTAAGGAATTCAGAGAACGTGGGACTGCATTTGTCTCACTGTTAGTGTGTTTACTCCCTGTCTGCTCAGGAAGGTTTTCATAGGATAAGCACATGTACTCTATGTATGCTATAAACTGGTCAATACACTACTACTACTGCTACTATCATCTGATGAAGTAAGGAAACCCAAATCACCATCCTACATGTGTTACCCCAGAACCTTTTAACCTAAACTTCCTCTTTTTCCCCTCTCCACCAGGATGTGGAGCAGTATATGCTGCGTACCGGCACAGTCAACAGCATGGAGAGCTCCCACTCCCTGCCATCCATGTCAATCAGTGCCAGCTCCCAGAGCAGCTCGGTCAACAGCCTGGCAGATGGCTCAGACGACAGCGGAGAGATGGCTATGATGCAGGAGGGGGAGCACACCGTCACCTCCAACAGCTCCGTCCTGCACAAGCCCCTGGTCAGTCCCAGTGTTTTACTGTCTGTGGGCGGGTATGTTGAGAAGGAGAGTCCTGTCCCGCCCAAACCCCTCTTTGACACATTGAGCACTATGTCCATAAGTTTAACTTAGAACCTAGTATTTATCTTAAAAGAAAAAACCAACAGTCTTATATCATAACAATATCATAATAGAAATAACATTTGTTCAAAGATGCATCAAAGCAGTGAGTAAATAATGTTAAGATATTGGAAGCATATCTTTTCTATTATGTTTTTGTCCTGTGATTTGTCTTACTTAAATACTGGACTATTATACAATATATTGGCTGCAGATGGTCCTCAGGGGATGCTGTTCTGTCATTGTCACATCGGTTTTACACATGCAAACTTGAACTACCCACAGGAAATTGAAGGTAATAGCAGCACCAACGCAGACCTGCAGATGCTCAGTAGATATGTCCGTGTTGCCGCCTACAGAGTAGAAACAGAAAATCACCACCCAACTTGGTAGCAAGCTCAACAGGCCAGCTGCCAAAGCCCCATATTTAGTTATATGACCAGTGTATTTAATTTTAAGTACCAGGATGACATTCCGTTTAAAATTCCTATCCTTAAACCACCACATTTTTGGTTTATTTAAATAAATCCATTACCTCTCTTCTTTCTTCTCTCTTTTCTCCCCTGCTTGGTCTCCACTATGCAGAGCCATGACAACATCTATGATGATCCCTATCAACCAGAGATTGATTCACAACGAGAAGCTTCGTCTGCTGGTGGTGGTGGGGGAGGAGGAGGGAGGCGTCGTCGAGGCAGAGACCATTTTGCCACCATCAGGACAGCCTCGCTCGTCACTCGTCAGATCCAGGAACATGAGCAGGGCTCGGCCCTGAGAGAGCAGATGTCTGGGTAAGGTGATGATTGTGAATCAGGGCTGGTATACATGCCATAAATAGCTAGAAAAGGAAGAGAAAGTCAACCACTTGTCAAGTTTATTTATAGTTTTTAATCATACTTTGAAAGGGCTTATAAAACTGGAAATAAATGTTTAAACTTCAAAGAGAACAAAGAAAACCTTCAGTGAAAACCTTGTTAGAAATAGAAGTTAGTCAAGTAGTGTCAGTGTCTCTTGAGAGCTTACCTTCATACCTCTAGCTAACTTCATGGCCTGTGTCTCTGCACAGGTACAAGCGAATGCGACGGCAGCACCAGAAGCAGCTGATGGGCCTGGAGAACAAGCTGAAGGCAGAGATGGACGAGCACCAGCTGAGACTGGACAAAGAGCTGGAGAATCAGAGGAACAGCTTCTCCATGGAGGGAGAAAAACTCTCCAAGAAGCACCAGGTCATCCTGGAGAAGGAGGTGAGCTGGTGGAGAACAAATGAGGTGAGAGAACGGAGGGATAGATGAATAAGAGATGGGGGAAAACTAGACAAGTCAAGAAGCACATGGCTTGAACATATGTGTGGGATGAATGGGAAGAGAATGATGGAGATGGGAAAAAAACCTGGGACAGACACCTGATTTACAGAAATATTCCAGTGTTTTTTTTTGTTTTTTGTTTTTTTTTTAAATAATTTTCCTCTCACACTGATAATGTTAATGAGATTGTATGTTGTTGTTTTTCAGACAAAGGCAGTCCTGACTGAGGAGAAGAAGTTCCAGCAGCACATACTGGCCCAGCAAAAGAAAGAGTTGACCAGTCTGCTAGAGTCCCAGAAACGGCAATATCGCCAACGAAAGGAGCAGCTCAAAGAGGTGTTTCTGGATTTTGTCACATTATTTCACCAGTCAGCTGACTACGACTAAAGTATCTGTGTGAGAATTATGGAAACACAGTTCCTGTTTTGCAAAATCCACTGTTAATCAGCTCCACCAAACTACTGATACTACAGTTGCCGCTATCACTTTCATGTTCTTTTCGCAACCACCCCGCGACTTAAATTTACCCTGCATCATACAAACACTCTACAAACCGCATTGATCTTTCAGCTTGATATCATTCCTATTCAACTAATACCACTGTACTCTCTCTTCATTGCTTCTAACTTATTTCTACTCAAGGAACTGAATGAGAACCAGTCAACACCAAAGCGGGAGAAACAAGAGTGGCTGGTGCACCAGAAGGAGTGTCTGCAGCAGCTGCAGGCGGAGGAGGAGGCAGGCCTGCTGCGCCGACAGAGGCAGTATTATGAGCTACAGTGTCGCCAGTACAAGAGGAAGATGCTGCTGGCACGCCACAACCTGGAGCAGGATCTGCTCCGAGAGGTACCATTTTTAAATCTGATTGGAGGTTGAGGGTTGGATCAACAATTCAATTCCCACAAAACAGTCCAGTAGGATTCACTCTCCATCAGTATAACTCATAATTGACCCTGGCAAAGACAAACTCAGAAGTGGTCTAAGAGAGAAACAGTAAAAACACATTTTCATGTGCAATGAGTGAACGGGCAGAGTGCGCGCAGGTAGGTAGGCCATCCATCTGGTATTTGCCACAGATACCAGATTTATTAATTGCTGTCAGGATGTAAAGAGAATTTCCACAAATATAAGAAAAAATCTGAAATTCATTACTTACCCAAGCTTTAAATATACTTTGGCAGGCTGCCCAAGCATAGTCTGTGTGTGGCGAACTCTCACATAGATCTGTAGAAAAATGGGATAAGTTTCCTCTCCTGCTACTTTATCATCTTCTTTTCTCCTCTAGGAACTGAACAAGAAGCAGACTCTGAAGGACTTGGAGTGTGCCATGCTTCTGCGTCACCACGAGTCCACCCAGGAGCTGGAGTTCCGCCAGCTGGGTTTGGTGCAGCATACGCGGGCCGAGCTGATCCGCACGCAGCACCAGACGGAGCTCACCAACCAGATGGAGTATAACAAGAGGCGTGAGCAGGAGCTGCGTCAGAAACACGCCGTGGAGGTCCGCCAACAGCCCAAGAGCCTCAAAGTGAGTGAGAGCACCCAGAGCCAGGGGTCTCCTGAGGAGGGAGAGAGCCAGACAACAGAGGGGCAGAGCGGCAGCTGGGACAGTGAGGCGGGAGTGGTACGTGTAGAGGTGGAGGGCGAGAGGGATGGCGAGTTAAAAAAGGAGAGGGAGGTGGTAGTTAAAGAGATGTATGATGATCAGGATGAGCTTGCTGAAGCAGTATTGGAATTCAGAGAAGAGGAGGTAGAGGGTGTCCCTGTGGTTAAAAGGAAAGATGAGGTAGAGGACGACAATAAACCAAAGGGAAATGATGACCGAGAAGATGAGGAGTGGAAAATCGGTGAAGAAGGGACAGAAGTGAGGGAAGTAGAAGGAGTGCAGTGGGACTACGAGGATGGTCACAGTAAAACTGCACATGCAGACACTGATGAAGAGGAAGAAGAGGGCAGGGGCGTGGCCGATGGTTGTCCGTCAGAGTTCATCTCATCCCTGTCCCCAGAAAAGAGACGACTCCGTGAGCGAGACATCGATGAGCTATCTGAGTTTTACTTCCCAGTTGCTCCAGAGTTGCTGGAGCCCATACCCACCTCACCCCCCCCTTCCCCTCCCCCCGCCCAGACTTCTTTCCCTTCGCTCTTTTCTCACGCCATCTGCCTCCTCCTCTCCCTCTCGGTCGCTGCCCACCCCTCCAACCTCACTTTGCTGCTACTCTCCATCTTCCTCCTCTCCCTCCGTCGCTCACCGCCACTGCCCTCAGTGGCCTCTGTCCTCCTCTCCGCTGAGCTTGCCTTCTTGGCCCTCTTCTTCTCGTACCTCTTCCTTCGTTCCTGCTGCTCTCTGTCTCTCTCCACCTACCTGTCGCTCAGCCTGTGGGCCAACGGCCTCTTCAGTTTAGGACTCTCCCTCAGTTTGGGGATTTATTACATCCCCATGATTTTGATCTCCGCCTCCTTCCTCAGCTCTCCCTCCCTCTTCCTCTCTCTCTACTTGGTGGTGGTGCTGATTGTCAGGCCGGCCCGTGACTTCCTCCAGTACGCACCCCGCAAAATCAACCGCCTCTGCATGCGCGTCCTTTTCCGCCTGCCTCGACCCCTGTTTGCCATGTGCCAGTCAGTCCTGGGCGGTATGGCTGAGCGTAACCTCTATGAGATGTTTCCAAAAGCAGGGCGCAACTGGGGTGTGCGCCAGTCCAAAATCCCAGTCCCCTTGAAGAGCTTGCCTTTAGAGTATCAGGCTCGCTGCAGTAACACCTCTCCCTTGGCCAAGGGCCTTCTCTGGGCTAGGCGTTTCAGTAGACGCCCCCTTGGGGTCCTGGCAGACCTGGCTAACTCCATAGTGCTAAAACTAGCCAGACAGCTCCTTAAAAAGCTGCCGCTCAGTGTCAGTATCAAACTCCGAACTCTGGGCCTCTTGAAAAGGGAGATCCCAAGCAGGCTGCCCCAACTGTTGCCCAGGGAGGTCAGAGAGAGGAGACAGAGGGAGAGGAAGGGGAGAGAGAGGGAGAGACAGAGGAGGGAAGAGAGGGAGAGGATGTTTCGTGAGGAGGCGAGGTGGGAGTGTGGGTTGAGACGAACTTCATCTGGAAGGTTTGTCAGGGGGAAAATTCGGCCGTGGAGATAGTGAGAGATATTGAAGGAAAGAGTGGGACACATGCTGGTGGGGTGTGTGTGTGTGTGTGTGTGTGTGTGTGTGTGTGTGTGTGTGTGTGTGTGTGTGTGTGTGTGTGTGTGTTGTGTGTGTGTGTGTGTGTGTGTGTGTGTGTGTGTGTGTGTGTGTGTGTGTGTGTGTGTGTGTGTGTGTGTGAGCGAGCGAGATCATGCTCCATTGTTCAACCATTGTTTGTGTGTTGTCTTGATTAGGGCCCACATCTCTCTCTCATTATATAATTCCCAAACTGGTTTTTGGTCCCATTTCTTAAAGATGAGACAAATTTTTTTACCCCACACACGTGTACAGCCGTACACCTGTGTGCACTGGCTGAAAGTGATTTTGGCTGTTGAAGCTTATCCAAACATGCGTACACGTATACACACGAGCCGTGCTGTTGGGCTCTGTGAACGTAAACATGCAGCCGAACCCACGGTTACTGTACCAAACCCAGTGAAGTTTGAATATTTCATTATTTTTGCTTTTTGTAAAAGTTCCTTAAAGTTTCTTTAATTTTATTATTTTGCTCTTAATTTGTAAGACAAATATTTTATGGTTATTTTGAAGACCGTTATTGTGCAATCTTTTGTTTTTCTTTTATAGTGGTCTTATTACATTGGGTGCACTGTTATCTCAGTGCTTAGAACTAATATTACAGTGTTGCATAGCTTGCTGGCTAGAATTTCACTCCCCAAAGCGGAATACTGTGAAAAAGAAACAAAAAATTACCAGAATAATTTCACTAACATCACCCTTCACACTACAGGTAGCGCTTAGTCAGTATAAAAGTGCAATAAACAGCTAAGCAGAAATATCTGGGACAGTTGATAAAATTCTTATTATAGTTTCTATGTTTAGAAGTCAAAGTGGAAAATAGTTATCAGAAGCTTGGGGCCATTTAGCTGGAACATTAAGCCTATCTAATTCATTTTTTCATTCTAAGACATCATTGGATATTATTTACAGCTGGTGAAATTATTGTCTTTCAGATTCTAGTTATACTGTTTTTATTGCGCTTTATGCAATAATCTTATGTTTTACCATGTAAACATTTAGATATTTCTCCCCTTAATAATCATATAATTTTACACCAGTTGAGTGCCTAGTTACAACTGTTTGCACAAATGTTAAGTCTGTTGTGAAGTGACATATCCTACATTTACAGTGTAAACATATGATCGCAGGATATACATTGGAGTAGTAAAGTATAATATAATAAAAAACTATTTAATATTTCAGTGTAGTTTAATTTATATGAAGCCATATAGACAATCTTTTGAGACACGCAATCATAAAATAAGTCCAAAGATTGATGCAACTACTGAATGTGAAAGTTAAGATTGAGCAGTTCACGATCGTATGAAGAGAAGATATCCAGAAAGAGCAGCCATCTGTTTAATTTTGCACTGGCCCAAAGACCATTTAAATAAAATACCAAATGTGGGAGAACAGTTCACTTCAGTTTAGGGCTGCAACTAACAATTATTTCCATTAATGATTAATCTGTAGATTATTTTTTTATTAAATGGTGAAAAAATGCCCATCACAGATTCCACGAGCCTAAGGTGATGTCTCCAATATTTTGTTTAGTTCATCCAAAAGTCCCAAACCCAAAGATATTCAGGTTGCATTTGTATTTGACAGAGCAAGGCAGCAAATCCTCTGTGAGAAGCTTGAACCACAGAATGTTTGGCATTTTTTCACTTTTTTTGCTTGAAAAATGACTGAATGAATCGATTATCAAAGTAGTTGCAGATAATTTTTCCGTCAACCAATCCATAAATCGTTTCAGCTCTACTTCAGTCGAATCAAAATGAATCTTGAAAGGGCCATTTTTTTTCTTGCAAATCTGGACTTGAACACTAAATTCTCTGTTTTAATTGAAGTCAAATGATCCAAATTTCATTGAAAATTTGCAGTTGTGACATGCATAGATTTGAGAGTATTAAGGATTTAAACAGTGCATATACATGGTTAAGATGAGTAAAATGAGAGCTGTAGGAAAATATGCCCTGTATGTCACAGAGGGACGACATTTGAGCCATTTGCATGGAGGAATATTACGAAGTAGGAAAACTTAAACTGAAATCTTAACTGTATTTGACGCCGTGGGAACAAATAAGTAGGGCACTTCTTTTAGGTGGCCTGCATTTGGCAAGTCTAGCTTTGAAAAAGATAGTTAACAAACATTGTTTTATTTGAATGTAACTTATTTGCCATTGCTTTACATTTGTTCCAGTTATTTCCTGTTCCTCTGTGTATGTTTACATGTTTGTATTATGTTTTGTTGTGACACCATCTAAGAGTTATGTCACCTAGAGTTTTTTATATTTAATTTGTGCAGTAAGACTAGTACTGCATTATGTTTGGCAGCCATTTTGTTGTCCTTTTATTCTCATTTTTGCTGCATGAGTGTTGGCGTACTGTACGGCCTTGTGCTCGGAAGCATAGAAAAATATTTTGTCATACATCCAGATTTTTCTTTACACAAAAAAATAAATTCTTTTGTGTGAAAATCATTGTCTTGTTTGTTTTTATGATTTTTGTTTCCATTATTACCATGTCTTCATTTGTTTACTTTTCCCCCTGATTTATCAGCCAATCTTATATACTGTATAGAAAGATCCCTTTACTATTTTGTTCATCATCATCATTCCTCCTGTATCATCACACATTTTATCTCTGTTGTCATCTGTTGTGCCCTTCCCTTTTGTCTAAACTTCACCAAAAATAATGCCAACAGGGTCTGTGACAATTTCTAATCAACGTATAATGCTGAAATATGTTTAAGGATGTTAACTGATGGGTATAGAGTCATTCAGAGGCCTCACAAGTAGGCTGTGTTATTTGAATCCAAGTCCTATATGCCAAATCACAAGTTTAAATTTCAGTGCATGTAAAGAATAGACATTTTAAATAATCCCTACATATTTTATTTCAAGCTTTAACAGTCAAAATGTTCAATCCCGAGTCGTTACACAGAACAGTGAATATGTTAAACTAGGGGTACTTAATAATATAACTGGTGTTTTTTAATTTTAGAAGTCAATACAGATTAATTACATTTCTTTTCAAGATGTCTGTTAATATTCAGACTGAAAACCAACTGAAAAAGTTATTTTCAGTTCTAAAGTTATTAATGTTAATCAGCCCTATTCAGTAATTATCTCCTGGCAAATGCACAGAAGGCTTATTTTTCATCTGCACGTCAACCTCTTTAATTACATGTATGACCCTTTACGAGTCAGAAAAACATATTCTCAACACTTGTGTTCAGTTCAGTGATCTTACATAATTAGGAATTGTGTTGAAGGCATTGACTGCATTGCAATAGATTAAATCATTGCATCCAGTTATTCTCATTCTATATTTAAAATTTAAAACATGTCTTGTTGCATAAATCCACAGTAATCTCACACACCGATTCATTGTCACCCCTTAACCTGAAACAGACCCAGCCATAATGTCCACCACTGACAAGTTGAAAGAAATACGCGACAGCGAAATTAATGTCGATAAACATCTAAGTGTCAAAGGATGAACAGCCAGTATGAATATATCCAACTCAATTACTGGCTGTCACATTTTCATCTCTTAGCAAAGACTGCAGATAAAGTAGATTGTTAGTGTTTCAGTTGAAATCAAGTATACTGACAGCATTAACACAACGCAGAGCTTAAAGAAGATTTTTAATTTGTAAGACCTTCATAAAGTGCTGATAAAATTACGTGTGTACAAAATAAAGGCAACATTTCTTTGCATGAGTGTTCAAACTCTCATCAGTTTGGCCATGATGCTGTCACTGGCAAAGATTCAACGTCTGACAGGTATTTATACTTTAAGTTGTGGTTATTAATGGTGTACATTTTCTACCATCAGTCATGTCAGCATTTTGCTAACAAAACTGATTGCAAGTCGTTGGAAATTTTATTTAAAAAAGTGCACAATGTGTAAAAGAATTTTTTTTCCTGATTTTCTGTGTTCAATACATCCATCACCACGTTCATTTATAAAACCATAGGAGCACTTTAGCCCAGCTGCCTCCATCTCTCTTCTCTCTCCTCCAGTCCAAAGAGCTACAGATTAAGCGTCAGTTCCAGGACACCTGTAAGATCCAGACCCGTCAGTACAAGGCCCTGCGCAACCACCTGCTGGAGAACACACCCAAGTCGGACCACAAGGCCGTGCTGAAGCGGCTGAAGGATGAGCAGACTCGTAAGCTGGCCATCCTGGCCGAGCAGTATGACCACTCCATCAATGATATGCTGTCCACACAGGCTGTAAGTAAGGCAAGGAGACGTCGTTCACTTCACACTCACACCACGCCACCCCTGCTGTGCCTGGCCTGGGCGCCCCCCTGCCTGCCCACCTGCCTGCCAACAAGCCTTCTCCCGTCCCATCCTGTTTCCCCTACAGTTTAACAAGTCATCTTCCAAAATATCATTTTTAATGGAATGTGACATCTTAGATCAGAGGATAAATGTTAGAATACTCTAAAGAAAGAAAATGTGGTTCTCCATAACTTTGTGCTGAAGAACACTGATATAATCAGGAAAATGTGTTCAAAGTATCAAAAGTAAAAGTACTCACTGCAGAAAAAAGTCCCCTGTCACTGTTAGATTACTGTTAATGATGCATTAATATGTGAGCAGCATTTTACTGTTGTAGTTGCTGATTTTTTCGATTAATTGATCAATTTTTTTGGTTTGTAAAATTTAAAAAAAATTGTGAGAAATGCTCATCACAATTACCCAGGGCCCAACCAACAGTTGGACTAAAGAAAATAAAATAAATAAACTAAAATCAGTACAAGGAAAAGCAGCAAATCCTGACATTTGAGATGCTGGAACCATGAATTGTTTGACATTTTTGCAGTAAAACAACTGAAACAAATATTGTTAAAATACTCAAGTAAAGTACAAGTACCTCAAATTTGTACTTAAGTACACTACTGTTCTTAGTTACACTCAAACACTGCTTGGGAGGGTCTTGCTTTTTAAATAGAAAAATAATTTTTGTACAGTCCCTTAATGCTAAACTTAACTCGTCCGCTGCCCTCTAAGCACAAATCCCAGGCTTATAAATGAATGAAGCAGTAGGAAGAGGATGTGACTTGACAAAACGTCTCGTTCCCTTCAGTGACATAACGCCCTCTGCTACTTTAATTACCTCACATGGGCAGCATGCCATGTAAGCCCTATAAGCCAAATCCCTGCTGCCCTTGTTTGTCCGCACATCTACTCATGCTCTGGTTAAAGTCTCTTTGGGAAGGTTTCCCACTTGCCGATTAAACTCCATCCTGAGGTCAGAAAAACAAATGTTTGAATGAAGAATGTCTTTTGAAACAAGATTGAATCTGTTTTCTGGAGCCAGGCATCACACACACACAGGCCAAAGTAGTTCAACTGTTGTGCAACATATTGTAATATTATATAGATTTATTTAGATAACGTTTGACAATTTTTGCATTAGAACCTTTTGAAATGATATTTGAACAGTCAATAACGCTTCATATCCTGTTCATTGGAGTTTATCAGTAGAATATGCACTGAAGTTTGTAATTAATATTAGTTGGTTGTGATTTTAATTTGACAGTTTCTTGCATTTACACTAAATATTATGCTTCTCCTAACTTCATCCTATTGAATACAATATGAAAGCCCAACATTGATTAAGCAAAACTGCATCTCCCTCCCTTTACTCTCTAAACTTTTCCTCTTCTACCCTTGTCGACACTAAAGCACAATTTGTTGCCCATACAATCCTGCCAGTTCCCTTTTTCATCACACTCCCTATTTTTTCTGTCTCTTAGCTGCGATTGGATGAGACCCAGGAAGCGGAGTACAAGGTGCTGCGGATGCAGCTGCAGCAGGAGCTGGAGCTGCTTAACGCCTACCAGAGCAAGATCAAGATCCACACCGACACGCAACATGAGAGAGAGGTCAAGGACCTGGAACAGAGGGTGTCCATCCGCCGTGCCCTGCTGGAGCAGAGGGTTAGAGCCTTTTGGCAATCACTTCCATGACAGCAAAGCTCCTTAAAATCTGTTGAGTTTTAGGAATCCCATTAGGCTGGCAGAGAAGATTGCAAACTGGATATGATTTATTTTCAAAGTAAGGTAATAGTGGACTGCTGACTGTAGCTTCTACAACAGCAGCAGCACCTTTTAATGATGATTTTTCACCACAAGGTCCACTCAGTAGCTATTCTGGAGCTTTCAGTCATATCACACGATCTTCTTTAAGAACTTCTCAAAGTTGAGATTGAAAGTTCATTCTTGTAGCAATTTGGTAGCCGAATTGTTACAGTGCTTGCCAAATGGCTGTAAGGTTTACATCCGTCGCCGGTACGATTCCAGCTGGCGTCCTTTGTTGCATATCATACCCCCCATTTCCTGTCTGCCTCTACCTGTCACTATCCCAACGCAAGGTCCACTCAGTAGCTGTCCTGGAGCATTCGATCATATCACATATCTTCCTCAGGAAAAAATGGAAAGCTTCTAACTTGTGGTGAGATTGTTTTTTGTCAACTGCTGTTTCCAAAGTCAGAGTGAACGTTCAATCTCATTATTAACAATAATTAAAGTGAGTTCCCAAAGAGTTTCGCGTTTGCAAATGCAAAATCTTGAATCTTGGATTAGGAAAATAACATAACACCTTTCAATTATGCCACAAGCTAAAGAAAACTAACATTGTGCTTTCATGTGTATTCTCCTGCTCTTTTCCTAGATCGAGGAAGAGATGCTGTCCCTGCAGAACGAGCGCTCAGAACGCATCCGCACCCTCCTGGAGCGGCAGGCCAGCGAGATTGAGTCCTTTGACTCAGAGAGCTTGCGTCTGGGCTTCAGCAACATGGCACTGACAGGCATCCCCAGCGAGGCCTACCCCATGCAGGGCTACTCCAACGCCCCGCCCTCTGGCTCCCGCTCTGCCGGCCACTGGAGCCACGGCATGCACCCGCAGATTGTGCCCCCGCAGCAACACTCACGCCGCAGTCACAACAGCAGCAGCGGTAGCGGCAGTGGAGCAGGGGACCGCAGGAGCGAGTCGTCCTCTTCCTCCCACGTCCTGGGAATGGCCCTGGGGCTGGGGCGAGACGGGCGGGAGGTGCACCACTCGTCTCGCTCCTCTGCCTCCTCTTCCTCCTCCTCCTCCTCTTCTTCATCCCACCACCAGCGCCACCACCTTCCCCAGCACTACCACCACCAGAGCACGCCGCAGCTCTACCGCGAGCGGGAGCGGGATCGAGATCGAGATAGGGAGCGGGAGAAGGAGAGGGAGCGGGAGTGGGCCGGAGTGCGGGGCTCCGGAGGGGACCTGGCCCACCCACACCCCCTGCCCTTCTCCCATCACCTGCCCTCACGCTCCTCCTCTCAGTCCCTGGCCATGCTTCCTCCCCCGCCACCTGCCCCTCCCTCCATCTCAGGCCCATCCTCTTCTTCCTCTTCCTCCTCCTCCTCGCAGGGGGGGATCTACAGCAGCGGTGGGCTGGGTGTGCGCGGTGCCCCCAGCCTGATGGCCCTGAGGAACAGCCCCCAGCCTCTGAGGAGGACGGCGTCCGGTGGGGGGCCTGGAGGAGCCGGCGGCAGCGACGGCGTCCTGAGCCGAAGCACCTCAGTCACTTCACACATCTCTAACGGCTCCCACCTCTCCTACTCTTAAGACGGCGGGAGAAAGAGAGCGGACCGGGTGGTAGCACAAAGGGTGGGAGTGATTTAGGAAGGTAGCTATCACAGGTTGCATCTCAATACTCTCAGCTTTCCACCTTGCCTTGTGTCCTTTCCCGGGCTGATCTCAGCCCTCAGCTGAAACGCAGAGGATTAAGGGATATCACCCTTTCCTCTTAACGCACAGAAAGGCAAAGAGATCAGTCAGAGGCAAAGAGAGGACAAACTGACATTATTGAGCTGCTCCCTGCTTCTCTAGACTCAGGGTGGGTAGACAGAGTTTTCTCCCATTCTCACAGGTATAAAAGAGGGAGGGAGGAATGTAACCACCTGTAATACCACTTGGATTAAGGTGATATTAGATTTTAAAAAAGTTTGTGTCTAGTGTTTTTATCTTTGTTACCGCCTGTATAAAGTGAGATAGGAAGCGTGAAAGAGGGATATTTTGCCTTTCTTTTCCTCCCAGAGCTGCATAGAGAGAGGGGACGGCAGCCATGTCTTCTTCTATGATGTTCTTTGCTGGAATGGAGAAAGAGAGCGGACAGTGGGAGGAAAAAAGGAAAATGATGGGGTTTTTTTGCATCGTTTACGTACTTGTATGTAATCTGTAGTGTCCAGATATATCTAGCAAGCACTCGTAACTTCTGCTCCAGAAAAAAAAGGGGAGAATCACAAAAGATGGGTTACTTTAATCTCCAGATTGTTGGGGATTGGCAAACACTTTTTATTGATTTACAACTGTTGATGTTTTGTTGAATTTTTTTGTATTAAGTGTAAAAAAACAACAACACAAAAACAAGTTGCTTGGAACGTCACCAATGCCTTTAAGGGGTTCTTAAAGGGATGTCATGCCATCAAAATTTTTTATTTGATGACTGCAAGATGATTCAAAAACCGAATACGAATACACAGAATGTTTGTAAAGGCAAGAGACTCTCATCTAAAAATGCAGCTGGGATGAGGAGAAACATTTGGGTGGACATGTACAAAATCAAAAGAAAAAGGGAAAAAAAGCTTTCCGGCATCCATGACATATTGAGTATCTAAACAGCATAGGTGTCTATGGGAGTCACTCCAATGCATGAGATAGATGTACAAAAAACATTTGTAAAACATGACCAAACACATTTGAAATGTACCGTACCTGTCCAAGTTTCACTGGCATTTAAGATCACGTGTCCCACATTTTTGATCTTTACTGTACATATTTATGGGAATATTAAAAAAAACAAAAAAAACAAGTCATTGGTTTTATAGAGTAACAAAGATAATGATAGTAATTTTGATATATTCAAATGAGTATTGAATTCAAGATTTAGAGCGACAAATCCAACTGCATTTTCTATAGGTGTCAATATTACCATAACTAATCCTGATGTAATTGTTGTTGTAATCATGTTCACATTTTTCTTGAAAGAAGAAAAGGGCCCATGTTTGACTGTAAAAAAAAAAAAAAAAAAAAAATGGATGATAAAAAAACTGTTGCATTGTCAGGTATGGTGTGTGTTCAAAGATTAATGATTATTAATAAGGGATTATTAATAATTGTTAATGGTTTATGTATGTGTGTCGAGCGGTAAAGTCTGGTTATATTGCCACATTTTTTTGGGCAAAAACAATTTCATTTTAAAAGACACCCCAACAACAGCAACAACTCCGCTGTTCACGTGACCTCTGACCTCCTCCTCATAGAAGAAAAAAAACAATTTTTACAATTGGTCACTGGAATGTAAATGCCTTTTTCTTATTTTTTCTTTTGTTTTCAGTTTAGGAATATGTTTCCACAGAGAGCCTCTTTTAAAGGAAGCATGACGTGCACAATCCTAGTTGATAATCGTACTGCTGAAGGCGGTGAAGACAAGCTGGAGGGTATGAAGAAGAAGAAGAAGAAGTGAAAGGACGGGCGTCGACTGAGCTGCTGTGAACGTGCCGTCACGGCAGCAGTGACCGCAGCAGCCCGTCCCCACAGATAGAGACACCAGTCAGTGTTTCATGAGCACCGGTGCACATGATGCTTCTGGAGGTTCTTTCTCTCGTCATTCACTTGAAGGAGATCAGAAATAACTGGACTTATTTTGTTGCTGTTTTTTATTTTAACCTGAAAGAAAATGAGAAAAGATTAATCTCCCTGCTGTTTGACTCAGAAACACCAGCTCAAGAAAATTCCCTGTATAACCTACTACTTTATGCTTGGTTGGAATCTCAGTGCATGCATAAACTCCTTATATAAACTAAGACTGCCGGGCTTTGGGGCGGCCTTCGTGTCGGGGAAATCAGTGTGGTAGTGTTTTTAGACGGGTTGTTGTCAGTGTCAGAGGTTGTGGCGGGAGCAGGGAGTCCCTGTGTCGTGCCTGGATGACAGATGAAGACGAAGAAGCAGCGCAGGCTCATCTGTGTTTTGCAGAGTTTTCAGGGTTGGGGGGGTGGGGGGGGTGGTTGAAACCCTTATTAAATATTCAAATCAAGCAAATTCCAAGCTTGAGGAGGCGAAGGAAGAAGGGTCTTAACACATGTATTGGAAAAGAAATGGGGTGTTTTAAAAAGTAATTTAAAAAAAGAAGATAATAAATTGATATTAACACATTAACTCGTCTTGATTTGATGTACTTTACTCAGATGACATGTTTATCACAGGGCTGCAACTAGCCATTATTTTAGAGCTGAAAACAATTAATCAATGATTTGATTGTCAGAAAATTAATCAGCAACTAATTTGACAATCGATTAATCACTTAAGATGTTTTTTTGTTGTTTTTTTTATAAATAAAGATGCCAAAAATCTCTGTTCCAGTTTTAAATGTGAATATGTGCTGGGGTTTTTTGTTGTATACTAAACTGAATATCTTCAGGTTTTTTTACTTTAATTTAATGATGAAACATTTGGTCTATGAAATGTTAGTTAATGTGAGTGTGTGACTGTGTGAATGTGTGTGGGCGGGCAAAGCCCAAAGCCCATGTTGACATATTAAAATGACTTATTTTGTCCTAAAACCCCAATGATATTCAGTTTACAATCATAGAAAATCAACTAATCACATTTGAGAAACTGGAATCGGTACATTTGCGAGATTTTAATTTAAATTTGGATTAACCATTATCATTTTCTTTGTGTTGACTAATCATTAATCTAGTAATCATTTCAGCTCCAGTTTACTATTATTGTAGATTCCCACTACTTTAAGAACACCATATATTATATACAATGTGTGTATATTGTTTCCTAATCAGTGTATGTGCATTTATGGAACGCTGACAATTATTTGCCTCTATTGTGTGTGTATCCTGAGCTGCTATTCGTCCCGTGCACTAAATTTGACTCTGACATCATTATTATAGGCCGACTGGGAGGATCTGTGCGCACTTCCCTTTAAGATACGTCTGTCATCTGGCCGTTAATGGAAAGTCATTCCGGCTGTTTTCTGCGGTGCCGGAGATCTGCTCCAGCTGGCCCGAGGAAGAAGAAAAAAACACTGTCGTACCATTTTGTGTCGGCCAAAAAGCCCAGGAAGGAAGGGGCGAGGACAGGCTCCGCCGAGGGAGACGGAAATGAGAGGGGGGTGTCCAGAGAGGAACGCCTATCCCTTTAAGAGCAAGTGGGACATAGCGGTGCGAGAAAAGGAGAGGAGGGGGAGAAGAAAGAGGAATTAAAAAAGAAAAGGAAGAAAGAGACAGGGAGGGAGGAGGGAGAGCGGGCGATAAAAAAAGAAAGATGACATCCTCGCAGCTGAACGGCCGAGGTGGAGCGATAGGCTGCGGCCCGGCGAGAGCGCCGCTCGCCGGGGTCAGGGCTTGAATCCAACAACGAGGCTTCGACAAACACCCGATTGGCCTATTGGGGGAAATCGGAAAAATAGATTCATAAATTAAAAACAAAGCATGACCTGCTGTGCTACCAGATACGTGTGTTATAACCCATATTTGTTCTCTTGCGTAAAAATGCATTTATTTCACGCAGAGTGGTTTATGTTTATCGCTAAAATGTAATAGTGTAAAATGCGATTTTTTTTGGGGGGGGTTTCTGCAAGCAGTTTAGTTGTGTGATATTGCGTTTTAGTGAGGTCAGTGTTTTATGAATTAAAGTTAGAAACCAAAGTGAAAGAGAAACAGGCCATTATTGGACCTGGCCTGCTCCACCACTGCCTGTGTGCCGCAGCCTGCGTTAGTCAACAGCTGCGTGCATTTTAATTGACAGCACTAGGCTACCTCAATGAGAAAAACATATTTTTGCAGACGACTTTATTCACGTTTTTCAAGCAAATCCAGAAGCCCGTCGTTTCTGCTGCAGGACAGGCGACTGTTTGCGCCTCGATCACCGGTGGGCCGATCAAAGCCATGCAAAGGCTGCTGTCCTCGATCTCAATCAGGAGCTGACTTGATAATCTCCCTCGCTGTGGCGCAAAATGGATGCTGCTTGGAGCAATTTTCTCTTCCAGGTAGGCTTGTTGAGCCGTCATTACTGGCCTCTTTCTCATTTTACTGCGCGCATTTTCTCACACGGGCCACTCGGTGTTTGTGTGTGTGTGTGTGTGTGTATATCCAGCAGTCCTGCAGCCCTCCCATCTTGTATTACACCGTAGCACTCAAAAGATAATGCTCTGACTTGTGTTTACATTTGGTGATGGCCTTTCTACTTGCTTCTCCAGAGTACTCCCACCCAAAACCAAGTGGAGGGGAGCCTCCAATCAGAGCTCATGTCCGTGCATACGAGTTCTCCCCAAACCCCACCCACAGAGCACATAGCACAGCCTCCTTCAACTGTCGACACTGCTGCTCTTAGCGAGGAACCCCTGCCTGGTGAGGGACGCTGCACTGCACTCTACACCTGTGGAGCAGTTCACAGTAAATGACATAACCGTTAACTGAAGTCAGTCAGGTGATTTAAAAAAAAAAACCCAGTGACATTTATTTTGGTGATTTGCAGGTGAAAAGACGGGGACACGTGGACGCAAATCATGACCATAAAGATTTGATTTTATTATAAGCAGCTGCATACATATTTGTGAAGTTCAATCTACGTACTTAATGTAGAAATATAAACAGCACTGGAATATTTCACTTTGAAAACCTTCTCAGGTTATGTGGTTTGAAATTCCCTCTTTGACATTTTCAGTAGTCAATTTCAAGGGCCCAATATTCAAAATCGACATTTTTGTAGGTCAAATTGGAACTAAGTCAACTCAAAGTGATCTGGTTGCTCAGATTGGATTGTTCAAACACTAAAATCGACAAGCAAAGGATGCATTGGTCAAAGGCTTGTTGCTCAATATTTACTTGTTCAATAAAGGTTGTAGGATTACCTTTAAGCCCTTTATAAAGATGTTTACTTTGCAATACTTTACTTTTGAAATAATTTAAAACATACGTTACATGTAACCTCCCTATATATTGGCATCTAAGAGACTTTCAACAAAACTAGATTAAGCCTTGATGCTTAGTTGATGTGATTAGAGCTGAAACAATTAGTCGATTCAATACTCGGCAGGAAATTAACTGGCAGCGACTTTGAAAATCGATTAATCATCTAAGTCATTTTGTGAGCAAAAATGGCACAAATTCACCGCTTTCAATGTCTCAAATGTGAATATTTGCTGTTTTTTTTGGTGGATGTTTTTCATTATTTCCTGAGATTTTATAGACAAAATGATTGATGATCTGGATCAATCTCCAGATTGATTGATAAAGAAATGATAGTTAGTTGCAGCACTTCATATGTTTGTTTTTGATTATTGTAGCCATTAAAGAGTTAGTTGCGTAATCTGTAAAATGTAAAAAAAAAAAAGTGAAAAATGGCCATCACAACTTCCCATATCCCAAGACATCTTCAGATTGCTTTTTTTTGTCCAACCAACAGTCTAAAACCCAAAGATATTCAATTAACGGGGAAGGCAGCAACTTTTTGAGAAGTTGAATCCAGTGAATGTTTTTGTATTTTAGCGGGATAAATGATTCATCAATAACCAAAATTGTTGTCAATTTTCTGTTGATCGACCAATCAATTATTTCACTAATTGTTTCATCAGAAATGCTTGATGTGTTTTCACCTGCAGATTACCAACAGGGTTGGCTGGGAAGGAGGTGTTTTACAGAGGTTCACTTTCCTAATTGTTGTGTAGCTCAGTCACTGTTTACTGACACACAATCCGCCATTTACTCTGTAAACCTATTTTCTTACTAGATGTCATATTACTGTTTGCCTAATCAATAATAAATAAATCAATTAGTTAAACAAAATCAGCTCTGTTTTGAAATGAACAACTTTCTCTCTTGTCTTTTCTCCCGCCTCCCTGTGGTCCAGTGAAGCCAGTGTCTCGGCCGGCCCGCATGCCCCACATCTGTGCCATCTGCAACAAGCAGTTCAAGAACAACTACAACCTGCGGCGGCACCAGTCGGTCCACACTGGGGTACGCATGAAGGACAGGGCCAGAGAGCAGGCGGAGGGGGCAAAGGAGGCCGGCCAGGTGGCGGTGGCGGCCCCGTCGGTGATGGCGGTGGGGGCCGGGGGGAGGGCGGAGAGGTCCACTGTTCCCCTCTCCCTGCTACACCTCTCCGCACCCCCCCCTCTCGCCCCTCCCGGCGTGCTGGCGGGGGCCCAGCAGCCTCACCTGGGTAGTCAGGATGGTGAAGGGGTTGCCATGCCAAACGTAATGGCTAGTGTTAACCCCCATGTTCCGCCTCCTGCTGCTGTCGTCATGGCCACAGGGGCGACAGTACAGGTGGGTCAGGGCCTTGTGGAGATGGCTGTCGTCAACCCCAAACCTTCAAGCATGTTGTTTCTTAAGCTGCCTGGCCACATGGACAGTTAAGCCACCTTGTTTTACTGTTTGGGAATTGCAAGAAGTTACTGTGTGTCACCTGCTTCGTATTTGACTGAAAATCTTCTGTGTGTTGACAAAATGTCCGTGTACAGTAATCGGTTAAGAGAGCAGTAAATTCCATACCAGTGTTTGGCACTGGTCCCCAGTTTGAGAAACACGTGCTAGAAGCCCCCCACGCTCCCCTGCATGTTCTCTGTAACACAAAACAGTGTGATAGCAGATAAAGAGTTAAAATCCAGTGGGAAGTAGTTTTAATCTAACATGCCAATCAACTGTCAGAAATGTTTTGCACAAATGATGACATGCAACTTTGGTACAAATCAGGCAAAAATATCTGTGTGCATTTGCATGGTTTCAAAAAAAGATATAAAATGCTAAAATAGTTGAGACTGAATGTATTTTTTTTGTGTATGTAACTAATTCTGCACAGAAAACCCATACCATCTAAATGCTGTAGTGTGTTTATCTGCTTGTCTGTCTTTCCTCAGCGGCCCGCAAATCCCAACCCAAACCCGGTGAGGAAGAACCACGCCTGCGAGACATGCGGGAAGGCTTTCCGCGACGTTTACCATCTCAACCGCCACCGCCTGTCCCACTCGGACGAGAAGCCGTTCTCCTGTCCCATCTGCCAGCAGCGCTTCAAGAGGAAGGACCGCATGAGCCACCATGTGCGGTCCCACCAGGGTGGGGTGGAAAAACCCTACGTCTGCCCCCACTGTGGCAAGGCTTTTTCCAGGTGACACTGTGGAACAGTTTAATAACACTACTGTCAGGATTGAGTAAGTTTAGTGACACACCTTAAAGACTGGAAACGGGGGAAACGACTAATTAATTATTATGTTCTATGTTGCTCATTTTATCTGTACAAAAACGAGAAGTAAAAATTACAATCATATGCCTGAATATTTCTAGGTTGGGACCAACCTAACTACTAAATTAAACTAAGATAGCTGGCTGTAGCATCATATTTAGCATACAGACATGAGAGTGGTATCGATCTTCCCATCTAACTCTTGGCAAGAAGGCAAATAAACATATTTCCCAAACTGTGGAACATTTCACACAAATGTTCCCAACACAGGGGCCTTTAATTTGAGTGTGAACATCTTGAAGCTGTATCTGTCCTCATATGTTAACTTTTCTTTCCTAAGGCCCGATCATCTAAACAGTCACGTCAGACAAGTGCACTCCTCGGAGCGACCCTTCAAATGCCCGGTACGTCATGTTTACCCTCACCGAGCAGCTGTACGCAGCATCTGTTTTTCGTCCAATCATGTTAACAATGACCATGTTTACATCACACAGATATCCATTGACATAAATTTCAATTCAATTCAGTTCAATTTTATTTATATAGCGTCAAATTCATAACAAAAGTGTTCTCATTGCACTTTTCCTATAGAGCATAGTATTATTTACAGAGACCCAACAAATCCCACCATGCGCAAGCACTTGGTGACGGTGGCAAGGAAAATTGTCCTTTAAGAGGCAGAAACCTTGAGCAGAACCAGTGCTGCTGGTTGGGTTGAGTGAGAGAGGGAAGCACAATGCAAATTCTACATAGAATTTTAAAATAATAATAATGTAATGGTAGTGGTAATATTAATAAAATAATACAAATAATAATAATAGGAATGATAGTGGTAGAAATAATGATAAAAAGAGTAATAAGACTAATAATAATAATTGCAGTAGCAGAGCAGGAAGATGGGGCAGCAGGTGGCCCAGAATCATAGATCCAGACTCTGCAGCTCCGGAGGCAGAAATACCTGCTGAAAGCAACAGAAGGAGAGGAGAAAGCACAAAACTACGGGAGAGAGAAGATGTTGCGTTACTAACGTGCATTAATGGGATACAAATGCATAAAGATGGAGAGGATGAGAGAGGAGCTCACTGCAATATTGGGATGTCTCCTGGCAGTCTAGGCCTATAACAGCATGACATGAGTAAATGAACATTGAGAATATTACCATGGAAACTGGTCTGGATAAAGTAAATGCCTTTTTGAAACACAGAATACGCAGCAGGTGTCTCGTTGTAAGTACACTGCAATTGTTATTGTTATGTTTACAGCAGGACAAAGCCTGATATTTACATTAGCATGACAAACAAACTTCATCACATACTGTAGTGTGTGTGTGTGTGTGTGTGTGTGTGTGTGTGTGTATATATATATATAATTATATATGAGTTTATTTTCCACAAAGAGCTGTAGAACATTGGTTATCTTAAATTGGGTCTTAACATAATTATTGGAATTGCTTTTTGTGCAGACATTTTCAAGTTTTTCAATTGGAAAAAGTTAACTGTTAAAGAGCACATTCATGTGCAAAGGATTTTACTTTTATATATATCTCTATAATCAATCATCGATTCCATTTTTTTTTCAGACCTGCGAGTCTAGCTTTGCCACGAAGGATCGTTTGCGTGCGCATATGATTCGCCATGAGGAGAAGGTTCCCTGCCACATCTGTGGCAAGCTCCTGTCTGCTGCTTACATCACAGATCACATGAGGGTGCACAACCAGTCACAGCACCACGCCTGCCATCTCTGCAACCGCAGTAAGCACAGATGCTTTGATTTACTAGTATTTATATGTAATGTGAATGGGGCCTCTCATAGTGATAAACCCACAGAGAATTAGCTTCAGCTCTATGCAGCTTTAAAGCATCTTTCAGCTCACTACCGGCTCAGCACCAAACAACAGACAGACACAGTTAGCAACTAGCTGCTGAACATTTGAAGCATTTAGCAGCTAAAAGGTCAGATATTTCCCACAGGAGTTGGTGGAGACCAAAACAGAGCTAAAAGGAGAGTGAATATTGGACTGACTGGACTTCTGTTCACCAACTCCAAATGAATTGCTCTGCATCTGCTGGATGTGTAAATATGCAACTGTTTGCTTATAGGTTTGCCATATCAACTTAAAAAGTGGCCCAAAAAATCAGTGCAGGTTCAAGTGCATGTAAATTAAGTTTTTTTTTTTAAAGTCAGGCAGCCACACGTACCATTTTCAGCCTGTAATTTCAACCTCTTGTTGTAGCTTTGTGTAAAAGAGTCAAATGATTAATCTGTTTAATGATATGTGATGCTGTTTCATTACAGCCATATTCTGAGAGTTCATTATTTTCCTGTAGTGATCAGTTTTTGTGTCTTAATCCTCTGTAACCTTCTGGTTACCTTTTACATCACATTTGGACTGTATTTCACTGGTGGCCATCTACCACACATTGGCAAGATCAGACATCAGTTCAACACTTGTTGCTTTAAATAGGTACCAGTGTTTGATTGGATCATTCTTTGGCTTAGTGCTGAATATACTTTTGCTATACCATCTACATCTCTCGCTGAAATGTGTGTTTCATTTTTGCTCTTTTCTACCGGCTCTCCTCTCCTCCATCAGGCTTCACCACTCTGACATACCTTCGTGTCCATGCCCAGAAGCACCATGGCCAGGAGTGGAAGGACAGTCCGGGGGGCTTTGGCGGATCAGCCTCTGGTGGCATACTTGTCTGCCACTTGTGCGGCGTCCACTGCAAGACACCCACCCAGCTCCAGGGCCACATGGGCACCCACGGCAACAGCCAGGGTGCCCCGAGCCCCATCACCTCTAATGTGGCTGCCAGCAGCTCTGTCTCCCTTAGCAACATGGTGACAGCGCCTACTGTGTATGTCACTGGTAACACGGTGGTGGACCTGCTTGTCACAGACTGCTCTAGCATTGCAGCACCACAGTCCCACAGTTAGCAGTAGAGAACACAGCAATAATAACCTCAGTCCCTTAACAGAGGGCAGGGTTAGAGAAGGTTAAAGTAGATGCTGATCCGGTTTCAGTTTTGTAATTTCCCCACTTACAGGTAAGGTTGGGATTAAGGGTGACGGAGATTAACACCAGTCAGCGTTCAAGGGCAGCATTACGTCAGCGCTGCAGAGCTGGAGCATCAGAGAAAAGGAGAAAATGGAAGAGCTGCATCAAAAGAGCAATGAAGTCATGGAAAGAGGGACCTTTGTGGCTGCAGCAGGTTCATCAACACTAACGACAAATATGGATGTGTTGTCCAAATATTCCTGAATGCTCTCGCGCATTTAAGACTCCACTGAACCTGTGGTATTGTGAGCATCTACTGTATTACTCGCCCCTCTCTGCCCTCTCTCTGCCCCTCCCCTCAACCCTGACACTGGCTGCTCTCTGCAAGTGCACCAAGTACTGTATATCTCACACCAGCTCTGATCTTACCTCCATTTTGCAGCTCACTTACTAAGAATCCAAATGGCTTGCGTTGAGACGTAGTAGGGAGAGAATAGCTCTCCGAAAGCGTAACGAAGAAACACATTAGAAGGGAAGTTACGTGTTTGGTTGTGCGTAAGTCGGGGCTCCTCTAGCATGTTAGAGGAGCTTGTTTGTTCACAAAACTAAAATCAACATTTAATTTTTGCAGAGCCGTGACACCAGTATATTAAGTCTCTAGAGGGCTGTTTATGGATCAGGACAGAAGGCCATACGTGTTGTGGTCAGTGTGGGATGTACTTGTTTATTTGTTTCCTAAAGGTACAGAGATAAGAATAGAGTTGTGTTCACGAGTGTCAAGCACCTTAAATTGTTATTGTTTGATTCAGTGGGGATCAAAAATGGGTTTGAGATTTCTTGGATTTCCTTGCTCTGAGTCTTCCTCTCTGGGTCCGGCCATTTAAAAACAAAAAAAAAAACAAAAAAAAAGAAAGAAACAACTGCTAATCAACACTTCAGCTTCTGACATGGCAATTCTTGCACCCGGAAACTACCTTTTGCATGAAAGTAAGCTAGCTCAGTCATGCCTATGGTTAGGGAGCTGTCATGACAAAAGAGACTTTTAGCAGTTCCACAAAGTTAGTTGGCTGTAAACAAAAATATTTACAAAAGTTTTGATTTAATTCAGAAAATTTTTACATTGTTGGCCATTCATTTGATTGTAACTGTCATTGCCATAGTCTTTTGTTTTCTCTGTACCAGTCCAATGAGTGAAACTTATGCATTAGATTTAGTCATTTAACTCTGTATAGCACATAATGTTCTGAACGCAAGTCATTATCGTTCTACATTAATCGTGTGAAGAAAGGTCACTAGTCCGTTGGATATTTTCGGTTGCTTTTGAGCTATCCTGAGTGATGTGGTGTCGAGAAAGGGCTTCTAAAGTCATACGTCAGGTAAAATAAGTACAATGGGAGTTTGACAACACCACGTGGTATGCTGTAAACAAATCCTGGTTTTGTACTGGAGTGCTTTTTCAGTTTTGTGTTAATATGTTACCTTGAACTTTGTAGAGTTGTTTCTTTCTTCCTTTTCTTTTTTTTTTCTTTGGAAATTTGTTCTTCCTGTTGAGAAAAGTAGTGATTTATTAAAAAGTTAATTTTAGGTTTTCTCCATTACACTAAGAAAAAAATAATACCTCTACTCTAGAATTCTGTACAGCTCTTAATGCCTTATCGTACTCAACTGCATTTTAATTATTTTATGATGAAATATTTCAAATTGTAGTCATGGATTCATTAAGAATATTAATGGGATGTATTTATATTTATATTTTTATATTTCTCAACAGTATGCATGTCTAAAAAGTTGTTAGAGTAAAAAAAATCAATGATGCTTACTACGGTCATAAATCTTATGTTATTTTGTAGATGAAGTAGAGATCATGTTATTATTTTGTAATTTGGACAATTTAAAGTAAAAAGAGTAAACAGGCATTGTTTTGTGTGCTGATCTGTTCACCTGCTTTTGCAGATAGTCACTTTTACACCACAGCTTCTTCATTACGGGCAGCCGTTTATTCTAGACGTCCAGCGAGATATATGTGGTGATTCTGTTACACAACCTTTTTTGCCTCGTAATAAGGGTACAAAACACATGCTTAAGTATGAAATAATGCAGGATATATCATGAATTCCTGTTGCTCACCATTAAGACATGATCAAGTCACTATGAGTGTATTTGATTAATTAGTGCTTAATGGATCATCAATGAATGTTTACTCACAGTTCATTTATATGGGACCAAATTAGTATCCAGTTACATAGAAAAGGGCATTTCAGACCACTCTGAAAGCAGAACAGTATCTATTCTCATACAAATATGAAGCTGTTTTCATCAAACTGGTAGTCCGACGGAAACATGTACTGTACAAGTTGTTGCATGACCCAGACAATAGATGAAAAACAAATCCATTCTTAAACATATTAACACTGTTAGTGGGAACATTTCCAATGGATAACTAGCCCAGTGTGGACAACGTGACTTCACATTGACATAATTGGTACGCAGCTGCGACAGAAGTTGCTAGAAAGTTTCCCAATCTTAAAGAATCAATGGTAGCCATAAGGTTTGGTCATCGATCTCTCATTATCGAAGAAGAGGCCTCTTTCTAGATACAAAGATCAGCTCCTGCACACTGTCAACATTTAAGGTAAATGTACTCAATAGTTTCAGTCAATAAATGCCTGACAAAGAAAGCTTGACCAGAACCTAGCTATTCAATCAATTTAGTGTCGACAGCATGCAGGATCTGATTTGTGTTGCTTTGACTCATTATTCTCTTTTACGCACCTGTATGTATGATGTGTTTCTAGATGCATCATTTTAATACAGTGTTTCAAAATCATGCACAGAGAGGAACTAATTCTCTCCAGTGACAGTAGCCAAAACAGAGAAACACACAACACACCTCTTACTTTCTTGAGTTGACAAACTTGTTATCTTGCTCTTACTATGTTATCACCGGCAGCTTCAGTGTATAGGAAAGCTGAACACAACAAGTGCAGACACATTCTCTGCAGAGTGTTGAAAGCAATTCTGGGGAAAATATCAAAACACTAACTTAAGATAAAGTAGTACTTTTAAATGAAGTAAGTACACAAAAAGGTTAATTCTAACACTTGTACACAAAATACCTAATAGGATGCACTTGACATTAAACAATTATGTTATAAAACTGGGTAGACTTTTCTTTAACATCTGTTCTCTACATTTTAGAGACAAATATTTTCACTTGTAGTAGAACTGATCATGGTCTTGTAATGTATAGCAAATGTATGTGTTTAATTCAATTTTACACTAGAAACAAGATTGCTACTATTCCAACATCAGAGTTGTAGGGTGACTAGAACTGTAACATTGTACTTAATTTGTCCTCCTGAATTCTCACTTCTATACTGCACTTTACTGAATTTTAAATTACATCATTGTAAATTACACATTCTGTAGGATCTCTAAAGTCTTAATCAACATTGCTGTCCAGTCATAAACAGACCAACAGTGGAGGAGGTTGAGGTACAATGTTTTGTAACCCATGCTTTGCTTCTATAAGAAATAAGTTAGTTTTTTAGAGTACCACATTATTCTGTCTCTCTTTAATCTCACTACCATATTATTTACTTGAAAGTAATCTCCCACCATGCAAAACTCACTCAAGTTTATGTATTTAATTTATGATTTTTGCCTTAAAGTGTTTTTATTTATGTATTTCTTTGTATTTATTTTGCCTACAATTGGCATACTGTATGTATACAGTATGTGCTTGTGCCTGCATGTACTGTTTAAGTTTGCACTACTCCCCACCACAAGCTTTGACTAAAATCTTATATATGGACACAGTATGTGTTGCAAATGATATGCAGTTGGTATGACTATGTAGTATAGCAGACCAGAAGGAGATATTCTACCGAGCCATGTTACATTTAAAGTTAAAAAACAATCAAACATTGATCACAGAAAGGCACATTTGAACATCCCTAAACTACTTCTTGTACTGTTTTCCAGATGTTTCTAGATGTATAAAAGTGCAAGCCACAGTTAGTTTTATTATGGACTGAACTCTAAGGACAGAGGTGGGTTATCGCTGAAAAGCCTGAACAGTGTTGCATTGACTGGCATGTAATCTGCAAGCCTCCAAACATGTCAATGATAATGTGCAGCTAAGGACAGATAATCAGTATATTTTCAAATCCAGGTCCATTCAAAGGTCAAATGAGTAACTTGTCAGAGATAAACACTTCTCTAAGTCTTTACAGACACAAATTAAATAGTTAGGCAACTATCTGTCAGTTTTTAATTCTCTTAACAGATATACAATGGTTCTCTGAATTAAATACATAAATGCCAAGTCCTTTTGTTGGATGTAAATTACTGTATTTCTGAAGTGGACAGATTGGATATTGCAAACCATGAATACAGCTGGAATAGATGGCCTCCTTATGCTGAATCCATTCAAGCTTCCTTGCATAGAAAACATCAAACCCCAGTTTACAAAATACAGAGCTGTAACTGGTGCAAATTGCTCGTCATGTCATGAGCTGCCGTCTGAACCTGTAGGAAGGAACTAGCTGGCGCAGCAGTGCATAGCTTTGAGTCAACGTTGCATCTGTGAGGCAGCGGCATCTCCGGTCTGCTGGTGCGAGACAGATGAGATGACATAGCGACTGGACCAGCTAACGTTACCTTGACACCTGGATTACATGCTGACATAGTTTTTTTCCCCGTGGTTTAATTAGCCATTTGCTTAAGCTTGCTAGATCGCAAGGTAGTCACCAATGCTCTCAGTGAGGTGCCCTAGATGTCGATCTAACTTGCTGCAAGCTAGCGTTAGCTCGCTGCTGCTACCCTTCAGACATTGAAGTGGCCACATAAACATGCGGATCATCGAGGCGGAGACCCCTGGGACATCTCTAACATCAAACGCTTTCTGCAGAACACGAGTTTCGACTGGCCGCTGACTGGACTCTGCAGAGTCTCTGTGTAAATGCTGCTTAAGATTTTCCATTTATTCTAAACGTGTAAACTCCAATGTGTTAGCCAGTTAGCTATGGTTATCGTTCACAGTGTCGGCTAGCTTAGTTGCTACTGTTAACTGCTACAAACAAATAACACGCTAACAAAAAACATAACGTGGCCACAAATGTGCGACAAAATAAAGACAGTGGCACATTCAATTATATGTTGTCGTTTATTGCATGGCATCATCTCGCTAACTACCGTTATTTTAATTTGGTCAAAACGAAATGGTTGCTAACTAAGCCAGCGGTGACCAACTGCCACAGCTAAGTTACCGTTACATTTCGGGAGATGCTAATGTTAGCTAACGTTCCTAGCGTCATTGTTAGCATGCGATTCAACAGCACAGACTGTTGGTCATGCTTACCAAGGCGAGGGATGACATTTAGCAACATACATTGTCTGTGTTCACTAAACCTGCATATTTGCATGCAAGCTGACCCAATTTTTCTTGGTAACAAGCAGACAGCCAGATAATAAAGCTCGTTAATTTGCGTTACCTGTAAGTTAGCTAATATCTGGTGTTATTTTTCGCTTAACTTATGTTAGCTTTTGTAACGTTATTTAATGGAAAGTCTTAGCTAAGGTAGTGTTAGCTCATTCCAAGGAAATTTGACATGTGTGCTCTCGGACCAATTTAGGCAAAGTTTCTTAAGCTACCGTTAACATTAACGATTAACAGTTTGGCAGATGACGAGCGTGAATATCAGAATAGTTTAGCTAACGTTAGTTTATAAGTCAACCTATAGCCGGTCCCAATTCACTTATTTGGTTTGCTAACGTTAACAACCAAAGTTTGTCAGTAATCTGTTTTCCAGGCAGGTAACATTAACGTTAGCTAACGTTTTTTCCAGGAACCATTTGCACGAGCAGCCCTTGCCTATGTCGATATTTTTGATGTTCAGGATTTTAAAATAGCGCAATGCGTATTTTGCTAATGGACTTTAACTTTTTAATGAGTCAGCTACCATTAGTCTAGTGTAAGCAAACTGATAAACTGCATGAACCTAGCACATGGTTTCCCTAGGAATAAATGGGAAAGTGAATAGCTCTTACAATGTCATCAGATAGTCCAGCATGTTGCACCAAAGGGCCTTCTATCTAAACTTCTGCCCCTGCCACTGTACTCAACATTTATATAGTTTCCCTGCTTTCGACTTTAATACAAACCTGTTTTCAACATTGTGTCTGGACTGTCTTTGGTGTACCCCCTCTGTCTTCCCCACTTCATCTTTATTGTACATAATGGCAAGACCTTCAGTGAAGATAGAATAAGCTATTACCACATATGCTGGACTTTGATAGTGGGTTTTGCTCCTTATCTCAGTAAATGCAGCCAAATGTATACACATGGGAGTTGCCACCACTCTGATTGGTATTTTGTGTTTTTTCAGAGAGGAGAAAGAGTGACGGATCTCAAGGACCAGATTGTCCACTGAACTTTTTGCCTCTCGGACAGATCGCCAGGGACCATGCTGACTATCCTAGCTGCTGGGTCTATGTTCTTTCCAGGCCTTTTCCTACTGTCCAAACAATGCCTGAAGAATATCCCAGCACTGAGGTGGAGCGAAGGAGATGCAGTCATAGTATCTGCCAGGTTAGAGACTTTCGTTGTCTGTGTGGTCTTACATGTGAGCACCTTATGGCTACAGACATGTCATCTGGATACTCTGCATTCTCACTTCCTATATTTCTATGACAACAGTGTGCCCCCCCAAAATTCCAGTACTGTACTGCACTGTACTTACTAAGTGCTGTAGTGCCATCCAAGTTGTTTTAGACTAGGTGCTGTTTGCATGACTCCTAAGTACGGCAGGTCGTTGCAGCTGCAGTTATGTAATTTTTACCAGGTGTTTTCAGCTGTATTGTTTCTGCATAAAAGCATAAGGGCACTACTTTCTTACCATGTGTTAATTAGACAGTCAAAAACCTTTCCTTGGTCTAATGAAAAAACCCATTATTTGTTGTTTACTTGCCATTCTCCGCTCCCAGGTTGGTGTCGTCAGTTCAGGCAGTCATGGCTTCTTCGGCTGGCTACATCATTTCTTCTTCCTGCAAGGACATCATTGAGGACCAGTAAGTCAAGAAATACTCATCAGATTATATTCCATCCCATTCGCCCAGCCTGTCCTGTCTTTTATTGTATGTAACAAGTAAGCTGTCAGGTTTTGTAATTTCCACGGTTTTAGGATGCACCATGCAAAGGCACTTTGGGATTTGGACCACTCGTCATACTTCAGCTACAAATATAAACCAAAAGTGTAACTTGATATTGATGTCAGATGCTGTTTAAGAGTGTTGTTTTTAGTTCAGCTATCCCTGACATTTTTATTTTATCACTTTTTTAGATGGTTGTAAATTAAAGTGAGATGGGTTCCATTGAGATTGTTTTAGATTGCAGAGGCGGAACGCTGTTCTTTTTTGATGGTGCTAACTGTACTTTTTTTTTATAGATATGTCAAATTTGCTCTTTGAGTGAATTCTTTGTTCCTGCTGTTTAATTGATCTCTATTCTTTCTTTTCTGTTTTTAAAAGCCGGCTTGTCTTCTCTCTACACAGGCATTGGCTGACTAGCTCTTACATCTTGTTTGCTGTTCCCTACTTTGTGTATGACATCTACGCAATGTTCATGTGCTACTGGTACAAGCTACGGGTCAAAGGGCACGAGGAGGCCTCTGCAGCACCCCAGCACATGAGATCAGCGCTGACCAGCTACTTGCGTCGGGAATTCCTCATGGTGCTGCACCATGTTGTCATGGTCACCGTCTGCTTCCCCGTCTCTGTGGTAACTGTCACACATTGCTCTTTCTGTTTTGGCTGAGATTTTGAGGCAAGGGGAGAAAGTATAGCACTGAGTGATTTATATGCAACTACCCACTCTTAAGTAGCTTTTATCATGTTTAAAAGGACTATGTGGGAAATTGTACCAATTTTTTTCTATCTTTATCCAAAATGAGACAAACTAAATAGATGCCTCTGTATGTGTGCAGTATGAATTTATGTTGAGGGTCTGTTAAACTTGCTTTCAAACAAGTCTCTTTAGTACATACAAAGCCTTAAAACGTACATTACATTTTAGTCGGAATTCCAAAATATTTAGTTTTCCAAAATAATTGCACAAGTAGGACAGCAGCTAATTATAATTTTTATCATCAATTACTCTGTCGGTCTGTAAAACATCAGAAACCCCTAATGTATTCAGTTTACTATAATGTTAAGATAAGGAAAATCAAAAATAAAATCACATTTGAGAAGATGAAACCAGTGAATCTTTGGCATTTTGTGCTTAAAAATAGATGACAATATTTATGTATAGTGTGTGTGTGTGTGTACACGTACATATAGCCTGTGTGCATGTAAACACATGGATTAGAAGCATGATATAAACTCATTTCTACTTAAGTAATAAACTGTCCTTGTTTGGAGCAGTTTTAACCATCATACTTCCCTCTTTTTAAGTTGCTACTTGATCTCAAAGACATTTATGAAACAAGCTAAGTTATGCAAAGGTCTGTTCATCATGTGTAAGTAGGAATTTTAAATCTTCAAAATGTCTAACTTGTTGCCTGCAGCTAGATATTTATTTTCAGAGGGGTATTTATTGCTAATCTACCAAAGTCCACGAAGGAACAAAGCTGTAATTGCATTCTTGAGAAATAATCAACCTCTTTTTCTCTCTCTAGTTTTGGCGACAAGGAAAGGGAGATTATTTCCAGGGTATAATGTTCATGGCTGAGCTCAGCACTCCATCTGTCTGCTTAGGAAAAATACTCATCCAGGTAAGTGTCTTGGTTCAGCCTCAAAGAAGATTTGAGTGCGCTATTGCATGTGTCACACTAAAATTCTTCTGCACTCTCCACTTTTTTCTCCCCCCTTTTCATTCAATGGAGAATATATTTCCGGTCATTCCCGGCATGCAGCTTGTTCATGCCCACCAGCTCCTGTTGACTGTGTCTTACACGAACAGCACTGTCAGAAACATCGGTCATTAATTGGTAACACAGTTTGCTTGAATACACAATGTAGGAGCTGCATCCCCCCTGTATTTGTTTTAGGTTTGTGTGGATATGTGTACAATATTTCAGTGTCTGGGTGAAGGTTGTCCCTCCGTTGTTTTCTGCTTTGTCCCCCATCTGAGGCTCTCACAGCTGTTGGCCTCTCAATATAGCTCCTAGTATTTAGACTGGATATATAGAAGATACAATATCAGTTTGTCCTTCTACCCTCTATCACTCAACACCCTGCCCCTCCTGTCCCTGACAACAGTGCATGTGGACGTTTGATTAACAACAGCGGGCTAAAAGCCGTGGCTTCGTAGAGCCGCTCTTATACCTGTAGAATAGAGACAATGACTAGCAATAAAACAATAAAGTATTTAGTGATGGGGATGCCATGTAATTCAAGGATAAGAGACAAGTGAATGTGCAAGAGGAAAAACTTTTTAGAGAAATACGTGTAAGCTGAAGCAGGTTGACAGTTCAAGATAAAAGTTTAGTCATCTGCTGTAAACAAATGAGAATATCAAAAAAGGACTGCTTCACTGTCTTACTACTTCCTGTAGAAATCAGCCTGTGTTCAGCCAGCTGCATGGCATACTGTGCGCTCCGTTGCAACTTGATCAGTCCATGCAGATATTAACATATTCAACAATGTTAGCATTAACAATATGACAATGGCAAATAAGATTAACACTCAGCTTTCACCAATCTGTACTGCTTGCTTTTCTTTTTCCTTCTCTCTCGACCTCTCCCTCTGTATTTTTCCCCCGTTCTCAGTATAAACAGCAACACACTCTCCTGCACAAAGTGAATGGGGCTCTTATGCTGATCACTTTTTTCATCTGTCGAGTCCTCCTCTTCCCTTACCTCTACTACGTCTATGGAAGGTATGTCTGTCTTTCCATCTCCGTTTTCTTATGTTCTGCTGTCTCGCTTAGCTTGGGTCAGTAACTTGCACAGCCACACGATCTATATCTTATGGTTTATGGAAGTAAGACTCAGAACATGTGTTTACAATAATTTATGTCTCCATATGGATCCAGGTACGCGTCCATTCCCTTCCACATGGTTCCCCTGTCGGTGCCCTGGCACTGTAACCTCGGTGCTGCTCTGCTCATGGCCCCCCAGCTCTATTGGTTTTCCCTAATTTGCAGGGGCGCCCTGCGACTATTCACGGGCTCCTCCCGCTCTCAGAGACCACGTGCGAGCAAAGCCGCAGCCAAGGAGCGGCAGACGGATGGCAACGCACTGCCCCAGCCTTCCAACGGCTACAGCGCGTGCTCCACAGAGCCCGAGCTGGCCACTCACTGAGAAGAGTGGAGGGGAGAGTGGGGAGGGAAGGAAGGCGAATGTACCAATGAGTATGTAAAGGAAAGAAAGCTATGAGGGAAAAGTGAGACTTGCAACAAGTAGCAATAGGAAGAAAGCTACAGACGATGGCCTCAAATAGTGCTGAAGTGTCTGTGGCCAGCAATCAAACTCTAACCGCTGAATGGTTCGGTTGCTGGCCTTCAAGTACTTCAGCTTCTCAGTTTGCAGGAAACAATGTAGTGTTAGTGCACCCAGTATTTAAACGATGTCATCAGGCACTGTGACAGATCGGAACATGCACTGACAGGAGAGGATTTTGCCTGGATGTATAGCACGCATAGGTGGCTATTTCCCTCATGTAGTTCAAATTCAGTCCTCTCTGCCTCACGGTATAGGAAGAGCAGGAAAATAGGAATGTATTATATTGTATGTTAGTACATTTGCTGTAGATGGAAGGCTTAATTCAGTTTAGTAATGGAGAACCTTCAAAAAAGAAAAAAAAAAATCCCGGCTAAGCAGTATTTTACTTGTTAGTGTTTATTATCTGTATCCTCTATGTAGTCACTATCACTCTAACAAAATGTAATCAACCTGCAGACTGACTCAACTTTAGAAGGGAGATAATCTCAGACTGTATTCTGCTGCCTTATCCTTTTCCCCATTCTTTGCAGTTTCTTTACATTTTTATTTATTTTTATCCTCAAAGGAGAAGGACAAGGCTTCCTCAGACAGACAAATGTGATATACATGTGATGTAAAATTATCCTTATTTCCATGTCAGTATTAGGTCTATGTTGATTTTTCTTTTTTTTTAGATTTTGTCTCATTTCCTCATCTGATGTTTCTACAGACGTTTTTGAACAATGACATTTCAGCGTTACAACACAACATTTCACGGTTTTACAGCTTAGTGTACGCAAACTACGTCCAACTGTTATAGCCGTGCTTCTCGTTTCAGTGTAGATATAACCTCATTCCATTTACTGGTATCACAAAGTGTTTTTTGCATACAAGGAAGTGATGCACGGTAGCAGTCACTTTTTAAAATGAATTTACATGTGTTTTTTTTTTTTAGTTTGGTGCTGATGTAAATCTCAAAGTATTCATTTGATTGGCTGTAATATTTCACTAAGGGATCCAGGAGATTTTAGTATTTATGGCTTTGTTAGGGGACTTCTAATGTTGCAGTTTGAAGGGAAGCAAAAGTGAAAAATAATCTTGTAGGGAAGCATTCCCTTGTGATTGACGTGCAGCACATTTGTCCATGGCAACGCATTTTGATGATGCTCATTTATGTTTTAAGCATTATTAAGTCTATGAATTGTATGATTTGCTTCAAAGATTGAGCCATTTATTTGAGCCACTGGTTCTATGAACCTTTTTATGAACAAACTGGCTAGTTTGATCATTTTATGTCCGTTTAAAGCAGCTTCACTGTCCTTGAAATAAAACTATAAAAATAAAATTGAACAATGCTCAGAAACCATAAAAACAGGGCAGATGTGCCAAAACATCTGGACAACTGTGGGCATGTTGAACACTGAACAACCATTCCCCTGTTCCATGAACTCATAAGGTACTGCTTCTTGACAATACTAAAACATTTCAACTGATGTACTGTATATTCCACAAAATGCTTGTTATTTATTTGTATGTATTTATTTATTTATTTATTTGGTTTGTGGTTTTGAATGCATATTTATGCATACATATTATACTATATGCTTCTGAGCCTTACGTGAAGGCTGTATTGTTACTCAAACTTAGCTAAAATATACTTCTCTGTCCTGAGCCTGCCTTGACTTTTTTTTTATCATTTTGTCAACATGGAAATTAGAATGAATGAAAATGTTCGATATCAGAAACCTAGTTTGAATTTGGACATCGCTGCTCCGTCATAAGTTTAAAGTGAGCCACTAGAGCGCGCCAGAATCCATGAACTTATGTAATGATTTTAAAGCTTTACCAACTGTCACGTTCTAAACATTGGAAAGTGGACTGAGCTCTGCTTAACTTATACTCCTACTACAATATGAAAATACTTTCAATGTTCTGTTTTATGAAGGGAATTCAACACAGTCAAAAAATTGTAGAAAAGGAGTGCGCTGATCAGCATGGACAAAATTCACCTCCCTATACCTTCATTTGCCAGGTATTTAATTCACTGCAATAGCCAAAAATACATCCATATTGTAATTTCATCCATGAAGTTTCACAATCTTTAGTATATTACAATATATACCACTATCATGATCACATGCTGTTATAGAGGATTTTTCTCCATGTCACCCACCCTTACAGCACACTGATTACAATGGATCAGTTAACATTCTCTGGGGTTAAAATGTTTATTGCCAATATACAAAACACACATAGAAAACATACAAAACTCGTTACATTAAAAAATTCAAGTTTTGAGAAAGCTTTAGAAAGCGCTTGGCCTTATTTGCCTCTGGACAAGTCCTCATCTCTTAATGCTTCAGTATCTCCTCTGTCTCGGCGAGAAGATGGTGTTGGGGTTGCTGTCCCGTTCCCTCTCCTTCTCCCGCTCCTTCTGGCTGTTTGGAGACAGAGCCTCCTCCAGCTTCTTGTCGCTCTTGAAGAGATCTCGACCTGTACGCAAGATGTGCTGCTCAATTTTGCGATGGCGCTTCATGTCTGACAGTACTTTGTCCAGTTGAGCTTCCCTTTTCACAGACGAGCGGGCTGAAGATCCTGCGAGAGAAGGAAAAAACGTCAGCCGGACATCCCTAAAACCAGCAAACCATCGCTTTTACTGTGCTTTCAGCACTTAATGAAACCCAACAGTGAAGAGCTAAGAGATGACCAAACACCATTATTTAATTTAGCTTATACTGTTCAAGAGCACACATTTTAAAGCTCAAATCTCAGTGGTTATTGTCACACCTGGTGTTCTGCGTCTGTTGATGAAGGCATTTTTCGGAGTGGCTTGCATTTGCTCTTCATCAAAGTCGAACTCAGTTGGACTTGGAGGCCTGGTAGAAAAACAAAAGTAATTCTCATTTACTCAGACCAAAGTCCTTAGAAATGAAATGATGAGAAATAGTAATACTGACTTGCGATCTCTCTCCTCCCTCTCCCTTTCCTTCGCCGCCTCTTCCTCTTCATCTCTTTCAGGTGAGGGGGTTCGTTCGGGTGTAGGGGGCCTCCTGGGAAGGGGCATAAAGTTCAATTCCAGCATTTCCCCTTTAGCGAGGAGCTCATAGAGTCTTTTAATCTCAGCAGGAGGGGGCATCCAGTTTTTGGGGTCCTCCATTTCCTCGTCGCTGTATGCAAGCTCCCATTCACCGTCCACTACTGCAGCCTGCTTTCCCTCTTCACCATCCACCCCTGAGTCTGCCTGAGGGTCATCCTTGTGTGCCTCTCCTTCCACTGCATCGGTGTCTCGATCTGAGAGGGCAGCAAAAATGCATAGAAAGTCAGAGTGATAGGAAAAGAATGCATTCTAAAAAATCTAAGGACTTAAGTATTACATTATATGTAGATTACTGTTTTAAGTACTACAGATAAATTAGTGATACTACATAGAGTATATTACATATCTAGTTTTGGGAACAACTCTTTAACACCTTCAATAGTTCAAAGCTGTTGGTGAAATAAAACACAAGCAAAAACAAGGGTTATTACACGTCTCTTGAACACATTCATATCATGGAAGTCCTTTAAACGAGAAACCGGAGAGATTTCACTGAATTACTTTTAATTCTAAGGAGGGCTGCATTAAATACTGAGTAATACTACTTTACATCAAATAGTTTTAGTTCATTTTTACCGTGTCAGTGTTTCCTTGTGTTTACTTCAATGTTAGTGTTTTTTTTTACTAAGAAACACTTCTTGAACTGACTACATTTCCCTCTTTTTTTCTGTCTGTTTGTTTCTTTAATGGAGTCACCCTTTTCATCCTTGGTTGCGGTGTCCTCCTCTGTGGCAGCGGTCATCTCCGTGTCCTGTTGCTCTGTGTTGCCCTCTTCCTCGGTGCCTGCTGCAGGTTTTTCTGTGTCCTTCACACCCAGAGCCTCGATGCCCTCTCTCAGTGAAGAGTCTGCGGCCTCAGCCTGCATCCTCCCTGCTGCTGCTGAACTTTAGAGCCACAGATCTGCTAAACAGAAGCATTATGACAAAATCAAGTTTAGTACAACAGAAAATAACTGTGGACATGTGAGGTAAGAGGTATTTAAGAGAGCTAACGTTAGCCAAGATTTATATCATGCCTGTAACATTTAACGATAGCTGTTAACTTTGCTGAATGATGGTCGGTCGACAAAGCTACAAATTGAACGTAACGTTTATCTTGTCCGTATTTGACTAACTCAAGTTAGCTAACGTCAGGCCTATCCGTGAGATATTTCCAAACAGCAAAGTACAATTAGATAACATACGTGCCTTAAATTGTCATTACCGAATATCCGCTTTATCGAGGATCCCTGGCGTTGCAGCTAAATGTCAGGCCAAATTATCTTTCCCAGTGTATAAAATCACCAAAGCTCTCCATGAGACTTGCTGTGGATAATACACGATTATTTAGAGACGTAAACATAGCGCCATTTTGAACTAGAAGAACTGCGTGACGATCTGCCTGGTTCTGCTAGACTGCGCATTCGCACCGATTAAATTTCACATGGATAGGCCTTCGGCGGGGCGGGTAGCCGACAGCAGCACAGGTGTGTGTAGTAGAGATCTACTGATGGCACGACTTCCTGTGCACTGCGCAATCGCGTATTGGGCTGCATGCAAATCGGGCGAAATGTTAACAAACACATTTTGCCTCGCTCTACATGCTAATGTGTTATCTTAAAGTGTGTATACATGTGTGTATATAGCATAACGTCAATTACTCTATTCGATGCACGACTAAATATTATAAATAAGGACGGTATACGTCAAATAGGCGCCAGTGTTTCTTATTGGTTAATGGCCGTTTCCGGTTACAGCGCTCCCCGTTTGAAAAGTGTTCGGTTAGATCAGATGTTCAGGGGGCTCGTTCGCCATCGTTAAAAGACTGTGTTTGCAATGTTGCTAAAAGGGAAACTTTGAGGATAACAAACGTTTTGTACAAGGAGTCCGCAAACAATATCGGTAAGCACTAACAATACACTCGGTAAAGGAGTAACTAGCTATGGTAAGGTTGGTTTGAGAAGCAAGAGTAAAGTTAACGCGACTTATTGCGAGCTAGCTTGTTATTAGCCGTTTAAAGCCATCGTTAGTAAAGTAGATCGTAGCTCATTGTTGGAAGGCTTTGGTTGAGGGGAATCTGCATTTCATTGGAATCTAAGTACGTCCGTTAATAATCTGCATCATTCAACTGCCATTTTACACAGGTAGAAGCTATAGTGGGCTCACAGTTATCCGGGCCTTCGTTTCTAAAAGCTCAAACATGGCTCAGCGCGTGGCGTTACCAGACGGAGGAAGCAAGAAGACGTCCAGGGTTCGGGTAGCGGTTCGTCTGCGGCCCTACATGGGCAAGCAAGATGAGAAAGACGAAGGACCGTGTGTCAGAGGCCTGGACTCACAGAACCTGGAGATAGTCAACTGGAGGAATGCTACAGAATCAGTCAAATACCAGTCAGTGTCCTCAGGGTAACTTCTGAATGATTATGATGTATGGTATGTAAGTAAATTCTAAGAGTGCTGTGGGTGTTGTTTCAGCTTCGACGTTTTTCATGGTGAGCAAACGACACAGCAAGAGGTCTTCCTCTCATCAGTGAAGCCCATCCTATTCCACATTCTGAATGGACAAAATGCCAGCGTCTTTACCTATGGACCAACAGGAGCTGGTAGCTACCGCAATATTGTGTTTGTTAACTTGTACTTTGTTTACTTGGTTGCATATTACAGATGGTAATCAGGACACATCCACTCTCCAATTTTCACTCAACTTTGTACTTAATTGTGGAAATGTGTGTGAGAGATATTAAGAGTGGGATTTTAGATGGGCATAGGTTGTGTGAGCTATTTCAGTTTAAGTCTGAATTCACCAGTCAAAATACTTTGAAATAAGAGGTTTTTGTTAAGCACTCTTTGTGGCCTCTTATATTGTTTTTATTGAGACAATTTGCTCTTAAAATTCACTCACTTGTATATACATTTCTTTGTTACCTAAATGCATTTTTTTCCTGCTAACTCACCACGTCCTCTTTCATAGGCAAGACCCACACCATGTTGGGCAGTTCAGAGCAGCCAGGCGTGATCCCCCGAGCCGTCCGCGAGGTCTTCAAACTGGTCAAAGCTAAGGACGAGGATGATGGATGGGACTACAGCATTGGCATGTCTTATTTGGAAATATACAACGAGAAGGTATGAATGGTTGGCTTTATACACAGTATAGTGTGAGCCAGTAGTATCTTGCTTTCTGGTTTCCATGGTTAGCAATGTGAAATACGGGATATGCTGGGAGTTAAAAATCTAAGTTGAACCCATTTTGTTCCATTAGTGCAATTTATGTCAATGTCTAATTTGGAATTCAAAGTCTATTTCTGGCATTTAAGTTGCTAGTAAAGTAAAGGCTATCATACTTTAGTATTAACACTTATGCATGTTCCTCTTAAAATGAGCCATTTCTTTTTCAGTTGTCAAGAAATGGGTTAGCTACAGTTGTGTTGCAAATGGAAATAAAATCTAACTAGTACCTGGATTTTTATATTGATTTTTGGGGGAAAGAACTTGTTTTATATTTAAAATAAACACTGATAAATTCTCAATTTAAAAAAACAAAACCAAAACTCATGATCATGTAAATGAACCACCACCCTCCCCTTTTGACTACTGCTCATGCATTCCCGACTGAGACTATATCACTGTGCTCCCCTCCTCTGTCCCTACGCTTCTCGTCATTAAAAACTTAAAAATAGTTTCTATCCAGCTCTGTGCTGCTTAGATTGTTGTGTGTCTAATTATCTGCTAGTAATACTTTCTTTGCTGTTGTTTTTTTTTTTTTTAAAGCAACCTTGGTTATTTAGTCAAGTGCTATTTTATGTCTGACATTGTGCAGCTCATCAATGCTTCCGTCTTTCTTTCTCTCAGGTGCTAGATCTTCTATCGCCAGGCTCCCAGGATTTGCCCATCAGAGAGGACAAGGACAAGAACATCCTTATCCCCGGCCTCACTCACACAACCATCTCCTCCTTCTCAGATTTTGACAAACACTTTGTCCCTGCCAGCCTCAATCGTACTACAGCTTCTACCAAACTAAACCAGCGCTCCAGCCGCAGCCACGCTGTCCTCCTCATCAAGGTTTGAGAAGTAATTGGATCCTAATTGAGGAAAGGCTCTCTGTTCATTTCTAATCCTCTTTGGGAGTTTCTCTTTTGTTCACTAAAACTGTTTTGTGCATGGGTATCCAGTGGATAGTCAAACAGCATCTTAAACAGGTTGTGGCCTCTGAGCAGTAGGCCAGGATTTGGTAGCTGGTGCTGAAATCAGTTCTCTCTAGGAACACTCCCACTAGTAACCGCTGGGCTTTCTGGGACTATTCTGCCAGAGAAACAAACTGGTGTCTGCTGTCGTCCTTACTTTGTCTACATTCTTTTTCTTCATTCTTACTTCCTTTGTTGTATTGCTGAATACACAATGTGTCACATTTATGATCGAATGAAAGCCTCTTTTGCTGCCTGCCTTTTTTTTTTTTTTAATCTCCTCCAACCTTTCATTTCTCTCCTCCTCCCTCCCCTGTGTTTCTCTCATGTCCGACCTCTGTCATTTCCCCTTTATCAAATCCTAATCTTTTCAATGATCTTCTAGGTTGTACGGACTCAGCGCGCCCTACCTCACAGACAACAGACAGGCAAGCTGTACTTGGTGGACCTGGCTGGGTCTGAAGACAACCGCCGCACTGGCAACCAGGGCATCCGTCTGAAGGAGAGCGGTGCCATCAACCTGTCTCTCTTCACTCTCAGCAAAGTGGTGGACTCCCTTAACTCCGGCACTGCCGTCCGTGTGCCATACAGAGACAGTAAACTGACACGGCTGCTACAGGACTCTCTAGGCGGCTCGGCACACTCCGTCATGATCACCAATATCGCGCCCGAGTACAAATACTATTTTGATACTTTTAGTGCACTCAACTTTGCAGCCAAATCCAAGCTCATCGTGAACAAGCCCTTTACCCGTGAAACTGTGGCTGTGCCTGTGCTGCCAGGTGAGAGAAACTGAGTCACTCACCTCTTCATTCAGGGGGCTTGTAAGTATAGACAGAAATGTAATAGTCAGAGGAGGAAGCTCTGACAGAGTTTGCGCCAAGCCCAATAGGGGGCACCTGTGTCACATCCCAGAGAATGATGACTAAAAGTAAACAGCCAGCTGCCTCTGGGCATGATGGGTGTAATTTTAACATTTTAAAAGTTTGGTGTTTTTGATGCATTGTCTTAAATACATTCCTGATGCTGTTCTTCCCTTGTCTTTAATTCAGGCACTGCAATGCAGCCTTGACTGATGCTGTGCCATCTTCATTTGAATTGCTTGACACTCTAGAGAACTCCACAAACAGTGTTGCTTTAGTGCACTGAATACTAAACTGTTAATTTCCCTCTCTGCCTTCATCTCCAGTGAAGCGGTCCAGAGAAGACCACGAGGCACGGGCCTCTGGCACTGAGCCACAGAAGAAGAGGCAGAAAGACGAGAGGAAAACTGAACAAGATGGTTCCTCACCTTCTGCACATTTTCAGAGGTTAAAGACCACACACGGAGACTTATTTGTCTGACTAATCAGGCTTAGGAACTGTGAAGCATATGCATCCGCCTAAAGCTACAACATCAAATTATATCCATAAAACAACAACAACCAAAGCCACAAAGCTGTGGGCCAAGATTTTATAGCTTGCTTTAAAAGCAACTCTCTCTGCAGTGCTCCCATTGGTTACAGCTGCTGTGCCTACTGGGATCTCGTTGGGAGAGATACAAACACTGCTTTCTTGCCATCTGTTATCGGCTCTTTAAGTCCATCTGGACCTTGAATCTTGTCGATTTTTGTATTCTGCCCGGTCCACTTTGACTTCTGAGTGCATTTCAAAGCCCCTGATCATACTGTCCCACCTTGTTGTTTACCTATTTTTTTTTTCTCGGTCTTGATTTGTTTGTGTTGCTCTCAGCCTGTCAGAACCGTCGGTGATGGACAGACTGATAGCTCTGGAGAAGCTGATGATGAGCTGCCAGGACAAAGATAGACTCGGCATGCTGAAAGATGTGGCCCAGTCTCGCAAGGAGATCCAGGTGATAACACACACCTACATCAAAACATGAGTTTATCCACCTGGATGACTAATGGAAACACCTACTTTTTTTTTTTTTTTTTTAATTCTGTCTCAAGTTTTTGTCTGAATGTGATTTACTAGATGCTGATACGGTCTTTTGACCAGTCGATCAGCACTTCATGGATATTTGATAGGCAGCCATGCCACACTTTGTTTTTCGCAGGAGCTCAAAGAGAAGCAGAAGGAGTTTGAGAGCAAGGCAATGCTATTCAACAGTTTGGCTGGAGGAAAGTCCAGCGCCACCCAGGAGCCTGACTTCAAGAACAACATGGCTCCTCTGCACAGAAAACAGTCAACTGCCTCAAAACCTAATAAGCAGCAGGCTGTGGTCCAACCCCTACAAGGTCAGTCAGAAAGGACAGATGTGACTAACTAAATAAATGTACATAGATTTTTATTCTTACCTAATTCACATTTCAATTCAAGTTGACAGTCAAATTGATATGAGCAGTTTTGGAATAAATTAAACAATAAATTGCCCTTGAATAAGGAAATCCTACATGAAAAAATGACCTCACAATCCTCTGTTGTTCATGCTTCCCTAAAGAGTAGTCACTCACTAATTCTGTCATCTTGAATCACTGGATCTATTGATGAGCTCAGTCTACAATATAGGAGCCAGAGAATCTATCAAATGGTGATGAGGAGGAATTATTTTTACACCGCTCTGCAGCTTGGAAAGTGAGCCAGATAACTTTCCTTGGTACCTGTCTCATGCATTTGGCTTTTCAACAGCACTAAACCCCAAATTAAATTTTTGACTGTTTAAAAGCAAAATGTGGTTTGAAATGTAGTGCCCACCATGAGAATAGTTTCCTTGTTAACCGATTGTATTCTAGTGTGTATCATTTAACATTAATTGTACGTGGTTTCCTCCCAACCAGTGTCCCAGCTCCAGCCTCTTCAGCAGCTTGCAGTCGTCAAAAAACAGTCCGTCTGCGTCAAGAACAAAAAGGGGAAGCTTTCAGACCAAGTTGAGGTCAGCATCCAGGCCTGGACTCTGCTGTGCTTAGCTTGACACATCTGCAGAATTGCAAGCATCAGAAAGAAGCTGACTTAGTGCATTAGCTTCAATTTGTTGGTGGTTGGTTTTTATTTTTTTGTGACTAGACAGACTCTGCAAGAGCTCATTTATTAGGTCAATTAACCTCCTTTCAGACCAAAATGGACAAATAGAAGACAGTGATAAATGGATTTTCATGTGCTGTACATTTTCTATAATTGTATAAAATGCCATTTGTAAAGGTTTTTTAATTTTAAACTTTATACTGTATTTATATTTTCTCTCTCAGCCTCCAAATGGTAAAGAGAACATAATGGGGAGTGGCTGGGAGTCTCAACTCGACACATCTGTGCTGGAGCAGTCCAGACAGAAAATCCTGCAGGTTCTCAACACGGGATCCCTCAAAGAGCTGAAGGGTCTGCAGCAGATTGGCGACAAGAAGGCAAAGCTCATCCTGGGCTGGAGGGAGATCCACGGCCACTTCACAAAGGTTGGTACAAATGTAACTCACCCCACAACAGTGTCTTGTCTTGAGAGGTGTAGATTTTACTTGTGGTGACTTTATGTATGATTGTGTTATTTTGCAGTTGGAAGATCTGGGGGAAGTTGAGGGTATGACAGAAAAGAGATTTTCCTCCTTCATGAAGGTAAGCCAAGTCTTCAGTGAAACATCAGTTTTTCTTAGCCATACTAGTGGAATTGGGTCTACAATTGGCCATGTTGGTTGGTCAGTTGATACACCACTTTGGTCCAGACTGAAATATCCTGAACAGCTGTTGAATGGATTGCCATGGAAATTTGGACAAATCCTACGAATTGTGGTGTGGGTCCCCCCCGCGTTTTTGCTAGTGATTTAAATGTTAAATTATTGGATAGTTTCAGAAATCTATATCCTCCGCTGACTGAATTGTAGTATCTTTAGTGTGCCATTGCCTTTTCATCTAGCGCCATCATCAGGTCAGAAATCAGTTGGTTTATAACTAAAGGCCTGTAAAACTGTTGACATTCCCATCAGCCTCAGCTTTCCTTAATGTTAATATGAAGTAGCAAATGTTAGCATTTAGCTTAAAGCGCCACTGTGTCTCAGAACAGCTGCTAGAATGGCTGTAGACTCTTGTTCATACTAATAAATTAGAGGATGGCCAGTATTAGCACATTATGCAGCTGTAGAGATTATCTTGCCTTTATGCAGTGCTAATGTTTTTCATTTCTTTTTTTTTTTTTCAGGCAAACATCCTGAGTGCCATGGGGAAATGATTTTTTTTTCTTTTTTTTTTTAATCATACCAATGTATTTAATTGCTGTCTCAGAATATTTTATTTCAGTTATGCTTGGTTTTATGATGTTTTTGTAGTTACTACTGTGTTCCAGCTGATGGCGCACTATTGCTTTTTAATAAACGATCCTGCCGTTGAGGTTTGCCCGTTTATTTCATGACCATAAATAAATCTGATGGTCACTTTCGCTTATGGCTTAACTGTCACTTACCCTGAATCGTCTCTCCCATCAGTCACCTTCTCTGGGAAGTAGTCATCCCTCTTCCCGGTTTGAAAACCTAATCGGGCACATTTTCTGAACTCTTGTCCTCTGCGAGGCGGAGACAGGAGGACACCTTTTTATCGCAGGCATGTGATGCAGCATCAGTGGATAAATATTCTGTGTTGAGCTGGGGGTTTTTTGTTTGTTTGTTTTTTGTGTGTGTGTGGGGGGGGCGATGCAATAATCCAGCGTCCTCCTCCCACATCACGTAGTCTGGGTGATTTCACTTTTCATTACACACACACACACACACCCCCCTCCTCTCTGATCCATCCTGGAGACTCCCCATCCATCCCAGCACACTGCGCTGGAACAAGGAGCCGGAGCCGCAGCCGCTTCTGCGGCTTTCACAGAAGATAAACGGATATTTTCAGGCAGACGGTGCACGTTTGCACACATCGTGGCTGCAGAGGAGATGTTTGGTCGCGTCTGATGCTGATTTCTGCACCTGAGAATAACGTTTCCACGATGGCAAAGCCAGGGACGCTCCGGCTGTGTTGAGACAGGCGCTGGATTTAAAAAGGTCAGTTTAGTTTGTCCTCATAGCTACCTTTTCGTTCATTTATTGTGTGTTGGTGTCAAATTATAAATTGACCATCACATTTACATTGCAATTCCGTCAGTTTGGTTTGAATGCAAGAATCCAATGCAAGCTGCATGTGTTTTTCTCCTGCTTATGAATGTAGCAGCCCGCATCCTCTGACTTAAAACCCCGAGCAGGAGGCTAATTAATGCCCCCCTCCTCCTCTCGTCTCTGAGTATTTTTCCTTTGTCCCCATCCGTTATCTGCTCTGTCCTTTACCTTTTGTTGTGTCCCCCCCAACAACGCTTGTGTACACATGAAGAGATGATGGTATGTACACACCTGCACGGAGACTATGGCCGCTCCTGTCGTTTCAGAGGGACCTGCCTTTGTGCTCACGGCAGTGTGACCTGCTTTCTTTTTTAGTTACCTGAGACAGCAGGAGTGCTATTTTAATATGAGCGCATTCGAGGTCATTGGGACGTGCGTGTGTTTTTATCTGTTTACCTTGATGTATTTACTATTCAACGTGACACGAGCGATCCAAAAAAAAAAAGAGCATGAATGTTATTTGAAGTCGGAGTGGATTATAAAGAGGATTATTGTGATATTGAGCCTGTATACAAACTCTAAATCTGCTAAAGCAGAAGCTATTTAGGTGCTAAACCTTGGATCTCCTCTTGACTTTTGAGAGGGGGAAAAAATGCAACCTGCTCCCCCGAACATCTCTAAATAATTACAGTATTGGTGCAACTCATCGTTAACAAAGCATTTCCGCTGGGGTGTTGTAGTTTGAACCCAGCTTAGCATCGCGGTCCTACTGTCGGACTCAATGGACAGTTAAAATTATCAAAATTAATGCAACAGAACAAGAAATACAGTTTGTTTTTTTTATTCCACAAATTCTTTCTTTTCTAAACCTGGCACGTACGTTACCCACAATGCACCTCAACCACAGCAGGCCATTAGGAGCGCAGATCTGATTAGGCGGTTCTGATGTGTTATGCTATGCTAGTAGCGGCTAATGTAGATTTTGCACAGGTGCCACAAAAGGCTTTATACTTTTTTCTTTTTTTTTTCCCCCCACACCAAAAGTACTCAAAGAGTTGTTAGTTTAATTTGTAAAATCAATTGAATAATTTACCATAGCACCCAAATCAATCAGGAATTAGCAATTGCCAAAATTATGGAAAACATAAAATGATTTGCCCTGTTTACTTTTGAACCAAGAGCTTTGACTGTCACTTTCTATGACACGTTAAACGTTTTTTAGACATATTTAACTGTTTTATAAAGTGGTAGGAGCTACTGTAGATTAGTGAAGAATAACACGCTCTCTAAAAATATAAAGTTACATCACTAATGACAAAGATCCACGTTTATTCTGCTTCTCAAAGCTGACAAATTGACCATAATAACTTCTAGTTGATTTTGATGAGGAAAATAACTCATTTTAGCAAAAAGAAATAAATTAGGAAAAGAAAATTGCTCTCTTTTGAACCCACCTGAATAATGTTTGCACAGCAGATGAGAGGGAGCGGCTTCTGTTTACGAAGACGGTTAAAACCATTTTCTGGCCCGCAGGTGTAACTACAGGCAGCGCAAACAGGACTGGACCACAAACAGAGGCTTCATCTTGCTGTCAGCATGGCTGTGAACATGATGCCATGTCCTGACATTTGGCCAGGGGAGGAACAACCATCGCTGCTGGACCAGGAGGCCTCTCTGTCAAACCAAGCTCCCGTCTCTGAGCCGTGCCCACCAGTCAGAGGCGAACACAGCAGCAGCAGCCCAGTCAGCACAAGGTCCCCATGCAGTAAATCCAAAGGAGAGCTAGTCATAGTCATCAACGAGAAGCTCCAGAACAGTAAGTGACTGACTTTGACCTCATATTGTCACACAGCTGCTTAGTCAGCTCACTCAGGGAAAGTCAGCTACTACACACACATTCACCTCTTCCAGTGTTTCAAACATTTGCCCGTCTCTTTTTCGCCCCTCATGCGTAGGTAATGGGATCCACCCAGCGCCTGCAGAGAGCACCTCTCCAGTCATCTCCTCTCCTCCTAGAAGACAACACTCCATCTCTTACCCCCATCACAGCAAGACCAGGAAGGGGAGCAGGGCGAGCTCCATCGCCTACACCGCCTTCTCGCCCAGGCCGTCGCTTTCTCGCCACTCGAGCATCGCCACCAACCCTCCCTTGGACCGGACCAAAGTTAAAGACTACCTCTTCCTGTCCGTGCTGGCCTGCTTCTGCCCCGTCTGGCCCATCAACATCGTGGGATTCGTCTACTCCATCATGGTAAGAAAAAGATCTTTTGTCTGGCTTGTTATTCCCTATGTTAGGTTTTGTTGTTCTAAAACAACTTTGCTGAGTTAACAGTGTTTATGAAAATAAATAAATAAATGCATCTGTATCAAACCCAAGCTAACAGATGGTTCAATCTTCTCCTTCAGTCCAAGAACAGTCTTGAGCAGGGAAACCTGGATGGTGCCGTGCGTTTGGGACGTGTGGCCAAGATGCTCTCCATGGTGTCACTAGTAGGAGGGACAGTGATTATCATCGCCTGCATTGTCAACCTGGCCAGTGAGTGTCCCAAATCTGACCTTTAAACCTTAACCTCACCTTTTTATTACCCCCCTGTGTGGTTGTGCACAGCTGATTCATCCCTCTGAACTTCTGTTCCTCCTCCTCCTGGCCCAAAAACCTGCTACCGTTCCTGTTTATTCCATCACGATATAATATTTAGCTCTGTTAGCACAATCTGACTGTAATCACTAATATTTTTACCATCCACGTTTGCACAATATGGCACTAGTTACAATGCCTGAACGAGTCTTTTTACCCTGCAGCACTTTAGCCTTAAGGAACTATGTCAACGCTACACAAAGATCAGAGCATATTAATCACATTTGCATCAGTCAAATCTACATTTTATGACATGTTTCTTTATTTGCACGGGTGGCCTCCAGCCGCCAGCTGTAAGCGACTGCATGCCTTGGATTGCTGTGTGTGTATCTGTAGAGTGATATGTGTAGTCTACTGTCTGTTGTATGCCTTGCCCTGTTTGCTTGTACAAAATGTGAAGTCTATATGTACCATATGAATACATATATAATGTATGTCAGTGTGTGAGTTGTTGACATACTCACAAGACTAATAAATGTACATTTATTGTACCTGGCAAATAAAGGGATTCTGATAACAGATCAGTGATTATTACTTATTAGTGACTAAAGAAAGGGACTAGTATTTGTCTTTTGCACTGCTGTGTATTTGAATACATGCATGAAGGGCCAGTCAGTTAAATGATTCTTTGCCGTTTCACTTCAGTTCAAGCAGATACTCATTTGTACTTTGTTTCTGAATGCACACAGTCGCAGCCTGTTGGGTCTCATTAAGCCAAGAGATGTTCTAATTAACTTAATGACTGGAAGAGCAATTGTACACACAACTTGAGTTTAAGGGCTCTGGGACTCGACACCCCTTGTTTTTCTCATGATAGAACTGTCCTCTGTGTTCTGTGAAAGTTTATATATCCATATTACGTTGCAGAATATATAGCTCTTCAACTAATATGCTTCCTTTTCTTTTTTTTAGTAAATGTGAAAACCTGAGTTTCATCCCAGGATGAAACTGGATAAGGCAACTGACCATCTGGCCCGCACCTGCACCACCGTCTTTACCGCCTAGTCATTACCTGGATGTGTGACAAATATGCACCCGATATACAGTGCTTACTTGTATTTCTGTAATCTATATAAATCACTTTTGCTAATGGAAATAAAATATGCAAATGTTGCTGCTCTGAGTGTGGGGGGGAGGGGGTTTGTTCGTCTGATGATAGCTGGAGAAGGGAGTAGGCAGTCTAATCAGTCCCTTCGTATTCTGGTCAACACACTCCGAACGATTCTTGAGAAAGACACAAACTCTCCGAGAATCCCATCATCACCCGCAGAACAGACTCAGACATGGTGGACTAGAAAATGGGGAGACCAGTGGAGGTGATTACAGAACATTAAATGGGCAGGCTTGCCTCCCAGCTTCAGTGCCACACCAAGTCCAAAACAAAATGTCCGCCAAGTTCATCCTTTACTGCACCGACGACAGGACGCATCAGAGTTTGAGTTTGCCGTTAAATCCCCTCTGATACGCGGAGAGTGGAGTGGAAATGCATTGGAAATCAGAGCAGAAATACATCCTATTCCCTCACAGAGAAGAAACCCTTTCAATCACAGTATGTCCCAAGACTCCTCTGTGTGGTTCTCATGACTCCTGCCATACATCTTGTGTTTGAGAGTGAGCATACGGGTGGCAAAAGAGGCTTACCAAGGACTAGATATGGGTGCTAAAATGGAAGGGATTATGGAAAGTCTCACGCAGAAGGCACCGTCATCACTGCAAGGAAAAATGTGCCAAAAGAAGAATTTAGAAGGAAAGGTTCTTGCTTTGCAAAGACCCAACTCTGATCACAGAATTGCTGTTGTAGAGAAGAACATCAAAGTTGTTTTTACTCTGCTGCAACTTCACTGTATAGCCACTTGACAGCACTGACCACTGTGAGCAGGGAAAGGGTACATGTTCACAAAAAAACCCACTGTAGCAAGATACTTCAAACATTAATTTTACAGTGAAGCAAATTATGCTTCGTCATCTCGAACCTATCTTTTGATAATGTTTGTAAAACATCGTTTTGGAACTTTCTTAATGTGATGCACTTGAAAGTGCTGTGCTGCAGGTGACAGATGGCGTAGTGTTTTGTGCATATGGGCATCACTATTTGGTTAACAAATTAAATAGCTTGTGATTGCAGTCAAAGCTGTGGCTGTAGCCTCAGTCTGCATCCACAGGTAGCCTGTACTATCTACCAGATAGATTGTGGCATTTTTGTCCCTTGAAACAAAACAACCCTAAAACAGCAATGAACACAGAAGGATGCTTTAACTGGATGGTTATTTTGTAAAACACTTGTTCAGGGGACCATGGTTTTATGAATGACAGCACTGTGGAGAACAAATTTTTCTGCTTTATTATTATTATCGTTATATATCCTGAATGTCTTTAACTAAACTCTGATCTTTATCTACCTGTGATTCTCACTGTGATCTAAAACAACTGGGTGTCATCAAGAATGGATACAACTCCTTATTTACTATATCCTGGATTTTGAATCATGTACAGAAACGCCACAATTTCTCATGAGTTCACACCTGCAGACAATTTTCTGTAATGATTAATAAGGCCTTTTTCCCTCTGTTAGTTCTTAATATGTACATTTAATTGCAGTCAATGTATTCTGCAGATATAAATCTCAATATTGTGATAATTCTCTAGTTGATATGAGTTAGCATTAAGTAGTTATGATCTAACGTAGGCACAGAAACTGTCAGCTAGCCTCCTGACAGTCATTGTATTACCACCGGGCTTCTATAATCTATGTGGTTCTTGGCATGTTGTGGATTTTTATTCATGTATGATAGAAGTTGAAAATGACAAAGATGAGCTGGCACTTGGAATATTATACTTCTGCAGCACATTCATAATAAAGACACAATGCATGCAACGTCTTTTCATTGTTGATTTGAAGGGATAAAGAGCGGTAGCAGAGACTAAAGAGATTTTGTTTTCGTGGGAGAGAAGGAGTGACAAAAGTGAGAGCTATCCAGAGAGCTTAGCCACTGAGGAGAAACTGGATTTTGCAGTTTAGCAGATGAGAGCAACAAAAAAAACAAAAAAAAACGGGGAGGTATTAATGTAGCTGTCCATACTGTGATAGTGTTTAAACTGCAGGGATTGAAAGCGCATGCTGTTGTCAGGCAGTGGTGCCGAGGCAGCAGGAAGAGCAAAACGCTGAAGGGAGAGGCCCCGAGCTAAGGAAATACTCTGTTTGTAATGAGAACTAAAGCCTCAGATGACTTCAACTAAATCAAAGCAAAATATCCCTCATTATTTTCTCTGAGGTTTTCTCTCAACCCTTAAAGAAGCTTTAAGAGTGTATTGTAATACAAACAGTGCAGCATGTTCTGCACTACAATGGCCAACTGATACATTAACAATATCATACCATTCATTTAAACTATGTTGCAACGATAAGTTGATTATTCAAGTCAGGAAATGAATCTGTAGTTGTTTTGATAATGGATTCATTGTTTGTCGTTTTTATAAGGAACAAGAGTCTACAGCCATGCTAGCAGTTTAGTGAGGCTCCACTTAGACACAGCAGTGCTTGGAGCTAAATGCTAACATCAGCATGCTAACATGCTCACAGTGACAATGTTAAAATGCTGATGTTTAGCAGGTATAATGTTTACCATCTTAGTTTAGCGTGTTTAGCATGCAAACGTTTGCTAACTAGTGCTAAACATAAAGTACAGCTGAGGCTGATGGGAATGTCATTAGTTTGCAGGTATTTGGTCATGAACCAAAGTATTGGACTAATTAAAATGTTATATACTACTGTTCATCCTGAGTGGGACCTCAATGTCTGTACCAAATTGTATGCCAATCCATCTAATAGTTGTCAAGACAATTCACAGTTCACCAAAATTGTGAACCTCAATTCGCTGGAGAAAAAGTATTAAAAAAAATACTGTACACTCAAAATAAACATGACTATATTCGGTATGTACATTTTCTTTAAACAAACCTTGTTTATAAGGGAACTTTCAGAGCGCACAGTAAAAAAAATCTACTAGATAAGCAGAAATATGACAGCACTCACAACTTGTGACAAAAGCAAATTCCCCCTCACCCATGTTAACGTTTTGACAGCGAATGGTATTTTTCGTTGTACGCAGCTAATTTAACAGTAGGTATACAGTAGAGTACGGCTAGGAAAGGGATCAGCGCACCAGACATGGTCACATCCAGATGCAGTAAGTGGGTCAGGGATTATCCAGCTGGGTCACATAAACACTTTGATTCAGCTTGGCAGAGTTTGGATGCATCATGATCATCCTGTCAGTCAATAACAGCATAATGAGATATACTGACCTGTGGCGATGCTGTTCTATTAGCGCCTGCTTAATTTACAAAGAGAACTAGGGCTGGAAAAAGAATCATTATGAGTGCGGATGGATGCTTCGATGGATTGTTGTGGATTTGGAAAGAGATATGAGTGGATTTGGATACTCAAAAAGTGAAAAATATAAATTAATTTTTAAAAATACAATGATACTTGTTTCCACAGTTTCCACATCAAAGAATGACTCTCTGTTAAAGGCTCACTTTGACAGGATATCTGTAACTGGTAAACACAGTCACCAGTCGACAATCTTTCTCATTTGCTTTCAACCCAGTGAATTGTCAAGTCCATTTTCTATGAGGGCTGATTATTTTCAGTGACAATAACCTTTATCTGACACATGTTGATTGAAGAAACATTTCACTGTTTGTTGTCCAAAACTGTTCAGCTACCAGTGATACATGAACCTTTTTCATGGCGTACGTTTCAACTAGGAACAAATAACTTTAATTACTACTGTACACCATTCAGCTGCTTCAGTTCCAGGACCCTGGTGTTTTGAATGCTGGCTCACTGGCAGGGCTTATTAATAAACCGAAATGGAATGGAGCCATAATTAATATTATTCGTTACATCTGTGCTTTTTCTACTGTGACAAGTAACAATGTCCTGATAAAGGTCAGTCGTGTACTAAACTGTTGATAGGTCTTTTTCACAGCAGACATGTTGACTTGTCACAGAAAGAAAATCACAGCTGTTACTAAAAAACATTAACGATGGCTCTGTTCTATGCAATAGTCCCAGAAATCACAATACCAGACCCCTCAAACTGAAGCAGCTAAATGAAATCCAGCCATCATTCACTTCATTATTTACACCTGGGCTTTTTCTACATGCCAAAATGTCTGCAGTATAAAAGGCCAACTGTTGACTGTTGATTTTCACACATTGTTAAATAAGTTGTTATGGGTTTTCTGTGAAAGAAGTAGCCCGTTCAGATCCTTTACTAAGTAGAAGTAATAACACAACACAGTGAAAAATCCTGCATTTGAAACCTTCACTAAGTAAAAGCATGTAAGTATTATTAGCAAAATGTACTTAAAGTATCAAAAGTAAAAGCAGAAAAATGTTCCCTGTCAGTGTTTTACTTTATTTCCCTGATGTTTCTGGATTAATATTACTGCTGTAATATTAGATTAATGTTACTGCTGTATTAATGTGTATTAATACTGCTGTAGATGTTTAAGGTCGAGCTGATATTAACTATTTTCAATACTTTTGGGTAGTTTAATCTAGTACAGTGCATCATGGGCTTTAAGATCATCATCTGTTTGTAGCATCGCTGTCCTGTACGAACCTTGTATCTCTAATTGTTTATTTGGTTTAGGAAATAGGAGAATTTCCTCAACCCATAGAGGAACACTTCAGTATATCAGATCAAATTCAAATTCAAATTCAAAACCACCAAATTTGGGTATGAAAAATCGTAATCTTTAACGTAACTACCTCTGTCAGGCAAATGTAATGGAGTAAAAAAAAAAGATTTACACCTGAGATGTAGTGGAGTAGAAGTATAAACCTGCATTGTATGGAAATACTCAACTAAAATGCCAGTACCTTGAATTTGTACTCAAGTAAATGTACTTAGTTACATTCCACCACTGCTAATAAGCATTTGAAGAAAAGGTGACAGGAAATGTAGCTAATCCATGCATATCTACTCATAAATGTACTTATGAACTGATTATACTGAGTACCTTTATAATATCTGCATGAAGCTTAATTGAAATGTGATGTGAGCTTCAGGCTCAGACGATTATTACTGTGCAGCCCTACTGGATCACTATAGCATCCTCTGCTAGTTGCTAACTTTTCATCCCAATTTTTGCTAGGTGGCAGTAATGTGCTCATTAATGAAAACTACTCATCATCACACAGTGGCTGGACTCTGTCCCTCTGTGGTGAAATATCACTATAATATTTTTATCAAGGCTCTTAGTTTGTCTGCAGTATCCAAGAGGGACTTGGATACTGCAACTGTGGTGTCTTCATTCCTCTTTTTGATCATTTATCTTCGGTGGCATCACAGCAGCCGTTTCTCTCATTGACTTTTTATTATGCTGACACTTTTATTGTTATGAGATGATCATGCAAAGATTAGGAATATTTGTAGTTTTAAAAGAGTTACCAATACCAATACTGTGGGCTGAAATAAAGAGATCTATTTTGAGATTATTTATTAAAATCAAAACCATTTCAGAGCATCAGACAGCCAGATGTTTGGTATTGAAATTCACTATTCTGTGACGTGATATGCAAGCTCTCATCATAATCCGTTATGTGTTTTCTCAATCACCAGTAATGCTGCCGCTTGTCCCTGCAGAGGACACTGCTTGGGTTTAAATAAATGTTTGTGGTTTCACAGAAATCTGCTAAACCACTGGATTTAAAATTAATCCTTCCTGAGCAAAAATAACTACTATAATGTTTTTAATGGCTATATTAGTCTGAGTCTGTCTGCATCAAAGTGAGGTTTTTTTTGTAAAGGGCTTTGTGGCATTTCCTTTATCTTCTTTTAAGGTCATTACATGGCGTTTTATTTTGATAAATTCTTCCATCTTTTAGATGTTACTGCAGCTTCTGACACTGATGATCGTATGAATTTAATTAACATCGTTATTACTAGGTGGCCATCTCTGGTATTGTTTTAGATGAAGATCCACCTCAAAAAGGTTGAATGTTTACTGCCCTCAAGTGTCCCCTCTCATTTTTAACATAATTAGTTTTTACTGTAATTTCAGTTTAGATAATTGAACAAAATCAGGAGTCCAGTCCTCCTTCCTTCCTAAAATGTATAAGATTAGATCTTTTTTACCTGCAAAGACTCATTCATGGTTTTCTTACATTTGGATCTAGGCTATTGCAATTTTCTGTGTCTGTTTACATAAACTCTTTCAAAATTACTTCAAAACTACAAAACCGCTGACGTCTCACGAGTTTCAGCTGGAGTGTGTGTATGTGTGTGTGTAACCCCAGTTTTAGCATCTCTATATTTGCTACGTATGGATTTTAAAATTGAAATGATCACCTTGAAGGTTTGTATGTGGTTGGCTTCTGCAGGAGGAGAATAACAAAGACATTTCTTAATCTTCTTTTAAATTTCTTGAAACAAGACTAAGGCTACAGCCATGCTAGCAGCTCTGTGAGACTGTACTTAAGCACAGCAGTGCTGCATGTTATTTCGGCATGTTAACATAATGATGCTAAGCAGGTACAACGTTTACCATGTTTATCATATTATAAGGTGTTAGCATGCCATCATTTGTTAGCGTGAAACACCAGCCGTACAGCCGTGGCTGATGTAAATGTCATGTTTTGAAATGATTTGGTCATAAAGCAAAGTATTGGACAAATCAAAATGTTTAGGTGATGAAATGTTGAGTAATAACCAATGTTATTACCGTTCATCCTGATGGGGGACTGCACCAAATTTCATGGCAATCTATCTAATAGCTGAGCAGACATTTCACACAAAACAACAAATGTGAACCTCATGGTAGTGTTAGAGAAAAGGTCAAGGGACCACCAAAGTCAGTAGGATTCATCCTCTGGGGACCATGAATTTCTGTACAATAGTAGTACAATCTCATAGTTGATATTTCAGTCTGGACCAAAGTGGTGAACCAACCTACCAACCAACGGATCGACATTGCCAGCCTGAATTTAAATAGTTTTATATTTTGTGTTTTTCTGTGTTCCATGTTATCATAGCCTACATGTATTGTAAGTGTAATATAATTATTGTTGAATTACCCATTTTATCTATATTACTCATATTGATATTGGCATATTGTTTTTGTAAAGTGCTATAAAGGTTTATTATTAGTTGTATTTGTATTAGTATTAGTGGTATCGCCATCATTAAGACAGTGTTAGTCTCATGACAGGACCTGCAGAAGACATCTATGGTGTTTGTCAGTCAGCCCAAGAGCACAGGGAGGAACAAACAGTGACTAAGATGAAACAGTAGTAGCCTTCTCTGATTTCACAAAGCGTTTCTTTCCCACTCAGGATACACGAGATAATGCACAATAATCAGAAACTGTACAGCTGCAAAGAGTTTTTATGACAAACCCCCCACCCCCACTCCCTAACGTTGTCCATGACTCTGCTTCTGACTCAGAAGCATGGTCAGCCCGTGGTCAGCCTCACAGCGTGATGCTCTATCCGTAATCTGGGACACTGAACAGCAGTGTGTTCATCAAACACATCCTGATGTCCTGATGCTGACCTCTGACCTTCCTGTCAGATGGATAGATAGATAGATGTCCGCTACAGAATGCCTTTTAGATGACATATTAAAAGAAAATGTCATGTTGTGGTTAAAGATTTTCAGTTGTTTTTTTTTTTATCAAAGTAAAAAAAAAAGGAATAAAGCTGTATTCAAGTTGCTTCAATTCAAGCCCACTAAGACATATTTTGGTTCATCAAAATTCAAGACACAAAATTCAAACTTTAACACCTGGGCTACTGCGGATAATCAATTTAGTCTGAGTGGAATCAATAAGACTTCTGTCCAGTCAGGTTGTTTTCAGTCAGTCATGTGATCTAAGCACTTAATCTGTCCAAAATACCAGAGGAAGAAGTATCCTCAGTCTGAATTCAACAATCATTTTGGGTATGGGCTAATCTGATTTTTGACATGACTTGAATTTTTCAGATCAGCATATGAGTAATTAAATATCATTTTTTGCATTTTGGACACTTTAATTTTGTATCTGACTTCCACATTAATCCAGATTTTGAAATTGCACCACTTAAAATTACCTACTGCTTTTTTCACAGTGGGGAATTCAAACCACATTAATTCAGATAGATGGTTTTCAAAGTAAAAAGATTTACGGCTATAAATTCAGTGGCATTTATTAAGTATTGAAAAGAGATTACATTTCATAATTAGCTATAAGAGTCTAATTATTATGGCTATTATTGGCTTCCATATAATTGTTTGGAGGTAACAAGCCTTGAGAGTGAGAGTGTAAAGTGTTAATCCAACGCGGAATCTTTTGTGGATTTTGTTTTACTTGTGGTCTGTGCCTCCTCGGACACCTTAGATTCCATGCAGAGAAGAGGCTGCATTTGCAGAACCTAAAGGCTAGGTGGCAGTGTTGGCCTTTTGGATTGCCACGAGCTGTTAGGTAAACATTTGTGATTCAAAGAGGCCACTTTGGAACCATGGAGCAAATATGATAGAAATTCAGGAATGCACACAATCAATCAATATGAATGTTTTATGAAAAAAACCAACACAATCATGCAAACAAGTTCCAAAAGACAAACATCCAAAGCAAGTGAAACACAATATATATATTTACATATGAACACCACAGGTATTTTTCAGCACGCCTCTTTAACCACATGAGACCGAGATAAAACCTGCAGCTGGGTTAATGCAATCCATAGAAGCAACAGCCATGGAGTTATCAGACAACACTGTGCTCTTTACACCATTCATATGTGTAATTTAGATACTCAAAAAAAGCTGATGATTTTATTTACTGTGTGTCAGAGTACGACCATGCACAGCTCTCCGCAAAACAATCTGCTCTGAAACGTTTTTGTTAATTACACCTCTGTTCTCTTCCATACAAATCAGAGCTTTGTGAAGCAAAATTAGGTTCATCATCGTGTCACCAACAAGAAACTGACCACAGTGACATTAGAGCTGACACATTAAAAACTGTTAACAACATAAAAAAAACAAACTGCTGAATTAAATAAATATTCTCTTCAGTTAATCAGAGCAACACACCTCGGGAGAATTGGGAACAACACAGTGATGAATATTTCATCCTGCAGCAGAGCTTGGCACGTATTTGTCTTTTAGTTTGCTCCATCAACACCAAACATGCAAATTACCAACACAAACCATTGACATGGAAGAACCAATTATATTATTGGGTTGTGCTGTCTGCAGGCGATCCAGTGGCGATCAGATCAATAGATACAAAACGTCTGACAGTATTAGGACCACTTGGAAATCTTCGGAAGCATTAGGCAAAACATTATTGCAAGGGAGAGGTATGTGCGCTGTGAGACAGATGGTCATAACCGTGGAGTTTCAATGTCAGCAGTCAATGAAAATAACAGGCCGAATGTAATAAGTGCAAGCGAACCTGACACGAGGGACGAATGGCAGAATACTTCTGCTTTCTCCCTCTTTTTATTTTTTATCTTGCTTGATTTCAATTTTTCTTGTTGACTGAGAGCTTACCAGTTTGGAGCAGCGCAGAAGAGCATTTAGATTGACATTAAACCCACAAAAGGGACATGAATCCCTATGAATATAATAATGAAAATACTGTTAGCTTTGTGGTGTTCCCCAGATTTGCATCAGGTATCTAATTAGATCTATGATTAGAGTATTGATCTGTGAATGTGACCCCTTTGGATATGTTGTTATGAATTATGGTCTCGTTTATGACACAAAGTAAGTAGGATATAAAATCCTTCACAGTCATGCAGAAAATCCCCAGAGCATGCGATGAAACGTCTCTCATCCTGAGTCTTCAGGTCAGTCTCGGCAGTGTCAGTGCAGTGGAAGAGGATCAGTTCATTCCTGCAGTGTGGATCCAGGCAGCTCGTTGGTCAGCGTGTGCCAGCGCTCCACCTTCTTGCCCTTGTTCTTCAGACAGTCTATCCAGTGCTGCAGAGTGTCTCCCTGTGAGTGACACCCTAAGGACACACCCCCTTACCAGGAAAAGAAATTAAATATATCATGAGAGTAAATTTTGATAAACAAACAATGAGAACTGATGTAAGAACTGTATTTAAGTTACAGGGGTGAATTTAATGTAACAGTTTTAGTGAGAAACTGAAAATGTGTCGCACACTCTGCAAGTAAAATAAAAAGTTGAACAAATATAAAAATGTATTATCAGAATGGCATGTTGTCATTAGTATGTTTTTGTCTTATTTTGATGCCAAATAGGTTGTGTATTGTAAGAAGTGTAGGCATAATTAGCTATAGCTTCAACCTACACCTTTTTGGTCTATAGAAAATCTTCTACATTGTGTTATTGGGTTGTATTGTTTTCTGCGGTCCTGTTTTATTAGCAGTAATTGCATATTTTGTTGTCTTTTCCCCTAATTGTTTGTATAATTACTTACAGACAGATTGCAATTTCAAAAGCAGTCCAGGGCTGAGACCCAAATAGCCAAAAATTGTGTTTTCCTTTTATAGCAAAAGCCTACTTTAAAATATGGTTTTCAATGCAAAATAAAGGGAGTATCCATGTCCATGATTTAAAAAAAATATTATAATACCGGTTTTTCACTTGAATTTCTGTGAATGTAACTGTGTCTAATGATACAAAAGTACTCTTTTGACCAACATATAGAGCTGAACAGTGTTGTCTGCACTTCCTTAAAAATCTACTTGAGTGATGGATGATAAGTAGATTCTTTTATATGTAAGTGTTTGTAACAAAGTGACTGAGTTTTCTATTATTGCATGGTATCTTTACAACTTCAAAAAGCTGACAGAGTTTAAACTGGATTCATTTGAGAGGCAAAAGTGGAGTTAAGTCAGGTTACTGCCCACTGTGAATGGCTCCACATTTCCACTTTCAGTTGCTCATAGACATTTACTAATACTTTCATTCTTCAGTGGATTGCAACTATGATGAGGTACTCGCTTTCCATAAAAACTTACCTAAGTCTAGTAATTTTCTATATTTTTCTACTATAAACAAATCCCATGAAAAGACCAAAATCAGCAGTGAATTGATCCTTTTGACAAGTATAACCAAAACTTGATATAACTGATTCTTCTGTCCCTTAGAGCTCCATTGTTGTCGAAAAGCTATTAAAAATACATCAGTAAGCCACATTGTTGCATTAGGCGGCATGAGCCATCATTACCATGAATATGGGCACTCTAGTTTATATTGAGTCGATCCCACATACATTATCCTGCTGCTAAAATACTCACTAGAGCACCAAATGTTTATTAATCCAGAGCAGGAAATAGTCCCCCAACAAATGCACTATTTTCCAAAGTTTGCTTATTAACAGTACCTAGCTGTTTTAGGAAATGACTGAGCCCTTTTAAAAATAAAAAACAAAAAGTATATTTTTGTGACTTGTTTTTAAAATGTTATCTTCAGTAGAAACAAGTGGCCTTGGTGCAAATTGCCATAAACAGGGATGGGATGTCTGAAAGTCTTGAAAGATGGACTAACACACATTGTTGGTTTTGGTCTTTTCATAGGATTTTTTGAAAATATAGAAAAATACCAGACTTAACTTTTACCTACTATTAAAAACAGAAATTACTCTTTTTCTTTGTCTTGACTTCAAAAGATCCCAGCAAAAGTAGAAGTGGACAAAAAGGTTATTCAAATATAGGAACAGGAGTAAATGTAATTCCCTCTTCCCACTCATATAGCATGTATATACTATAAAGCCTATTTTCAGCCAAAGTGTCACTAACACCTTTTTGGCAACTAAACCCTGCAAATTACACATACTGCTGCTCTCGGATGATAATGGATAATAGAGAACATCTTAAAATATCTCTGGCAACATCTGCTATGGGTACAGCATTATTAGACTGCTAATAAAGTAGCCAGCCAGCTAATCAGTAATCCAAAAAGCACCAGCAGGAAATTATTAGCTGCTGGTGTGTTTGAGGTGTCAGCTCACCTATGAAGTCATTGGACTTTCCCAGGTCGTAGTCCCACACTGTGACCTCCAGCGTCTTGGTGGCTAACTCTGAGAAGGTGATTTCATAGAAGAACTCCTGGGTGAAAACAAAGAGAAGATCACCCATAACCAGTGGTGTAGTGGTGCCTGGACAAGTGGGTATACTATTAATTAATGCCCCAATTTTCTTTTACAGCGGCGCATTCAGCAATGGATAAACGCCCTGAGTTATAAACAGTGACGAGTAAGACTACTCTTGCATATTTAGTTCACCCAAACATGGGCCACTAGTATTTGAACATTGTCAGTTAACTTGAATTACATTTTATTTATAGCACCAAATCATAACAGAAGTTATCTCAGGGCACTTTTCATATAGAGCAGGTCTCGACCGTACTCTTTATAATATTATTTAAAGAGACCCAACAAATCACAAGCGAACACTTGACCAACAGTAGCAAGGAAAAACTTCCTTATAACAGGCAGAAACCTCGAGCAGAACCAGACTCTTTCCTTTCATACGTTTTAAAATATAAAATACTATTTATACTATGACTTCACGTACAACGCGGTTATCTTTTCCGAGCTGCAGTTTCCAAGTAGGTATACCTTGCACTACACCACTGCACACGTTGCCCTTCCTCTATAAACCTTTAAAACACTCACTAATGAGACAGCAGATAATAACATGCAAACTGTTATTGCCTATCAAAGAGGTTGCATAAACTGCATGCTGTGTAGTGTCTCTGAAGACTGTAAGTCTAAATGAACCGTCTCTTTACTTTCAACCACTGCAAATGTGCGTCTAACTCCCACAGTTATGTGGACACGCACATACGCAAACATGGATGTCTACCTCATTAAACTCCGGGTTGAGAGTCTTTTTTATGACCGCTGTTTTGTGCTTGGATTTCTTCTGAACATCTGGCTTGAGGTACCTGAGACAGAGGAATGTTATACCATCACATTATCATTCACAGGTCATAGTACTGCTGAAAAAGCAATAGCAAATATGAAGGTCAGAGTAAGTTCATGCATATAGAAAATCATTATGTTCCCTCAAGAATTACTGTCAATGATGGTTACTTCATTCTAAGCGACTTCTTCACTGAAGGATGATTCAGAAAAGGTATTTACTCAAAGGAATAGTTCAACATTTTGGGAAATACAGTTTTGACCTTGGTGCAAATTGCCATAAACAGGGATGGGATGTCTGAAAGTCTTGAGAGATGGACTAACACCCACTGTTGGTTTTGGTCTTTTCATAGGATTTTTTGAAAATATAGAAAAATACCAGACTTAACTTTTACCTACTATTAGAAACAGAAATTACTCTTTTTTTCGTCTTGACTTCAAAAGATCCCAGCAAAAGTAGAAGTGGATAAAAAAGTTATTCAAATATAGGAACAGGAGTAAATGTAATTACTTCTTCCCACTCATAAAGCATGTGTATACTATAAAGATTATTTTCAGCCAGTTTATCTGCTTTCTTGCTGAGTGTCATATCTGTATGGTAAAGCTACAGCCAGCAGCCTGTTACCTTAGCCTAGCTGAGCATAAAGCCTGGACACAGGGGGAAACAGCTAGCTGGTTTTTGTATGGATTAAAAAAACAAGATGTAACATCTTCATTAGTGATATTTAGAAGTGGTGGATGTTGTTACCTTAGACCTAGACAGAGCCAGGCTAGCTGTTTCCCCCCTGAATCCATTTTTTGTGCTAAGCTACGCTAACCAGCCGCTGGCTGTAGCTTTATATTTACTGTACAGATATGACGTTGTCTCATCTAACTCTCAGCAAGAAGAGTGAACATGCGTATTTCCAAAAATGTCAAACTATTTCCTCAAAGGTTTAATGTATTCTTTGTGAAACTAACCATATGTGAGTGTGAGGACTGATCAGTTATTCCAGCACAGCACAGATTGAAAAAGCTCAGCATCCCTACGCGGGGTGTCATTAAATTCTCAGGATATTTTAAGCCAGCTGGAAGGAGCGTGGAAAAATCTCTATTCACATTTGCTTTCCACCCACCACCCACAGCTCGGAGAGCGTATGTTCCCACACGCTCTCAGACACAACAAAGCATCTGGGAAAAAGCTCCCGCCAAAGGGCAAAGATGCGAGCACACATCCGAAACGAAACAAGGTGCGTGATGCGTTACTGTGGATGTGTGAGGGATGTATGTTCAGATGTTAAGGTTCAGTGGGTGTAAAGAAGGAGGGAGAAAACTTGAGTTTTAAGGCATGAAAGGAAAGGAGAAGGGAGATTGGCATGCCTAGCTTAATGTGTATGTATGCATGTGTGTGTGGTGGGAGGTTGTTTTAGTGTTTTATTCATTCCAGAAACAAATTTAATGCCAGAACCAGCACTTGGGAGAACACGGAGGGGAGAAGGGGGGGATTTTAAAGCTCATTTGGTCAGTTACTGTCAGGGTGCATCATTCAACCCGGGGACCTTCCTGCCCTCCCTGACACTCATACACACACATACACACACACACACACACACAGACACACACACAGTATTGCTTTTCTTTCATCAGTGAGTAATGAATCTCCAAAGGACCTCTATGACACAAACAATCACACCCAACACTGTCTCCTCCGTGATACAGCACACCCATGACATAAGATCATGTCTCTGCTTTTCAGTCCATTTTGAACGCTGTCAATACACCCACACACTGTTATCATTATCTTTGACAAATGAGTGATATATTTCACAATGGTTTCCACTTGTGTGAAAGCTGCCCTCATTTGTCACCATTACCTTATGCGGGGTTAACTCCAGCCATCTATCACCCATGAGTGGCGACAAAAGGTGATTCGTGGGGTCAGTGTAAGCCAACGGCCACTTAAATCCAAACACAGGTATTAAGGTGGAGAGGGAGATGGATAGGTCATGTAGAAATTGTTCTGAAATGAGGGTCGTGAAATGTCAATCCATCTGTCTAAGTTGTGTATTGCGTATTCATTATTTTAAATGTGTCCAATTGTATTGAGGCCATTTGGTAAAATAAGCCAAAAATAATTAGATTTTCATTCAGGTAGCAACAAATCCATGGCATTCAGTAAGTGGCTTGATGTCATCCTTACGTTTTAACGTAGGGGTCTGAGTAGCCGTTGACGTCCATGGCTGCCAGGTGGGCGCAGCGTTTGACGCCCACACACAGCCCGCCACGAGCCCTCTCCTTGGCCTCTCCCTTTACATCCTCATCACTGGCAGGGGGGAGGTACTGCAGCCAGAGCAGCAAACGGCCTCTCTCCTCTAGACTTCTCTGCTGCTCAGTCTCCCACTGAGAGAAAGAAAGAAGACAGAAATAGCAAAAATTAAGATAAAGGTGAGTGAGCTACATTTGAAGTTGCTAGATTAGTGACTTAAGGTTTAGGGTTAAAATGATGCCTCATGAGATTCTTTCGCCATGACCTGCTGAAGAAATTGGCAACAATATTCAAGTTGTTCTTTAAAGCTGCTGTAATCAATGTTTTGATATTAACAGTGGATTAAATGACTATGTGTAATGTAAAAGGGGTTGCTGGGAGTGATGAACCCTTTTCATAAGGTCACAATGTGTCAATGTTGTGTTTACTGTAAATAAATCAACTGATGCAGCATTAAAGCAGCAGCGAAAATAAACCGTTCCAATACAGTGCAGGTCTTCCAGCAGCAGCACAGCAGAAGTCAAAGCAAGCTTATGTAACTTTTGCTGAACAGTTGTCACTATTGCCACAAGTGACTGGATAAATGCTAAAACAAAGTGCAACAGTAGTAGAATCCTGTACGGGCCTAGAACACGATTCCAGCCAATGCCCGCCATGTCTTTAAGACCCAAGCAGACTGAACTCTACTGCCAAATTTGAGACCCAAAACCAATCTGAGACTCAATGTTATATTTTTGCTTTATTTCTGACTGTATGCTTAGCAGGCCAATGCAATGCATTAGCTACACTCTTTTCCTCTGCCCACTGCTGCGTATCCGCTTGCAAGACCCCTGGGTGCATTGAACTGAGCAAGGGAGAGTCTTTTTATTTATGAATTCAACCTTTTATTTGTGTCATTTCTTCTTTCAGTAGTTACATGTTCTCGCTTTAGAAATGTATTTGTGTCCTTCGGTGTGATGTAGATCATATCACTTCTTTCTTCCATAAGCAGAAGCACCAAAAGAGCTCAGTGACTTTCATCTAACATTTGCGCTCATCTGCCACAGCTCAGAGACAAAACCCCACTGTCATTGTAATAAACAGGAGGGACTCGGTCCGATGGCAAAGACCTGTCTCGGACAAACCTTAAAGACACATTAATGCACTTCGTCGCTCCTGGCTTGAGTATTTTCCACGGACAACATCAGACTGTTACCAAAGCATTTGACAACAAGCAGAACAACAGATCAGATTTAAAGTGACAGATGAGAGAAAGCGAGGAAGCAGCAGCAGAGGGTGAAGAAGGGGAAGACGATGTTCTCACAATACCGTGACTCACCCTCATGGCCAACAGCACCAATACATGTATGTTATTTATAGGAAAGACGCGTGTTTGCTATTTCAGGATTTTCATCAGTGCAGGTGCATGTTTTGCTGTTTCACGACAGAAAATGAAAAAGGCTATCTACCTATAATGTTAAATAAGTTCCATCACTCCTCTACAGTATTTTTTACTAAATGTCTCTCCTATCCTTTGTATCTCTCCATCTCTCATTAACTCTTATCTTAAGGCGAGAGGTGGACGATCAATATGCCACAAGCCTCACGATCCTTCCTCTCTTTCTCTAATTGTCTCAACAGCTTGCCCCCTTTCTATTTCTTAATTCTCGCTTTCCTATTTTTTCCTCTCCTTGTCTGTGTTTTTCTTTGGGAATCATCATTACTGCCAACAGCTAGTTCACCATCTGTGTGACTGAGTAGGAGACTTTAAAGCTCACAATTAGTGAGGATAATTTGCACCAGGTATCTGGTAATGAAACAGCTCAGACCTTCACAGATCGATAGAGAGCAACTCATTAGGGAGGTGGAAATAAACAGGCATCAATGTGGCGCCAGCCGCACACAGCTAAAAACACACACAGTGACAGACGGATGGGAAAGAGATAAATTCGTGGGTGGGTCTGCAAGGCGAGAGAAGAGACAAGAATATGGCTTGACTATGGTGAGAAACACAGAGGCAGCTGTCTTACTCCAGTTATTTTAATGGAGTTAAAGGACTACACCCGCCCTTTGGTGTGGCCCCTTCGTTAATTTACCCGATATGTGATGAGAGGGTTGGCTGTAAAACAATCGCTCTGTCTAAAGACATTAATGTCTAGAGACATTAAGATCTTGTAACAGCACTGAGATTTGGATTGTTAAAGGACCAGACCAGTGTGTTTACTAGAAATCTTACATGATTTTACATTTTTGTAACTTGTGAAAGAGAAAAATATACCATTCTTTCTCTTACAAATTAAGGGTTGAATTCATGGGCAATAAAAAAAAATCACTGCGCAGTCCAGTACACTCGAGGGTTTTGCTGCTATAGTGGGAAATGTATCTTTAATATATACTGTATATATATATATATATAATACAATTAATTAGGAAAATTAATAAATATAATAATTGCAAAAGCAATTACTGATAAACGCACAAAAGAAAACTGGAAATAAAGACATTGAAAAATACAATACAGAAGGGTCATGGCCAATAGATTACGTGAGTCATGAGACAGTAGCATAACAAAAAAACATAAAAACAACTATATAAAGGGCTGAAATGTATTATTTGACTAATCCATTAGTCCACCTCAAAAATCAATCAAAGTGATCATCAACCTTTAAGTCAAAATGCCAGACGCTAATGTAAGCTAATGCTAGTTGACTGCTCTAATACTGCCCTTACTGAGTCACTTCACAACTTTATGACTCATCCCTACTTGTGTTACTGTTACACTTATTTTTTAGCATTATCCTGTAATAGTCACTTTTTGCCACAGTGGCTGCTGTTCAGCAAAGCTGAATCAATTTACAATAATGTAAAACAGAGCAAAGCAGCAAATTCTTACATTTGACAAACTGGAAGCAGTGAATGTTTGGAATGTTAGTCACTAAGGAATGTCACTTAAATGATTAATCAGTTATCAAAATCCCGTAGATTGATTTGCTAATTCATGATTAATTGACTATTTGTTTCAGCACTTGTCAGATGTAAACAGTCAAACCTGTTTCTCTGATGATTCTTAAATGAAGACTGTTTAATGATAGTTTGTCTCCAGAAAAGCATACAGGCCATACCATGAAAACTAATGGCAACCTTGGTAGGTTTATTCTCACACTTTTAGGATATTATTATTTTATTAAACTCAGTGTAGTCCTTGAAAGATGGATCTTAAGGACGGACAGACAGAAGGAGGGTCATGTTATCACCTCTCTCAGGTAGCAGGAGATTCCTCTCAGGGCTGTGCTCATCGCAGTCGGTGAGGGCAGCTGGAGGCAGAAAAGGCAAAGAGAAGAGAAAGATATTTATTTAAAAGGGGTGGGTGGGGGGGTGACTGACAGAAAAGCTGTACAAGCAGGTTAGAGGAGCAGCGGACAAAGAGAAAGGGATGGATGTATCGAGTCGAGGGTGAAGCCACTTTGAAAATGACAGGCCTGACACAGCGTCTGGTCCGGAGGATGACAGAGGGGCTTTAGCCTTTGATCGCAGAGTGGCCACCAGCCTCAGAGGGCCAATCTAATACCAACAGCTCTTTCCAACTCATGAAGATCAAAAACCCAGGACCCTCCCCTTTTCACCATTTTTATTTTTTAATCCATTTGTTTCTCATCTCTCTCACTTGCTCTCTCTGTCTATTGACGCCCCACCGGCCCCCTCTCCTCTCGCTCCATCTCCTCTCCTTTTATTCTCCCAAATCTCTATGTACCCTTTTCCCATGTGTGATCCGGGTGACATTTAGCCTGCACAAAAAGCAATTTGTGGGCTATAAGAACAGAGATGATCATATGTTTACCTAATATTTGCAATTCGCAGGCAAGAATGATCTGAAATTATGTCAATAGGCCAATGTTACCAGCTGATATTGGCTAAATGCAAAATATAATATGTGGCCAAAAGTATGTGGACACTGTCCTATGGGAAGTTTTTTTGTTGTTTGTGGCAACAGTTTGTGGAAGGCCCTTTCTGTTTTAACTTGGCAATGCAGTCGTGCACAAGTCGAGGTACATAAAGAAATGTTCCAGTTTGGTGTGGATGAGCTTGACTGGCCTGCAACCTCAACCCCATCCAGCAACCTATTGGATGAATCTGAATGGCGACTGCGAACCAACAGTGGCCGACCTCACTAATCTAACTGCACAGGCTCATATGCGTTTAGAGTTGATACATTGTAACTAATTACTTTATTAATGGTTAAAAATAATAATTAATAGATTCCTTTGACTGACTGAAATGTATAACCACGCACTTACTCTCCAGAAAAGGGCTATAGAGGATCTGGACAAAAATCCATTTAAGAATTTTATTTATTAATGATTACCAATACAATGGCAGCATTATGACCACATAAAAAAGATAAACACAGGGCAGGGGATTTTTTACAGCCTCGCAACCCAAAAATTGTTCTTAATAATGGTAGATCTATAAAGCCTTAATAAGTGATTTATTAGCCATTAATATAGAAATTAGTCACAACTTATAAACTATAGGGTGTAGTATTAGAAAGTACCATTTCATCTTTAAAGAAAGAGTTTGACATTTGGGGAAATAGACTTTTTTCAATTTTGGCAGAGAAATAGTTGAGAGACTGATACCACTCACAGCCGGTTACCTTAGCGTAGCACAAAGACTGTAAACACAGGGAAACAGCTAGCCTGGCTCTCTACAGTGGTAAAAACATATGCCTACCAGCACCTCTAAAGCTCACTATATTATGTCTTGTTTGTTTAATCCACACGAAAGCAAAGTGTAAAACTGACAATTCGCCATTTTACAGGAAGTTATTTACCGGACTATTTCTTGGCTGGAGTCTCCACTGGTTGCCTGGCAACAGCTCAGAGCCAAGAAATAGTCGGGCACATAGCCCCCATAAAACCACAACTTGTCATTTTTTCTCTGCTTTAAAGGATCGAGATATAATGTGCTAATTAGTGAGCTTTAGAGGTGCTAGTGGTCAGATTTTGGAACTGATGGAGCGAGCCAGGCTAGCTGTTTCCTCCTGTTTCCAATATTTATGCTAAGCTAAGCTAACGGGCTGCTGGATGTATTTATTTAGCGTACAGATATGAGAGTGGTATCAATCTTCCCAGCTGTTTCTCTGCCAGAAAACCTATAAGTGTATTTCCAAAAGGTTTGAACTCTTCCTTTAACATTTTTTTACATTTGTTTTTATTTACTATTATTTCTAATAACAACATTTTGTTTGAAATGTACTGTTCTAAATGTAGGCCTACTTTTGTCCAACAGCTTTTGGAAAGTATTTGTTTGTAGCTCTTTTACTAGTGATGTACAGATTGTACAGAGAGACCCAGGTGTGTGATCATCATTGGAGTGGATTGGTTTGTCTACTAAATATCGACATTTTACCGTCTCCCCTGGCATGTAAACAATTTCCTGCCTTCCCTCTTCACCTCACTCCCCCCTCCCTCTGTCTTTCCCCCCCACATTTTTTCTTTTTGCTACTTTAAAAGATGAGCTTGTGAGTCAGACAGCAAGCCTTAATATATTGAATATTACTGTACCCTCTAGTCATTTAGTGCTCTCAAATACTCATTTTCCTTTTAGTCTCTTTCCTATCCTCCCTTTTATTCTTTCTGCCCCCCACTCTTCTTCTCACAGGAGGTGGATGCTCCAGACAGATGTTAAAGTGTTTGGTCTGGTCAGGCTTCACACGGCGCAGGGCCACCCGCGACTCCCCAATGAACTCATTATGTGTCAGCTTGTCTTCGTCGCACACGGACACCCTGGGAGTGAGAGACAGAAGAAGGAGGTGGGGGGGCAAAACATGAGAAATAGGGTTAGGCAAAGCTGGGGAGAGAAGGAAACATGAATAAGAATAAGAAATGCTGATTAATGAGGAAGAGACAAAGTTAGAGAATTTAAAGCAGACAGATAGTCTGCTTTTGTGTGTGTGAGGGAGGGTGGCAGTCAAACAACTTTACTTACGACTCACTGAAATAGTGTGAATGCTGTTGTTCCGTTTCTTTCTCATTATTCTTCTTCCATACGTTTTTTGCATCGCTACTCCTTCTGCATTTTTTCAGCTACAGAAACCATTCAATGAACCATTAAAATGTTCAGCTCTTTAAGGACATTTATGCTTGTATTTTTCTTTTTTAAATATTAAGCTTTTTTTTTTACAATGGAAGTCTGTGGAGCAATCTTCTAATCTTCTTCAAACTTACTCATACTTTGAAATGCTACTAGTTCTGCATACTTTATACTAAAGATGCCATTTAATCTTTAAACTGTTCACACGAATTTCAACTATTAAACTTGTATTCAGCTTTTTGATATCTTTTACAGTTCCTTAATTATCTCAGTTTAAGTTTGATGGTTTTTTCAGTCCTTTTCTGAGTTTACAATGGGTGTGTATTGGGTGGACTGTTCAGAGCTAGAGTGGGAGACATCATCGCTCGAGTGTAGGAACATTCGTGCTGGTTATAGACATAAAATCGTTCTAATGCTCACATTTTCTAACTTTACCCACACACATTACATATCTGCTTGTTCAGAAATGCCTTCTGGTGCTGATGGTGAGGTCATTTCACCTATAGATTAGGTTGCTTGTGCACCTTTTTTTTTAACACTTTTCCCTTCCACTTAACTTCCTATTAATGTGCTGTGATGCAGCACTTTAAGAGCGTCCATCTTCTTTTGCAGTTACCTTGTGAGGCTTTCCCTCTTTGTGGAGGGTGTCAATGACGGTTTTCTGCTCAGGTCAGCAGTCTTCCCCATGACTGTGAATTCTACTGAACTAGACTGAGAGACCATTTAAAGGCTCAGGAACCCTTTGCATGTGTTTTGGATTAATTAGCTGACTAGAGTGTGCGACTTTGAGCCTAAAACACTAAACCTTTTCCCAAAATTCTCATTTTCTGAGCTTTTGAATTTGGGGTTTGCATAAGCTGTAAGCCATAATCATCAAAATTATAACAAATAAAGGCTTGAAATATCTCACTTTCCATATAATGAGTCTATATTATATATTAGTTTCACCTTTTAAATTGAATTACAGAAATAAATGAACTTTTGCAAGATATTATAATTTTTCGAGTTTCACCTGTACTCCTACTCCTTCCTACCTACTTACGCTCACCTCGTCACACACAAACAAATACAACAAAATACACAAGTAAAATGACAAATACACAGAAACCTCACTGCCAGAGACAAACAATACCAGCCTCTCTCAGAAACACTCCTCAATTTCTCCCCCACTGTCACTCAAAATGACAACCACTCTGTCAAAATCAATGCTCAGTCACTCACTATCACTATATCTCACACGCACTATCTACTCACTGTCCAACCTACTCAAAAACCCACAAAGTTGTGACATATTTAGCAAATTTACATATTTACATTTACATTTAGTCATTTAGCAGACGCTTTTATCCAAAGCGACTTACATATGAGGAAGACAATGGAAGCAATTTTAACACACACAAGGTAACAAAATGCACAAGTGCACCAGAAACTAGTCTGTTAAAGCCCAGCGCAGTATACAAAGCTAAGGATAGGACTTTTTTTTTATTTTTATGAAAAGAGATAGAAAGGAAGTAGAAGTTAGCGATAGTCAGTTAGGTGTTGATGGAAGAGATGCGTTTACAGGTGCTTATTAAAGGTGGCTATCTGGTGGAATCTGCTGATCTTGTAGGAGCAGGCAGATCATTCCACCAACCTGGAACGGGTCCAGAGAAGGTTCCTGGCAGGAACATAGCTCTGTATTAGTGAGCAAAGATATGATGGTGCATATTATAGCCTACCACTCGCTTCTGATTTTAGTTTCTACACCTGTGCATCCAACATCTGTCCACATGTCCACAATGACATGAGGACAAAAAAAAAAGTTTTATAAAAACAATTTTTTCGGAACTGTGCGTCACCGACGAAGCAATGTGCATGCGAGGGATTTTCAGCACTGCGCATGTGCCAATGACGTCATCTATGATGCTTTCAATGATTTATTTTGGCATTCACATGCATTTTCAGCAGGAAATGCAATTTTTCTAGTTACTCCTAATTTTGTGGCAACATAACAAGGAAAGGAAATTGCTGATGATAAACCTGACCTGAATTAAAGAGCACACAGTCAGAAAAATCACCCACATATATATCCAGCATATACACACGCTGTACAAGTAATTACCATTTTCGTTCCCAGGGGAATTTAGATAGTGTTTAAGTGCATTATGCAAGGTTAAGTCAATCCATATTTATGGGCATGGCAAACTTTTAAACCTGCCATAATGTCACCCGAAATTTATAAGGGTGGGAGCAGCATAGAGGAGTGAAGGAGATAGAGGGAGGCTGTGTAGCTGAAATCAAAAGCTGCAGAGCAAGGAGTGGAGTGACGTGGGTGAGAGGGAGAGATAAAAACGGAACTATTTATTTAAATCTGTGTGTCTCTGTGAGGAGTCATTTATGCATGCAAATGTGCACGTCTATAGGCAAGAATGCTATAGGCACAGTCCAGTGTGATTGCCTTTTTCTGTGCTTCATGTAAATGTAAATGAAAGACATGCAATGAGGAGAAGAAAACTAAGAACGCAATCTGTCAGAGGACAAATCCAGATATGAACATGCTGCCTCTTTATTCACAGCCACAGGAATGAAATGTCGCAGTCAGCTGCTGTATTGCAGAAATGTAAAAGGTGCAAGAGGCTGGTTGCCTGGGGACAAAAGATATGTGTTGGCAACCCCAGAGGTGATTTCTAGTCTAGTACCTTATTAGCCAAAAGGAGACCTGAAGCGTTCAGAATCGAATGGCAGAAGAAATAGGAAATAATTAAAAGAGAAGAAAGAAAACGACAGAAAAGAGGTGAGCCAAAAAGGAGGAGTAGAGGAGAATAAAGAGAGATGAAGTCAGTCTGAGGTGTGCGGTGAAAGATAGTGTGATAGATGGATGTTGTGATGAAAAGGACTTGAGGATGGAGTGGTGACAGAGAACAATAGGTCAAAGAGTCAAGGGTGGAGCACACGGTCATTATAACGTGAGATGGGTGTAAGGCTGCAGTTACACAGAATTCACGTTTTATACACATTTTACTGTCACTATGACAGCTCAAATGTCCCACTACTTTGAAAAGACTTCATAATGTCGGTAAAGCAGCGTGATAAATCTAATCCACGTATGCTGTCCCCAGTTTAAATGTCCATGTCAGACATGTGACTAAAATGTTCGCTGATACTAGATGCAGCTCCAGAGTCAAACTTAAGGCTTTTCATCTACTGCAGGTCATGTGGATGAAGTGATGGATATTACTAAAGTCATGAATAAATAATGACACCTTTTATGCTGCCGCTTATTTCTGCCAGGAAAAAAATAGATAAAATAGGCAAAATAAAAATACTAATGGAAAAGTGAAAATTCCGAGATGATGAATAAAAATATTGACTTGCCAGTTCAAAATCTTTAGATACTAAGTCAAAATTATGAGATAATAAACGTATTATATCATAGTTTTGACTCAATAAGTCAAATTTTGAACTTTGCAAATCATTATTTCAAATAGAGTTAGTTAGACAAGAAATTGACTTACCATGATCATCTATACTTACTTATTATTTATCATAAGCAGAAAAGTCAGAATTTTCACTTCTAACCATGAGTATTTTTATTTATATCATTCATATATATTTTTATACTTTTTTTCTGGGCAGTTTAGAAAAAGTAAAAGTTCTGCCTTTTTTCAAAATGTGGCATATCATGTGGTTGATTTGAGTTCTGGTCGAATGAAGTTGCTGTCGGTGGAGAAATTGGAAAACCTTTTTATGTGATGGATTTCTTCCTCTATTGAAAGCGTTGACATCCGGTAAAAAATGTACAAGTCTGGGAAGAAACCCATTCATTTTCTGAGTGACACTAAATTTTGACTGTTAATATTTTAGACAGCTGAAATATTTTACTGAAAGTAACCCAGCATTTGACCATTACTCTGTGCAAAGAAAAAACAAGACTGACTTAAAAATGCAAATGTGTGCAACTGTTTAGGGTTGGATAAATCCTTTAAAAAAAGTAGTTTAATTATATATATTACCAAGATTATTATCAAGATTTATGTGGAGGTAAAAAAGTGATTAAATTCACTCTTTGAAAAAAATAACTTTGTAGACAATTTCAATCCACGTCAACATATTTACATATTTCAGTAGGTTAAACTTCCTGTCTCCTGATCTTTAAACGCCTCTGCTGAATTAACACAGTGTCGTAGGCCGGTTGTAGGGCCGGTTTCTCTTACTCCCCCCGAGAGATCAACCGTCGATCCTATTTAAATCCCACTCCCACGTGTGCTGTGGCAAAGTTTTTTTCACAGGCAGATACAATTTGCAGCCTTCGTCACCTCTGGAGGGGGTCAATGAAATTAAAACACCCTGCGGTGCTCAGTCTGACTTCAATCTGTCATTGCAAGACGGAAAGAAAGACAAAGAGAGAGGGATGAATTAGAAGGAGTGAGGGGAGATCTTTTCTGATCCTAGTGGACAGGAGAGATGTGAGGACAGGGAGGAACGAAGGTGAGGTGAAATAGCAGGATCAAAGGATCAGTGGTGATAGAAGGAGAGACGCAACACACTTAAATGGAGAAAAGATAAAGGCCTATAAACCGAGAGAAAAAGACTCTGATTGATCCTTTGTAAGCAAGAGGCAGCTTTCTGATGGGCAAGACAGAACAGAGAGGCAGGAATAGAAGGAGACAGAAATAGCAAGAAAGCCTGTACAGCAAACATTTACCTGAGTGTTTTGCGGTACATGTCTTCCTCTGTGATTCCGCAGTAGGTGAGTGTCTCGTTCCAAACAGGGTTCAGCGTGTTGCGAACAGTCTTGGTTTTCAGTTTATTGGCCTACACATCACAGTCAAGAGGAGAGGAACACAATCGTGTAACTGAAAGCTTTTTCTCAGAGCTGTAAACAGCAAACAACCTCAACAGGAAAACAAGTTCTTACTGACTACAGGGTGAATTTGTTTTAGTGCAGATTTACTTGTCTGCACTTGTTCTTTCATAATGAAGCTCAAAATTATAGCTAGAATTAAATGTGCACTCAAAAGTCCTGTGCAACAGGTAAATTCAGATATTTTTGTAGACTAAACTTGTTCTGATAATAAAATCAGACCTTGCAGGCTCCGGGCAGCAGGTGCAGCTTGACGTAAGGATCAGCTAAACCATTGAAATCCATCGGCTTCAGACCCTAATAGTGACAGAGAGAAGATATGAGGGAGACATAAAATAATTGGTGGAGAACATTGAGCAAACTGTCAACGCCAGTAATGAATTGTTAAATGATTACTAGACTAGGAGGTGAAAGGTCCATTTACAAATGTAATCTAAAGCACAGAGGAGGTGATGGGGGGGCTTTTAATTTGACAGATAGTTTCAGTTGGCCAGTGAGGCTGCCTGTGTGAAAAACGATGTCAAAATTAAGGATGAAAACTGAAATCCTCTGCTACACACTAATACGAAGACGTGATACCTAGCCCAGAGTCTGTGTACATTTAGACCTTTAATTTATTTCTTAAATTAGTGAAACAAAACGCTGTTGAGCTGTGTTTCTGCTGTAAGAATTGTAGAATTTCAGATGTACTATCTAGCAAGAAGTACCATCAGATGGGGGCCTAATTTTCATGTAAAGTTTACATACCATATGAACAGGTGCATGACAGGATGTGCAGGTATCTTTGACCCATGACCACCGCTGGTTTTTATTTTGAATTAAAGTGATTGTACCGAGTTAAAACATTTTTAGCAGCAATTTCATTAATTTGAAAAGCATAAAGAAACTACACTTAAGAGTTTACAGCCATAATAGTGGCTTTGTGAGGCTGTGAGATAAATGCTAATGTCAGCGTGCTAACATGCTAATGCAAACAATGTTTACCATGTGCCATTTTCACAATCTTAGTTCAGGGTATTAGCATGGTAAGATATGGTAATTAGCACTTCATACAAAGTACAGACAACCTCATGTTGCCCTGGAGGAAACATCAGTAAAATGTATCCTCTGGGGACCACGAATGTCTGTACAGTTTTATGCCAATCCATCCAATCTTTGCTCAAATATTTCAATCTGGACCAAAGTGGTGGACAGACCGAGCGACAGACATTGCCATCCCTAGAGCCTAGAGGATGTAGAATCTTACTATAACAAAATAATTGACCAGCTTTTTTGTGTCACTGGTTGAACACGTGAATATGACTGATACAATACAAACGTCTGTGTTGGCTCCAGCTGAGTTTTCAGAGGACAGTGTTTACCTTTGCTCTCAGGACTGTGCAGCGTAAGGAGCTGGTGGCTCTCTCATACAGTAGGTCAAACTCTAATGTCCCCAAGGAGGCTGGAAGACAGTTGATAAAAATGTGCCAGTTACTTTGGTAATTGCTTTTCAGCTGATGACTTTATTACCTTGTACAGAGAATGATGGCAGGATGAAATATAAATGTGGACTATCAGGAAATTGTCTAGCCTTCCTTTATGTAGACAGACACTCAGAAAGAGACCTTATTCACTCTCTTACTGAGACTTAGATGAGAAGATTGATACCAATCTCATATCTGTCTGGTAAATATGAGGCTACAGCCAACATCTGGTTAGTTTAGCTTTACATAGACTGGAAACAGGGGGAAACAGCCTCGCTCAAGTGAGCAAAAACACTTATCAGCATGTCTCAAGCTCACTTAACACGTTATATCTTGTATGTTTAATTGTAAAATCACAGGACGTTATTTTGCCCAGCCAAGAAATAGTCCGTTGCAGAACCCCATAAAACCACAACTTGTTGATTAAATAAAAGATATATAAAATGTCTGTTAGTGAACCTGAGAGGTGTTGGTAATTGGATTTTTTATATCTTCGAACTGAGGCAGGCTAGCTGCTAGCCAAATTATTATTTTAAAGCCACTTTTACAGGGTACTCATTTTAATAGGAATCAGATGGAAGCATTTAAAATCAGCTGAGCAGAGTGTTTAACCAACTCATTAAGTTTTAGTGTTAGCATTAGCTCACGCTAGCTAGTTGCAGCTGATAAAATCCACTAGTGATTGTCATTTCAGCTGACAAATGACGGCTAAAAATGAGAAGCCTGCTTTTGTTTATCTCTGTGTGAAATTAAAGACCCATGGTTTCAAAGAATTTCTATGGTATATTTGCAAAATGTGTTATAGATGAGAGCAGGCATATGTCACTTTCCTGTCTTCAGAATGACCACGCCCCCTTTGTGGTGAAAACAAGCTTTGTATAAGTCTCAGTCCCTTCCATAAAACACATGCTTTTAGAATGGGGTTTGGTTCAACAGTCTGTCCACTCGAAAGACCGGGAAGCAGAGGGTATTTTAACCATAATAGTTAACTTGAGCTGACCTAAGTGCTAATAATGACTTCTCGGCTCGTAGTTTAAGGTCACGGCTATCAAAATAGAGAGAGCGGTCACTTCGCCAGCGATGTAATTAGTTTATAGTAACCTTACACTGGACAGACTACCAAAATAGCAAAGTGTCTTAAATAAACAAAAAGTAACAGATGTCAGAAATTAATTACCTGGAGATTCAACACGGTAGTTGTATGTCTGGTTAGTCCACTTGGTTTATTCCACTGAAAGGAGACTCATCATACACTATTTCTTTATTTTTTTCTATATATCGATACCGACGACATAACATAATTGTTTGCCTGGCTGGCCATAGGGTTTGAGCTCCTAATAGCTAAAAAGCAATACAGTATTCTTACTTTATGCTATTGAATTGGCAAAGAGCTCGGAATTTTCATTTACCGCCAGTCAAATTAGAGGGGCTGCTTTCACCCAAAAGGGGGTGGGGCTTGATGCAGGTGCAAAGTATCCGGATGTGCTGCTCTTATACATGCAAGAAGTAAAACCTGACAGGTGTAGCAACAGAACCTTAGCGAAGGGTCTTTTTTTATTACTTTGAAGCATTCTAGGCTTTTTTTTTACCCAAATCCACATCTGCGTTGCGTTAATTTTTATTCTCTGGCTCATGCAGCTTTAGTGAAACCAGGTCTTTATTTTCAGGTGACTCACTGTTATCATCGCTGTCACAGCTGTCGATCTCGATGGAGGTGTCCATGCTGCTCATAGCTGACAGTGAGCCCCCTCCGCCCGCCGCCCCTGGTAACAGCGGTGACAACAGGCTGCTGCTCCCTCCTCCTCCCCCTCCCCCTCCTAACCCTCCGACGGCCCCACCACCTTGGCCCACACTGCCAGGGCTGAGGGCAGTGGGAGCTGCAACCTGATTGGGCGAGACCGGCTCAGAGAAGGAGGAAGTGGGCGAGAGGCGAGGGAAGTAGGCAGAGATTTGACGGATGGGGCGGATGGGCCCCGGACATACGTCGATGGCCATGTGCTCCTGGATGGAGATGGCTAAACGTTTTCCTTTTCGCACAGTCATAGGGCTGCACGGCCACAGACAGAGATAGATGGAGGAAAAGTTAAATCACTTTTCAGCAATTGAAATTTTGGAAAGCATTCAGCCGAAGCAAGAGCAAAGACACTGATCCAGAGATACGAGCTGTTGTTCTCAATTTCACCTCTACTATTCCAAGCAGAACAAGGTGAGCTTAGTAAGATGGTAATAAATAAGATCTTTTCCTGTTTCTGGCCATCTCTGAGATATCATCACACATAACAGGAGTTTCTCATTTGCCATATATTCAAGAAGAAGTACTCGTGATAGGAAACATTTATCTGCTTTCACACTAACCTCCTTCAACATAATTAGAACTCTTAAAAAGAAAGACATTACTCATAAGATGACAAAATCCAGCAGAGGATGAGCACAAATTTGCATTTCAATTGAATATCTGAATAAACTAATGCCTATGAGGGAGAATAAAGGATTATAGACAATAGGGGTGTCCCCCGAATCCTAATCATCTTTGATGAAATTGCAGTATGTGTGAGCCGCAGAGCCAAGCATGTTATCTAAAGTGCTTAACAATCCTCCGTAGACAGACAGGTAATTACAGGATGAAGGCTTTACAGGCTGGAACGCTCTTCAGTATATTCGGATGGAAAGAAGAGTCCTGATGATTATATAAAGTTGTGGTAGCAGGGAGTAGAGTTGACCACAAGGCTGATGTGTCTGCTCTCTTCCCAAAATAAAAAAGAGGGGGGTGGATTACAAATATCTCACAGCTTTTGTTTTTTAAAGACAGCAGGCCTTGAGGGGGCGTTCTGTCCTCAATACTGAACAAATCCCCCCATAGACTACCTTCTGCTCGCTGCAAAAATCGATTGAAACTGACATGTGAATATTTGCACTATGAGTATTTGCACTTCCTCTGTATTGTCTGTAAGTTGAACGCCTGTGAAGTTTAGAAATATCAAAATGAACAGAACCTCAGGACTCAGAGAGGGCGGTTTAAAGAAATAGTTAGGAAAACTGGTCATACTGACTTTATTCTGGTAACTGAAGGGCCTGAAATTAAACAAAAGTACGTGGATAATAAGGAAGAAGTGTTTTTTGATGGTCCTTTTGCAGTCATTAGGAGTGGATGATCTCAAACCTGCATCCATATTTAAGGAATAATTCACCATGCACTTTTCCACTTTCTTGCCGAGAGTTAGATGAGAAGATTGAAACCACACGAATGTATGGACACTTAATTATGGCCCGCTAATGAACAAAGTTATAAAATAGAAATACATCATTTTTATATGGCTTAAACAAATGCGAAATAAAGTGTTAATTAGATTTAGGAGTGTTGGTAGGTGGATTTTGTTACCTTCGGACAGAGATCAGCTAGCTGTTTCCCCCCTCACTTCTGTTTGTGGGGTCAAAACTAGATTAATTTCAAACCCTTCATTCATCAGGATAAAGTCAACATGACCAATGATGCCCTGGCAAAAAGTAGCTCTGTAATTGTTGCCTCTGACTGTTGACCTTCAGCAGAATTACAGGCAGCGAGGGCAGACGTTTGTCACGTATGGTCCAGTCTCTCTGCTGTGAGCACAAAAGCAGGTAATACACATCGCAGCTCATCCAACTTTTCCTTGGCTGGAGATGAAATAAACCTCTGAAACATGCTGCAGCGTGCCAGCCTGCAAACTTCCTCCACTCTGAAAGTACTTTGACAGACCACTGGCTCTGCAATGTAACATGATGGACATCTTGTCTTTTGAAAATCAGTAGCAGCCATTTTGGTGCCACTGTGTTCCTCAGTGAAAATGACAAATGAATGACTTCTGAAGCGTTGAACAACTGGTCAGAGTTCATCACTGCTGAATTAAGCTTCAGGACAAGATGCAGTGATTCTCATTAGAACCACTGTTTTTGAAATCTGAGCTGGATAAAGTAGAGAGAAGATAAATCAATGCTTATCACAGCCACTGTACTGTAAATCATTTCAGTCTGGCAAGACAATAAAACAACAGTGAAGCCGCCCACCCATAAAAATAATCTGAAATTAAGTGGATTGTAAAAACATTAAGGAGAAGGTGAAAACAAGTTAATGAAACTCCCTGTGATGATGATGATTATGGCCAGAATTGATTAAAAGATGAATTAACTTAGACAAGTAGAAAATAATGATTGTTCTTATGAGTAATATATAATCCCTGAAAGCACACGCACACGCACACACACACACACACACACACACACACACGACAATACATTCGCACAAGCATGCCAGCAAACGTACATGCAGATACACTTTCCGTCAGATCATTAATTCATCTCTTTACACACACACACTCACACACACACACACACACACACACACACACTATGCAGCTGTTGTAGGCTTGTGAGTTAGTGTTGGTTGATATAATGCACGCAGTCAGTCGCCTCCCAGTCCTGGCAGCTGTAGCCGTAAGCTGGAGCAGCCCGAGCACCGGCAGCAGCAGCAGCAGCACACGTACAGCCGGGAGGCCTGGTGGCTTGCAGCTCGCGGGGAAGCAGAAGCTCACAGGGAGCTCATGATTGATCGCTCTCATGCTGCCAGCTGGAATCTCTCTCTCATCTTCTCTTTTCATCATCATCTTGTTGCGGAGAAGAGTGGCAATGCACACTCACAATAATGAGGTACAGATTTCACAGATTTTTTTGTGTGCTAAATCTCGTTAACATACATGACTCTTAACTACTTTACATAATTGCTATAAGCTACAAGACAATGGCCCAACTTGTCCACAGGAGCTACATATACAGTAGCCCTGTGGCTTTTAGTTATGCAACCACATACAGCATACCATGCCCCCTTGTAAATATATTTGTGAGGTTATATAGGTTTCAGGCTTCGAGAGGGAGGAGTGAAGCTGCCAGCAGCCAGCAGTCAGGAATATCTTTGTGCAACATGCGACCACCCCTCCTCCTCTTTCAGCTCCTTCACTTTAAATTAGAGTCACATCACAGCATGGATGGTCTCTCCCTCAGCCCTCCTCCTCTACCTTTTCATTTCCACCCTTATAATCCACCTCTTTTGGTCTCCCCTCTTTATCTCAGTAATTATCTCTCCATCAGTCTTTCTCAGACACCATCATTCCACCTGTAGGTATGTGAGGCTCTCTATCCCTGTCTCTCGGTTGGTTTTCTTCTTCTCTTGTGTCCTATATACAATGGGCCCCTGCAGCGGGCTCCGTTCACCTTTAAATAACAAGCTGCTGGCTGACAGGCAGATGGTATAGTACAGAGCTACACACTGTAGCTACTCATTAGAGCTTGACAGTCAGCACATCATTTGTAGCTAACCACAGTGATAGCGAGCACTTGTCAATTAGAGCCAAGTTGTTTTCAAGCAGCCGGGGATGAACTTCAATGTGTGTGACAATGTGTGAGCCTCATGTGCCTGTGTGTGTTGGTAGGTGTTAAAGAAAAGTGAAGGAGCAGGTAAAAAGATACAAAAACAGACTGCCACATGTTGCACCTGCCTCCTGTGTGAGGATGATGCGGAATAAATGTGTCCGTGTCTCACTCACTGGTTTTTTTCTGCATTAGATTTTATAGGGTCTCGTATGAGTTAACGAGAAAAAACACATACATGAACCCAACACACATTAAAGTGACAATATATTGATAGCGACAGAGGATGAGGGAGTAGGAAAGAAAACATTTTTAAAAGAAGAGGTGAGAAACATAAAGGTGTATCTCGTGCAGAGAAATTAGGTTAAAAATACATATAAATCACAAAATGAATGTGTCCATCCTGTCTGCATTTCAGAATCAAAGAATAAAAATGTTGACCTACCTCACTGATGGCGCAAGTGTGAAACTCCTCATAAAAAAAGAGGGGATTCCAGTGCGGAGAGGAGAGGGTGACTAACTAACAGGTGGCGAAGAGAGGAGCATAAACTATAGAGAGAGGGGGGAGAGAAAGAAAGATGAGGGGGAGAGAAAGAAAGATAAGGGGGGGGGGGGGGGGGGGGGGGGGGGGAG
>CM022492.1:12554895-12669798 GCA_011952105.1 Coreoperca whiteheadi
ATGGTGTAAGGAAAGTGAGGATAGGATTCGATTAGTATGTTGAGGGTGATTAGGGGATTAATTGGTGAATGATAGTGGTGTGTTAGAGGCTGGGTGTGGGGGGGGGGGGGGCCGCAGAGTGAGCTCTACGTGTATCATTAAAAATTAAATGCTTGAATAGTTCAAGTTGAGATGACAACAAGGAGCAGAGGGGAGCGAGGAGAGAAGCATGCTGGAGGAAGAAGATGAGGAGGATGGAGGGAGTCAAGAGGAAGAGAGAGAGAGAGAGAGGCAGTGGAGAGTTATTCCTTGACATTCTGTTGCGCATGTGACTGTTTCGCCTCACTCCCTCCTGCACCCCCCACCATCACCCGACACACACACACTTGTTTTTCTCACTTAGGAGGACATTGCATTGACTTGCATTAATTCCTAGAAGACTATTCTTAAAGGATAATGCTGATGATATTCTACATTTTTTGGAAATGCTTTAGATTAAGTACAGCAGAATTCTTCCCAATTTACAGTGTACCAGTACAGTACATACTGATACATGTAGGTACAGGAGAACAAGATGTGAGGTTGATGGTAACAATGGTAACAATGTGGGAACTTTAAATGATGCTCCTAGTATTTTTTAACTGACGTGTACCTATTACGTTGTAGGCTATAATCTAAAGTGTCACCCATTTTTCTAAATTTCAACAAATCCCATAAAAAGAGCAAAACAGCAATGGATTTATCCAATGAACAAGTATTGCCTGATACGTCAAAATAAAATCTAATATTTAGACAAATAGAATCAGTTCAGCTAATTTAAAAGGAGTTATACACTGGTTGTTTGTACCTGGATGTTTTTGCTACAAATACATAACACACCAGCAGTTGCTAATTAGGTTAAAATGATGTGACAGTGAGTGGAAATGCTGAAAATTCGGAAAAAAACAACTCCAAATATCACAAATACGTTTTTACACTTGGCTGAGGTGGAAAAGTTGGTTAATCGATAAAAGCAAAATGCAACAAAGTGTAATGGAAACTTAATGGACTTAGCAAATAAATCATGATGTACATACATGTGACTTAATCGTCCGCTGGGGAGACAAGAAATGGCCCCAGAGAAAAACAATAAATCTGTGTGGAGGGATGATGAGACTGTAACCTTCCTCACATTAATACATGAAACTAACATAAATGCCATATTTCCATCATGTTTTTTAAAACTTTTCCCACCATTTAGGGTTTGAGTCTTTAAATTACATCTTCTCTTTGTGCCCTCCTCTTCTGCAATGGTATAATGATGCCTGACTGGAGGATTAGTGCCACCTATTGCTTATCTCGATGAACCAACTCCCAAAATATGGCAATTTATATTTGGATGGAAACCTGGCTTATGCGCCCAGTGGGCGTAACCATCTTGGAATAATGTGTGCTAATAATAATAATTGCTGTTCTTACCATTCTGCCTATTGTCCCTAGTGGATGAATGAGAGAGTGAATGGTTGTTTGTCTGTCTGTCTCTGTGTCAGCCCTGCGACGAGTTGGCCACTGTCCAGGGTGTACCCCGCCTAAGGCCCAAAGCCACTGGGATAGGCTCCAGTTACCCGCGACCCCCAACGGGAACAAGCGGTAGAAAATGACTGACTGAACATTCTGCCTGCATTGTGTGAATGCAGAATTAAAATTACAAATATTTTAAAAGTATTAATTAGCTGTTTCCCCCAATTTTAGGGGGAGTTATGAGCTGGATCTGGCAAACAACAGGGGGAGTGACTGTGCCCAGCTTCCTGAAGTCTTCAATGAAGCTACCAGTTTTGGTACTATCGTGTATAGAACCCAAAACTTGTGCTCACCAGCCATATCAGGCAACCCATGCTATAGCCGGAGAGGCCGCAGAAAGGTGATGAGTGGATCAAGACAGACAGTATTTCTTCAATTTTAGACATTGCCAGGTTAGCTGTCTCCCCCTGCTTCCTGTCATTATGCTCTAGATTCTTACATAATGTACAGACATAATAATCATAATAATAATACCAATAAGAATATCAGCAATAATAATACACTTTATTTCTAAAGCACCTTTAGAAACCAGAGTTACAAGGTGCTTCACAAAGACAATACCATACAGATAAAACAAAATATAAAAGAACAGCATTAACAAGTGCAAATATTTAAACGTAGAAAGACAAAACTAAGTGTAAAAGAGCACAATTAAAACATTTGAATAGGCATAAAATACTATGCAAACATGAGAGTTGTGTCAACCTCCTCACAAAATTTAAGAAAGCAAAAATGTTTAAATATTCCTTAACCATGTTATATGCCTAACCATAACGCTTATCTTCACCAAAACCAAGTCTTAACCCTAATATTCAATGGTTTACCTTGCGCGGACCTGGTTTCTGTCCCCAAATGAGAGATGAGTCCCCATAACGTGAGTGATACAAGTAAACGCACAAACAGCATGTCTTATTAAATGCAGGTTTTGAGCTAATTTCAAGGATAAAAAAATAAGACATCAAATTAAATCTCTACATCTTTCTGTCCATGTTAATTCCAAACTAATACACTGTGTCTAAATGTCTCTCTCAGACACACACACACACACACACACACACACACACACACAGTCTCTTCAGTCTCAGTTCCTCTATATAATTAAGCTAATGGTTCTTGAGTCAGAGATAGACAAGGGGAAACATGCTATTTCCCCCTTGCGTCTATTGAAGGGACAAAATTGCTGTTCTCTCTGTGTCTCTGTCTCTTTTTATCTGACTTATCCCTCTCTTTCTTCTTTTGCTTCTTTCTTTCAGTTTCAAGTCCACACAGTTTTTGAAACTCTCCATCTATCAAGAAGAGGAGCCAGGAAGCTGTCACACAGCACAGGCTGGTGAATAGACTTGCTGCTACTTTTTTTATGTTATCGTCAAAAAATGCCTGATGTCTTTGTTCAGTGGTGTTCATCATGTCTCTGTCCTTTTTTTATCTCATGCCCCCTCTCCAGCTCTCTCTCTCATTCAGACACACACACACACACACACACACACACACCATCATGAATGTTATGGTTCCATTAAATTGATGCCATGGCACAGACATGCATGAATGCATTAACACGGCAATATAACAAAGCCTCCAGAGAAGCATGACTCCCACTCTTTCACAAAAACAGCTCATGCCACACACATTTAAACACAAACACACAAACACAGACACAAACACACACACTGCAATTTAGAGCCAAAAGTCTGCCAACTCTGTCAAAAGATCTTTCAATCCCTATATCACCTTTTGGGGCTTTATTCCAGCCCCACCAATAAAAACTGGACTGAAAATCTCCTCATTATAAATGCATAGTCGTTATGCGCTCTCTCCACTTCAATTATGCCAGGGACGGGTGCAAGTGCTTCAGTGAAACCAGCTGACCACAACAGAGTCCACAATGGTTCTGACAAGAACAAATGACATCAGCAAACCAGTTGGTCTGGTTGCAATCAGATGACAAACACTAATTATAGTATAGTATAGTATAATATTATACTATAACATAGTGTACTTATACTTATAATTTACTGACAATAGGTACAATATACAAAAAGACAGGACACAATGTTCTTATACAGGGCATGTGCTTCTTCTAGATTTTTAAAGGGGTTAAACTGGCAACTGCACCTCCTCTAATAATAACAGCAAACATAGTTGAGCAGAATTAAAGAAACAATCAGAGAAGTCCAAGGTCCTCTTTTCTCTGACTCTCACACTGTATTCATGTACTGAGAAAGACTTAGACTTAGAAAGAAAAAGACTCAAGCTTCTCACAGCACCCTACAACACTGCTTCTTCAGTATTACCACTCATTGAGATGAGTTACCCTGATGTATTGCATGACTCATGGACCGATAAACATGTGAAATACTAGCACGCCTTTATGTTAGAAATGAAAAGGGAAGAGCCTGATAGCAACATTGAATAAAGAAATACAGCAATTGTTGTGATGCCAGTTGCGCAAGAGCACAGAAAGTAACAGATAGGAGAGAGAAACTGCATCCAAATAACAGATTAATAAAGTTGTAGAAAGAGGGAAGGGTGTCTGAAAAAGGAGGCAAGGACATACTGTAAAAAACACATTCAGGAAACATGTGGATTAAAATCTTGAGTGAACTGTATCGTTTATTTTTCTTATTTATTTGCATTAATAATCCTCACAAAATGGATTGCTGACATTTAGCTATATAATTAAAACTGTAGAGGGAAAATGTCAGCAGCAAAGTATCCTATCTTAATTTAGATGATTCAACCAAATACTTCACGCAATCTTTATCACTTGAGAAGATCTAGTCAATATGTAAGAGGATGAATGATAAACACCAGAGAATTCACAATGATGTCCTGACTACCTAAGGGACTGTCTTTGGTGGGTTTGTTCCTTTCATCTAATGACTGGGTAATCCATAAAGATCCAGAGGAAGCACACGCATGAGGAAAAATATACACACTTTTATTATATTACCTCATAAGTCCAGTCAAGGGAGTGTGAAACAATAAAAGGAAACAGCACAAGGTTTTAGCCTCAAGCATGAGCTTCTCTGAACTGAACATCAAAATGAGCTTCATATTTTATTACTGCATATAGTCTATGCCTTTACTAACTGCAAATCATGCTAAGTGATGTCCCAGTTACCTTTTCTATTTTTCCAACTCATCCCCTATGGAGCTTTACATCCAGAGAAATGAGTCTTTTACTAAGCGAGACATTATTAGACGTCCACTCATGCAGGTGCAAATTGGATCCGATGGAAGGACAGGAACAAACATAAAACACATCTTAAAGCTGTTTCATTAAAAGTTGTTTTTGAAGGCGTTTTTTTTCTCAGGGAAAACGGTGTTGTGTGATGATAAACAGACAGACAGTGGAGAGATGTTTCACTGTGCAGTCACTCATCGAGCGGCCTTGGTTGCCATGTGGAGATGAGCTGCTGGAACAGTTATGGAGGGCAGGGAACAAGTTTACGTGAGTGCATGACCGACTGTGACGTGCCTAATGTGCAGATCAACACAACAGGCATGTTTGTGTGTCCGTGTAGTTACATTAGCTTATAATAAAGGGATGTGTGTAGTATGTTTATGTATGTAGTGTGTGTGTGTGTGTGTATAGTATGTCAACAGATTCCTCTGCCTGTTGATATAATCATGTACCTAAAACTGTGCGGGGAATAGGGCCAACAGTTAATACAATCATGTGCACTAATATCTTGTATGCAAAAGAAGAAAGCCATCCCCGTTTTTTAGGACTTTTAAGATAAAGTGTTGTATTGCAAAAATCAATATCATGGAAATCCATAATATGCACAAGACAGACAGATATACATAACCTTTGTGGAAAAAGCAGGAATTAACATAACTCTACAGGTTGTTTCAGCTCGCTAATTTTCTTGTTGAACTAAATGAGGAAATCACTGAGGAGAGGCAGCTTTTAAAAATGATTGCCATTCCTCAGCCTTACTGGACAGTAATGGCCTTAACCTTCCCCGAATGACTGGAGTTCAAACCATTCTCAAATTTAAATGTTATCTATCACCGTAACTGTGTGTTTAATGGTATAAAAACACAACTTGGAGGCCAGATTTTGGAAGTGTCACCAGGAAATACTGGTCATATGGAAAAGCAGTTTCGTTTTAAAAGGACACAAAAGAGCTGAGAAGCAGTGATTTAATATCAAAGTATATTCTTGTAAAAAGTTGATTCCGGGTCATCTTCAACCACTGGGTTGTGTTTAAAATGCACTTTTGAACTGCACTGGAGTGATGGGGCACAGGATCAGGTAACTTATACAAAAAAAAGATAATTAGGAAAAATATTTTGAAACCATCTGTTCAATAGTTAATTTTAATTTAAAATAATTTACAATATATAAACAATAAAATATATATATTATATTTATGTTGGTAGCTGATTTCATCCAAAGCATAGATGTTTTATCACAAATGGCCTCAAGCTGCAGTTGTGGAAGCGTCAGTGCCTTGCTCTGTTTAAATCTAATTTAGTTGCTGTGGTTATAATAAAACACTATAAAATCAACATTTACAGTATTATTATATGTATATATGTCAGCAATGTCAAAATCTATGTCTAAAATGTAAAGGGCTGAAATGTTCTCTGAAAACGGGAGCATGGCATCAACTTGCTTTCTTTTTTTCCCTGCTGAAAAGTGCATTCATACAGCCTCAGGTGATGTGCAGCCAGCCACATTCAAAACTGAATTCTATTAAAAGTACATTGATATGCAAAAAGACTTGAAAGGGCATTTGAAAATGAAGATTTTTTTTGTCTGATGGTTGGTTTGCTGTCTTCATAAAGTACAGTAGGAGTGCTCGGTTTTATAAGATAAAATACTGTTTAATTGAATATTTTGTACAAAAAGTGGCTTGCTGCCATGGCCAAACAGCCTCTCAGACTGAGGCAGTCTGTACTTCAAGCTGTACCATTTCCCAGGAAACTTGAAAGTGAAAATTGAATCAAAACTTGGGATGAAATGTTCATGGCCAAACACAAGGTTTTATTAACTTTTCAGCAGTGTGAAAAATACGTCACCACTAACCACGTGTATGCTAATGCTCATTTTAGATTACTTTTCACAGCACCATCCACCATTGCAATCACAATGGTGATTGTATGTTATCTGACCAACTTACAATTTTTATCCGTAGATTAAAAAATATTTATGTCTCAGTGTATCGAGATAACAAGAGATTCAGAGGACTTGAACAGATTACTGTTTGAAGCCCTAATCAGAGTGACATCTGATTAAATGAATTTCATATGGAAATATCAGACACATGCTAATTTTAGACTGAGGCGGTGACAGACAGGCTGCAAAGTAACACATGTGAAACAAGGCCCTAATTATGTAAAACTCAATTAATGAATATTCAAATGTTATTTTAACATGAGCTGTCCAGTTTTTTCATAATTATTTGGTTGTTTTATTAGATGACAAGCTTGGGGCTGTAATCACCAAGTCTGGTGAAGTGTTTGAATGTGCAGTGTTAATAAATTGTGAATTTGAGCAAGACAAAGAAACAGAGAACAGAATGAGAGGCATACAAAAAGATAAAGAAAATATGACAAAACAGAAAAGAGAAACAGAGGGAGGGAGGACAAACATGGGGGAATGGGAAGAAGAACAAGAGACAGGCTGTCAGATAAATGTTTCCAAAGCCGAGGTTGTCGTGATAATTTCAGAGAGTTTAAATTGTCTTTTTTTTAATCTCCTGAAATCTCTGAAAGACTGGATATGAGAATAAGGGGAGCCTTCACCAGAATACAGTCAAATAATCAAATCATCTAGAAAATGCATCGCTGAGGAGACTGAAGTTATTGCAGCTGTGTTGAGATATTGATTTTACATATCAGGGACACCTCCTTCACTCTCACAACGCTTTTGAGATTCTTCAGGGATTCGGGATGCATAGGAGAAAACATCAGAGTGCTGTGTCTTTGTCAAGGTGAGACAAGTCGTTAATGTGTTATGTAATTTACTTTGAAACATTTTACTTCATGAGGACAATAATACATGAATATTCTAACAGCCATCTAGAAAATATATTTCTCAAGAACATTTGCAACCTCTCCATTCAGAGATTACCTTACAAATTACACAACCAGCATTCCTTTACATTTACACCTCACCCTCATCTATTGTTCATTCAGGACTACTTAAGTCAAGGACCCTCTGCCCAATCTGCAGTAGTTATATTTGGCGGTGTGGCTCTGTTCTGGGACCTCCCTGCCCTTCCACGTGCCTACGTGAAAAGGCTAAGGCAGGGAGAACACACTTCCCTGCCCTTCCATGTGCATACATGTCTCAGAACAGAGAAGGCATCAATGACAACAGAAATGACATTGATTAGTAGACACAGCATGAAAAAGGAGGAGCTGGGGTGGAGATGGGCTGCAAAAGCGGCTTGCAGAGGAATCAGCAAGTGCAGTAGGTGGGCTAAAGCAGCTTAAATAGGCGCCTTGTATGGAATGCCAATGAATGTAAAGGTGGGAAATCAGCTGAGGCATCAGGTGATGTGGGCTGGCTTGAGATGGCTGCTGTTGCAGATATAGCTGGGATGTGAGCTGAGCTTGAATTCCTAGCCTGCGTGAACTAACACTATGCTCAACATGTTAAACAACTATTTATAATTTAAGGGTGAGGAAACAAGACAAATGAGAAGAGACTAAGATAAAGCAAAACACTATCAAGTATCAAATATCCAATCCGAATGTTCCAGTCAGATGAATAATGGCTCTTTAAAAACAACTGAATTAGATCTTTCAGATGCCAACTCAAGTGATGCCTGGAACATTAACTTCAAGAGTGACCTTTGATTATCCTGTAGTTCACTCCAGCTTTCATAGCAAAGCTCACAGGACACATCGCTGAGCCAGACTGAGACAGAGAGCTAAGAATTGATTCATTAAGAGTTATGTCAGAATTAGAAAAACATTGGAGGATCTTCAAACAAAAGTCCTTGGCTGGGTATGGGTGGAAATAGTTCAACATTTTGGGAAATACGCTTATTTGGAGAGTTTGATGAGATTGATACTAATCTCCCATCTGGCTGTTAAATTATATAGCTACAGACAGCAGTGATTAACTTAGCACAAAGACTGGAAACAGGGGAAACAGCTAGCCTGGCCCTGTCCAAAGTCCACCTATTAGCACCTCTAAAGCTCACTAATTAACACGTTGGCCTATATCTCCTTTGTTAAATTTGTACAAAACAACACTGTGTAAAAAATACAACTCATCGTTTAACAGGGGTTATGTGCTGGACTATTTGGGTCAAGTAATTTCCTGGAGTCTCCCCTGGAGCAACTGCTCAGGGGCAGGAAATAGTCACATAAATTGAAATCAGATTTTTTTTTTTTTTAGCGCTGAACAGAGCCAGGCTAGCTGTTTCCAGTCTTTACGCTAAGCTATGCTAACGTTAACTGTCTCCTGGCTGTTTAGCTTCATATTCAAGAGACAAGTTGGCGAGGGGTATCAAGCTTCTTATCAACCTCTCGGAAAAACAAAAACAAAAATGTCGAATTTCTGCTTTAACGACTGTAAAATCAAGCTGCAATCCCAGCATCTGTAAAATGTAATATGTCCAAAGATTTACTAGGCAGACACCTGGTGATTAATGTTGTAATAATCACCACTATAGTTAACAGTATTTTCCCTGGAAGCTGCAGGGGAAACAGGGTACTAGCGACACATCCACATCAGTCATTACAGTTTCACATATGCGCACACACACACACACACATTATTCACTAAAACAACGGCTACCTCTGCCCGCATACACACACAAATGCATGCACAGGCACGTATACACACGCTGACACCCCCATAAACAGTGTTAAATCTCCACCATGTACAGCCCCAATTGTAATCCGCCAGCCAGTTGCTAGGCAACGCTGGAACTTGTAATAGCACTCGGGTATCATGGTATCATGGGGTGTGGGTGAGGGTGTGGATTGGGGGTGCCGGGTGAGGAGGTTAGGGAGCCTCCAGGAGGGAGAATGACAACGGTCGCTCCAACTGGTGCTCTGATGGAGACTTGTTAGATCCTCCTCCGACCAGCCAACCATCTCTTTTTCCCGTAAACACTAATGATATTTCTGACATGAGCAGTTTTATGAGAGGGGTTATAATGTTAGATGAGGGACAGAACAGCAGGGAGAGATGGCGAGATGTCTGCTCCATTTCTTTTTCCAGTATGTTCTGACAGTGGTAGGAGGAGGAGTAGGGATGGGTGATTGTGAAAAGATTAAATATCACAATATTTTTAACCAAACTAGGGCTGCAACTAACGATTATTTTCTCTTTTTATACAATATTTTATTAATTTTTCAAATAGAAAGAGAAACATAGCAAGCTGCACATAGCACTAACACAAAATAAAAGGAATGAAAAGAAAAAAGTATGTTATGATAGTTAATATGTAGATAGTCCTAAAGAAAATTAGTTGAAACAATTAGTCGACCAATTAATCAACATGAAAAAACAATCTGCAACAGTCAATTAATCATCCTAGTCATCTTTAAAAGCAAAAGTAGGAAACATTCTCTGGCTCTTGCCCCCAAATGTAAATACTTGCTAGTCTTCTAATGATTATATGATTATTTCCATTACAGATTAATCTGCTGATTATTTTCTTGATTTCTTACTTGATCATTTTGTCTATAAATGCCAGAAAATAAGATAACTTATTTTATCCAACCAGCAGACTACAACCCGAAAATATTCAGTTTACTTGCATATATGACAAAGAAAAACATCAAATACTCACATTGGAGAAGCTGGAAAAAGGGAATTTGGGGATTTGTGATTAGAAAAATATTGAAACAATTTATCGATTATCATTATGGCCCCCAAAATTAATTAATTGATATCTTAGCAGTCTGCTACATCTATAAGAAAAGGGCTGGATGTTACTAAAAAGATTCAGTATCATAATATTTCAGTCAAGTAGCTCCACACTGATAAATGGATAAGGAAGGGGTCATTGTTTAAGGAAAGACTTGTAGAAAAAAGGACAGACCATCACCTCATCCCTAAGAGGCAACCTGGGAGCAGGTTTTTCAGGCTTAGACAAGCTTACTGTACCTTCTGCCTGTCGCCAAGCAGAACCAAACTAACAACCCGAGTGGAGATGCAGAGCTGCATACTGGAGTTCAACCATGCCAAAGGGGGCAATTTAAAAAACATTATAATCACATGAGGTGAAATGTCTCTGGCTTGATAATTAGCAGTGGCAAGTCGAGGATATCTTTGATGCTGTTTGATTTGGCTGCAGTGCAACAGCATAATGGGATTCTTCATTATCCTGTTTCCTGCTGTTTCCGAAGCACTTTCATGAGTAAAGAAATACACTTATAATCCATGCAGGTTTTACGGTAATGGTCTTTTGTGGAGGTGTGAGTGTAAACTGTCTTGTTTCTGTCTATGCAAATTCATCCATAACCATCCATAATGACACTTCTATAAGTACAGCAAAAACGAAACCACTGCATGTTAGAAATACACCATTCTTGAAAGAATAGATTGATATTTTTGGGAAACACACTTATTTGCTTTCTACCAGACTTTTTTGAGAAGAGCAATAGCTAGTTCATATCTGTCCGTTAAATATAAATAAATATAGTTTGTGGATTTTTGGGAAGTTATGTGCTGGACTATTTGGTGGCCGGGCGAAGTCTCCGCTGGCTGCATGGCAGCCTCACAGGGACTTATTGACGGCCCGTAAAACTACAACGTGTTGTTTTTTCACTTTTGTACAGACTACACAAAAAAGATAACATGTTGATTTGTGAGCTTTACGGGTGCTGGTAGGTGGATTTCTGTTTACCTTTGAATAGAGCCAGGTTAGCTGTTTCCCTATTTCCAATCTTTATGATAAGCTAAGCAAAGCGGCGGCTGGCTGTAGCCATATATTTTCTTGACAAATATGAGACTGGTATCAATCTTCTCATCTAACTCACGGCAAGAAAGAAAATAAGCATATTTACCAAAATGTCCAACTACTGTATTTCTGTAGTTTGGAGTGTTGTGTGCAGCTAATCAAAATTTCTCTTTGGAACCTGGACTGAGATTTTTAGTCAGTAGCCTTTGTGTGAGATCTGTTTGACTGATATAGTCATACATTTTTTCATCCTCTTGGGAGCACTCAAACCTCAACACACATGCTTGCAACACACCAAGGTCCCTCAGCTACAACAATAGTGATATAGCGACAATGTCTGAAACATTTGGCACCAAACAGTCTGCCCAGGCATATCTGCACATGGACCACTTGTTTTATCACTTTCACCGCTGTACCTCTCTCCGTCTCTGCTAGCCATCTGCCTTCATGGCCCCTGACAACTCATGTGACAAGTAACCTCCAGGCCGCCTCTTTCCTGATACCTCAGCTCCCTCCACAATCTGCACTTTCCCTTTGATGATAATCGTCTGGTAGTGAAGACTGACCATGTGCGTCAGCCACTGGGAATCACTGTCTGACATCAGGATCCACCAGCTGCCAGTGTCAATCATCATGTCTGTTTCTAAGCCAGTGTTTGCATGTTGTAGTGAAACCACGCCACCCTGTGGAGGGAAGATCCTAGAGCCATCTAAAGCTGGTTGTAGGATCCAAAACTTGATTTTAATGTGATGTAATGCTTTATTGATCCCTGGAGGAGAATTCTCTTTTCACTATTCTCCCTCCACCTTTAGGTCAGAGCACTGGTCTGATACAAAACAGCCGTGTCCCGCTCAAGGACATGTTAGCAGGATGGATGCTTGCTGACAGTGCTGCTTGGAGCCGAGTCCGCTGGTGGAACGATGGTCTTCATAGTAACATCACCACCCTGCTGCACGAACTGCAATCCAAATTTCTGACAGGTCCCAGGGGAATATAAAGGAGATGCTGTCCTTCTGTGCAGTGGGTGCAACCTGCACTATGCGTGAAATCAGAGATGTATTTTTGGATAAATAAGTCACTGGTTCTGGATTGAATACAACCAATTTTAATGAATATCCTTCTCCTTATTCCCCTGTGGTGTAGATCTCTATTGTTGTCCAGAAACGATTAAATACACATCAATATTCCATAGTGTTGGACTGGGTGACGTGCCCTCCCTTGAAGGAACATGGGCACTTAGTTTATTTTGAGTCAATTCCACAAACGTGTTGTCAAATGTAGAGGCATATTTACATCGCAGTGGAAAAACAAGGGTCTTGCGCTGCATGTTGGTTGGAGCTGTATTAGACAACGCAGTGCTGATATCTGCCAAGCGAGAGACTAGTCCCATATTGCTCTGGAAATTCAGTTATTTGTTTTTCATCCATCTTTCAGTTCAAGTAGTCGTCAGCAGCAACAGGCTGCACCCACAAGAAAGTCACTGTGTCCATTCTGATAGATATGTCCTACCTGATACAATGAGCTACTCTACTTTTAACTACATTTATAGAGGTAGTAAGCCAAGAAATAGTCCTGCACTATACCCCCTGTCATTAAAAAAAACGAACAGGAGGCATATTTTTTCAGGTATTTTAGCCTCTACTGAATAGTGACAGCTGCAGAGAAAGACAGGAAAGGCTGGAGACAGATGGGATGACAGGGCTACAGGCTGGAATCGGGCCTGGGTCGCTGTGGTGACTTTTTAGCCCAAACAACATCCTCTGTTGAATAAAATCATTGGATGAAAGTTCTATGTTGAACTTTATTTAGAAATGATTGGATTAAGAAGTGTATTGATCTCACGTGGGTGTAGAGGTGACAGTGCCAGAGGGGGAGAGCAGAGGAGGGACTCAGGCTGTGATCTGCATGGATTATCCTGCCATGGGTTACACAGAGTTCAACATCTGGTCAGAAGGTCAACAGGGATAGAGTTACTCACCCCTGATAGCAAGAGAGGAGCATGAGAGACAGAGAGGAGTGGAACAGATTATTAAAGTTTGTGAAATAGGATCGCAAACAGCCAAAGGCCTGGGGATGCTAATCCTGCCAGTTCTACTGAGAATCACCACACCGTAGCTCTACGAAGCTTTCAGCTCCTTTCATCAAATTATCTGGTTTTCAGGTCCAACAAGCTAAAACAATCCCCAGCCATTGAAAATTGTGGGCAGCCCAACAGCGACTTGTTCTACTTAACCTATGCTAAAATTCATGTGAATATGGACTTACAAGCACATGAGATCAATTCTTCTCCTAACGGCACCAAATACATGCCTAACCACAACAATAATTATGCAACCATGCTAGTGGCATATGGACGTTCATGTTCCCCACTGTTTGTAATTGTAAGAACGTTGTTGATCTCTTCGCTTTGAATCTAGTGCCATCATCATGGTCAATTTTTTAATTTGTTCAATTCGGTTTAGGACTAGCTTAAATACCTGCAAAATGATGCCATTCCCATCAGCCTCAGCTATACTTTGTGTTTAGTGCTAAGTAGCAAGTTACAATGGTAACACACTAAACTAAGATGGGGAACACTACATCCATGGGTGAACATGGTTAACATCGCCATTTTACCTGCTTAGCATGTTAGCATTTAGCATACTAGCCTACAGCTTGAGCTTTTAGCGGCTGTAGACTCTTGTTTCCAGTGAATATGCTTTGTAAGTACAGATTTGTTGTATTTTCAGGCTAACTTCATACTCAGTCAATAATATGGAGCTCATTTGCTAACTCTTTGTTATTTCTGGACAAACTGAGCATGCAGTGTGACTGAGTAACACCATAAATGTTAGCTTTTTTTGACTAATGTACATGCATCTGGAACAGGCACTAGTGCATTTATCATTGAAATGTGCTGTAACAAGCATAGAAATGCTTATATTTATAGAACTTTATAGATATTATTCACGTACAGTCAAATCAATTAGGGTCTAATAATTCCGTATTTTAACAACAAATAATGACATGTTAATGTTATTGTTTGTGAGGGGAATCGTTACATTTATGCAGTTTTCTAACAGCGCACATATGAGTACAAATAGAAATGTGTGTGGTGCCGTTGTGTAAACGGTGAATGCCTGGGGGAACGAGTCAATCATTATCCTGTGGTTTTATGTCTATATCTTGCCAGTTGGAAAGCAGCCTTCTAAAATTGGTTTGCCGCTGCGTCTTTTTTTAGCCGCCATGTTTTCAGGGAGTCCAACCTGCTGCCTTGGGTTTTGGAAAGTAGCGTGCAATAACATTGGTGAACGGACGCGGGTGTTTGCTACAGGCCCTGCTGAACGCCGACTGCGCTAACACTTGCAACAACACGGTAGCGGACAGTTTCTGGGAGTGTGCAGCACTTCAGTCTGCAGCCTCGGTGTCAGCGTACGTGTGTGACCGCCTGCTGGAGCTTCATTTCCGTAAACGGCGCGCTGCAATGGACCGGTGAGGGTTTAACTGCACGGAGGAAGGATTTCCTGCTGCAAGTGCCACCTTTTTACTTCAAACTACTCTCAAATCAAGCCACAGAGTCACCTAATGTTTAAGTTGACCTGTTTATATGTTTGATCGATGTTTGAATTTATGGCTACATGTGACAAAAACATTGTTTCTGGGGGGTAACGTTATTAATTTGGAATATTCCTTCATATATATATATATATATATATATATATATATATAAGCTATAGGCAAAGTTTGGATTATATTGAAGATTTTCTTTAATAACATTGATCTTTTCCCACTGTGAGACCTTTCCAAAAATAGTAATATTATACTTTGCTTCATTGCAGTTCCCACATCAAAGTGGCAGCCCCAAACCAGGCTTTTGGGAGCCCTATTACCACACAGTGTTCTTTTAATCGTATTATGAGTAATAGTGAAAGATAACATTAGTGGTTTTGCTGGTGTTTTTGTTTTTTGTTTTCAAATAAAACAAACCTTTGCAAAACAACTTCAATTGGAATTAATGTAAGAAAGAAAGTAAATGATCTTAATAAAAAAGTTGGTAATAGTCTCTTTGTGCCTTTTATCCCAGCGGATCTGCCACACTGGAGCACTATAAGGCAGCCATGTTGCTGAGTGGAGTTGGTGATGCTCTGGGATTCAGGAACCAGCTGTGGGAGTACAATGAGTCGGGACCAGCTATTCATCAGGTCAGTGCAGGACCAACATGGAAAGAGAAGTCATACTACAGCAAAATTGTTTCCGGGGCCTCCAGGGGTCCTAGACAGGGTTTCAGGGGCCCCAGTAAGTTCAACTGATAGAATGTATAAGGACGAATCTTTTGATCATAGCATTTATAGACAGTCTTAATGTCCTGTGTACATCATCTGGTTCTATACTAAATAACTGATGAGCGGAGTTTGCGCTAAAACTAAACCACTACTATGTGTATTTAACCTAAAATGTCTGGCCTCGTCCTTTCTGTACCTGCAGGAACTGAAGGAGCTTGGTGGTCTGAAGAACATCAAGGCTGAGCTCCCTGACTGGCCGGTGAGCGACGACACAGTTCTGCATCTGGCAACAGCTGAAGGGCTGGCAACTGGTGAGGTCAAAGTGACATTGAATCAATTGCTCTCTCCGGTTTCTGTCTCTCCTTTGCTCATTTTGTTTCAAACAAGGAAGTGATTGGATTGAGCTGATAGTTGGTGCCTCTCTGATGAGGCCTCATCAGGACACGCGCACCACACCCTCCTCCTCATGAGCCCCGACTAAAGGTTAAATCTAATTACCAGTCTTGCCTTGATTTGCTGCTCTATTACGCTGCACAAGTGGAAGGAAAATGGTAGAAATTCAACTTGACCTTTACTGTGATAAGGCAAACAACCAGCCTTGTTAACAGCTCCGTTACATCTTTAAAAAGATAATTTGGACAACGTCTGCAGTTTGACCAAGTTGTCTCCCTCGTAGGGAAGACAGGGGAGGAGCTCATGCATGAGGTGGCTGCTCGATATGTGGAGGGGATGAAAGACATGGACGGGAGGAAACCAGGGCCCTCAAGCATTCTGGGTGAGACAAAGTCTTCATTTTAAAATCACATCACATTTATTGGTAGTGATGGCAGTGATCTGACTTGCACTCATTTGCTGTTTTAGGAGTCTCCCAGCTGAAGCCTGGAGATGAAGGGGGCTACAGAGTGCCCTATAACCCAGAGGGGACGGGCTGTGGAGCGGCCATGAGGTCCATGTGCATTGGCCTAAGGTAAGACACTTGTCCTGAGAATAAATACATAATAACTCCATATGCATTCCAGGGATACGACTGAGGGATACGTAGAGAAAAGTAAATACGTTACAAATTGATTTAAGTGGGGTTTTGGTTTAGTTTGTGACATTCCTGATGTTTGCGGTAATCCGGAAAGCGATTTTATTTATGTAACACATTTCTTTACAAGTAAACTCAATGTGCTTTACATTAAAAAGCCCATCCAGCCAAAGACCGTAAGGAACCCAGACTGACCCCTCAGACATTCAGACCGATACATACAGTCACTCCAGTTTCCTTTTGAATGTGGAAACAGTTATGGCAACAAAGAGAGCATTACAATAGCCCCACCTGGTCACATGACGGAGTTTCTCAAAATCAGACTGATAAATCCTCAAACTCTTATTATGTTTTAAAAGTGATAAAGAGATGCCCGTCTTATGTTACTGAAGTGGCTTTCAAAGTTAAGGTCAGAGTGCAAAATAACTGAGGTTCCTGACTTACACTGTATTTCAGAGACAGTACACTACTCAGTGTGAATTATTCACATTTATATTTACAGTTATGCAGCGTAGCTGCTGCTGTTATCCAAAGTAATTTATAATAAATGCAACAGTGGAATACATTCTTTGATCACTATGCAGAAAATAACAAATAAATAATGGGAGTTCCAGGGTTAAAACGTTAGCCAGAAACAGTAAAAATATTTTGTAGAGTCAATTTAAGCATGAAAAGAAGTAATTAGTATAAACATAATTTGTATCCAAATGCTGTGCAGAATGCTTAAACATATTCCTCTGCTATGTGATGGACGTAATTAGTTTTATAAAGAGAGAAATTCGACTAAATGTCCTCCATAATAAATGCTGATAAGGACGTTAATACTTTGCCCCCACCAGGTATCCAAAGCCTGACCAGCTGTTGTCGTTGGTGGCTGTTGCCGTGGAGACAGGCAGGATGACCCACCCTCACCCCACTGGTTTCCTGGGAGCCGTATCATCAGCCCTTTTTACGGCGTACGCTGTCCAGCGCAGGCCAATCACGACTTGGGGTCTAGGCCTGATCAACGAGGCCTGTCCAATAGCAAAGAGCTTTGTTCAAGGTCGAGGCTTCGCGGTGGAGGAGACGGAGAGAGACTGGGGCTACTTCTGTGATAAGTGGCAGTGGTATGAGCTGCTGAAATCAGGCGCTGTTAGGCTGTCATGTCAAATTCAGGTTTCCAACATCAGCAACTTTCTTTTAACCTATTTCAGTCTCAAGGTTAACACATGATGGCATGACATTAGTAGTAAAAGGTCACTGGTTCAGTTCAGTTCAGCAGCACTAAGCTCATTTGTATTATACAGTATTGCTCCTTATGACAATATACGATATACAAGAAAAATGTTACTTGCTTTTCCACTTTAAAGGATAAGTGTGTGTGTGTATACATTATGTCTGTGTTCTATATAATTAACACAGACAAACAGCTGTTTCCACCTCATCTTTACAGTAAAAATGATATGATGTCTATGAACTGTGGAGTGACTCATTATGTCTTTCACTTCTGGAGAGTCACATTACAATGGAAGATAGTGTGCATGTCAGGAAAATCTCTTCCCGCTGTCCACAGGTACCTGGATTTGAGGGGCATCTCTAACGGGGTGGGGCCTGCGATTTGGCCCTCCTCCTACGGCCCAGCTGAGAGAGACGAAGTCTACAAGAGCTTCAGCCTGTCGGGCTGGGCAGGACGCAGCGGCCACGACGCTCCGATGATAGCGATGGACGCCCTTCTGGGGGCGGGTTCAGACTGGGAGGAGCTGATGAGCAGAGCGGGCTTCCATGGAGGTCAGAGATTCAAACAGGAAAATGTCTTATTTTTTTTGGTGTTCTTATGGAACTTATATCTTCCCCTAACTTTAATCCCACCAGACCCTATTTCAACCCCCTATCTCTAATCTTAGCATAAACCAAACTATTTGCAACTTTATACCTACATTTCACTAAAAATAGCCTGTTTTAGTATTAAGCCTGGTCTTTTTACTTAACCCAGCCTTCTGGTTTAGCTTGATAGTCACAGCACTTCTACTCATAAACCTGGCTTCATAATTTCATTCCATAATTTCATCATTTTGCATTTTTACAAACATTCCTCTCATGTTTTCCCAACCTCTATCTCATTTAGAGTCAGGTCACTTTTTGCTCAGACAAGCCATATGGACTAATGGGCTAAACTCTAAATGCTCCTCATCTGTCGTTGTCTTGGGGACAGAAGCAGCACAAATGAAGTCTAAAGGAAACCTCTTTCATACAGCGGTTAGTGAACAAGCCGTCTTTACTACAAAGGCTGGCATCAAAAAAACATCTGCTTTTATGAACCCTGGGAATTTAAGTCACCCCAACAGATGTTCTGATTTGGTCCAAGTGCCATAGCTGTCCATTGCTTAAGTTATTGTGATACAACAACGAATTAACAAAGATTAATACACCCTCCCTTTTCGCAGTAAAAATCCAGTGTTTCAATTCACAGCCTCATGTCAGTGCATGAACTATTGTAAGATTTAAAAGATTACAAAAAAGTTTAGTTACCAATGGAAACAGTCAGATTTCCCTTTTAAGGTCCCAATAATGTGTGATAAACAACAACAAACACTTATCATGATAAATGATGTGTTGATACTGATTCAGGTTTTGGATTGCCTGCATCACCATGGTGATCTGCTCATTAATTGGCAACGAACCTGTTTTTTTTTTTTTTGTGTGTGTGTGTGTGTGTGTGTGTGTGTGGAAACCGTCTGTGACCTTTTTAAAGTGAGACCATGAAATGCTTTCTGTAACAACTACTGTGACAATTCTGGGAAAAGTATGCGTAGAACAGTAGCAAACTGACTCTAGACAAACTGACTGTCTAAAGACAATACACATTGCTGTCTACACAGCAATATCTATTTAACATTTGCTAACGTTAGCTAACATTAGCTACGGGTCATACCAGACCAAGTAAGGCTGTTGCAGCAACACATCGGAGTGTTAATAAATTGAGCATGGGTGAGTGTTACTGCTTATGTATTCAAGTTTCCATTTGTAATGGTAGGAGTGTGTTTTTTCTTCCTAAAAGACAAAAAGTAACTTAAGTCTCGTTTTAATTGATAGCAGAGAGCCAAATAAAATAAACCAAAAGATGCTAAAAAAAGCTCTGTAGCTGAAGGGAGTTGGTGATTATTCTCTGTGGGTTCATCTCTACAAGCGACCAGTCATTTGATCTGTTAATATAAAAATATTGACTATAGCGGTTTAAATGCCAGATATTGCCATCTATTTCAATTAGAAACGGAAACCCTATAGAGTTGTACGTCACAGGATTTATGCTCCTGCCGTTCTCTCTCGTTTTCTTCCTGCCCAGGCGACAGTGACAGCACAGCAGTGATTGCCTGCTGCTGCTGGGGTCTCCTCTACGGCACCCAGGGGGTCCCTGAAGGCAACTACTCCAACCTGGAGTACCGGGACCGACTGGAGCGCAGCGCCGAGCAACTCTACGCCCTGTCACACTGAGAAGGCCGCCACAGCAGTGTCCAAACATCTTGCACGGAGGGGAAACTAGGCCACGCACTGACACACAGTCGGTGTGCTCGGTAGGACATTGATCTAGTGCTGTCACATAGCCACAGAGTGTGGTGTCAGACTTGCCTGAAGGGGAAGCAGAGTGTCCCACTAACCCATACAGTCATCTCTGCCACAAGGACTGTGTGCCTCATGATATCTGCAGAGGCTGGTGTACAAAGAGGGGTCCCCCTAGTGACCATTTTAAATTAACATGCAGAGTTGCACCTAGTGGAACAAATTCAAGCTAATGAGAATGAAGAGACTACAAAAAGTCCCCAAGGAGGTAATTACTTCATTTTGTCAGCCTGACATAATAGCACATGCTTAGTGAGCTTCAAATTAAATGTGCTTGTTATTGTCTAATGAAAAATACATTTGTCATTATAGTTAACTGTTACTTCATGCAGTGCGGTGCTACACTAACTGCAATACTCTAGACAAGCACAATTAATGATACAATAAATTAAACAAAGATTTGTAGTTGAGTTGAAAACTTTATTTTTTGGTCATTGCTGTTTTAATATTTTTTTTGTCTTGTCCATTTTTTATTAATTATATTTTCCTACAGGAGAGAAGAAGGGTAAAGGGGCGGTTTTAACTACTGGATCGAGTTTTAAAAAAAAAAAGAAGAAAAGAAATGATTTGCTAAAAATACCCTCCTCTTCAATCCCTCCTTTCATGCTGTATTCATGAGAATCCTGTCACACGGTCTGTTTCCCATGTGTGTCATGGTACATACAAAACCCCACAAAGATAAAAGTGTCTGCTGCCGTTTTCTCCTCTCCAACTGGTCCAACTAGCAAGGTGCCTCATGTCTCAGAAAACGGAAGAAGTTGGAGAGCAGGATGGCAGCAGGGGTCGGACACCGCTGCGGTCGTCTGCCACCTTCATCATTAGCATTAAAAAGGTCCTCGTCGTCTCGGGCTGACACCGAAGTTTGAACCAGTGACGAACATTACAGCAGAAGGATAAGGTGCTCTGTACGATCCTGTCAGTTTTTTTATGAGTCACGTTCAGTCTGGGCCTCACATCCAGCAGGCAGTGGGGATGTTGGGGCTCATTCCTGGGAACAGTTTGGGAGGAAGGAGGGGGAGGGGGGGCAGATGGAGTTTAGTTTCCAGGAGGATGGAAGGGAGCAGGGTGTGTTTGTACCTGCATTGCTGTGGGAGGTAAACAAAATACAACAAAAACTTTAAATGCTACACTTTAAACCAAAGAGAGACTGATTCATCTTTGACAGGTCATGGGGAGGATTTTACTTGACATTATGTTTCGTACCTTGTGGATGTCCTATGTAAAAGTGTTGGTGTGCTCCTTGCTGAGGTCCGTGCTGGGGCACTGAGCCGGGGCCCTGCTGAGGGGGCGGCTGCAACATCACTAACTGGGGCTGACCGTGGCCCCCTGAGTGGTGGGGACCTGACATGGCTCCCTGTACGTGGGCCTAGGGGGCCAGGAGATAGACAAATCAAGTTTAGATCAAGATAAAACTTGCCAAATGAAGCAACACTGATCACAATGCCATGCTAAATGTGTGTTTTATTTGGCAATGATGCATGAAATGAAAAAGTAACCACACAGCAGAAAAAACAGCAGCACCGTGAATCCATACCTGTGCTATTTGTCCCAGGGGATATGTTGGTGGGATGCCCTGGTGGCTGTGGATGCTGTAGCCTTGAATGGGGTAAGAACCCTGTGGAGACGTGTGGCCCGGCGGCATGTTGGGTGGGGTGGGTGCAGACAGGGGACCTGAGTGGTACAAGGACTGGGGCTGTGGGCCTGACTGGGCATTCTGAAAGGAGATTAAGAAACAAAATAATTTACAATATGTGCCTCCGAGAGGCTAGATCCCCTGAAGGACATGGCCCACGAAAGTCCGGCTAAACAGGCACCTCCTCCCCACATGAGACAAAGTAGTGGTGGTGTTTTTCACTCCTGACCTTATAAAGTCTACATTTCAACTTCCATTTATGTGTGCTGAGGTTAACAACATCCAGGCTACTAACAAAAAAACAGTGGAGTGTATGCCTGGGTTCCTTTTGTTTAAAAAAAACAAACATTTCAGTAGTCTAGTATCATTGTGGTGGAGCCTTTTTCAAATGGGTCAAGCTTGTCTACCTGTTATAAATGTAGTTCATCTAGAAATGTTGACTTTAGGTTCTGAACTGGGATACAGCAAATGTGTCTTTTATATTTTGGGAAATCCAAGCAGTCCCGTCTCACCTGTCCAGGGCTAGGTGCAGCGTGCTGGGGAGGGGGCTGGTTGCCTGTTGGGGTACTGGAGGGCTGAGGCTGATGAACGGCACCTGAGTGGTGGGAGAAGGACTGTGGCGCTACACAGAGAGAGATCAGTGTCAAGATAATGCCTTTCCCAGTTGTTTGACTGTCAATATATTGTGAGACTGTCTGTATTTCAAAGTTTTTAATGTTGCAAGTATAGGTCTTTGGACCATCTGAGTCAAAAAACTGAAAGTATGGGAGCAGTACGACCTAAAATGTATAACATTTTAAACCTTGGATTGCAACTGCCTTTTTTTAGACATTTTGTGTTACACATCAATCACGCCGCAGGTTTGGTTCTACTCACCGTAGATTCCTTGTTGCGGTCCCTGAGGTCCGTCTCCCTGTGAAGGGAACTGGGGGCCTCCTGGGGGTCCCAGGGCTTGTGGGTGGGGACCCCCCCCTTGACCTATCATCCTGGCTCCACCCTGCAGCATGGAGTACATCGGCTGGAGAGGGCGAGAAAAGAGGGGAACAAATAAGCAACTTTTAATATATTCTATTTGTTTTAAATGTGGAGGCAAATGTTTGAATGTGTTTTTAACCTCTGTTAAATAATAAGCTCTCAGAATCAGACAATCCCCTTACATAAAGCTCATGTTACTGCAAACATTCTGCTAGCCCTTCAAAATCTGAATTATAAAAGGGTTTAGAGGACAGACGTCATACCTGTCCAGGGTAGGGTGTCATGGCCTGGATGACCTGCTGCTGGCTATACTGCTGTGGGTTGTACTGAAGGTAGGACTGAGGGTAGGGGGACGTTACCAGCGAGGCCCCAGCTGCTGACGCTGCAGCTTGCAACATCGGGGCTGCTGAAGTACCATGGTCAGAGCGCTGAGCCACTACTGAGCCTGATGGAGGCCAAGAATGATCGAAAACAACAGAAACGTAGACGGAAAAACATTAACTCTTAAACATACAAATACATTTACAGCGAGAGGCTGTTTTTTAAATTACGTTAAACTAAAAGGCTCTCTGTTCTGTGAGGTGGATTTCATGCCTTTGACGAAATCTGACAGGAAATTCATTTTAGAAGCACTTTGTCAAAATAGAAGCAACAAATTAAAACCACAGACATTTACATTTAGTCATTTAGCAGACGCTTTTATCCAAAGCGACTTACATGGAACATTCAGAAACCGAAGGCGCAGCTTCGGGAGCATTATGGGGTTCAGTATCTTGCTCAAGGATACTTCGACGCATGGCTGGGGGATCGAACCGCCGACCTTCCGATTGGCAGGCGACCGTTCTGCCACCAAGCCACAGCCGCCCCAGACATACAGCACTGGAGAGAAATACATGCATTTACCTTTGGTCCTGGGGTATTTTCCCTGGCTGATGAACCCGTACATTTGTGGGGGCTGAAAGAGAGAAATCATCAATAGTCAACAAAAGAAACTTGATTAGTCGATCAAAGGAAGTAATTGGCATACATTTTGATCAGTGATTAATCGTTTCAGTCATTTAAAAAATAAAAAAAAAGCAAAATTCCCAAAAATCTCTCCCGAAGATTTTAATCATTATTATATTATGTAAAAGCAGTATCTTTGGATTTTAATCAGTTCAGACAAAACTAGACATTTGAATGCGTCACCATGGGCTCAATTAAACTGTGAGGGCCATTTTAAAACTATTTTTTGACTTTTTATAGACTAAATGATTGATTCAGAAAGCGTTTGCAGATTAATCAATAATGGAAATAACTGTTGGTTGCAGCCCTAATAACTTCAATAGAAAACCAGATGTGTTCTAATCAGGAACTTTAATTATACTCTCATGTGGCTGGTCAGTCCAGCTGCAGTACTACACTTGTGTTTAGATTTTCCATGTCTTAAAATGACACTGGCAGTAAATATAAATTTGTATCTAAATGCCAATGTTGCTGGCATGAAAGGGGAGTTAGGTTCATGGCATGGTTGTTACTTCGAAAAAAATGTTGTACAAAGGCTTAAATGTCTTAGGTAAGAACCACGGCTGGACATACTGTACCTGCACAGAGTGGATCTGTGATACATAGGAGAGGTAGGGGGTGTTGTAGAGTTGTCCCTGTCCGCCTGGGTGCTGAAGGACAACTGGGCTTGGAGGAGTTGGCCGAGGTGGGGTGGGTGCAGTGTTGGGCTTCGTCTGTACGTTAACACAACCAGGTAACTAAATCTGCATGTCACTTAGCTAACCCACAGGGAGTTTTGACACATTTTATTTTGCAATATAGGACAATTTCCTACATATATTACAATAAATGAAATACCATAGGTCCAACGGGTCTTTGACGATAAAATTTACTTTGAGTATTTGGAACAAACAATAGTAATTTTCATGTCATGAGAAGAAATTAACTCCAGTTTAATACATTCCCTGATCTGCATGTCACATTACTTAAGTGCTCTTTATATACTACTCTAGCTTTAGCCAAGATAATGATTTCCCATCACATTTCAAGGATTTATCAGGAATTAATAGGCTTACCATAGGCATTTGAGGTTTGACAGGGTTGAACTCTTTAGCGTTGGGGTTTAAGGTTGATTTCTTTACTTGGCTAGAAGATATAAAAAAGGAAACAAATGTTTTAACATGACATTCACAGTGAACTAACTAAATCAAATACTTCACAAAGAGAAGTCTCTAATCCTTTTTGAAACTCACTCTGCCACGCCCTCTGGCCGCTCCGTTGTCTCAGACCTGGCGTCTTCACTACCCGGGGTCCTGGCTGGCTGCGGGACAGCTGGTGAATGCCTGTCTGAAATGGGGGCTGTCGTGGTGGCTATTGTGACGCCATGTGTAGTTGTGGTGTCCTTGGTGGGGTCCTCACCAGGGGCTGGTGAAGGCTGAGGTTGGGGCTGGGAAGGACTAGGAGCTGGAGGCTGAGTTTTGGGCTCTGAAGCAGGGTTAGCATCTGATGACGATAGTTTGGCTGCGCTGGGTTGGGCGACCTCACTGATGGCAGGAGGGGTTGCTGCTGCCGGGGAGCTGGGAGAGCTAGAGCTGCCTCCACTCGCCTGGAGCTGGAAAAAAGAGGCATTAATGTTATGAGTCAAAATGTTAAGACATAAACATGTCTGAACATCACCTCTTCCACCAGGACAAAGACAAAATAAAACGGCACTACGTATGCTACTGATATGCATACGTAGTGCCATTACTACACACACACGCACACGTTATTGGTCACCACCAAATGAATAAGACAGGAGTGATTTTTTTTAAGGAAGTCATCTAACATCAGTGATGTTTGAGGTCACAGCCTCCTGCTTGGTCACAGATTTTGTCATTTCACGCCTCATGGAAAGGCAACTGCACTCTTACCCTGAATTCCTTGCCAAATTTCCGCAGCTCCTCAATCTGCGACCTTTGCTGAACTGAGGGAGCTGGTGGAAGAGAGAGGAAACAAACGTTAATGAAAATGTGAAAATGGCAAACTCAGTGCATGCTGCATTGTATGTCCTCTGACTTATGTGCGTGTCCAAATTAAAAGACTTATTTCCAATGTTTAGCTGGTGTTTTTAAGTGTTGTACACACACCTTTACTACTCTTGCTTTCCTCTGTGCTGCTGGGGTTCTCGGCTGAGCGTTCTTTAGCAGCTGCACCAAGGATCTCATTCACTGTAAAGACGAGACAAATGACAAAGTAATTAGTCGTAGCGCTTCATTAGATTCCACCTTCAATACCAGTCGCTTACTGCTATGAGGTGACATATCTCATGTCTCATTGAGGCAGATGAAGCGTGCACCATTAAAGAAAAATGGTTTTGACTTTGATTTCAAACTCTTAACGATAAAACAAATAGGAGGCAACAGACGAGACAGTACCATCGACAGGGAAGAGAGGGGCGGGGCCAGACGTCTTCTGGGCAGGCAGGGAGACAGACGATGTATCCAAATAAGGAGTGTCCTGGGAAGAGCCTGATTTAGGAGAGCGAGTAGCTTCAAGGACAACACAGGGAAAAATAAAGGTTAAGTTTGAGACAAAATCCATTAATAATACAGACGAGGAATTTGTAACAGCAGCTGACTGAATGTACCTGTGGACTGAGCGTGTGAGTTTGACGTGCGGACTGTTCTGCTTAACTGTGGAGGTCTTTGGACTTTAGGAGATGTTCTGGCAGGAACTGAAAGGCACAAAAAAATCCTTACAATTTTTCAGAATTCATATTGCCGTAGCAACATGCTGTTAAAACACATTCTAACACAAGTTCACACACTTACCTCCATTAACAGGCCTGCCAGCGTCAGACAGCGAGTGTGGGAGTGAGTGGGAATGAGGGACAGTGTGTCCGTGTGAGGCAGGGGGGCTGGCTGGGGATGGGGCAGCGGAAGCAGAGGCTGGCGTGGTTGCTGGTCCTCCTGGAGAGCCCGGGCCTGGGCTTGGGCTTCCCTGGGGGTGGTGGGGAGAGTAGGCCCCCCCTCTGCCCGACAGAGGGCTACTTCTCTCTGACGGGGAGGCGCCAGGCTGGGGCCCAGCAGCAGAGGGCAATGGCGGTCTGGGGGAGGAGGAGGAGGGAGGGGTGGAGCGATAACCTCCACTTAGACGGTTGTGGGGTGGAGGCCCGCCAGGACCTCGCTCAGCTCGCTCCCGGTTCATCTCTCTCTGGCGCTGAGGTAATGGAATGTACTTGCCCTCCCTGAAAGAGAAAGATAATGCATCACACACAGGCAACACATAAGTGATTGAAGAAACTATCTGAAACCAACTGGTGCACAGAAATATAATGAAAACTGGTGAGTTTCAAAGTTAATTCTTGACCTTGGAAACAGGAGTTGACAAAACAATCTCACCTTAAAGTCCATTTAGTAGCTGACCTGGAGCTTTTGATCATATCACACAATCATCCTCAGCAGATGGAGCCTGCTTACTTGAACTGACTGCGTGATAGAACTGAAAGCTCCAAGACAGTCACTAAATGGACCTTAAAAGACAAAATTGGCGAGAAGTCTCTTAAGTGTTCAGAGAAATAAAAATGTAAATGTCTATTTTAACTATTTAACTTTTATTTGAATATTTTTTGTATTTTTACTGGTTATTGCCGTTTATACATAGCACACTTTCAGAATTTCTCCTAGGCATTTTTAGCGTGTTCTTATTGTTTGTCTCACAGGTTTGACTTTTACAACTACTAAGGTCATGAATACAATACGGTTTGGATGCTGGTTATCACAACTGAAATGTAAGAGCCACAGCAAATTAGTAAAATCAGTACGTTGTTTCAACTGCATAGGCATACAACAATAAATAAAAATTGTCAAAAATGTTAACTAATCGTGGTTATTTATGGAGAAGGCTTTGCTATGTCAGTCTCTTCATGTAGTTTCATTCTGAACCAAAAATAATGTAAACCAATGGTGGCGTGGAGGGTAAAAAAAAAAAAAAAAAAAAAAGAGTAACATGTCACAGCAGGAAAAGCACAGATGCCAATAATAAAACTAATGATGGCTGAATTCCACTTAGCTGCTTCAGTTTCAGGGTCCCATTACTGCATGCTGGCAAACTGTCACGGTTTACTGGGACACTTGAATAGAAGGGAGCCATCGTTAAAGTTATTAGCAACACCTGTGCTTTTCCTACTATGACAAATCAAAATGTCGGCTGTGAAAAAGACCTATGGATCACATTGCTGCATTACAGTTGGGTGGACCGTAATCTATGGTGAGACAAACACTGCTGTCTACATGCCCAACAAACACGTAGCCCCTCTCACCTGTTACTGGCTCCAGGGCTGTCTCGGCCCCTTTCGCGCTCTCGGTCACGGGGGCTCTCACGACCCCTCTCACGATCGCCGCCATCCCGCACCACAGCACTGTACTTGTCCTCCTCCGTTTTGCACTCATCATTTTCCAGGCCGACACGATGGCGATACTGGGGGCTAGACTCAATCTCACTTGCCAGGCGAGCGGCGCGTGCCTCCCTCTGCCGGAAGACCTCGGAGTTGCCCTTTTCCAGTGGCACACTGGACAGAGGGGAAAGGTGGGACAAAGAAACTAAATGTAAAGAGGTGACCGAAACATTTAAAATAGTCAAAGTGAGCCCAAAAGTAGTTTTTTTTTCATTTCATGAACTGGTAAGGATTCAGCTTACCCAAGGACACTTCCTTCTGAATTAGCTTAACCTCACTTTAATATATACATCAAGCTTGGCTATTATCAAATTTGATGCAAGGTAGAGATGGTATAGGCAATGTTAAGAAAAGATCTCTAGTGAAACTTAAATGAGGGCAGAGTTTGCAGGTTTTCATTCTGTCAAAGTAGTCGGATTAAAGTAAATGTTTCCTTCCTTTCAGGTTTAAGTTATAATGACTAGTACATCAGAGATGCTACCAAAAGAAATTTCACAATAAAATGCAAGATTTTGATACAATACAAAAGATAAATAAGTCTTACTGCTCAGATTACATTCTGACACCATTTGATTGCCTGTTTTGATTAACTGGATTACCATAAAATACATTTCGTGAAAACATTTTTCTCCTGGTATATCCAAAAATCCACAAACAATCTAACAAACTAAATGTTTTTTTAAATAAACACAAATACACAAAATAACGTGTAAATTCTTTATAACAATATTTCAAATGGGATTTTTCTAGAGTTTTTGTAATCTAAGTAGAACAATTAATCAATAATTATTGATGGAAATTAATCCATATGGAAACTTACGTATACATGGAAAGGCTGGAATCATATGTTGACGTGACTCCATATTTCACTTCATTGTAACGGAACATCTCATTGGCATCCCAACCATTGGACTGAAGAAGAAAAAAACAAAACAAATTCAAATGGAGAGATTAATGATGTGGGGAAATATTCTGCGCTTTATAATAATGCTTAATTAGTATAAGAGTTTCTTGTGGAATATCAGATTAATGGGTTCAAAAGATAGAGTTATGAATCATGAACTAAATAAGAGACTATCTATATATTATGTATAACTGAGGGTTCATATTGTTATACCATTTCTGAGATAGAAGGGCATTTTTATCATTAGATGGTAAGCTGGCATTTGTGTGTGCGATAAAGCGACAGAGCGACTCACTGCATCATTTTCCAGATCGTAACTCTCTCCATTGCTGTCTCCTCCCTCCCATCTCTGCAAAACCTTTTCCTTGTGATCGCCATTGATGCGACTGGAGCTGATGGCTGTGTCTGTGAAGGTGTCTAAAATCACAGGCAATGAAGAAAAGATGAAACCATCTTAAGTGTTACCTTTGACAATATTTATCTGCAGCCTGCATTTTGGTCTGAGTCAAACAATTAAATTATGTAACATTATGTAATCATTTGGTTTCTTTTAAACGTATTGCAGAAAATGGGAGCCTGGAATTTCAACTGTTTTCTCTCCCCTTTTTCTCCTCGAGATCAAGACGCAATTCAAACCAGCCAAACACACAGTCAACTCAGATACTTTGCTCCTTGTTACTTAAACTGTGCAATTTGTTATCATCTACAACACTTGGACAGCCATTTACTATAAATCAAGGATGAGCTTAACATGAATGCAATCTAATGCTTACTTTCACCCAAAGCCCTGTTTTCTTTATCAGGAGGAACTACATGTATCTGCTACAAATGCATTGCAGTCTGTAAGAACTTGTATTTGTTACTTTGTTTCCCCGCTACCCTGGCCCCCAGCATGTGTGTGTTTGTACCTCTGGTGGCAAAGTTGAGGTCAACATCTCTGCAGATCATGGTCACCAGGTCTGAGGGGCTGAAGATCATAGTGTCAGTGATGTCCTCCCTCCGTGGCGGAGCTGATGTGGAGCCCTCCTCCTCTTTGTTGCATTTGTGTACAGCGTCCACAGCCAACTCACACTAAGGACCAAACATTGGAAGTCAGCAGAAATTTGAGGATTGTGTGAACTTGCAGAGCTGAAATTAACCAATTAAAGAAAACCATATATTTCCTTGACACGAGTTTACCATTTATTGTGACAGGATTACTTGCAGTGCTTCATTAAACTGACAGAGGAGAGTGCATGCCTGTACGTTCAACATGAGCTTCTTACCCGAGAACTGAGAGTCTTGAATATGCCTTCAAATACACTGCCATTCTTCACTCTTATGTCACAGGTAGAACCCTGAGAGAGATAAAGATTTTGTTAAAAACCTTATTTAACCAAATGAAAGTAAGTCAAAAACAAATAGCAATTTAGATCAGTGACACACACAAATCTGAAACAGCACGTGTCAAAGGGGATGATGCAAGCCGTTTATTTTCTAGGATAATCATCCTGGTCTGAGAAGAACATTGATAAAAAGTGAATTGACTTACCACAACAGCTGTGAGGAAATGAAGCATTCTGGCATTGTTGTAAACACCCTCAAACACCTGCAAAAGGGAAAAGTAATAAAGTATACATCAAAAGAAGTTTCATTAAGACATATATTAAATATATTTAAAAGTACATGGTTTTATGGTAAACAAAACATCATGGTAATATGGCATTAAACACTACATAAAATTAGGCAGTTCATTCCAAGGGCAAGGGAACAGGGGAGCTAAATTACAGACACATGAGAGCCCCTTAGGTTACCCAATATATCCTGTTTTTATAACGTGTTTTATATCAGTGATGTTTGTAAACACCCTTACATTTTTAAATTATGATCACTTGAGAAAACATCTATAATTTCAAACCTTCAATTATGTATGTTATTACACCATAAATGTGTCGTCAAAAAGGTGATGGTTTGGGACTTAAAGATAAGACAATGCTTCAGTAAATGTAATTTGTGAAAATGTGCACAATATGTTGTGTGTTTGTTTGCTGCCCAACTTGTCAGGGTCAGGATACTCACAGGAGATGACTGGAATGATGGCTTTGCAGAAGTTCGATTCCTGTGAGAAACAACGCAGTTCAAATGTCTTTGTCTGCTTAAAAGCCAAAGGAGTATAACTTGTTTTCAAAGCCTGCCAAGACATTGTCTCATTCCACATGGCGCATATACATGATATGGCAAGTGGGGGAGAAGTTGACAAGCTTACATACAGGCCTGGCAAGCTCCCAAATCAACATTCCTACTGCACTGAAAATCTACACTGCATACATGTTCTCTAGAAATCACCTATTATGAATTTAAACCTTACAGATACTGTCAGCCTTTCTTGTGTTAGGTGCTAGACTTCCATGTGCCACCTTTATAGCTTAGAGCCGCCCTATTCAATTGGTAGCCCTTGGGGCACATCAGAAGCAACCTCAGACGGCCCAGCATACATAAATGTGATACAGGACAAAATAAGTAAACTACATATGTAGTTTATGGAAGTAGCTAACGAATGAGCCACCTTGCTCAGGTGGTGAGTTCTGACCACGTTTAGTAGCTTTTCAAAACATTTGGCTAATGACAGTCACAAGTAGGGAAGTGCTCTACTGAAAATGTGTCTAATATGTACAATAAACATTGCTATTTTTTTACTACATACATTTGGATTTGTTAAACTTTTTTCATTACCAAAAGCTAAAAAAAAAAAAGATTTTAAATAGGCTGCTGAAAATGCATGGCCATCTACTTTCCCTGGTTTTAAAATCTGGCCCAGTGGAATTTGTAATTGAATAGCCATGGCTTAGTGCAAAAACACCGGCTTCTGAACAGAGGCATTTTTTTCAAGGAGGTAATGTGTAGCATTATTATCGATCTTAAAGAAAAGTACAATATTGGTTAACATTTCAAAAACATGTTTCAGTTGTAATGACCCCTTTAAAATGGATCACACATATTTTTATCTCTTCAAGAAAGAAAGAAAGTAAAAGGAACATCTACATAATTTAAATTATGTCAACACTTTAGACGTAAAATGTAAACATGGATTGGAGCAATACTTTCATTTCGATACATTGAATAAAGGGACTGAGCTCAATACAGATGCTAAACGCTCCCTCCATAAAGATTGCCCACATGGGGTGGTAACACTGCTAGTTACACACACGGTTACAAAACAAAGACTGAGACAAGAGTTCAGTAAACACACACACATCTCAAGAGATTTAGACCACATATGACCTTGTGCTGGCCATTAAATCTCTTCGATGTTAATTATAACGTTTGTATAACACGTCTTCCTTAGCTACAAAGACGTGTTGTTGCAAATTTAACATTTTTCAAAACAGCAAAGTCCCTAGCACGGACAGGCCAGATAAACTTTGTGTCGCTGGTATGCTGATTTGCTACCTCTTTGCCTTCGCCGATCTTGGACCCACCTCACATGTTTGTCTTAGGTTCAATTTGAGGATTCTGATTGGCCCACATCAACGGTCAATCTAACACGAGCTAAACTCATTGGCCTGCAGATAAGCTCTTTCTTCGAGACACACCCACTGAGCACACAGCGCTTTAACCGGTAGGCCTCTAAGTCACAGGACAATCCCCGGACTCTCTTAACAGGAAATCCCCAACCCGCTTACCTCCCGGACGGTGTCCTGTTCCCGCTGTTGATGCCGCTGATTGGGGAAGACATACCGGGGCCCGAGGTTCCGTTAGACGCTTTTCTCCCGCCTGAGCCGGGTTGCTGCTGTTGTTTCAGCATTGCGAAGCACACGGCTTAGACAGTACCAAGTGTAAACTAACTTATAAACACTGATACCCGTCGATGTGAGGTTGCTTTGAAAGCGAACTATCTTTAGCGATATCGCCTGTCCTAAGGAGCACAGAGCCAGTGTAACCTCAGTAAGACCGGCTATTGTAGCTAATCTTGCTAAGTGAATACCTGTCGCTTGTGGCCTAAAATGTAAAGGCAACACGCCTCGCTATTTTAAGTAAACGTAATGTTAACATATAACTTAATAAATGCCCCCAACTATCTACTTTGTAACCACAGTGACAATTATTAAAGCAAAGGTCTAATAAAATGACACGCGTTTCCGTAGAATTATTTAGCAATAGCTAGCCGAGTTAGCATTAGCGTTGATCCTCAAGCTCACTTCGGCCGCTTTCCCTCCGCGGTTTACTTTCTTCTCTCCGTCGCGCGGCCTTAGCTCCGGCACCGCTGACCTTTCCGTTAAAAATGAAGGTCTTCGCGTTACTGTCAGTTGCCTTAGGAAGTTAGATATTTCAGGTTTCTTACTGAAAACCTGCTGCGGTCGGTCAACACCACCTCTCGGTAGGTTCACTTGACTCAATCCGCGCGCGGCTGACTGGAAACCGGCTGGACGGGGGAGGGGAAGGGGAGGGGAGGGGGCGTTGACATGCGCATGCGCCTTTGACCTACTAGTGATTGCGCGTACGTGGAATCATGTGTGTACTGAATCTATATTTAATTATAATGATTTTTCTCTGATTTAAACAAAACTGGTTGGTTTCTACTGTATACGTGGCAGTCACCACATACATCATTATTGTTTTGTTGACAAAGTATAACCATGATATTTAGTAATTCCATCTTCCACCTTTTCACGTGCAGTGTTGCTGTTGCTTGCGTTCCCCCTTCATTTAATTCATGAATTGATCTAAAACCTAAAAGGACAGCTCATTCCTAGACAAACCGACTTGATCTGGTGCAACAACTGTCAGTGCGTCTATACACCAGTTATTACGACTGTAAGCTACAGACAGCATGGCAGCTTCCATGAACAGCGTTTGTGTTACATAGCAGGGGTTTCCCAAGGATCTTGATATTTCCTTAGATCTCACGCTCCTCTTCCAGGAACCTTGAAATCAGGCAAAATACTTCCTTCGTCTTCTGCCGAAATTGTAAGTATCTGCTTGAGGTGATTTGTTAGTTGCAATTTACCAACACATACGTACTGATATAATACGTAAGTTGTGAGCTTTTTGTGAGCTTAGCATTAATGTAAACAACAATGGATTATAATTGTGACGTTTTTTCATAGATTAAAGTTTTAATTAATAATTCAAAAAAACATTTCATTTGAAAGTGCAGACAGTAATCAGAATCAGAAATACTTTATTAATCCCCGAGGGGAAACTCTTTGTAACAGCACACAAGAATGGAAGTACTAAGCAAAGTGCTAAGTACTAAGTAAAAAGCAAAAATATAATACAGGTAAGCTTACAAAGTGGGTATAAGTATATATTTAAAATTAAAAAAGTGTAATGTACAAAGTGGGTTTACCGGTTGAGGTTAATATTACAGTATAAAGTAATAGTGCATGAACTGTTACGTGTAGCTTATTAACAATATATAATGAGACGGAGGATATTGCACAGCCGTACTAGAAGTATAAATAAGTATCACAAGTTAAATTTAAAACAGGGTGTATTGCACAGTAGTTTAAGCACCGAATATTCCCAAATTATGTCCAGTATTGCAGAGATGTTCATGTTCATTTAGTGACTTAGGGTCAAATCGACTAACACTTAGAGGGAGGAGTTATAGAGTTTGATGGCCACAGGCAGGAATGACTTCCTGTTGCGCTCTGTGGTGCATTTTGGTAGGATGAGTCTTCCGCTGAAGGTACTTCTTTGTTTGACCACCACGTCATGGAGTGGGTGGGGGACACTGTCCAGGATGACATGTAGTTTGGCCAGTATCCTACTCTCTGACACCACCGACAGAGAGTCCAGCTCCACCCAAACAATGTCACCGGAGTCACTGGTGCCTTGGCCCTTCCTAGGTCTACAACCAGCTCCTTGGACTTTGTCGCATTGAGCTGCAGATGGTTCTGCTCGCACCATGAGACAAAGTTACCCAACACAGCCCTGCACTCAGTCTCATCACTACCACTGATACATCCCACCACAGCAGAGTCATCAGAAAACTTCTGAAGGTGGCAGGACTGTGTGGTGGCTGAAGTCTGTGGTGTAGATGGTGAAGAGGAAGGGAGAGAGGACAGTCCCCTGAGGGGCTCCAGTGTTGCTGACCACAGTGTCCAACACACAGTGCTGCAGACGCACATACTGTGGTCTGCCAGTCAGGTAGTCAACAATCCAGGACATGAGGGGGACATCCACCTGCAACGCTGCCAGCTTCTCACCCAGCAGGGCTGTCCGGATGGTGTTGAAGGCACTGGAGAAGTCAAAAAACATGATCCTCACCGTGCTTGCCGGCTTGTCCAGGTGGGTGTGAATGCGGTTCAGCAGGAAGATGATGGCGTCCTCAACTCGGACGGCAGGCGGGGGAGGGGGGGGGACATAAATGTCAATGTGAAGAGGGCCGTTAGCCTGAGAGCCAGTCGAGGGGGGAGCAGGAGTCTCCCGGGACGATGGGGGAGGGGGGAGCAGTTGACTCACAGGGGTCTGAGGGGGGGCAGCAGCTAAGTTAGAGGGGGGATGAGCATGAACCAGTGTGTCGAATCTGTTAAAGAACAGATTAAGTTTGTTGGCCCTGTCCAAGCTGCCTTCAGCTCCTCTGCTGCCGGTCGGTCTGAAGCCAGTGATGCTCTTCATGCAGAGCCAGACCTCTCTCATGTTGTTCTGCTGGAGTTTCCCCTCCAGCTTCCTCCTGTACTTCTCCTTGGCCTCCCTTATCTTTACCTTCAGGTCAGCCTGGATGGCCCTCACCTCCTCCCTATTACCATCTGTAAAGGCCCTCCTCTTGGCATTCAGGATGTCTTTGATGTCCTTTGTTACCCACGGTTTATTGTTAGGATAACAATGAACCATTTTAGTTGGGACATTGCAGTTCACACAGACGTTAATGTAGTCAGTGATGCACTCAGTGAGCCCATCAATGTCCTCTCCATGAGGCTCACAGAGTGCATCACAGTTTGTCACCTCAAAACATTCCTGCAGTGTCTCATAGGCGTCCTCTGACCATCTCCTCACTGCCCTTGTGGTGTAATGTAGGTATTTTGTCAATCAAAGGGGCACACCAGCAATTTAGTATTGCACTTTCATGAAGTTGGGGAACTCACAAGAGACAGATTTTGAAAAGAACAGTCAAAAGCGTCAGAAGGTAAGAATAATATAATGACTTTTAGTCCCTAGTATGGATCAGAAACACTCAAGCCTACATTTCCCATAATGCAACTAATAGCAACTTTCTTTAGACCGCCCTTGCCCACCTCTTCCAAACCCCACACCTCCAGTTTCTTTCCTGTTAAAATTTTTAGTATGGTGTGCAAGCCGTTTTGCCATCACGCTCTACTGCACCAAAGAAAAAAGTCATCATGTCCACATTTCTGACCATGTAACCCTCGCTCTACAGGTATGCAGCCCACATGTTGACAAAGAAGCTTCCCCCCCTGCAGAGTTTCCTGGTTCTGATTTCCAGACGTGCAAGTCACCTTGCCCGACAGCAGTATGACGTCATTGTCGTGGGTGGGGGTCACGCAGGAACCGAGGCGGCGTCAGCAGCAGCCAGAGTGGGAGCTGAGACACTCCTGGTCTCACAGAAAAAACACACCATCGGTGAGAGGAAGGGCTTCATTAAAGAGACAGCGTGCGCTTTACAAAAAACACATTTTCCTCTTAATGCAGTCATTCCATCTAGATAGTTTTTTTTGTTATATGTGCCAATGTTTTGGCGATATGTTGTGATCAATTTGCTTGAGAACTTTTTTACTTTCTAGGCGCCCTGTCCTGTAACCCGTCTCTGGGAGGAGTAGGGAAGGGCCAGCTTGTGAGGGAGGTAGATGCCCTGGATGGGCTGTGTGGTCGAGCAGGAGACTGGGCTGGGATCCATTTCTCCATCCTGAATCGTAGAAAAGGCCCTGCTGTGTGGGGCCCGAGGGCCCAGCTGGACCGCCAGCGCTACCGCGAATTTATTCAGGTGTCTTATACACAGACGTTAAATAACTGTTAAATGTTAGAGAACTGAATATTTCTCTTTGGATTAATTTTAAAATGTCATTAACTATTGTATATGTCTGCCCGCTGTTTCTCATTCAGACTGAGCTGCTGTCCACTCCCAGGCTGACGGTGTTGGAGGGCTCAGTGGAGGAACTGCTGGTAACAGAACCAAACCCAGAGCAGCCTGGACACCACAGAGTCACTGGGATACGTTTGGGTAGGGAGTGAATGAGAGCGATCTGCCAATGTTTAATTTTGTATCCTACTATTACCCTAAGGGTTTGAATGACATTTTTCAGCCAAGCTATTCTCAGAAATCATGGCTGGTGTGTCGTTACTTTTTTATTCGTCAGTTTATGAGGAAACCAACCTGTAGTAAATTATTCTACTCTTCTCAAAACCTTCATTTTTTTCTGGGAAACCTGAACACCTGTAACATACTGTATATTGAATGTCAATCACTGGTCATCAGATTAAAATGTGGCTTCACGTAATGACGAGGTTATCTAAAATTCTGAAATGTAAAGCAACAATGATTAATACACACTAGCAACCACTTTTACTTTGATTTAAATTTCTATATTCAAACACATTTCAAGACGTTTATGTTCGACAATTTTTGTCCTTGTATGAAGTTCAGATACATTTTCATCATCTTCTATTTATTCTTTTTTTCTTAATATTACTGTGCAGTTTTCTACATAAGTCCATTTCTAAATCCCGTCTTCAAAATAATCTTCCGAACTAATTTCTTAATATCAGACAGATTTCTTTTGAGACTATGGAATTTGTTTTACATCTGATTTCAAGCTCTAACAAATGTGCCAACTGGTAAAATGCACTTTCAACGTTTTCTGATATATGTTGGTAATTACAGAAAAAAGGAGTCTGTTAATCAGTTCATGATTTTGCACTTCTTCTGACATCTTCTTAGCAAATGGAAGCTGCCCGATCTCAGCCAGCTCCGTGATTCTTACCACTGGTACTTTCTTGTCTGGCTCCCTCTTCATGGGCCAAACCACGTCGCCCGGGGGTCGGATTGGAGATGCCCCGTCGAGTGCTGGGCTGTCCCACACGCTGAGGGAGAGGCTGGGGCTGAGGGTAGGCAGACTGAGGACTGGTACCCCTCCCAGGATTGTGAGGGATTCAGTGGACCTTTCCCTGGCTGACCTTCACCCACCTGACAGTCATCCAACTCCGTTCAGCTTCCTTAATACACACACACGCTGCAAGGTGAGTTTATGTGAAATACTCTTTCCAAGTACCTTTTTATTTATCAATTAATTAATTTTTTAGCCTATAAAACTTCTAATTTCTAAGTTTGAGAACACAAACCGAGCGAGGTGCAGACCTATGTGAACTTTATTCACCAAAAATAATGAAATAAAACCTAAAGCGATGTCTTGAAGTTATCATTTTGTCTTACCAACAGTCAAAAAAGAGAAGGATTTTACTTTATAGTGATATGAAAGCAGCAAATCCTTACATTTGAGAAGCTGTAACGAACAAATGTTTAGTATTTTTACTTGATGTATGATGTAAAGGGTTAATGAAGAATTTAATTGACTAACTGATTAAGTTTTTTCAGCACTAGTATTAAGGGATAAGCTTAATAGTTTCATTAGTGTAGAAGATCTAAAAAGTGCAAAGAACGTCTACATTATATTCTTTAAATTTAATCCTTTGTAATTAATGAATTCTTTATTTTGAAACTAAACTCTTCTTAAGCCTGAAGAGCAGCTGCCTTGCTACCTGACCTATACTACTCCCGGTGTCGAGAGAGTGGTGAGGGAGAGTCTTCATCTCAACTGTCACATACACCAAGACACCAAGGGTCCCAGGTACACACACACGCATAAATATAAGACATTGTACACAGTGTGTTGAAACCCAGAAGTATTAACTCTGGTCCTCGTCTCTCACAGATACTGCCCCTCCATTGAGTCGCGAGTGCTTCGCTTTCCAGGCCGAAAGCACCAGGTGTGGCTGGAGCCTGAGGGGGTGACCTCTGACCTTTTGTACCCTCAGGGTCTGTCCATGACCATGCCCCCTGACACGCAGCTCCGCCTCATCAGAGAAATCCCTGCCTTGCACAGAGCTGAGATCCACACACCTGGTATGCTGCCTGAATCCCGTCCGATCTACATAGCAACAACCGACACATCTAAACATCAGTTACAATGACACAGCACGAAATTACAAGCTACATCTCAGTCAGTCCTTTGTTGATGTAAACGTGTATTGACATTTCCTGATTGCGTGAAGTTAATGGATCTGACAGTAAAATGTTTCTTTTTATATTTTTCCAGGTTACGGTGTGCAGTATGACTTTGTGTGTCCCACTCAGCTGAGCCCTGCCCTGCAGGTAAAAAGCACCCAAGGTCTTTTTCTAGCCGGGCAGATCAACGGAACAACAGGGTACGAGGAGGCTGCTGCACAGGTAGATGCTTTTGTTTCTGTATAGTATATTTAGCAATTATTGTCTGTTATAAAACACAAATCAGCTTTCATTGTCCTCTTTTGCTGGATTGCCCTTTCACACTCTGTCACATAGAGAGATACACACATACACACTGCTAGAAGCACAAACCAACTTACTGTATACCTGTACAGAGTACAGTTAGACCTGTTACAGGCCTCTGATTCACTGCCAAAACGTATATTTGTTCAGTGATTCGGTCAGGTCTGGTGTTGTGGTCATTGATGGCTATTTCCTCAGGCTGGAGAAACTATCGACCAATCAGAGATCAGTAGACGGCATTAAGAATGGGGACGTAGTTTCTACTACTACAGAAATGAATTAAGTGAAAGTAAATGCCAATTCAGTATGATTATCTGTATACGTGGTATATGATCTGGACCTAGGAAAAGTGGGATTTGATGATGTCAACGGTCAGTTATTTTCTTTCCAAACCAGCTCTGTAATTGGACAAGAATATTGTTAATATCGATTTAATAAGTAGTATCACTTTTCCCTGCAATTATGCAACATCTTGTTGAACCTCCTAACCACATTTTAATTGAATAGCAGGCGTTTTCTAAATCTTAGGATATCACCTAGTTTTTATTTTCCAGGGGTAACAGAATGAGGAGCTTGTTGTCTTACTGGTCTTTATTGTAGTTGCTGTTTGGAGGTGGGGAGGGGTGGATTCTTCTTCCTCGTGGCCAATGCTGGGCATGTAGTTTGTGTAGTAATTAGGAACGCACAATCCTTTATGCCATAGCAAAAGGCTTAAAAACAATGAAGTGAAGAGCTGCACCGTGGTCACATCCAATCTTTTCTGAAACTGTATATGAATTACACTGAAACAGGTTTCCATAATAACAGAGGAAAACTCTTGTTCCTGTCTGTGCAGGGCCTGTGGGCGGGGGTGAACGCTGCCCGCTGGGCTCTCTGCATGCCTGCAGTGGCAATTTCTCGGACTGAGAGCTATATTGGAGTTCTCATTGATGATCTGGTGAGTCGAGGCGTTACAGAACCCTACCGCATGTTCACCAGCCGGGCTGAGTTTCGAACCTCTCTGAGGCCCGACAACGCTGACCTCCGCCTCACTTTGAAAGGTAGGCATAGTGTCTGGGACTTTTATTACTGTAGCAGTGTGATTTACAAGACAGGATTACAGGATGTAAGGCAACCTGTAGTCACGAGGGGTCCTGCGAGTTGTTGTTCTACTTTATGTCTTTTAGTTTTTCTCCTCTCATTAACCTTTTCCTCTGTCAGGGTTTGAGGAGGCGAGATGTGTGTCCTCCTTGCGCTACCAGGAGGCTGTGAGAGTTAGGGACAGTCTGCAGGAAGCACTGGCGGCCCTTCAGGCTCTCGCTCTTTCCACCCCCCACTGGAGAAAAAAGCTGCCCGACATGCGTATGAGTGAGGCCAAGAACACCTTACTAACGTGAGAGACAAATATTTAATCTCAAGATGCAGTGGAAAATACATGTGTTCCATTTTTGGTCCTCACTGTTACTTTGTTGCTTCTTTTTCAGTGGTATGCATGTGCTGCAGTACAATGATGTGTCCTTTGAAATGCTGGCATCTGCCTTCCCAGAGTGCCTTTCACCTTACATGGAATTCTCACAAAGACTCAAGATAGAGGGTAAATTTTGGCATTTTGATGCAACAGGAAAGTGGAACCTTGCCTTCATGAACTTTAGGAATGAACACTTGTGATAAATTCCAGTGTTGCTTTGGTACTGTGGTCTTTTAAGCTACCATAACATAGTTCATCCTTTCTCCTGTTATTTAGCTGTGTACAGGCCTCATTGTGACCTACAGAAGAAAGAGATTGAGAGAATTCAGGAGGAGGAGAGCTTGTCTCTCCCAGAGAAAATAGACTATTTCTCTCTGCCGGTGTCACTGTCCCAGGAAGTTAGAGAGATTCTGGACAGAGTTCGACCCAGCACTGTGAGTCTGTACATTGTGGATTTATTGCTTACCATTAACATTTTGTTGTTTTTTATATTTCCAAAGACCTGAAAATGGCTTAAGTCATTTTGTCTTCCTGCAGAAGAGCCTATATTTTCAGTAAACATTTGTGCTGTTACATAAAAAAAAAAGTGAATATGCAACTAATACTACGCTTTACTCTCCAGCTGGGTGCTGCTACACGTTTGCAAGGTATAACTCCAGCTGCAATCGTCCATCTCCTCAACTACGTGCGTCACGCAGGACAAAAAGAGAGAAGAACACCCAGAAACCGACTGGACCAAAAGGAGGAGAGAGAAGAGGAGCTGTGTGCAAGAAATACATCTTTACCTCAGTGAAATGATGACTTGTAAAATGTTGTGTAAAAATGTTTGTAGTCTTGAAAATGTACAAAAGAATAAAGTAAGGTATTTAAGGATGATACAGTATGAACCATTTTCATGTTGTACTCTTTAAATTGTAAAAAAAGTGAACAAAATATAATTACGTAGTAAACATTCTTTCATATACAACTATTTCCTCATGATTAGAAGCCCTCAAAACTTCCCTGATTGCTCCACTGTTAACGATCCAACTATCTAGTGAAGAATTCTAATCCTGTTAGTAACATTACTGTGAACAGCATTAAACTCCATGTGACCTTCTCAGTGTCACTGCTGTTAATAACAATGTGCCGGTCCAGCTCAGCAGTGCCTCTAGTGAAGAAACCAAATGGAAACTTCCAGTTAGGTTGAGGCAAGCCCCTGGGGGGTTCTGGGTAAACTGTAGTGTCCACAAACATCACTTTGGTGGTTAGAGCGATAGGGGACGACAGAGGACACTGAAAAAAAGACGAGAGTATTTGGATGTTTTTCATAGAGGTTAAACAACGTGTGAGAATTGTTGATGCTGGCCTCACAATGAAAGAGTATATGTGTCTACCTTGACATTTTGACACTGGAAAAGGTATTTGGCCCCCAGGATGAAGCTCTGAGGAAGGTCTAAGAGACCCTGGCGAGCCCACAGCACTCGGATCGAGAGAGAGTTGGGGAGGAAGCAGCCTGATTCACATGTTTCCTGAGAGAGGGAACACAAGGTTATAGATTCAAACCATCTGTTAATACAACTACATCCAAGATATCCAAAATAACCTGTGTTTTGTTGCAATGCCAGACAGACTTCAGTCTAAGTCTAATGAACTCCAAGTCCTACTGCACCCAGGCACACAGCAGTAACTGTGTAAGGTCAGTGGCATCAAAAACATAACACCCAAATTTATTAAACTTCCTTTACTAAATACTTTAAAATTCCTGATTCAGCTGTACCTGCAGGCTGACAGGACACTCTTGGGTGATGACTCTCGTCCAGTCCGGTTGGGAGCCCAAGTTCATGGCGATCACATCGGGAGTAGCAAGCCCCTGTAAGATCCCATAAATCTGGGAACGCAGCTCTGAACAGTCACTAGATGGGGAACTAAACAGCGCAAGGAGAGATCGAAACGACACTTGGAAGATGGAATAAAACTCACTACAGCACCACTACTCTTAATGTAAGAAACATCAGTTAAAACTACAGATAATAGAGGCAAAGCAAAATAGTGTAGACTGACCTGAATGTGCAGCCAGTGATCGTATTTTGTGTGAAGAGGATGGATGCTCGTCTGCTGGGGTCAGAGGAACACTCTCCACTCTGTGACACCCCCAGCATGGTCAGCTGACTCACTGTCAAGGATCCATGATGCACCATTGACTCAAAGCTAGCTGGATAAATGACAATACAATTTAAAGAGAAGTTGATGTTGTTTGGGAGGATACAGGCTTCGGTTCTCCATCAATGCGACCAATGACAGGTGATCCCGCTCTAAGTCCGACTGCAGGGATCGGTCCTCCTGGAGTGGGGCTGGGTGTTGCCAGCTGGAAGAGAGAAATGGCATTAATCTCTGAATCCATAGTTGATTTCGTTATTAAATATGTGGCTTTAAGGGGCTACCTGGAACTGCACAGAGTGTGTCTGCAACAGCAACTGATTTGGATCCACGTCAGCTAAGACTACGTTCACTGATGCATATGTGAGTTCACCTCTGCCAGTGTATCCTATGAAAAACTCCACCTACGGAAGAAACAGGAAAAGGAGAATTGAGTTTGAGGAATTTGTGATTTAGGAAAGAAATTGTGGGGGGAAGAAAGAAATAACACATTTTCATCTACTCACATTTTTCACCACATTGACACAGGAGTTGTTTTGTTGACTTGGTGCTGGCCAGTCAGACAGTGGAGTAACTGGGATCTGAAACAGTTAGTACAGGTTATTTATGTATTAAAAAAAGACACGTCTTTAAATGGCATCAACTGTTGGTATAAAGGTTATATTTTTTAATGCACATCCTTTACAGGCTGATAAAGTTGACAACACTTAACAAGTTAATTTTTTATGCTACAGACACAGTTTTTCATACTGTAGATGCAGTATAAGTGATGTTGTTTGATTCTACAACTTGTGCTTATAAAGCACTTTTGCCTTATGACATGCAGGAGAAAACTAATGCGTTTGTAGGCTGACTGTTGTCTAACTCGTGCGGAGGCATGAGAAGTGCAAAATGAAAAGTGTTTCTGCTAATATCATGTATGGCTTTGAGCTGTACGTACAATCAGTGACTTACCAGAAAGTCTGACACTGCTGCCGTCTCCACTATTGGAATCTGTAATCAAAAATATTGATGTTAGCTTATCTACTACTGTGAGAAGTATCTACATAAAAGCATTTAATGCCGGCAGACTTGCTGACCTTGATCAGACTCAGGTCGGAGAAGTAGGAGTGGGCGTTGAGATTTGGGTTGGTGGTGCATGACTGTGGAGTTAACATGCGGGTACAAGACAGAGACACAGACCTCAGGAACTCTGCAAGCAGAGGAAACATAAGATATTTAGAAAAAAAGAGTAATAGTTATTGATAGGATTGTGATATACAGACACAATATACTACACATATAGCAATGATTGGACTGTTCATACATATTGAACCGGTGCCAAACCACATTGAGAGTACTTCAGGGACTGTTGGTAATTATTAAGGGAGATAAAAATGCCTACTGGCAAGATATGATTTTAAAGTAATTTTGATGTTGTTTTACAAGAGAATGACTGCTCATTCTGACAGGAGTCCCTGCCACAAAGCTTAACCTAGATGGTAGATTTGATAAGGTTTGAGGGAAACTGCGATACTCAACAGTTTAACATACTTCTTATTTGGTGTGAACTTACTTGCAGGGTTGTGGTTGTTACAGAATGCACCAGCTGCAGCCCCTGGAGATGGCTGACGAAGGAGACCCCGAACGGACGAGCTGGAGAAAAATGTCTGGATGACATCATCAACCTACGAAGATGAGGAGTCTTATATGCATTTCATTTATATCTTTAGATACAATATTGTGAGCAGAAAAACATAATATGTGTTTACCCTGTAGAAATCTCTGCTGTGGCTGCTGCTTGGAGGTGCTGGTGGTGAGAAGTGGTACGAGTCCCCTAAAGGTGGATACTGAGTTAGAGCTGTGAGGGACTGGGCTGCATTATCTGTTGGGAGAGGTTTCCAGAAATGCACATTTTTAACATTTATTTGCGAGGAACGCTTATATGTTGCTCATTGATATGCTCTTGTGAAATTAGTTATAAAATAATGTGATTCTCCTGGTGTTAGCACTTATTATTGTTCATTAATTTAAAGATGAGTTATACAGTGTTTTTAAATGAATATATTCTTATTACATCTATTTACCTTCAGGCTGGACACAAAACAAGGAGTCAGTCACCGTGACGAGAGATGAATCCACGTTAGCCCTGAACATCAGCCATTTCTCAATGCAAACTCCCAATCTGTAAAATTGTTGAAACTCTTTTAAATGGTAAAGACGTGCACTTTATGCGTTATAATTTTAGAGCATGTGCAGAAGACTTACATGGCTTTCTGTGGACATCTGGTGAAGACAGTGCTCAAGTTTGCAATACCACAATCGACTGTGTCACAGCAGCAGCCAATGTCACAGAAATCAGGGGTTAAATCACAGAGACAACCTGGATAACAACAGAAAAGACTTTTGTTAGTCTGGACAACATAAGTTTTGTGTCAAATTACAGAATGTTACGAGGTTCAATGGTTTAACAAGAGCACATAAGAAGACAATGGATACAGTGTCAGTGAAATTATTTTAAATCTTAAGCTATGTTAATGAGTTTATTGTAAATAAATTGTAGTTGTAAAACGTGAATTCAAAAATGTTCGGGACAATTGATTTCATTGGGAATGCCCTAGATCTAACTGGAAATAGCCAAAACATTGAGTTTAGAGGGTCTACTTATATTTGCACTGTAGGCTATACTTTAATCAATACTAATATTTACTTTATGTTGTTAATGCACATTAGATTTAATGGTTGACCTTTTCAGTGCACCTGATTTTAAACACAAGCTCTAATTAAGAGTCTCCTATTAGAATCTGCGATCTCATCATAGTTTCTTAAGTTCAGCTATTGCATTAGGCAATGGTCAGTGCACAGAGGAAAAGCAAACTATTATAAACCTGAGCAATACAAGATTGTTTTATAGACATACTGCTAAAAAGCAATGCGGTTTGCATTACTGTGAGTTTGACAGTCATAGATAGACAAAACTAAATTAGAGGGCAAATTCAAATCGGGCCTAGCTTGCATAAATAGTGGTGGACAGTTTGATGGATTATGTAGCACCTCTGTTTATCAATCCATCAAAACAAGTGTAAGAGGCTCACTTGACCTAACAAACAAAAGAGTGCTGCAGAGTGGAAACAAGGTAGCTGGACTGAGATTTACTGTTCATGAGGCCATTTCCAATAACATGAAAAAGCAAAATAGGCAGGTGTAAGTTACCCTCTGAAGTCAACACAGGTTGGACGGTGGTTGCAGGCGGCGCCTCAGACACGGTCAGCGTCGTGGTTGCCATGGAGTCCAGAGTGACCGCGTCAGTGGTGCCGGCACGGATGGAGTCCACTGTACCTGTAACGCCCGGAGCAGGGGTAGCTGAGCTGAAAGGCTCCACATTTGTAGGGCTGGAAGTGATGGCTGAAGTGACCCCTGATTCTGTGGCTGCGTGAGCCACACGTCCACACAAGAAGATAAATATCTGAACTAAGCGACACCACTGGCGGGAATTCATTTCATCAGAGACATTATGCGGTCAACAGTGCGAAGTGTAGCTGGCTAGCTACATATAACGTTACGTTACGTTTGTTAGTTAACTTAACTAACGTTAATTGACTGACAGATAGCTGGAATTATCTCTTCAATGTCGCTCGTTATAAATTGAGACCCATGAACGCGTAAAATAAAATAAAACAGCTTTCAAATTAACCAAGCAATTCAGAAAAAGTTTTCCATGGATGCATTTAGCTAACGTTAAACATGCTAGACATACACATACACCGAAGAGCAAGCTTCTTGTTACCAAGGAAGTTGTCATGGCAACTTCCGTTTCTAAGATATTAATACCGTAAAACTTATAAAAGAGAAGAAAGACATTTTGTCCAACTTCTTAAATTCGTGTAATCAATCAGCAATGGCCTTCCTAGAACCATAAATGCCACAATCTGAGAGCAAGAACAAATACACGAGGGCTTAACTTATTTTCAATTAAAACATGTATTTAAACACCACACTGGGACTCCCTCTGGGCGTTTCGTCATGACAGCTTAGATCTCTTCATCGCCACCTATACCCCAAAGCAGGTACTCATTTCACAGTAATGCTGTGGGTAATCCTGATTTATTTTCACATTTGGTGTAGGAAGCTGGTGTAGAATTAAGTGGGAAGCTCTCCTCAAGCTGATGGGATTCAATACATGGAAAGTAAGCTCAGTGTTATATATATATATGATGTGTTGGGGACACAAGGGACCATGTGGGCCCAGGACAGTAGATAGTTGACCTGCTTCTTCTCAACGTAGATGCTGAGTCCTTCTCTAGAGATCTGTTCCCCACCACCCATCCCCTCACTTGTGTATTTCTGTGTCTGTGGTTATGTTTAATGTCATTGCATTGATTGGCTTTTGACTTTGTACAATATTCCAAAGTATATGAATAATACATTTATCAGAGGTAATGATTTTTCTGTCAATTGTCTCCAGAATATCAATGTCAAATGCACTGTGTGCACTAGCTTTTGCCAAGACTCCTAAGATTTTGTGCTTCTCAACCCATATGCATCTTCCAACAAGGTCTGACATGTGAGCACATACAAATCCAGTTCCTGCAATGGATAAACTAGAGCTACAGACATTTCCCTCTGCACCAAAATGGATTTCTTCATAAGAAATGAGTCAAAGCAGTTATTCAGAAAAGAGGTCATAGAGTTGTTTTGCTGTATATGCTGTAACTGAAACCTGCTTTTGTGATGTTCTCCTTCGGGACTATAGCGGTATTAGCTATCTGTGTCACAGTGGAAAAAGGCACAAATTACACAATTATTTTGAAAAATGGTGATGGAAAGGCTTGTGAACAGGGCATGTAAACAGATGTTGGTTTCAACCCAGTATGTATATCCATTTCCCCAGATTTATGCCTTACGTCTTAATCTTCTGATGAAAATTGTCACCTTGAGAGTTATCGAGTTTAACCATTCAATGCCAACAACAAATGTCTCATCAGATTACCTGCCTATTGTTTGTGTAAATTCTGCCTTCATCTCGCCTTCCTGGTCATGTGGAAAGGCTATCTATGTGGCACGCAATGCCAAAGACGACCTGGTGAGCTGCTACTACTTTGATTGTATGAATGTGACCCAGCCTGAGCCAGGGCTGTGAGAGGGGTTTATTTCGCATTTATGAGGTGAGCCCTATTTCAGTCCAAATGATGTTACTTCCCCCCGCCATTTTAGATCAAATGTATTTATTAAATTGCTAAAAGGGAGTTTTTGAACTGGACTGAAAACTATATGTTACATTTCTAAAGACTTAAAAATGCTCCTAAATTTAAGAAAGTTCAACAGGTCTCTTAAGTTTTTTAAGAGACATGTTTTGGAGGGATTGTACAAAATATCACTGGGTATGATGAATAAATGATAAATGTGAAAAGAGAGAGAGAGAAAAAAGTGGTAAAAATCCTATCACTTGTTCAAATCAAACGCGAACATAAGGTAAAACATGAATTATACATATTGCTTTTGTCAGACCTTCCCTTCGTGTTAAATGCCCTCATCTTTCAAACTCCCAGTTTACAATGCAGCTTTCCTGTCAAATATTTGGAGTCTCAAGCCGAACTCAAGACTTTCTCAGACATTAACAGGCTGAGTAGTACTAACCATGATGAGTAAATTGACCTTTATGTGTAAAAAAAGTGGAGTACCCCTTTAAAAGCATGCAAACATAAAAAATAAATAAACAATATTATTACTACAACCTGTTACCATGTTACCACCACCGCTACTACTACTACCAGTACTACTAGTATGAATAAAAATAAAATTAACCAAATGCTATAATAAAGAAATCAACATTGTTGTCTAAAATTAATCCTAGTTTCATCTCTTTTAAAGAAATATTTGAAACAAACTGGTGGAGAACTGAAAGCCAGTTCCAGTATGAATTGGATAGTGGAACAGTCACAGCTTTTACCTGATTATTACAACAAATTAGTATTTTTATTGTACAGCTTCGTCATGCTATTTGGTTTGTAGTAAAAATGACTGGGTACATAGGGAACCCTTTCTAGCTGTGCCCCCTGGTGGTTGCATGAATGCTAGATAAGAGCCTTTAGTATCTCTGTTGATCAGGTTATGAAATTACTTATATTTTTATATTAATTATATTTATTTACATATAAAAAACAAAATTTACCCCCACCATTTAAAAAATGATTGTAAGAGTCAGAAAAACTAGTGAAGGTCAGAAAAATAGAGATTACTACTTTTTTTAGATTATTCTGCACGCCTGTTTCTCTCTGAGGTAAGACAGCCAGAGGTGTGGGAATTATATCTTGTCCTTTTATATCATTTTTGCCACATTCAAAACTAACATATCAATCCCATTTGATCTAATTAGAAATCTGCGTTGAGCATTCAGGCTTGCATTCTTGCAGCCTGAAATATACAAAAACAGCATCTCAAACAGTCCTGGCTGTCAGTGAGCTTCACAGTATGCAGGATGAACATTGTGTTAGAGATGAAGGTGGTGACAGTTAACTGCTCACCTGCACCCTCACTGTTCCCTTATTTTACAACTGTGACTGTGGATAAAAATGGCCCTAACCTCAAGTTCATTCACTCTTACTCTCAGGCTTAATCTTTAATGGTTCCGTACCGTTGTTTTATTAATGGATCTCATTTGACTGCTGTTTTGTTTCCAGAAATACTTTCCTCCTCTGGTGGAGTTGCATACTGGCCAAGAGAAAATACTAAGCTCCCAGATGTGAATGTGTGGAACTACACAGATTTAAATCAGGATGTTGCAGGAGCAAGCATCTGCTTTAGTAAATTAACCTTCATCTGGATAAAGTAATGTAAACAAGCATAAACCGTTTGTCCTTCAGCTACATGAAGAACTATTTGTTTGAATCATTAAATCCAGGGGCAAAAGGAATAAATGTACATGAAAGCATTACAAAGTACCCTCTTTATTTACTTTGATTACTCAAGTATTTTTCTGTATTTATTGTCTGTGTGTTGGTACCTCTCAGGTCTGTGACTATTTCTTGAAAAAAAAGTTCCTCATGACATTGTAGAAGATTTACATAAGGTGATAAAAGCATGTCCTTAAAACCAGTTAGCTCCTGTCAGCTCGAGCCACAGTAATGCCAAGGTAATTCTGAATCAATCAACAAGCGGCTGTTGCTGTAAATGTGTAAACCTGCCTTTTGTAGGATTGAACACACTGTGGCTGTGTATGTTCTGTAAATTCAAAACCTATGGAGGCAAAAAGCAAGAATCCAGTGATTTATTTGTATTTCTGTGGTAACTTTCTTCATTTTTATAGAAAAACAACAAAAAAGAAGCAAACTATATTTGTTTAGAATTTTATCCTTCAGCTTTCATTTCACTTATCAAAACATAAGCATTATCCTTCAGAGTGCTTTAAACTTCACATTTACTCCAATGGGTTTCTTCACTTTAAAAGACAGTTATTCAACAGACTCTGCCAGGTTGTTAAATGTTATTACTGTCGATCTAAGCTTATTTTCATAGAAAATATTGTTTCAACCTTTAGCAGGATATTGTGTGAAAATCCTGGAATGTAAATTATAAACAGCTGCTTCTGGCTGAACTGAGCACACAGTGCTCTGAACACAAATGAATTCACGTCCAACAAACTGTCCAACTGGATGTCTGCACACATGCAATATTTCTTCTTTGCAAGGTTATACAAGCTGAAATGAGAATAGCAGACCTTTGTCAAGCGATCTTTTACTGCCACTAGGTCATAATTTTGTTGACATGAAAAGTTTGGGTCCAAAGGTATGCTTCAGCTAGAGAGCGCCTGCTGCTGTCAATGCTGGTAATGTGTAAACTTGTCTTTTGTAACATCTAACACATCTAAAAACAACCAAACGGAAGCAAACTATAGTTGTTTAGTATTTTATCCTTCAGCTTTCATTTAACTTGTCAAAACAACAAACTGTCCAGCTGCATGTCTGCACACATACAATATTTCTTCTTTGCAAGCTGAAATGAGAATAGCAGACCTTTGTCAAGCGATCTTTTACTGCCATTAGGTCATAATTTTGTTGACATGAAAAGTTTGGGTCCAAAGGTATGCTTCAGCTACATTTTTTCTGTCTCTCACAAAAAGTTAGTTTTTATCTGTAAGAATATTGAGGCAAATTCACTGTGACACAACTATTGTTATCTTTGGTAAAAGAGCAAGAAATGAAAGTGGCATGAGTGAAATAATAGTGTTAACATAATCATTTGTTGAGCTGTCAGATTTAATGTTTAATCAACCTCTTTTTTGATCTTTGTGTGTGATTATAGTTTGCCTCTTGGTGGTGTGCAGAGTTCTTTTAAGACCCTCCCTTGTCCCTTCCTCAAATTACAGAGGAAGCAGTTAAGATAATATTGTGAGCAAGTGGATTTCATACGTAACGGGAAATGTTATATAAGGGCACTTTAGTGTCGGCCTGCCTGTGCAAGTTCCAGTGATCACAGACAGATAAGAACCTGGTACAAGCACTCAGACGGCCACGTTACAAAGATAGAAAGAGGGAGAAAAGAAACATTTTAGAGTGACTGAAGCACTTTGGCTTCAGCTGGGAGTTCAGGAGGGATTGTTTTAGGGAGAGCCCACTGAGAGATTCTTGCTTTTGGATTCAGATGTTTGGAGAGGATTTAGGCTGAAAACCACAAGGAATCAAGAGGAGACAAAACCAGACGGTTCCTGGCCAGCAGACACGGACAAAAGGAAAAAATAATGGGAGTGACGAGGATCTATACGCAGTGATTGTGGGCCAAGCAGGAAGAGATCTGGACACAGTAGGAATTTATGGTGTACTTTGTGGTGTACAATAGCAAATCAGCTGTGAATGTTTGACAAAGTACCAAAAGCCAGCTGAGAGGGTAGCTGCAGTAGACAGGGAGAACCACTATACTGGCCTCGCTTGAGCCATTTCACAGTCGAATTTTGGCTTCTGGTTCTTGTATTTTTCTTTAGCAAACGTTTGACAGTGTCAGTCATGTCAGAGGAGGAACAGTTGTCCTACAGCGAAGCCATTCAGAAGGCCAGCTCCTCCATCACTCGCTTCCCTCTCATCCCAGTCAGAGGAGTTCCTCTCATGAGCTACATTGCCAAGAACTGGGACTCCATCTGGGCTTTCCGTCCTGACCCCTCAGACCTCCTCATCGCCACCTACCCCAAAGCAGGTACTCTGTACTTTGCTGACATTCAGTAAATCTCTAAGTGGGTAATCAGTTTTGGACAGGGCATTTTTTTGTCTCATGTGCATTTTTAGTGAAGCTCTGTTAGTGTTCACACAGTTAATGGTGAAAGGTAACTAAGTACATTATTTGAGGTACGTGTACTTTGAGTATTTACATTTTCTGCTACTTTAAACTTCCACTCATATATCAGAGAAAAATAGTGTACTTTTTACTTGTTCAGAATAAGAGTTTGCATAAAAAACACATGATAATCTTTTAAATATGATACATTGATACCACTACCCAACAGTATATAAAATATTTTAAATTAACTCCACCTTGACAAAACTACAACTATAAAATGCTGCTTACACATTATGCATCATTAATAATAATCCAATAATGTATGACTTTGACTATGACACTCAGTACCATTACTTTTTATACATTTGTACTTTTTAAAGTACATTAAAGTACTTTAATTATTAAATAACTTGTTTATTACTACTGTTACTTAAGTATCTGAGTACTTCTTCCACCACTGAAACAAAGCTAGCGTAACAGAACACAATGCACCCATCATAATGTGAAGCTGCCCAAACAAACTCAAAATCAAAGAAAATGTACATAAACTTAACTAATTCAAGCACAACAGCAGCCACACTAGACCAATCCTCTAGACGGACTTCTTTCAGAAAAGCAATAAAAGGGCGACCAAATTTACCAAAAATCCTCAAGTTTGTCCTTTCAAAGCAAACCTGATTCTTTCAAGGTGGGTGGCAACCGACAAGTCATTTAGTCAATGTGGTTTTGGTATTTTTCCAGTATTACAAGGCCATAAAGATTGCCAAGTCTTTGTGTCACAGTGTTAAAGACGGGATTGGGTTAATGTATTTTATTTTGGTGTGGTTATGAGGTGGGATTTCTCCTCAAACTGGTGAGATTCAATACATGAAAAGTATCTTATTCACTCAATTGAGTGTTAATTTGTGATTCTGGGACATAAGGGACCACATGGACACAGGAGATAGTTGACCTGCTTCTTCACAACGGAGATGCTGAAGTCTGCAAACGAGCCCCTACACCCATCCGCAGTCCTTTCCTAGAGATCTGCTCCCCACCACCCATTCCCTCAGGTGTGTATTTTATCTTGGCATGTGTGCAATTTCATTGACACATTTTAATCAAGTACAAAATTCTATACGAATAATACAGTTGCGTGTCAAGCAGAAAAAACAAGGGTTTGGACCCAAATGCAGAGAACAGAGGAAGCGCAGGTGCAGTTCAATGATTTTAATGATAAAAGGCTTACACGGATTACAGGCAGGCAGTGGTTAAAACAAGGGAAGCAGTCCAAAAAAGGCAAACAAATCCAACAGGGAGCAGACAAAGTTCAAAATCCAGGCAAGGTCCAACAGAAACAAAGTATAATTCCAAAAGACAGGTAAACACTGCCAGGCCGTTCGATACAGTGGCAAAGACGAACTGATGAAGAAAAGAAGAAGCACACGGACTAAATACACTCAGGTCAAGGGAGCTAAGGAGACACATGTGAAGCTATTCAGGGTGGGGTAGATAATCAAAAATGACAGGAAAAGCAAACAAAGACAGGAAGTAAATGTACCAGACACATGAAAAAGAGCATTTCAAAACCAAAATGGGAAAAAAAAACATACACAGACTCCCAAAGCATGACAAATACATTTCTGAAATAAATTCATTTTTGGGGGTTGTGTTATTTCAACTTCACCTCCTATTTTCCTCTGCGCCTTCTGTCCAAAATATCCACCCCAGGTGCATTTTGTGTCCACAAACTTTTGATCCAAATACATCCTCCAACTAGGTCTGACTGTGGCATGTCAGAACTCATAAATCCACTTCCTGGAGGAATGTTTTCATAATGGCTTGTTTCTTCTGCTTTAATCAGGGTTAATGAGCTATTAACCCATAAACATTTCCCTCAGCGCCAATATGCCAAAACAGCTCAGTGACAGCCCTAAACATGTAAAACTGTAGTTTCTGCTGGTGGCAAATACAAACAAGTCAATCACGTTTTTTGGTCCACTAGGGCCTAAAAAAATATTTAAAAGACTTAAAAATGGATGACTGCTAACAAGTAATGGCTTACTTTCTTCAGACATGGAGAAAGTTTAGCATTCATTTGGAGTCTTGTTTCTGACCACCTGATGAACAAACACATTTGTTTCCAACATCTCTTGAGATGGTTCTTTGGCTTGCTGGATGCAGGAGGTCATTCCAATGATCCCAGGCTCTTATGTTCCCCAGATTTATATGGCACATCTGGGAACATAGATATGCTCCCCTGAACAGCATGTATTTGGTTTATCAGAGTTATTTTGCTAGAAATGGCTGCCTGCGGGGTTTGATGGAAGAAGCTTAAAAGTAAAAAGTAACTAAAATGGTGTTAGGAAATTGCAAAGGCAGGCATCTTGACTACATTTCAGACTATTAAAAAGTTAGCGGTTCCTTACATTTTGGGATATATTTTTAAGTCAGTTGAACATTTTTTTTCATTGTATGAAAAAGGCTATAGAAATAACGTCCGATTGATTCAGTGATTGACATATCCTTTTCCATGAATTTATGTTTCAGGTCTTGATCTTCTGAAGGAAATGGATCCCCCAAGAGTTATCAAGACACATCTTCCTTTTCAACTGGTGCCTCCTGGATTTTGGGAAAACAAGTGCAAAGTAAGACTCAATCTGTCAGATTCAACTGAGAGCAAAATCCTGCAGTGAATTTTATTGCTTAACAATGAACAGTAAATGCATGTTAATAGGGTTTATTATACAATGCAAGTAAATAGGGTGAGAGGTTACAATACAATGCCATGCAACTGCCTCATTAGGTTACCCATTCTCTGGATTGCTTTTGTAAATCCTTCCTTCATCTCTCCCTCCTTCATGTGTAAAGGCTATCTATGTGGCACGCAATGCCAAAGACAACATGGTGAGCTACTACTACTTTGATTGTATGAATCTGACCCAGCCTGAGCCAGGGCCGTGGGGAGGCTACATCCACAAGTTCATGCAAGGAGAGTGTAAGTAGATTAAATCACATTCCTGAGTGTCATTTTACCTTCAGCCAGGCAGAGGTTCTTATGTATTTAAAAAAAATCCAAACATGTAAAAGTGGCAGGCGACTTCTGCAATCCGTGAGCCCTTAGAAGAATGAGTTAGTTTCCTTACCTCACTGTTTGTCACCATGAGAAACTTAATATGCCTCAATGGCCATGACGAGATTAGCAGCACCCACTGCAAGGCAGCAGAGTGAAGGTAATGCCATTCAGATGAAAAGGTTCCTTCAGATCTACAAAAGAATTTCAACTGTTATATATTTCATGCTTAGAGTTCGTTATTTCTTCTTTGGTGTCCAATTGCAATTAATAAATCAGCTGCCATACTTTACTGACACAGATGCAATTTAAATAGTTTTGGTCGGGACTTTGGAATCCTTTTTACCTTTTGTGTGGTTGCCAACCCTTCTGTTGAAAATGGTGAGGTTATATAACAAACTCGTAATATCTACTACTTTCAATTGAGTAACTTTTATAAAGGGCTTATAAGTTGTAACTAATGGATTTAATAATGTGTAAGAAATTGTTTACTAATGCTTTACAGATCAGTTTTAAAAGATTAGTAAGAACGTCTTTTGGGTGGTCAGATTGTGAAAACTCCCTTCAACCCCCTGCAGCATGACATGTGTCTAGTCTTTGTAGGTCTTTAATTCATTTTCCTGATTAATTAAAGACAGTTAGTAAACTACTTACCTTCTGGAAGAGGGCTCCAAACCACCTGGAAACAAATCTATTTATTAACAACCTATAAACATTTGCAGCTGCAGACCTTATGGACTGTTGTAAAAAACACATTTATTAATTTCTTATGAAAATTGCTAATCAATATTTTTATGTTAACAATGGACAACATGATTATTTGTATGTGAAAGGTGTCATTTGTAGTAATGAAACTACAGAGAATGATCACCCGACTGCACTTCCCCATCAGCTCTACAGAGTGTTTTAAGCATCTTTTAGCTCATTGCTTCGGTTCACTCTCACCGCTCTCATGCCACCATTTTTGGCCACAGCAGGGCAGCTGTTTTCAGCAAAATAGTTTTGATATATCCCCTGCACCATACCTGCTCAGCATCAAACAGCAGGCAGACACAGTTAACATGGTCCAGCCTTTAGCAGCTAAACAGCCACATATATCCCTCAGGAGTTGGTAAAGACCAAAAACAGAGCTAAAAAGAGAGTTAATTTTGGGCTTGCATTTGTCTGGTAGCCAGAAACACGAGTCTAAATGAATGATGATGGTGCTCCGTAAGTGCTGGTTGTGTAAACAGGCAACTGTTGGTGATAATATGTCAGTGTTATGTTTACAGCTTCTTCATGCTGCCCCCAAGTGGCCAAAAAAAAAAGTCAGTAATTGCAGGTTTAAAGTGTCTCACTTTCTAATACACCATCATATCCGCAATTATAAATGTTGATAATCTATTAATACTCGTGGGTTTCTCACTTTGTAGTAATCCATCGGTTCTGCAGCTATAAATGCCAATAAAGTTATTTAGAAAGGGTTGATGTTAAGTAATTAATAAGGGTTATTGCAGTATTAAAATATTTACAAATTGTTATTAAGTGGATTGTGGTCCAGATTCCCTGCAGGTCTGATACCAGATGACCAGATGGTAAGTGGATTAACTGTTCTTGATGAATCTTCTTGACAAATTTAAGAACTCACTACAGAAACACCAGCCAAAGGGATTTTTCACAACCTGGCAACCCAAAAGTTAATGAAAAACATTAGTTATGAAAACACAAGTAAATTATTTATTACCATTAGTTACAATTTAGCTGCTCAGTAGTCACAGTTGGCATAAACCTTTAACTGGACTGGGAGTAACGTTTCCACGAAAGGTGCTCAATGAATTCGGTTTCTGCAGTGTCATGGGGCTCCTGGTATGATCATGTGAAAGGTTACTGGGTGGAGAGAGAGAAGAGGAATATCCTTTACCTCTTCTATGAGGACATGAAAGAGGTAAGGAGAACCTTTACATTGACTCAGTATTACCAAAGCATGTTGTACGCACTCCTACCATCATATCTACTCCCCCAGAATCCTCGGCGTGAAGTGGAGCGCATCATGAGGTACCTGGACTTGTCTGTATCTGATGAGGTCATCAGCCGAATTGTGGAACTCACATCCTTTAAGAACATGAAGGAGAACCCGATGGCCAACTACTCCTGCATCCCAGCACCTGTTTTTGATCAGTCCATCTCTCCCTTCATGAGAAAAGGTGCCTCAGTCTGCTCCCACCCTTTTCCAGGAGAAAGATATTTATCAAAATGATTAGAAATGAGCAGCGCAGGGCATGTACCAAGGTTTCAAAATTAGGAATAAAATTCAATGAACACCTTGTCACACAGGAAAGAGGGCTGACAAAATACCATGAATGTCTTATAATTTAATATAATATTCTAATGCAGTTCAGTCAACCTTTCTGTCAACAAAAACTCAAGAGACAGGACTCACTACTCTGTTACTGTATTGGATTGTATCATCATATTTTGTCTTCTTCCTGTACTTAACATTGTACAGTACAGTGGCGCCCCCTAGAGTTTCCTGGTTGTCTGCCCTTTATTCTGTTTTTTTATAGACTTAGCGACTTTATGCTCAATATAGCTGAAACGATAATTCGATTAATTTATTAGTCTATCTGCAGAAAATTAACCTTCTAATTGTTTCATCTTTTAGATACTTTGTCAAGCAAAAATACCCAAACTTTGCTGGTTGCAGCTTCTTTTTCTATATCTTGTAGTGTAGTAATCTGACTTTCTTTAAATTTTGGACCTTTTTCCAGCACAAAAACAAGCACTTTGAAGACGACAGTTTGGGCTCTTGGAAATACATTTTTCACGGTTTTCTGACATTTCATAAACCAAACAATTAATCAATTCAATGAGAAAATAATTGGCAGATTAATCAGCAAAATAATGATCAGTTGCAGATTATTTAAGGGAAAATAATTCAAGAACTTACTTATCAGTTATTTGCTAATTACAACATATTATATTTGATTTATATATCTAACACTGTTGTATTCTCTTCCGCATTTTCTGTCTTTATAGGTGAAGTAGGTGATTGGACAAACCATTTCACACCCGAACAATCAAAGATGTTTGATGAAGACTATGAAAAGCAAATGAAGGAAGTCAATATTCCATTCAGGACCCTCATCTAACAGATTTTGGGTTTTCCAAATTGATGCAGCTCTGCAAACCAAAGATCGATAAAGATCGATGAACCGATACTGTGCAGCACTCAGAGGGCAGAAGACTCTCCGAAAATTTGAAACAAGCTAAAAACCAAAACAATTAATGAATTAAAATACATTTGCTTGATTCACTTCTGAAGCCTGGATGTTAAACGCTGTAATCAGTTTACCTCCTGATGTGTAGATAGAGGAAAATCATCCAAATGTGTGTTTAAAGGTTCAGTAAAAATGTGCTCCACAATACAAGTACATGAGTTTGTAATCACTTTATTGCAGCTTATCAGGTAAACAATATATAAGACCAAAAGTGTTGTGACTGAGTGGACATGCCCATTTTATGTCATGAGACCTCCAACAGAGTCCGCTGACTGCATGGAACCTATAGAGATGGCTGGCAGCTGGAGGCATGTGATTTTTCTGCCCATATGAAGTCATTTTGCAACCCTACACCACACTGTACAGAGCCCAGCCAAAGCAGGGAGGCTGCACGAGACACGAGCAACAAAGACTAGAATAAAAATAATGAGCTGGAAAGTCAATCATATGAAAATGGACACAAAAACACAACAGCTGAGAATATCCAAGTTTAACAAAAAATCACTTTTAATACATACTTTATTTCTTAGAATAAAATCTTAAATATTGTGATACTTTATCGGCAGGGATACCTCCCTTCCTTTTAATTAAATCTCCTTCCTTAAATAGAGGCTCTTTTTCTGTAGATTTTTGACAAGTTTTATTGGTTTTTTTTGTACGTTTTCCTGTGTTTTCTCCTCTCTCTTTAATTGGTTGGCTCACTATGGCTCTCCTCTTTGGTTTTGATCTTCTCTCTCTTCTCTGCCTCTTTCTCTCCAACTCTTAAGATCCTCTTCTTCTACATCTCTATTTAGCTTCTGTACCTGGTAAAGAGAAAATGGATAAATCAGAGAGGGAAAGGATGTTTGGACACATGATTTGGTCAACAATGGAAACTGCGTAGACCAATACTTAAACTATATTTGCAGACAAACATGATTATTACTAAGTCAAAGTGCGAGAAAGTTCCCAATCTAAAACTAATCTCACTAAGAAAGCATGATGTCCTCTACTTAAAGCAGCAAGCAAACTAAGTCTTTGCCAGTGTTATGACACTAAGCTTAAGTCATTGTGCTTTTATCTGCAGGCCCAAACATCTTGAGTCGGTTGAGGAGCAATACAATAATATTGTCGTGTTTATATGAGAGGAACATGTGAAGAACTCAGACCTGCGTCAAACAATTTCTTAACAATTTAAAGTTGAAGCTTCATTGGGATTTAATTCCCAGTGGTAAAGATCTTCAAATTTGACAAACTGTAACCACCTGGCCCTTAAAGCCAAAGGCCAATTTAATATTTTCAAATAAGAAAAACGGCATGCAAATGTAGCTTGACCAGGCCTAAATTATAATCACAGTGTTAATCCTCTACAGAAAACATGATTTTCCAGTAAAGAAAGTATCTTTTAAAGCACTAGTTCATTTTTCCAAAGATGGACATGAACTGCATGGCAATCCCTTTTAAGGAGTCTCAATATTTTATTAAAAAGTGTGGTAACACTTAACTTTAACCACCCTTATTAATCATTTATAAGCAGTATGTACACGTATAAGAAACTTCTTATAACACATATAGTGCACATTTAAGCAGTTTTAAGGACATTTTAAAGTTAATTTTAACTTCTATTAAGACATATATTATATAATTACAGCTGTGTTATATTATATTTTCATTAGTCATCTGCTGATATTAAGAGATAAATCTGTTGATAACTACATCAATAAACACTTAAATACAACTTTTTATCTGGTTATGACTACATTATAGTGCCTTATTAAAGATTTATTCTATGTACTTAGACATTACTGCTTATAAATGCAAAATGGGAGGGTTCAAATATAGTGTTGCTACAGGGTTCTGTGGGACACCAAAAATATCAAGCCTTATATTACCAAAGTCGTACCAAAACAGGCATTTGTCATACCGCAGTCAGAAACATCCCAGCAAACAGGCTGTAATGCTGACGCCGACAGCAGCAACTCAGAGGTGATTAACTCACCTTCTGAGGCATCTCATGAGCCGACATGACATCAGAAATAAGCTCAGAGGAGGACATCAGATAGAGAGAGCAGCACTGAGAGACCTCCCCATTCCTTAGTCATCGTGCCACCTCGTCAATTTGTGACAGATGTTAGATAAATTTTTCCATTAAGTCATTAAGTAGTAGGGAGAACCCAGAGTTCCACATAAACAGGAGTGTGATAATATATATACAGTAGACACCACTGAAGACATATTTGCATAAGAGCAGGAACATACGCCACAAAACAGAAAATACACCCACATACACACAAAATATAGATGCTCAGTGACAGCCACTAGCAGTGCGAGCTGTGGAATACCTTGCTTTAGTTACAGGCTAATGATGGTGGGTTGACTGAATTTAGTCTGGAAGTCAACAAAAAAGGGTTAAGTGAGTATATGATGAATGGAGAAAGGAGGGAAGGGTGAGAAAGATCAGGCAGATGAAAACAGGCATTATCAAACTTTTATGGTGGATTCATAGATAGATGAAGAGATGATGTGATAAAATTAAATGACAGTAGAGGATAAAGAAGGATTACACTTTGTTAAAATATTAATGAATAACAAAAAATATGACAGTATTAATAAATTAAAATGATATTAAAGCTTTTCAAAAGAGATCAGAATTGTTATTTTAGATAAATAAGGTAGATTTATATTTTAAATATGTCAGAGTAAATGTGAAAAAATGCAAGGCTACTTACTCTCAACGTAGTTGCGGGCAATGAACTTCAGCACCTCATCAATGGCGATGACAGGGAAGGAAAGCTTCAAGACTACCATCCACTGGTCTGTGCTCAGATGGGTCAACTTGAAGATCATCTAGGGGGCAAAAGAGTGGGGGTCAGAACTTCTGCGGAACTACAGTCGAAAGCAAAATACAACAAAAAGGGGAGGGAGGGAGCACTGGTGGCTGACTTACAGGCAGAGGGTCAACATAGATGATCATGAAGTGCAGGGACATGGAGAGGGTCATGGCAGAAATCAGCCAGAAGTTGCTCCATGGTGGCATGCGCAGCAGAGACTGGTTCTCAGACAAGCTTTGGGGATAAAGTGAATTATAAGCATAACTATCTGTGTTACCTAAGAAACCACTGGAGTCATCATCAAAAGTATAACTAGAAGCCTGGTGTATTGTCATTTCAAGATGTATGTACAGTAATTAATTTTGTAAGTTTGTAATGCTGACAAAAAGTGTTTCTCTGTACTAGCTGTAAAACCCAATTCCAACACACGTGAAGCATTACCTGTTGAGAGCATTGCACATCTCAATGGTGACCAGCACAGACAGGGCCATGGTCATGGGAGGACAAGCCTCAAAGATCTCACAGTCGATGCCAGCGAAGTCCTCGTTCTCATCATGGCACTGCATGAAGTGGGACTGTACAGAAGAGAGGTGAGGTTATTCAGTGTGTGTGCGTGTGCATGTGAGTGTTTGTGAAAGACAACATGAAAGAGAGTAAAGTACTTACCAGCTGGTAATAGCTGACACCGGGGCCAGTCGGATCGTAGAGGAACCACCAGACAGCACCACCAACAGTGGCAGCACCTACGTATCCTGTTAGGGGAAGATAACAGTGTCAGTGTAGGCAAGTGTTAAACCTGCATTTAAACAAAATCCAAATACAATGTCCAAAGTCCTACTTACCGCCAATAGCCATGTATCTGAAGAACAGCCAGCCAGAGATCAGAGGCTCCTTGGGGGAACGTGGGGGCTTGCCCATGATGTCCAGATCAGGGGGGTTGAAGCCCAGAGCAGTGGCGGGCAGACCATCAGTTACCAGGTTGACCCACAGCAACTGAACGGGAATCAGAGCCTCGGGCAGGCCCAGAGCAGCAGTCAGGAAGATACTGAGAGAGGATAAAAGGAAATAAAGGAACAAACGGAGGCCCAAGATTAGCCAGACACTCAGCGAAAGATGGCTGAAAGATGGCATTTTGGTGTGGATCAGAGTATGTGTCACATAGGCCACTCACCAGACGACCTCACCGACGTTGGAGGAGATGAGGTAACGGATGAACTGCTTCATGTTGTTGTAGATAGCTCTGCCCTCCTCAACAGCAGCCACAATGGAAGAGAAGTTGTCGTCAGCCAGGACCATCTCAGAGGCAGACTTGGCAACGGCAGTGCCAGAGCCCATGGCGATGCCAATCTCGGCCTTCTTCAGGGCAGGGGCATCGTTCACACCATCACCGGTCTGGGTGGGGGGGTGGTAGACATAGCCCGACTGTAAATACTGGGCGCAAAACCACTAACAGAACAGCTGAAAAACACTTAAAAAAAGATAAGAACTATGTCTGTGTCAAGTTTAAGTTGTATCCTATGCTGCTGAGCTCTTACCATAGCAGTAATGTCATCAAAGCCCTGCAGGAACTCCACAATCTTGGACTTGTGGGATGGCTCCACACGGGCAAAGCAGCAAGCCCTGCGCACAGCCTCGGCCTGTTCGTGGAGGGGCAGATCGTCAAACTCACGTCCGGTGTAGGCCTTGCCAGAAACATCCTCCTCCTCAGTGAAGATGCCAATGCGACGGCAGATAGCAATAGCAGTTCCCTTGTTGTCACCTGAAATATGGAGAAGGAGATGTTTGGTGTACAGTCAGTGAAATGACTGATGTTTTTGAGGTGGAAACCACACATTTTGCACCAGGGGGGAGTGGAAATATTGAAAAACTACAGGAGTAGATATAGCTGTTTTACATTCTATATAATGTAGATACAAATGGTTAAAGTGGATGTCTTAACAAATACATTATGCACAAAAAGAATGGTTTCACAACACAGGCATTTTGTGGTGCAAGATATACTAGGATCTAAAACACATATAAAATGCCAACTGGCCTTTTTAAAAAGGAGCAGTTCAATATACAGTATTTTGTATTTAGTATTCTACTACTATACTATTTACATAATTAAATACTTTCAATAAATTTGAATCAACAACTTTATAAGGCTACACTTCTGTTTGCTTTCAGATAATAGATTTTCCCTTTAACAGCTAACTCAAAATATCAATTCTTTCCAAAAATACTATGTATAAAAATGTATGAGTATGTTCTACAAGAGAACACATCACAGCACATTTATGTATTGATAATTCACCCATTATACTAACCAGTGATCATAATGACACGGATTCCAGCATCTCTGCACAGCTGAATGGAGCTAGTGACCTCCTTACGAGGGGGATCCAGCATACCCACGCAGCCAACAAAGGTCAGGTCAGTCTGAGCAGAGAAGTGTGAATGGAGTCATTCAATCCAAGTTTTTACATGTAGTCACGGATGTATCCATGCATTTCAATATCAAGTCCATTATCTTGTTTATTTCTTGCCTCGTAATCAGCAAACTTGGTTGAGTCCTCAAGCTTCATCTCCTCCATCTTCAGTGGGCTGTCGCGGGTGGCCAAGGCCAGACAACGCAGGGTGTCGCGGCCAGTACCCCAGTCCCTGATGACAGCCATGATCTTCTCCTTGATGGCGTTGGTCAGGGGCACGCGGGTGGTGCCAACACGCACATATGTGCACCTGTCAATCACACCCTCTGGGGCACCCTGCGGAAGAAACCGGATGATTATTTTGTGTTATGTTGGATGCTGCACAGTCAAAAATGCGGGTGTCTGACCAAAAGCTGTGAGAAGGAGGGGGAAAAAAGACAAAAACTTGCCTTCACAAACATCTTGGCACCACCATCACCCTTAGTGGGAGTGCAGTACACGGACATGGACTTCCTGTCACGGGAGAACTCCAGAGTGACGTTCTTCTTCATGAGCTGCTTGATCACCTGTTGGAGGATACAGAGATAAAAGGGTTTTTTATTAGTTACCGAGCAGTCACCTCACCACAGGTTGGCTCTAATTAAACACTAAAAACTGCAAATCTTTGAAACAACTAAGACTGATCCAATTAACTAATAGTTTTCAGTGGTTCACAATTAGCTGTATTAGCAATAAAAATGTGATTTATCATCAACATGTAGCAAACGGCAGGAGGAAACTTACTGTGCAGCAGGCGTTGGCTCTCTCAATCCTGGACAGGTTCTTCACGTTGGTGCTGAACACGTTCATCTTCTCAACCAGGCAGGACAGGGCGGTCTCAGTAGCCTCACCAACCTTCTCATAGATCTTCTTGGTCTGGAGAAAAGGAGGGTGATGGAGAGAACTGGTTATTAAACTGTGGAAGGCCACGAGGTTTCAGTCTAGCAAATACACTGCATGACTTTATGACTTTACCTCGTTGTAGTCCAGAGAGGAGTCGTTGCACAGGGCGCAGATGGTAGCCAGCTCAACAAGGCCGTCGTATGTGCTGCAGTTGGTCTTGGCACCTCCCTGGGAACTGAAGGACAAAGAGAGAAAGACCAATTAATGAGATGGTTTGTGTGCACTTTAATGTATGGCTGATACTGGATTTGAATGATGCCAGCCAACTTACACCTCGCCCTCGGGGGTGTACTTGGAGCCAGAGATATCAAAGGCATCAAGGTCAACATGGTCACCATCAACAGTCTTGATAATGAACATCTGTGGAGGAGGAAACAAAGTGAAAAATTTTGTCCGAAGTACAGCAGGCTAGTTTTGTAGACAAACTGTTGACGACATAAATGTCCTTTTTGATACCCACCTTGGTCACACACATCTGGTTGGTGGTGAGGGTGCCAGTCTTGTCGGAGCAGATGACGGAGGTGCAGCCCAGGGTCTCCACAGAGGGCAGGCTTCTGACAATGGCGTTCTTCTTGGCCATACGGCGGGTACCGAGGGCAAGGCAGGTGGTGATGACAGCGGGCAGACCTGAAAGACATTGTGAGTGTATTCCCACATGTTGAGTGTGATAACCATACAAAAGAAGAACAAACAGTCTTCTCATACAGTATCTCTGCCTGTCGCTTTCTGGTTTTATGGCATGCTTCCCTTACCCTCAGGGATGGCAGCCACAGCCAGGGCGACAGCGATCTTGAAGTAGTAGACAGCACCACGGATCCATGAGCCTCCGTGGACGGGGTCGTTGAAGTGGCCAATGTTGATTGCCCAGACAGCAATACAGATCAAGGTGATAACCTTGGACAGCTGCTCGCCGAACTCATCCAGCTTTGCCTGCAGAGGAGTCTTCTCCTGCTCGGTGGCAGCCATCTGGTCACGGATCTTGCCAATCTCAGTGGCGACTCCGGTGGCCACAGCCACACCAATGGCCTTGCCAGCTGCGATGTTAGTGCCCTACAAGGGAGAGAAAAAAGAAAGGGAAGAAAATAGGTAATAGCAGGGAAATGAAGTACGGGAGTAACAGGGGGGGAAAAAGTTGCACCAGTAAAGATAAAATATTAATGTTATGGCACTTACAGAGAAAAGCATGTTCTTCTTGTCCTGGTTGACAGCTCTGAGGTCGGGAACAGACTCAGTGTGCTTGATCACACTGACAGACTCACCTGAGAGAGAAAATAGAAAAGTGACTCAAAACTGCCAAAATAGTTAGGACAGAAAAACACTTATTGGCAGATTTAAGGTTTCTTGAAAGCTTACCAGTAAGGATGGACTGGTCAACACGCAGGGTGGTGGACTTGATGGAAACAATCCTGATGTCAGCAGGGACTTTGTCACCAACTGTGGGAATCACAAAGATGCCATCATTAAAATGAATAATTGCTATTACTTACTATTCTATTGTCTTAGAATGCATAAATATTTGTCTTTCAGTTACATAAAACATCAAATAAATGCAGCTATGGTGACTGTGTATATTTGCGGACTACGTTTTGCGCCTACATAACATTCAAGTGACCATATTAGTTGTAAGTAGCTGAATTTTTGTCGCCCATACTGAAGTCCCTCACTGAAAAATATTTTAACAAACATCCAAAATTGTGGTACAAGTTATTCCAAATGTACGGCCAAATGCTCAAAATAACTTTCTATACTTAATCCATTATTAGAAAGAACCTAAACTGTCACATGCAATGAGAATGAACCACACATGGTGGGGGGTGGGGTCAGCCAGCTAGAGAGGCAACAGGTGTACACTGACAAATGAACAGTGGGCAATGGCAGGGAGGGGAGAAGAGGTGCGGCAGGTGCTAGTGGGGGTATTTTTACTCATGATTTTGCTTTCCTTCAGTCAGCATGTTTTCACAGCAGTGCTACTCCATCCTGCCTCGCTCACATTGCCTTAAAAAGACAAGAGGCTTACATACATGAATTTGTGTCTGGCAGAAATACAAGTAACTCACTGGATGTTTGTTGTATCTTTTCACAGCTGCATTTCCACCTCTAAAAAATAATTAGCAAACAGACACAACCCATGAACAATCTTGGTATATCTTACCGGACACCTCCACAATGTCTCCAGGGACAATTTCTCTGGCCTTGATCATCTGCACACTCTTTCTGTCAGAGCGGTAAACTTTGCCCATCTCAGGCTCGTACTCCTTGAGAGCCTCGATGGCATCTTCAGCGTTACGCTCCTGTGGCGCACACACAGACAAAAAGACACGAATAGTCATTAAAAAGTCAAAATAAGTAAAGGGGGTCAGCTAAAATAACATCAGAATTACACATTCACAGATTTTGAGCCAGTCTTGATGGAGAAAAAAAATCTAACAATTATCAATAAACTGATGTCAACACGCCTGTTTATCTTTGCTTAAATGTAAACCATACTAATTTTGACCTTGGTCTGGCACTGGCAATGTCCTTGAGCAGGCTTTGAGTCATTATGCACAGCAATTAACACTGATACGCAACCTACTGACAACACACGAGTAGGTCAAATCTATGGTCTGATGTGGGCAATTCCATCTTAAGTTACCATATATTGTTATGACAGGTTATTTTGGGGTTTTTTCAAATTCCTCATTGTGTGGAAAATGGTGCATGGATCTATGTTTATACACATCATCTAACTGAGGCACTCAGAAAATCATATGCTGTGTTCAGAGATAATATTTGGAGTGATAAAATTTGTTATGGGATGCACAAGATAAATCTTCTGATAGCGGGTTGCCAAAGTCAGTTCTGTTTTCACTAAGAAAAACAGGAGCGAAGCCACTGATTTAGACACGTGTCAGGGATGTGATTATATCCGTGTTCTGATAGTGACTGATGCCTGACAGCAGTGCCAGTTACTTAATGGCATGCATGTAGAAGAGCATGACACTTTAGTCAAACATAAGCTGGGCATGGGGTCTGCAAATAATTGCTAAAATAGAAACTCATTTATTTATCTTCTTGAATTGAAGTTAGAGTGAATAATCTTGTTGATTTAAGATTTACTCTGTGTTGTAACAGTAACTTTAGAGCACACTTAAACTATTTTGAGCTTCAAAGCTGTAAAAGTGATAATGTTATGGTTGCGCAACCACGTCTGGGTGGAAAACTTGGCAGTAACTGGAACCTGTGTACTTTCTGTCATCACTGCAATGGATATGTCTTATTGCTCAACGTTCTGGGCCGCGTCACTGACCTGCCACACTCCAACAACAGCATTAGCGATGAGGATAAGAAGGATAACGAGGGGTTCCACAAAGGCGGTGACAGTCTCCTCACCTTCCTCGAACCAGGCCAACACCTGAGGTCAGAGTGGTAAAGAGCAAATCAGTGTTAGTGTGAGCACAGAAGTGGAGACAACAGGGACGGCAGGCGATGCTGGTCCTGAGAAATAGCATGCAAATATGTCTGAACCTCTTAATTTAATGTACTGCGCTAAATATTTGCATTGTGTCTGAATGAAAAGATTCCTCACATACATAATGTGTAAAGTCTGACTATTAAGAGGGGATATTTTCTGAGATTGTGGAGGCTGCCATGGCCACATATAGCTTTGTATACATTTAGCATGGTTTCACATAGCATACAGAATGCAATAACATGCAAACAATGTGAAAAAAAATGTATGATTGAGTTTAAGCTCAATTATATGTCCATTTTCAAGACCATGTCTTCATTTACTTTCAAAATTGTTAATTTCAGTTCCTTTCTTTTCCAGTGTTAACGCCACTTTTGTAGTTATATTATGATTATATAATTAGTATGAATTTGATCTCAATGTCCCATAACTCCTTGCGCCTTCTGACTTTAACCCTCTTACTGTGGAGGCCCTTCGTTCCTTCCTTCAGGCCTGACCTTTCCCGAAGGATTCAGTTTCTCTCCTCAGCTTGGGGCCTTCTTAAAATAAACCCTTACCCTTCAGCCCCCCTATACTTTCCTGACCCCCGTCTCTCACTGGCTCCTCAATATTCGCCTTCTAAGGCCATCATGACAGCTGCCCAAAGGGGTGAAAGCTGGGCATAGGAATTAATACACCTCCTACAAGCCCTTGCAATCTGTCTCCCTCTTCTCAAGTTGTTGTCCTCAAAAATACACGGACTTGGAGGGGGAAGTTATTGTGACAAAGTGATCAGACAGAAATAATCAACTATAGCATGCCTACTGGAAGAGTTTGTGGGATGGGTTTTTAAGAGGGGCCAGAGATTATTGTGGCAAAAATGTGAATGTGAGAAAAGTAATTTGTGGTTGCTTGCCAGACTTTAATCTGAAGAGTTTATTCTTGTTAATGCGGTTTGTAAAAGTACTACTACTGCTATTATGTCTACTACAAATCCTACTACTGTTACTTGAGTTTAAAATGAACATGACAGGAATAACCACAGTTTAAAATTAGTGACATGATTAAAAAAAAATACTAACACTTGTTTACTTACAAAAGAGATGCAGGCAGCCAGCAGCAGGATCCTGACGAGCAAGTCCTCGAACTGCTCAACAATCAGCTCCCAGATGCTCTTACCTGAGCGAGAAAGACAGAGACAGAGACAAAGAAATAAATGAATATAAATCAATGGATAATTATCACAAAATATAAATGCAATTACTGAAATATGCAAGTGAAAGTGCAAAGGGAAGGGTTTACAATCTATAGTGTGGATTTGTGATCTTTGTTGCTAAAGGTGATGGTCAAAATATAATATACATAGCCAGGAGAATCTTATTAGCATGTAGGCATTACACAATCAAAATGCAGCCTGCATGTATTCATTGTTAAGAATTTAGAGTAAAAAAAATACGATGGTCTTCCCATCTGGGTCAAATCAGGTGTCTGGGCGTTCAGATTTACACATTTTTGTGAACGTGGCTGGATAAACACTTACCCTCCTCAGCAGGCAGCTCTGGGGTTGGCCACAAAGGTGAAGGAGGAGAGAGGGTGTGGAAACAGAAAGACAAGAAACAGGATGGTTAGTTCAAATGATTCATGTCAAGAAAGGAGAGATGGCGTTCATCGAGAAACACTTCCAAAAGAACTTTGGGGGGAAAGTTAAACTCCTTGATGACACATGTGACCTCAAGATCTTTGGTTTCTCAAACCTCCACCTTTTCAAAAAGCTCTGTGGTGATTTTAAGCACTGTACCTGGATGCCTGATATTAAAAAGCCATTGTACTGTATTCACTTACTTGATTGGGAAACAGCTTCCTAATGACACTGCAGTGACTGTTCACTTTAAAAATTCCTTGACATTTAAACAAAATAAAACATTATGTTTAATAGCAGCTCACTAAAATGTTCCAATGCAACAGAAACATCACTGTGAAAACAAGAATGTTGCTGCTTTTGAACTTTAATACCATATTACAGAGCCTTTGCTTTCTAATTTCCCATTCCACTGGTTATTGATTAGCAATTATATTACAGATCATTCAGACCTCCCCGTTTTAACCAGCCTAAAATTATCCATCTCTCCTGTTAACGCCTGCCCCATATCACCCAGGAAGCTTCTTGAGCCATCACCTGTCTCTCTCGCTCTTCAGCCATCTTCTTTGGCTATCTTTAAATAGCGCTTCAAAGCCCTTAAAGTCTCTGCATCTCAATGTCTCTGCATTTCTACCAGCTGTTGCAACTCCTCTCTAAAAAAGCATCCCATGCAAAAAATTCGACCCAGCTCCACTCAACAAGTATCTCTGGAAACTCCACTGGTGTCGACTCAGGAAAACACTTCCAGAAACTGTCCGAGCGAAAGTTGCTGTACTTTGTTTGAATATTTTGAAATCAAACACTCAGATCTTTCTTTAACTGTGATGTGAGAAGTTTCTCTATGTGGCCTAGTTACCAAACAGTTACTTTGTGAGTCTTTCTTCTTTCCGTAGGCCTCCCACCCCATCCCTGATGCCCATACTCTCACCATTGAAGCCATACTTGTCCAAGTTCTTCTTGAACTGGTCAGGAGTGAGGCCGGTGTTCTCATTCACCCCGAAGTAAGCCAGGCATTCTGCCGGGGTCTTTGCGTGTGCGTTCTCCATCCTTTCTGGATAGACAAGGGGTTTCCCGTCTAACCGTACCTATCCGCGCTCTTGTACTTCTTGTTGTTCGCTGCAGTTTTTACCCTTGGTCCACCACCCTCACCTAGAAGTGTGACACCCTCCAATTCAGGAGTGCTGGACTGACAGAAAGAGCGAATAAGCACATACATGCTCAGGGTTTTATATCACCAAAGGGCTCAGGATTGGTGGACACCCCACCGACACATGCCTCCAAATTCCAACATGGGAGGACATGTTGGTGGGGGGGGTTGTCGCGGGTTGGGCTTGAGGTGGAGCTATGGGGAGGTGAGATGGTGGACTTGGACAGGAACTGAGGATAAGGCTTGGATTTGGAAAGGAGGCAATATGGGAAAGTGGTGGGGCAGGGGCTGGAGGGGGTGAAGGGGGGGTCGTGCTGTGGATGAAAATGAGATCTGTTTTTGGAACATGCATGGTCAGTGGAATAAGACGAAGGGAGAAGGTGAGAGAGGGGGTGTATTGAGTGATGGCTCAACTGGTTTCTGCTGAGGAAGGTGGCAAAGCCACAGAGAGAGGAGTGGACTACACACAAGGCGTGAGCCTGAAGAAGGGAGATGGTAGATGAAGACTTTAGCACAAGAATTAGCTGGCATTTTTACAAGGAGAATGTGAGTTACACATGTCGGCACGGTGACACATGAAGTTCTCAGCTCAAACCAGGAATGAGAATTTTGCGCAGCAGAACTGCATCATCTACTGTCATCAACGTGCACATTTATCAGAGCCAAAAACTACTCATAATAACACCTGACCTGACCTAGTTAAGACGTGGGAATGATAAAGGACAGAGGAAAGTGAGTGTGTAGTAGAGGAATGATGGCTGGGGGACAGGAATGCCAAGAGGACAGCCAGTATGTCATACTATCGCACTGCAGAGGAAAAGCCTGCTGCAGATACAGGAGGATCAAGTTTTATTTCTCTTTTTTTATGAGGAGGAGAAGGCAGCAGGGAGATATGGCACAGCTTAAGCAGATGTACGGCCACAAATTGCTATTCAGTGAGACACAATGGCCCCTAGTGGTGGATTAAGAGCATTGAATTTGTTATTGGCAAGTAGAATACACATGATTTAACAGAGAATATAACTAATAAATAATATGTTTTTTAAAATATGTACTTGGGTTGCGGATAAGCGGAAGAAGATGGATGGATGGATACTTGGGTTCATTAGCTCGACTCAGTGTTTTTCATTTTTATTCGTAAATCTGTAATGTAACTAAGGATGTAACTTGATCATTTATCATTTGCTCTCTTTTGTTTGCTTGTTTCTGACAGCAATACGTCACTAAGTCTTAATACAGTGAAAACTTCGACGCTAGCTTGAAAATTCATTATAAAACGTAATGTTGAGCACAGACCGTGTTGATTTACTATTTGTTTTAACAGCAGTAAACGGGCTGCTGGGTAGTGCAGAGTCCTCTGTAGACAGGAATTCAAGTTGCCATTGCTAATCAATAAACTGACAGAGCGTTCCTGTAAGAACAGCAGTGGTCTCTTGCTCAACATGTCTGACAGCTACAGGACATATTTTTGCTGCAATCTATTTATTGCTGCGTAATGTTGTTGTGCAGTGGCAGCCAGAATCAAAGATCAATTTGTTTTTAGTGTGAAACTGGCTTTACCCTAAAAAAGCCCTTATTGGCAGTTATTGCACAACAAGTTGTATTCTCCACAGTTTATTTTTGGTCAAACTGCTCCTAGAGAAAATGTAACTGCTTTCAGAGTCAGCCGTCTGGATCTTCATTGGTGTTATACTGTGTGTTGGTGCTTAATTTTAATGTGTCATATTTCATTTGAATGCCACTGTCACTTAAAGTGTGGCCATCAAGCACAGACAGGGTGGTCAGCAAATTCAAACAATTTAGGTCAAACAAATTGTGCTTGAGGGAAACAGACAACAGCTATTTGTGTATGGCACAGAGCCCATTGACATACAGTATATTCACCCATAGTGTAATGATCTTTACAAGGCTCATACGTGTATGTCATTTGAACCAATTGAAAAGTAACTTTATTGTTTTTGCTTTCTATCTTATTTTATCTTTTATAGCTGACAAACACTTGTAATTTCACTCTTCCATGATCCAACTTTGTATTTAAAGAATTGTTATTACACCTTAGTTCAAGAGATGAACCCCCTGTCCTGTGACCATAATGATTTACATGACCTTACTCAGAATCAGAAAAAGAATCAGCTTTATTGGCCAGGTATGTGTGCACATACAAGGAATTTGACTCCGGTTTTATGTTGCTCCCTACTGTATGTACATAAACAGAAGTAGACATTGGTGTGGCAATACAAAGCAAAATCAACAACAGTAACATTTGAAAACAGTAAGACAATTAGTGCAAATCCTGGTAAAAATATATATGATTAATGTAACAGGATGCTTTATATACATGAGGTAGGTGGATATGACAGTATATACAGTATGTACAGCGTGCGTAGGTTTAAAAAGTGTTCATATTTACATAAACAATGAGATATATGTACAGGTATAGTTGATGTTAGTGTCACAGGGTGATTGCACAGGGACTGCTCCTGACACTATATGACTGGTGTTAAGTGTTCATCAGAGTGACGGTCTGTGGGTAGAAACTGTTCTTGAGTCGGTTTGTTTGGGAGTACAGTGCTCTGTAGCGCCTACCAGAGGGGAGAAGTTGGAACAGGGTGTGAAGGATCTGCAATCAGGTTTTCTGCATGTTTCTTGAGTCTGAACTTGTAAAAGTATGCCTGTATGCAGACTAGTCTCCGCCCTTAATGAGCCCTCACATCAGGACCATGACCATAGAGTGAGCTTTAGGAGTCCCCACTAGCCAGCAAAAAAAACATCCCTCCAATGGATAGTTTATTTTTGACTTGATATATGATTTATTGTCATCAGATTTAAAATTCTTTCTATTACGCTGACAGACATAGAAAAAGCTTGCTAGTTTTCTTCAAGAGTTGTAAAGGAATGTCGCTTTTACTGATGTGTTTTGTACAATATTAATGTATGCATGGTGATTGATATTGTATGTTCAGTTAGAGGAAAATTAAAATAAAAGCAGCCCTGAAACAGAATCAGTGACTTGCCCAAGATACTCCAGGAGGGCAGATGCTTCCAATAATAAAGGCTTTAACTCGAGCTGAAGGACGGCCTCTCTCGTCACAAGGACCCTCATGGACTGTAAGATAGTGTGTCACTCATTTGTGTGGCAATAAAGCAAATGAAAAGTTTAAATACATGTTTTTAAAAGAGAAACAGCTTTACAATTGTTTCAATTGAGTACAGCTCATTGTGTTACTTCACACCGCCCTTATGACTCAGTACTGTGTTGCTGCTGCAACGACATGGCTTTGTAAGTCTGTTCCGAAACAAATGCAATAAATGTCTACGTTTAAATATATAATATATATATTCTACATTTGTATATACATTTCATGGATCTAAATGTAAGATATTTGCAGTACTTTTGGAGTAAGTTACTGTTGATATACTTAGCTCAGAGGACATATTTACAGTGTATTCATTATTAGCCTATTGGTAGCACAAACATTAGCTTCTGCTGTTCCTCCACAGAGATTTTCTAAAGCACTAAAAAAGGATCATGCAAAGACAAACCATGGAAATTAAACATCCATTCTCTTTTGAAAAGCTGTGTACAAAGCTGTACTGTGTATACATGTGTGTAATCACATAAAGATTTAAGTTGCACATATATCTCGATAACACGCTTTGTATTAGGATTCAAGTAAGTATTGAATTTTATTTAGTGTACATGTTTACAATCATTTTCTTTGATTTCACTGGCAGTTGTGGAATGCAACTGAGTACATTTACTTAAGAACTGTACTTAAGCACAATTTTGACATATATTTGTACTTTACTTGAGTATTTCCATTTTATGCAACTTTCTACTTCGATTCCACCACATCCCATAGGGAAATGTACTTTCGACTGGAAACATCTTTAGTTACTAGTTACATTTTCCATAATAAAACATATGATATGCTTATATGATGTGGTGTAGTATTACATTACTAATCTACCCAGTAGTATACAAGATCTAAAATTGGCTCCAGATTGACAAACTACAACATTAAAATGCTTTTACCTGTATTCATTAGTGATAAAAACAGAATAATATAATATTCTATAATGATATAACACTGTGAAAGGAGCCGTTCTGCATTAGGAGTACTCTTACTTTTGATACTTTAAGTACATTTTGCCCATAATACTAGCATTTGGCACTAGCTTGATGTTATTTGTTCCCAGACATGTTTCTGAAACATTTTATTCTTATTCTGTTCTGCCAGTGTCCCCATCTCTGTTTCACCCAGCCGTTCTCCAGGCCTCAGCTGTTGTGCAGCCGTTCTGACCTCTGAGACTTGGGGGCTGTGATAGGGGTCGGCCTGTCAGTGTCTCCCTCAGGGCAGAGCAGTGACATTTAACTCAATATCCCAGAAGGATAAGGTTTCCCCCTCCCCTCCATCTTCCGCCTCTGTCTATCGCTAAAGTGTCGGAAGCCTGTGGGTGCAAGGACTACCACGGCGTAAACCCGTGCAAGCTGGGACACCCACCGCCTCCAACTCCCACTAACATACCGCGCCCTCGTGCCAGGCCGAGGGATCACCATGTGCCTCCTTAGCCCACCAAGCCCTCCCCTCCCTCCTCCACTTGTGAACCCTATACATGTTCCCTGTTCTGCACAAGTGTTAAGTACCGCGGTGGTGCAGCTGAACGCACGCCTATCTTACGCAACTAAGTCCGTCTCTGCTGACTCGCACGGCACAAGCAAAGTGAGAGCGACGAGGCGACACGCGTCACTTAAAAGACATGGAGCCAGGAAAGGCTGACATATTTCCTAAAGACGGTAACTGTCATTAACAGCACATTCTGTGGATTACACATACTGTACACACTGTACTTGTATGCTGTCCAGCTGATCTATATCATCCATTTGTGGGTGAAGGAACCCCCATTTACAGCATTTGGTGGTCATAAACACGCGTTCATTCATCTAGTCTTATGGAAAACAACGTGAACGAATTAGTCGGCCACGCGGCGTACTTTAAGTAACAGATTGTAATATTGTTAAAACACCCTCCAACTCAACAGGCCCCGAGAAATAAGTTAAGCATCTTAGTCAAGCATGAATCCATAAACTGCAGCTTCGATACGATCTTTTATGCGCGTGCGAAATGAAATACGGTACCGAAAGGTTCCTGACCAACAACATGAAATAACACGGGACATGTGTGGTATTGAAACTGAGGACCTAATTAATACTGTGCAATAAGGCAATGGATAAAGGAGCTCCAGTGTCGGCGTTAGATGGGTACTTGTTACAGCATTAGCTAATAGTAATAATAGAAGTGGCAGCTGAGTCTCTGAATCCAGAATTCCTCACGAGATATAAATAGCGCAGGTGACAGTGGTGCAGCTGGGCACGGCACCACGACAGCTTTGCGGCCTTTTTGTTTCAGAATGCTGGACCTTTAGTTCAGGCTCGTAAGTCTAACTTTCCTCTATTGGGAGAAAATGAGTTGGATGTCGGAGGGCACATGTGACTCCACGGTGTCGTCAGTGTCCGCGCGGTCCACCGGGATGAAGAGTTCTTGGTTGTTCACACCATTCCACACACTTAGGGCTGTACTATATAAGCCACGGGGGAGCCGACAGGAAAGTGATCCCGTTGATCAAAAGTGGCTTTCATTTCACTGATGGGGTGTCATTTACTTGGCTGGCTCTGCATTTTTAGACGCCGGTGTTGTTCATTTACCGGCAAAGACACTTTATTGGGAAACTCAAGCGCTGAAGAATCAAGCAAAGCATGCTGTTAGTTTTAGTGACAGATCAGTTCAGATGTGATTTACAGCTGCTTCGAGTCTGTCAAAGTAAGCAATTTAAGAGGGATTCATAGTACATCACAGTACAAATCCAGTATAATAGCAAATTCTCTAATCAAATTGCAGAGAAGATTGATGTACTATGGAAGGAACTAAGAGGTGGGAGGTAACCACTTACATTTTATCTCTTACATGTAGTAGCAGTTTTAATGCAACAGACTTTTTCCTCAGGTATTTCTTTACTGTCACTTAGTTGCATTTCCATGCACTTGGTACACTACATTTCTGACCTTTTTTTTTTTTTAAATGATGTTGATGATCATGGTCTACTTAAAATGACAAATAATGGGATTTGTTTTCCTAATAGAGCAATGCGACATGGTAGGAAAAGGTGACAAATCAGACAGATGTAACAAAATATACAGACCATAAGACAAAACAGTAAGTCCAAACAAACAGAGCTTATAATTTGAATTTGGTACAGATGTTTTGTTGTTAGTGGAAGAAATACGGATAGACATTTCATATTTGTGTGTGCTCGTGAACATGTATGAAAGTGTGCTGTGTATCATGTAAGTGTAAGTGTGATCAGAGGAACGTGCAGCTATGTCCGATATACATCCAAAACAGAACCCTGTCAAATCTGTTCAGCCTGCTGTTTTGGAAACAGCAGGCTTTTGAACATAAAAGCATGTTTTTATGTATGAAATAGAATCCCCTTGATAGATAGAACGGTGCCAGTAAATTTGTGGTAAGGGTAACAGCGTGGCCTACAGTGCTTCTTTTTTTTTCCCCTCCTGCTGTGCACATGAACAAAATCCTTCTGGAGTTTCATAATCAAAATCATAAATTAAACAGCTTAGTATTTCAGACCAGCATAGCTGTATGAACTAGTATGTACAGTATTTGTTATCATCTGAAAGATGAACTCTTGGTAATATACTACATCTTCAATGTCTTATCTATTTTGAGTAGTCTTATCCAGCCAAGACACTATTTTTAGGTTGATAGCTATGACTGATGGGCAGGTTACAGCCACAAAAATGTACTGGACCCCGTAACATGTGAACCAACATTTGATTTTCACCCTTTTCTGTTCAATGTTGAATACAGTAAACGTACACACATCAGTAAAAGGTCACATTTGAATCCTCAGGAGTCACCGACAAACACAAAATGTAGAAACGTAATCCTATAGAGGTGCAGTAGTAAGAATCTGAGACCACATAGCCAGTGACAAACTGTGACGACCATGGGTGACTTTAAGTCTTCAAGTCTATCGCCCCGCTATAAATGTGCAGAGGATTGTACTCCTGAAGGAGAATGAGAAACGCTGAGGCCCCCAGTGGCCAACGACTATCAGAGCAGTTACGCAGTGAGAATGTGGTTTCTGTCAGAAGCAGTACACAGTTACAGCCAACATATTTATGCCTCATGAACAGCTTTTAGTCTTAACCACATTATCATAAGAGGTTCAAAAGAAGTAACAAATGTTTCTGCATCAGGAAATTATGAAATAAATGTGTAACAATTGTGTGATACATTTCCTTTTTTTAATTCTTAAATGTTTTTCTGGAAAACATACAATAGGGGCTTCACCTTTCTGGACTTTTTAAAGTTTGAAACTGAATTAATCCTAAAGCTACAGGACAGAAAAACAGGACTAAAAATGTATTTCCATAGTTTTTTTAGAATCAAACCCAAAATCAAATACCCTTAACCTTTCAGCTCTATGGTCCTGTAAAAGGAAGGAAAACTGCTGGCGAGAGTGCCTTGAAGAAGGGTGTTGATGACAGGAAGACGGATGGATGCAAAAAGAGCCAGAGCAATGCCTAAGAAAGAAATGGGATCCTATTTTGATAAATATAGAATGAGGAACGTAAAAGAGAGGTACAGAGTTTTCAACAGGACCACTGCAAAGCAACAGAAGGTGAATATTACTCGTATTAAATCAATATTTAAATTGATACCAACTTATTAATGGAGGTAGGAGTTTATACAAAATGTTGCAACAGTAGACCACCAGTTACTTTTAGGCACCTGTTAAAACCTTCCCTTGGGAAAATGGTTAACAAACACTCGGTTACAGCCACAGTGTTTTGTCTCAGTTTTGTGGCTCTTCTGACTGGAGGAGTCAAAAGAGCTCAACAGCACCTCCCTGTGGATAACCGCTGAACATATCCGGACATACTGCACAGTCACATAAACGACACCCAAAATGTGTGTAGAATGGTCCCACAATAAACTCACCGTTAAAAGACAGGATGGAAACGTATTTCATAATAACGAGCCGAGTGTAAACAATGAACCCTTTAAATTGTTAAAACTCAAATATGTATTTATTATATTACTAATTTCATAATGTAACTTTTGCATTTAATATTGAACACTTCGGGTCTCTGTACTACAGGTGTTCTCAGCAGATGAGGTGAGGAACAGCACAGGAACCTCCTAGTACTGTGAGGGATTGTTAACCAGATATATAAACAGTTATTTGCAGATTAATTACAAATCCACATTTATATCATATAGCAGATATAGGACTAAAACTAAAAATGACTTAGACATTGTAGCTCAGATTCTCGCTTTATTGGTCAACTTGATGAAAGACTACAAAACGAATTCACAAAAAATCTCTTTCAAGTAATCAAATCTGTACAAACCTAAACTGTATGGGGTTTTTACAGCTCTGGCTCATATGAATCTGAAGAGTCATACGCATGTGTGTGTGTGTGGGTTAGCATGAGCTTGCTCTTGTGAGAAAAGGTGACATACCCCTTCCCGTTTAGGGATACCGAGACGTCACACTCAGATAGGCAAGACACTGCATGCACGCACACACACACACTCACATGCACACACCTGTGTTTGAGATTTTACAGTACAGAGGACAGGGAAAACAAAATACTTCCCCCCTCAACAAGTAAACACACATCACCTGCTGGCAGGGGTTTGCTGCTCAATTCATTATGTCAGCAACCTCCCACTGTCTCCCAAACCCTGCATTTCAGTCAAGTTACTGTACAGACAGACACTGTGGTTTCAACCTTTCCACGGGAAGAGTGGTAAGAGAGAGGGGAAAGTATAAATCTCTAATACTCTCACACAAAATGTACACGTGCACACATGATTTTAATGCTCACAGGCAGACATGACGCGTTCGTCGTCTGCGCACGCACGCACTCACTCAGACAATTCGTAACATTAAATGTTTTAAGAATTACAGATAAAAAAGGAAAAAAGCCCTGGGTATAGGTTTGATTTCTGGCTGTTTGGTGAAAGAAAGGAGAAGAGAGGTAGAAAGGGCAGGAGGGATGGGTTAGAGGTCGAGGGCAAACTACTTGTGTCATTTCTTAGCTTTCCTTGGGGGAGTGACTGGGCGACCAGAGCCCATGCCCCCTCCACCACCGTAGAACAGCTTCTTGTCTGCAGGTTTGAGAATCTGTAAATATAAGACGACAAAACTGAGCAACAATAAACAGTCAATTTTTTTCAAAATGCTGACATGCAAGGCCAGTTCTATCACAATCTGAATTTCCTGAGAGGTCTGGTTCATCTCTTGCTTACCTGGAATGAGCACATGAGGGTCTCATCTACGCTCATCATGGCTCCGGCATTGTCGAACTCACCGCAGTAGTTTGGGGCTGAGAACAGCGTCACCAGCTGCCTCTTTGCAAAGAACTCATATCCGTCCTCAACCACCTGAAAACAGATACACAACAGGTTAACAAGTTGTTTTTAAAGGAGTGAGAGTTATTTAAAACAATTCATTCTTATCTGTATACAATGAATCAGGCACAAAAACTGAACTATAGCATTATATTAACAAAGGGCTTGGGACAAGAAAATCCATAATAAATAAATTGCTGTCACTCGACCTGCCTACCTAGTTCTCAGTAAAACTGTGCTGAAATCCATCTGTGCTGAAGTGGCCGTGGGCTATCCAAGTATTTCATCAATTCCACCTACTTTTCTTCAAATATTCACTAAAAGCTGGACAAGCGTGTTAGATAAATGTCCTAAACTTGGGTTAACTACAAAAGGAGTTTGTGAAAAGGAGGAAAGACAAACCTAAACCACCTCCCATCAAAAAAAATTACTGTAGGAAAATTAAAAACATAATAAAAAGATCTAGTAACCATCCACCCTCTTTAACAATACTATGGGTAAAGCTACTCGTCATTGTCCCTATAAAACTGTTCTAGGGACATAGAGAAACTCTCCCATAACAAGTTCCACACCCAACTCTTACCGGTTTAACCAGATGTACAATAGAGGACGGGCTTACTTGTTTTATTTACTGCCTTTCATTCCTACTGCAAAAACATCTTTAAACTTAGGATGAAGGTGCACTCACCTGATGGGCCCGACAAATCAGGTCCATGTCGTGTTTGTGGAGGAACTTTGTGACCACGTCGGCGCCAAAAGTGAAGGAGACACCACGGTCGTTCTCACCCCAGCCCAGCACATCTTTGTCCGGGTCAGCCCAAAGCAGGTCGCAGAGGAGGCCCTGGTCAGGAACATCAGTGGGGCGCATGACCCTTCGCACCTGCTCCATAGACTGGAGGTCTGGGGATAGGCCTGGAGAAGTTTAATGTGGAACAGTTACATGTTAGAGAACAGAAAAACTTGAATTTAGCATCTGTGATGTTACACATACACTACGTTTCTGGATGTTCTGCCTGGGTTTGGTTTTACTACTCACTTTCATTTTAAAATTCACCAGAGAGAGAAAATCCTTAACTAGGCAAAAATAGGGAAATCTGGATGGTCTAAGGTGTGACAACCAAAGAGCATCTATGGCCGCACAATGTGCAAGGTTGAGACACCTGTCACACACACACAAGCTTCTCTTTAAGGATTATTAAAACTAAATGGTGTGATTTAAAACAACACCATGATAGCAATACAAATACTATCTCGATATCAATCGCACAACCAAAAATGTATACAAAAATTGCATATAAAATAAATTTTTTCCCAATAATAAACAGACCCGACATCCAAACCTCAAGTCTGAGTGACAGGCCTTTTAATAACGAGAACTACATTATTTAGTTTTACTGTGGCTTTTGTTCACATCTGTAATGTTTGTGAACACAGAAGGAAATCAGGTATGTAACATTCATTTTCAGAGCTGAAACAATTAGTAGATTCATTGATCGACAGAAAAATAATTTCATTAATAAAAATGAACACCAAACATTCCCTATTTACAGCTTCTCAAATGTGAATATTTTATGCTGTTTTGTTGTCTTTTAACTGTAAACTGAATCTTTGGGTTTTGGATTGTTGGTCAGACAAAACAAGACATCTGAAGATGTCAACTTGGGTTCTGGGAAACAGATGGACATTTTTCACAATTTTATAGACTAAACAATCAAAAAATATAATCTGCAGATTAACAATAAAAAATAATCCTTGGTTGCTGCCCCATAAACCACGATTTGCTGGAACACAAAAAAATGCTGATTTTTCATCTATAAAACAAACATTAACATTTATGGGATCCAAACAATGGACTGGGGCATCAACTCCAGCAAAACATCCAATATTCTTTCTGTGTGTTCTGCCTTCATGTAACTTTATATGTTTGAAGAGGGAGGTGGTGTTTAACCTCATGGTTATCAGTGCCTATTTACATATTTTGTGTGGTTGGCTTTGCAGACATGAGATAGCTGTGGCTGGCTGTTAGTGTCACATTGTCTGAACCAATAAGTCTATTTAATTATGCTGTTTTCTGTATCAGAACTACTACAAAACTATTCAAGTAGGTCAGTAATTGCCAAGAGCACAGAGATTTACTCCTTTAATTTTGCTTCTTTCTGAGCTGAGAATTTTGTGAGTGATTGCCTCCGACATTTCTTTGAAACTGACTTTTGTTGAAGACAATTACCAGCTAAATGGACAGACGTCAAAATGTTACAAGCATAAAACTTCAATTAACAGCCTGGGATTTTATTTGCTTCAATCAACCAATTTCTCGACAGCTCTTTAATTCCTTTTGAACAAACCCCTTCCTCAGCAAAGATGTGAAATAATGGAGGAATAGACACATATTCTGACTTTATGACCACTTCAAAAGGCAGGGAGTTACCCCCTTTTTTCTGTCTCTCTTGTTTACCATGCTGGCAAATCTGAATGAATTATACTTTGGTGCTGATGGTTTCCATAAAATGAACTGAACGATTGAACTGTGGAGAATTTAACTGATCTAATGAATGTAGCATGTCCATATTGACAAAACTTTAAACATGTATATTTGTATGGGTGATGTAAGCAACTTAGAACTAGCTCAAGTGGGCGAGCCGGTGGACTTTAAGAGGCTTTAGACATCCAAAGATCTTCTATAAAAACCAGACCAGGAGTCTAATTGAGACCTGCATTAACTGTCATAAAGTGTAGCCACACCCGGCCAGTAAAAAGAATTCTGCGTTTAACTGGGGCTCACTTTTAATTGAAGTTTTAAGGTATTTTCTACTTGTTAGTAGTAAGTGTGATTAGAATTAATAATAAAAAAGTTCTGACTACAGAGCAGGGCATGGATACATGAATATACTTAAAAGAAGAAATTAGGATCCGATACAGTCCTACAGGTCTTCGGCCGTTATATTGACAGTAACAACAGTGCAGAGGTGAGTTTGTGTGCGCGCGCGCTCTGGACAGAAGCCAAACAAACTGTTTGATGAGAAATACCTCCATGGCAACAGAAGATCTTCTCATCAACAATGGCTGCAACAGGCAAACAGTTGAAGCAGTCGGTGAAGGTCTTCCAAAGCTTTATGTTGTATCGCCTCTTACCTGTGGGAGGAAACCACAATTACTTGGTCACAATCTAACCTTGAGACCAATACAATCTCAATAGCTGCACCTATCACTTTAGAAACACACCATTTTACGTAATCCTGGCTCTGTGAATAGCAGAGAAAGGCATGTGATTAATCACTCCTGCCTGATCATGCTCCTTAGCCTTAAGTACTGAGAGGTTATCTGTGTTGTGGCTTTTGTTACTAATAATACATCAGTTTCCCCGTCAGGTTTAACAGAACAGCTCCAACTAAGATTCACAATTTAGTTTAAATGTTTGCATTGCTTTTATGAGTATACTAAATATAGATCTTAAAACAATGAACTGTAAACTTGCAGATTACACTGGAACTTACATCACCTTTTAGTATACTCTTTATACTTCTCTTTTTTCAGTTTTAACATTAATGTTCACATCATTGACTATTACCTATTCTATAGAAAAGCCAACAGGCTTGGGCTTACATTTGTAGAAAACTGCTGGGAACATTATTTGGTAGTGGTAAGATTATTGCCTGTGTCTGTGTACATGCCATACAACTTACACTCATCGTAGAAGCCATATATTCTGTTAATGGAGGCACACTCATGGTTTCCTCTCAGCAGAAAGAAGTTTTCTGGGTATTTGATCTTGTAAGCCAGCAACAGGCAGATGGTCTCCAGTGACTGCTTGCCTCTGTCTACATAGTCCCCCAGGAACAGGTAGTTGCTCTCTGGTGGAAAGCCCCCATATTCAAACAGCCTCAGCAGATCATAGTACTGCCCATGAACATCACCTGGTGAGAAAAGTAGTATTAGAGTGGCAACAGCAAAGTTGGTTGGTCAAAGTTGTGATTATTATTATTATGTTTGCACAACAAATGTTAAGGGACTTGGATAGAGATACAACAGCAAATTAACAACACTTTATACCATGATTGGCTATGCATTATTTTAAATAAAAACTATGTTATTCTGGTGTTGCTTGACTTGTTTTTGTGACGATGAGACAAGTTACTGAAACATGCAAGCTTGCATTTAGTGTGAGGCTGCTGGTAAATCACACTACAGTGTAAACTTGGCCAGTACTTGAAATGTGCAAACTGTTCCTTTAAACTAGCATTTTTCATTAAGTGGCATCAGCAGTATGACACAGGGGGGCAACTCCTGGGAGACTTGAAGAGCAAAACAGCACTGCACTGGTAAGCCAATATTATCAGTTTATCCCTATAGGTCTGTAATTATGTGGCAAGGTCACAGCCATGCACTGTGTAATGTGAATGTAAGCTTTCTCATAGTAGTCCAGCACTATAAGCTACAACAGCTATCTAAGAGTGTTTGCAAATGCTATGCGACCACAAGTGAGAATTCCCTTGACTCTAAAGAACACAACTAAGCCTCACCACAAATCTTGAGGGGTGCCTCAAGTTCGAGCAGGATTGGCTGGCTGAGGAAGATCTCCCGGGATTTGAGGCAGAGACCACGGATTTCATTCTCTGTCAGCTGAACATTTTTGCCAGGTCTGGAGCCTTTCACTGGGAGGGAAAAATGGCAGAGTGAGAAATAGCACACTGGAAACAAAAGACCAAAAACACAGCAAAGTTTATTATTCATATTCATTTGATATGGGGAGCAGATAGTAGAACTATGTTATGCAAAAACACATGTTGACAATATAACAGTATTTTTGAAAAAAAAACAAACATTCTGAGCAATTCTGTTCTGAGCAAAATAGGGCAGACTGCCATGTACAGTTGGCACATGTTAATTTGTAGTGTGCACACCTTTTAATATTCAATCAATCATGATAATATAAAATATTTGATTTAAAGATTGAAACGTGATAGAAAAGAAACCTGTGGATTAATCTATAGATTGCACATTTTCGCAATGGAAATCTTAATGCCGAGTACTCATCTACAACCAAAAGTCATACATTTAAATTTTGCATGCTTAGTTTTTAATCAGTAAACATTTCTTAAGTATTCTGCCAAAAAGCAGAAAAAGCTGACTCTAGCTTAGAGACATTTAAAGGCAAATCCTGGAGCAGCTTCACAAACTGTGCCAGTTGTAAGGACTCATTTTCGACTTTCTGATAGCACCCAGGGTGCTTTTACTTGGACATGAGGCATTTTCTAAATTGCATCTCTGAGCCCGCCCTACAGACTCGTTTTGATGTAAATACCAAGCATAAATACTACAGGACCACCATGGACGATATTAAAGAATGCCACCTGATGACATACAGTAATACATTTAAATTGTGTGTCAATTTCCAGCTCACAGCGTATTTATATTTCGACCGTAGTGCCCAAAGGCATTCGGCTAGCAAGGAAGTACTCTGTCAAAGGGTCCATTAAACAAAAACGTATTTGCAAAACGATGTACATTGCTTTACATGCATCAATTTTTAACGGATAATTGTGTGGATACTTTATCAGGCAAAGAAAAATATAAATACAGAACGTAAGACTATTGCTAGGTAACGTTATTTAATGCGGGTGAGTGGGAAAACAAAGGTTAATTAGCTGCGAGAAGGATGCTACTGACCAAACACAACCGACGGCCAGTAACGTTAGCCTGCACAATTCAAATCCTGTGTTTCGTTAGCAAGAAGCAATACGTTAGATGAACTTAACGTTAACTGGCTAATATAGCATAGGTGGCTATCGTTGTCTAGCCTATTAGCTAAAATGGCTACCTCGGTGAATAAATATCGAGCGAAATACCGTCTTACCTTCCAGCAGACGTTGTATAATGGAGTCGATGTTCAACTTATCGGCTTCTGCCATGCTATTCCTCTATTCTGGTCGGTTTTCAATAACTCCTACGAACTCAAAACGTAGTAACTGTTAAATGGCTTCCGAGTTATCGTTAGCTCAACTAGTTTGCCGTTAATCGGCTATCGTTAGCCCGCTAGCTAGCTAACCTTGGGGCAGAATCGGCAACCTCAAAATATGAGGCTGGGTGCTGAATTGTTTAAGATATGATGGCTGTCATGTATTTCAGAAATCCGCCTTAGTCACCTATTTTCCATTAGCTATCCGAATTCACTTTAATTATTCGTATTTTCTCGTGGCAACGGTGTTTCTGTCGTAGCCACTAGCACCATGCCATCGACAAAAAAGGCTAAATGAGTGTTAGCTCAAAGCGAGGTTGAACGAAAGAGGGCTGGCAATTACCGCGCTCCCATTGGTCAGTTTTGCCAATAGGCGGTGTTTGAGGGAGCCACTCTTCTCTGTGATTGGCTGTTTTCAACGTCAGTCAGCATTTACTTATCTCAAACCACAACGTAAAAAGGGCAATCGTTATCGAATATATCTCACGTTTTGCTGGGCTTAAAATGGAATAGTTGATCAAACAATGCACAATAAGCCGTGTTTTTCAACATTTACTCAAATATTCGTGCTTGTATCGTTCTGTATTTGTTGCGCAGTAAAGCGACACCCACGGAAGTGACCAAGATGGGAAGAATTGACAACGTATTCTGGCATGACGTAATGTCCTAGCGCCTGGCAACACGCACCGGGTGATTCATTGTGAAGTTGAAAGATGGCTTAGCTAGTTGGCTAATTCACTGGGAGATAAACATGACTGTAACTCGGATAAACGTTAATCTACTTTACGCTAATAATACTTTACGCTAATAATACTCTTGTTTATAACATACAACTATCCGACCATGAAGTTGCTCCATAAAGACATTGAAAAAGATAATGCCGGGTGAGTGACTGGCGATAGCTACTGCTATCAAGCTAATCTGCATGCTATTTTCCAGCTGACTGTGTCACGTTGAATATGTCAACATAATGCTGATTTATATACCTTTGTACTAGCAGAGACGTGGTGATTTTTGGATTATTACGGAAATAGTCCCTTCTTTTGTAACTTAGTTAATATGTAATAACATACAGGGCACGGAATATAACTGTGAGCATAGCCTGTATCACTGAGACTCTGTGGATATACGTTAGCTTTCGCTTTAAAGACTGAGCGTACGACTCCAGTGAGTAAAAAACAAACTCCTACTCTGTTATAATTGATGTCCACCCCATCATTACTTTAGCAGCATGGATGCTCCAGCACCATTGCACCATCTGTGTCATTTCCCTCAATAATGGCATGATATCTCAAAGTAAGAGCATATCCACAGTGACTAATCACTAACAGAATGACACCAACTCAGAACCTCACTTATTGATTGCTACACTTCTTCAGTCAGGTGACTCTGATGCCAGAGGAGGCGGAGGATATGTGGCACACCTACAACCTGCTGCAAGTGGGGGACAGTCTGAGAGCCTCCACTATCAGGTAAACACTAACTTCTATCACATAGGTGATAGAATCAGAACCAGCTTTATTGGCCAGGAATGTGTACACATACAAGGAATTTGACTCCTGCATTTTGTTGCTTAGCTTTTCATCCACCTTCATTACAGCCACAGATTTGATACACACCCACCGCAATCAATTCAGCCAGCTACACAAGTTGACCTTTTAGTAACTTGCCAGTGGTTAACAAATATTTTATTTATTGTTGTTCTGTAACGGAGCCTCACAGCCAAAGTGTTTCACAACATTGTACTTGGATAACCAGATAATCTTGAATCTTGTACTGATATCTGAAGTGGAGAGTTGCAACAGAAAGCTTTATTTTCACATGACTTTTGGTTTTGCAGACTACAAAATTCCAGCTCTATCTTGAAACCCCTCAGCCATAAAAATACTTCAAGTCTACTTCAGCCACATATCTTGATCATCATAGGAATCACAATAATATTTAATAGGTTCTATAATTTGTGCAGTTTCTGTCAAGATGCCATTAAGGAAAGACAGTGCCAGTTTACATTTTGTGACCCAGTCATCAATATATTTCTATACTATTTCTATTTCCATGTCTAACTTTCACAATGTACCCAATAGCCACAGACACCAACAATTAGCACTCTTGATTAACTGTACGTCAACCTTATGCTGCAACACAAATGCAAGTATCGAGATGTAATGTTTCCAATTCCCCAGTGAAGCTCGTAAGTCAGTGTCCAGTTTAGCTTTAATAAGACTTTGTTTGTTAAAATCAGTCTGTGTTTGTAAATGATTGTGCTTGTTTTTCAGGTGTCCAACCTTTTCTCTCACTCGTTCCGTCTGTGTATCACTTAGTCTTTTGGTCTCAAAAACACACACAGAACTTGTCATCAGACCCTTTCCCCTGTCCCCACAGGAAGGTGCAGACAGAGTCCCCTACTGGAAGTGTGGGCAGCTCCAGAGTTCGGACTACTCTAACATTAAGTGTGGAGACCATCGACTTTGACTCCCAGGCCTGCCAGCTGAGAGTAAAGGGCACTAACATAGAGGAGAACCAGTATGTCAAGGTCTGAGATTTCTAAGCAACCTGACAGTTGTAGTCATGTCACATTTATGACGTTTTAAAATGTTGCAGAGGGATTAGAGTAATAAAAATGAGGGCAGCAAGGATTGAAAATTAAGATTTTTAGAGTAATAAGAGATCATTATTTATGTAGATGGTGTCTGATAAGTATTGAGTTTTATTCTCCATTTGAAAAGTTGCACAGAAACTCAGTTTCGTTTGTTTTAAAACCTACTCGAAACAAATTAATAGGTTTTAGGAGAGACACATTAAGTATATTTAAATGTAAAATGATTTTTATGTTGGCTGGTCAGTGTGGACAGTCAATATATTCTATATATTGACTATACTTTGTGCATTTAACATGAACATAACGATATGTCAAAGAATAACAGCAGTGTAATTTATTCTCTTGCCTGCACACAGATCTGTTAACATACTAATGTGTTTCCCGCAATCAGAAGACTCTCTCTTCTATTGCAGTTTTTTGTCATTGCCCAGGCATACTATTCAGTTTGTCCCAATGATAACTTCTGTTTGATATAAGTAGTTGTGATTATGTTCTGTTCTTCATTCATCAGATGGGGGCTTACCACACTATTGAGCTTGAGCTCAACAGGAAGTTCACTCTAGCTAAAAAGAGCTGGGACAGTGTTGTGCTGGATAGAATCGGTAAGCAGGTGCTACTGTTTACATTTCACTGAGATTACAACACAGCAGAAAATACCACGTCGTCTCATTCTTGTGTTTGGTTCATTTAAGCTCACACTCCCCACTTGCACGTCGACCATGACTCGTAAACAGTACTCGTAATCACATGGACTCACAAGTATCTTGTTTACCAGACAGAATTGCCTGGGCTTTAGCAACCGCACACTCAGCTATCAAAATCTTCATCTATTTCTATTTCCATACCCATCAAACTGCTTGTTAGGGTAATATCTCGTATTTAATTCCGATTTGTTCACACTCATAACAGGCTGCCATGCGGTCTCTTGAAAGAGGACTAAGATATAAATTTCAGCCATTCTTGGTGCGCTTATTTGATGAGTGTAAATAGCATTTTTTTCCTACTGACCAAATGAACCAAACCATAGAAACAAACATTTTAGTTTGAACAAAGTATCCCATATTTGGTTAAGTTTGCTTGTTTTGATGGTTAGTTTCCAAATGGACTGTTTGGTTGGTTTTAATACTGTTATTAACCACAATATGCTTGGACAACTTAAACATTCTACCAAATAGATTCATGTTTTTGCTCTCACAAAACAGACTTTTGCCTCTTTCTGTCAAACAAGTCATTGTGAAGTGAGCCAATGTGGTTAAAACAACACAGGGAGTCCAAATGTCAAAAATTGCTTACAGATGTTGGACAGTTGAGATCATATTAAAGGTTAAAAGCTGTTTTGACAAGTTTTACATTTGCTTGAAGAATTCCAGATTGGATGTAGACTGTTCTTGCTTTTGTTCGACCTTCTTTTTATGTCCGCTACCATCTTACAATTGTTGACTTGCTCCAGATACCAGTAATCATGAGTTAGATATTTATATTGAAAGCTAATTATGACTGCACTGCCTGACTGACAGGGTAACAGATTAGCAGTTTTTTTATTATGACCAACACAGAGAGAATGTGTTGCCATGGGAACAGAATAAGGAGAAACAGGAGGGAAGTTTCTAACTGACAGATGGGGTTCATGTATTTGAAGGAGTGGAGGTCCATTGAGTCATTGCTGCTATAATTTCCACCGCAATAACTTAAATTTAAAGAGAAAGTGCTGAACTGAACTACAGGCATTAAGTAATTAATTTAATTAATTAATTCCTTTACCAGTTAAATACAATAATTAACAGTTAAACTGTAAAAACACAAAGTACCCACAACCTCATATGATCCATTTATCATTGCCTTGTCTACTCTTTAGAGCAGGCATGTGATCCAACCCAGAAGGCCGACGTGGCAGCTGTGGTAATGCAGGAGGGTCTGGCCAACCTGGTGCTGGTGACCCCCGCCATGACGCTACTTCGTGCAAAAGTGGAGGTCACCATCCCTCGCAAGAGAAGGGGAAGCTGCACTCAGCATGAGAAGGTAGTTCAGCTTTCTGTAACTGCACAGCCGTGATGCGCTCAGAACTTTCAATGGAGAGAGGATGTTGTTTTTAACAGTAACTATTGTCAGAGAAGAAATGTGAAGATAGACAGCTGACTGGATGGGCAGTTAGACTGATGGGAGATTAAAGTCAGCTAGACTAGATAGTGTGTATACAATATTTAGTAAACCTATCCAAATAAAGCTTACTGGTATTTCTAATTCCATGTTACCATCTAATAAAATAATCAGCATTAAGATTCAGAGAGAGAGAGAGAGTGTGTGTCGGTCATGAGTGTAAGATGACTCCACTTTTTCAAGTGTCATTTCTGAACAAAACAAAACATTATCTTTTATTCGGACACATACAGTCACACGCCCTCAGTATTGGGGTGCGGTGTGTTTGTGTTAGGCTGATGTCAAACTATCTGTCTCTCTGTTTGCAGGCGCTGGAGAGGTTCTATGAGGCCGTGATGCAGGCGATTCTTCGCCACATCAATTTTGATGGTAGTGCTGCTGTTTAGACACACACACATACACGCGTTCCTGTTTCGTGTCAAACGCTTCTCCCCTTTTAATCACATTTGTTGCTTGTGTGAGCGACTCATCGACTGCGCTGTATGTCATTTTTATGGCATCATTGTGGTTTATTATTGTTGCAACATAATCTTTGTTTATTTTTCTATCTTTTGTTTCTGTTGAAAGAAATTAAATTACACATTAGAAAAGCTTAGTTGATTTTTCTTCCTTGCCTTCTGCTAGTGGTAAAGTGCATCCTGGTTGCCAGTCCAGGGTTTGTGAGGGACCAGTTCATCACCTACCTTTTTAAAGAGGCGGTGCGACAGGACAACAAGATCCTGCTGGAGAATCGACCCAAATTCATGCTGGTCCACTCGTCATCAGGTCATAAGTACTCACTTAAAGGTAGGAGCGGGCTCTGGAATTAAAACAATCAATTCTCCCTACAAGAAGAAAACTTAGTGAAATGCTTGTTGTTTTGCAGAAATCCTCTCTGATCCCACTGTGACAAGTAGGCTTTCTGATACCAAGGTGACTATGCATCCTGTCATTTGTCAGCTTGTTTTGTTCATCATCCTGTAAACAAATGCTCTCAAGTTGGAAAAAGGTGGTTAACTGGTATTTATGTTTCACTTTCAGGCAGCAGGAGAGGTGAAAGCCCTGGAAGATTTCTATAAGATGCTCCAGCATGAGCCTGACAGAGCCTTCTATGGGTGAGTGATGATCCACCAGAACAGCCAACAGGAAGTGACCCACAGAGCTGTCATTCATTCACACTGATAAGCAACAACCTTTGTATCTTTGCATCCTCACAGACTGGCCCATGTAGAGAAAGCAGCTGACGCCCTCGCCATTGATACATTGTTGATAAGCGATAATCTGTTCAGGTACATACTAAGAGATACTGTGTGTTTTTGACAAAGATCTGAAGGTTATCTATTTCAAACACACAGCGCAGGTGTGCAATTTATGTTTAGCTGCTACCAACTGACATTTAACAGTTTTCTCCTGGATTACCTAATTTTTATGCCATCAAAAACTTGATGCCACCAGAATCATTTAAAAGATACTAAAATTACGTGAAAACTACACACTTAGTGGCTTCAGTTCTCAGCTGTTCACATATTCCTGCAACTCTACTGGCTTTAAACTTATCAGATGAGGGGTTGTTAGTGATGTAAACACACAGACACAGGAGCAGTCAAATCTGCTCTGTGTACCAATGCATGTTTTGTGTGTCTCCACGTGTACATCCAGACATCAAGATGTTCCCATGAGGAGTCGTTACGTGCGGTTGGTGGACAACGTGAGAGACAATGGCGGCAATGTCAGGTACCAATTATCTCATAAAAGATCGCCTGTGTAAACGTTCACCAAGCATTGCCAGAATATCCTTTGTCAAGCAACCAGCTGATGAGTTCTCTCTCCCTCTCTTTCATGCAGAATATTCTCAAGCCTTCATGTGTCTGGTGAACGTAAGTTATCAAACTATTCTGATTTTTTTATCAGTTCTACATTTAAAAAGTACTGATTTCACAATCATTAATCAAGCATAATCTAGGGGTTTTCAATGGAATGTTTTACGTTCAGTGTTCCTCACCAAAACGAATTGTGGGTATCCTTGAGGCTTAACAAACGTGTTGAGTGTATTTCGTTCTTCACAAAACATTTGCGGGGCAGATTTTTAAACAGAATTTCAAACCTTCATTGTGTATGTCCGACATTGTCCGTGTTTGCTAGCTTGCAGTCTTCTTCTTAACTCTCTTTGGTGGCACATTGCTACTCTTCTCAGCACATTACCACTACCAACTGTTTTTCTGTGGAATGATATGTATTGTATTGTGCGCATGCATGTCCGTCCTTGTCCACGATGTGCAACTCTCTAGGGTTTGTTACATAATTCTGCCTAACTTCGCTTGTCATGAACTGTATGAGTAAAATAAGGCCAACATACTGTCAGGTCTGCACTGTGAATGTTTGTGACTGGAGGAGGATTTTACTGGTGTTATTTCAGCACACTGAACTTGTGACACTCACCGCACATTGACTAACTCTGTTGATGAAATCCTCAGTTTAAGAAGTCAAGAAAAACAGAAACTACTGTGCACTGGCTGTGTACTGTCACCTTTATCCTTGGATCAGGGACCTTATGCAACTCACAATTCTGGGGGGGCAGAATTAGAGCAGGGGGCATGGGGGTCTTGCCCAAGAAAAAAAGAAAATCATCACACACTTTCTGCAATTTGACATCCTGTATATTCAAAGACTTGGAGGGGATTATTTAAAAACTTCACTAAATCAGTTTTTGTAGCTCGGTAATCTCCCACTTTATTATTAAAATTATTTGTTATGGTTAATGAAAATGACCATAGACGACCATAAAGATGGACGATCGTCTCCACTTCCTCCCACTGTACAAAAGTGGAGCCAAAATATCCCGGATACGGGAGCTGCCATCTTGCGTAATTGACGTCATTTGCAACCATAGTCACCATGATCGGAGGTGGAGGCGAGGTATCGAGGTCCCGCCCACACACCACAGCTGTCAACCATGACGTGACACCTCCATCGAATAACTAATTAAAACCAAACCTATCTGAAAAACAAACACTTGAACACACATCAGTGTGATAAGAATTACCTAAAATGACCGAAACAATCTTTGGGGAAAAATGTATTGTGCGTGTACTTAGATTTTTTAGTTTGGCTCATGTCCCACAGCTAACATGGAGGCGGCAGGGTTTACGACCAATACTGCAGCCAGCCACCTGGGCGCGATCGAGATGTTTTGGCTTTACTTTTGGGGAGCTTACATGTCGTCCATCTTTATTACAGTCTGAAAATTACACTCACTTATTCACTCACTTCTACGCTAGCTGCTACACTGCTGCCACTTTTCTAAAAAAACTAAATCTTTTCTGTTTCACCCAAAAGTTTAAAGAGGCACAAATTCAGGTGTAAGATTTTCATTAATTTCAATGCATTTCTTGCATTTCATTTTCACTTGTTTGAAAAAGGGATTGATGCTCTATAGTGAAAGGATGGTGTATAACTTTTTGAAGTATGATTTGTGACATTATTAGAAGAATACTTTTGATTCATAATATAAAATTATCATAGCTACTATCATAAAAAATAATAGTAATACAATAAAATTAGAATATCAAAAATCTAGTGGGGCACTTGCCCCGCCAGCTTGAATGGGCATGACACCTCTGTCCTTGCTTGTCTCCTCAGAACTGACTCAGCTGAGTGGAGTAGCCGCCATCTTGCGCTTTCCCATTGCCGACCTATCAGAGCCTGAGGACGACAGCAGCTCAGACGAAGAATGAACCACAGAATATGGAGCAGAGAGCTCTTATTGGCAGAAAAGAAGAGGAGGGTCATCCAATGTCCACAAGAATGCACTGACTCAATGAGAACAGTTTGAAAGAAAAATCACAAAATTTAAAGTGTATATACATTATATCTCTATAGCAATTAAACAACAGAAGCATTCAACCACTTGTGTTATTTCACTTTGTCAAGCGAATCATTTCATCATACATGAATGAAATACAAGTTGAAGCAAGATATAAAAATATATAATTTATTACATACAATAATTTCATTTTCCATTTTTTAAAAACTATTTCGGTTATGGGTAATATGACCCAAAACTACTGCATTTCAAAATCAAGTATGTTCAGGATTCTTAATTTGATATAGTGATATTTAGGTTCCACAGTTACAACACTATAGGTTCCTCTTATTCTTCTATGGTAAAATGTGAAATTGCAAACTTCCCTTGTGAAGAATTTCAGAAGCTAGCAGACTAAAGTGCATTTTGAAACAATTTGCCTTTTTATACTTTTATACTCCTGCCTCATTGAATCCTAAATCCAATTTTTATCAGCAAAGAGCGTAGCTTTGAGTGCTTGCGTGTGTGTACTTGATACACTTGGAATCACTCAGTAGGACACTGGTAGGTCTTAATCCAGTCTAAATCCTCCAGTGTGCCCAAATGCAGATAGATAATTGAGCAGATAACCATGACATGCATTATCTGGTGGCTGTTGCCCCAGTTATCAAACAGGCCTGGGATGAAGCGCTCAGGGATCTGGATGATGTTGACCAGCCCTCCCACTACAGCCAAAGAGTCCATCTTGACGAAGAGGTGCAGGGAGTTTGGGCTGCCCACCCCACTGCCGTACACCCGGAACAGGAAGAGGCTGAAGCGGAACAGGGCCTGCCAGACGAAAGCTCGCAGGCGCAGGACATTAGTATGAGCTGTGGTGGCACAGTAGATGCCGTAGGCTGACAGGAGGGTGTAGACCAGCAATGCAGTCCTTCGCATTGCTGGGTAGCAAAAAAGGGTGATGTGGATGATGGGAAGTGCCCCTGGTGACAAGTGGGAAGTTATACCAGTGAATAAACTTCAATGTCACTAAAAAAAAGTCAGATGTTATTGGCTTTATTGTTGTCAGGGTTATTATTTACAAAGATGTAGACTTGAGACTTGGACTGGAGTCAGACAAAAAGTCAGGTGTTACTTCAGGCTTTACTGAGACTTGACTCCCTAAGGACTTGATTTAAAACTTGAACGCAAAAATTCTAAAATCTTCAAGCCTTAGGTTTTGACCTTGTAAAATCTCAGAACAATAACACTGTCTGGTAAGTATAAACCTACAGCAAGCAGCCTGTTACCTTAGCTTAGCATAAATACTGGAAATGGGGAAAAAGCTAACCTGGCTCTATCTGAATTTAAAGCAATGGAAGCAATGACTTTGTGGAGTCTGCACTGGTTTCTTGTCAATGGTGGCGGCAAGACTTCAGGAAGTCACTGCTCCATAACCCCCGGTAAAACCACTATTAGTTGTTTTTACACTTTTGTTTTTTGGTACAATTTTAACAAATGAGATATAGCGTGTTAATTAGTGAGCTTTAAAGGTGTTGGTAGGTGGATTTTGTCACATTTGGACAGAGACAGGCTAGCTGTTTCCCCCTGTTTCCAGTCTTTATGCTGAGCTAAGCTAACCATCTCCTGGCTCCAGCTACAGAGTGAACTGACAGATGTGAGAGTGGTATTGATCTTCTCATCTTCAAATGTCTTGTAATTTTAATGGTCAGAATTTGAGAGAAGAGAAAGATTTGGACTTTGCTTATGAAGACATGAGACTTGACATGGACTTGCCCCAAAAGACTTAAAAACGTGAGTGTGAAAGTTGTGACTTCAGAAACAGTATTGTGACATTACCTTAACTCAAGGTCTACTTAACTAGCTTTTTTCTGGAGCTTTCAAATGCATCTCAAGTTGGCTTATTTTGATGGGATTTATATGTGGTTTAAAACTCCAGAATAAGCTAGTGAGGGGACCTTGAGTTAAGATGAATTTGTGAGACTCTGATTAGTGGAGATTTAAGAAGTTGCACTAACTGAGAAATCTAAGAATTCAGATAGACGGCAGAGCCCATTCGTACCAGCTACCTACCCAGGGTGTTAACTAGGCAGACCCCGAACATGTCCAGGGAGAGCAGAGTGTCGTACACATGTTCTCCTCCCATGTGGTTCATGAACACATGGTAGACCACTGAGCCCACGGTGGGGCAGAGGCAGGCCAGGTAGTGGACCACACAGATCCAGACACTGTCCACCTCCATCCAGGGGATACTAAACGGCAGCAACACCAAGAAAAGGAAAAAAGGGATGCCTGAGGTGACCAGAAGATTAGGAATTGAAAGGAGAAAGAGGATAGGGAAGATATTAGATGAAATTAGATAAAGGAAGAAATTAAAAATGTTTGAAATCATTCCCCTTTAGTATTTTATCGTTATAGGAGACAGTTATTTCTTCAGTATGTCCAAACGCTTTAGTTACGGTTTGTAGGGTCGATGTCTATGTAGTAGGCAATGACATCTGTTTTTATAGTTAGCAGGTGCAATTAAATACCACCTTAGGCAGAGCAATATGCGGAATTTAACAGTTTGAGAGTGGTTCCTCTGTTTGTTTCTTTGCCAGGAACAATGTGAAAGATATGGCTGTTGGCTACATGCAAAGAGAAACCTGAGCAATGCTCGGAAGCTAATACCCTTCACTTCCCCTTAGTAAGAGTGTTAGTCTTAATGAACTTATGGGATAGCCAAGGAGAAAATGGAGCATGAGGAAGATGCCTTTCGGAGGTTCCAGGCTATGAGGGTTTTAGCTTGTGCACAGTTAAATTTCCATCTTTGTTTGTGTTTGCAAAACTTAAATCAGGTTTGAATGTATCTGTCTTAAATCAAAAGCACAATTTTTTAAAAATATGTTAGCATATTTTCAGAATTATGCAGCTGCTTGCAATTTATACAAACATTTGTATCTCCAGGATGCTTTGCTCATGTTACATAATGGCATTTATATCTGAAAAGTGTCAGCCAACCACACACCTTTAAAGACCTTGTTAACAGTAGGATATTTCCAGAACAGGGATTCCCAGGGCAGATTACAGCTAATACCTCATATACTCACTACACACCCTTGTCAAGTATGCTTGTAGCTGACCATAAGTGAGAGTAGTGGACATCTGTGACCTGTTTTGTTTGTACAGCCTCCGTATGGGTTAAATGAATATAAGGTAAAAAAAGTTTTGCTCTGTGTATTTCTTGGGATAATTCAGATGCAGTTAAAAACACTTTTATTGACATTTTTACATTTAGTCTGGAATGACACTCATTGGGAGTGAGTTTCTAGATAAAGAATAGCAGTTTAAAGGAAAGGCAAAGCACAGTTGGTTTCTGGACTTACCATGGGTGTAAATATTCCCCAGCTCATTGTGCATGTAGAAGAGGCTCCTGAGGCACTCTTGAGCTGTCGACACTGGCCGGTAACCTGTCAGGACATATTTGTTGAACTGAAGGTGTGTAGGGGTCTTGGCAAAGTCCAACAGCCGCGGTCCTTTGTAAAGTACCATCATGACTTCCTACAGCCAATGCCCTCACATTTAGTTGACAGTATAGCTTCCTCACCATTTACATCCTAAATGAGGCCACACTCAGGACTCTGAGGCACGCTCTTGACCACGACTAGCCGGAAATTCTGCTCCTTGAAATCCATCGTTGGACAGGTAATTCCAAGAAAGCAACCTGTTGAGCTGGCCAAGAGGCATGCTTTAAGTATGACCAATCAGCAAAGGGCTCTTATCCCTAAGCTGGGGAAATCCTCACAAATATCCATGTGCACTTCCTCAGCTGCTCATTGTCAAGGCTCATAACTGACTTACACCTCAACTTCATGGTGAACATAGATACATTTTGTATTTCCCTAATTATAGACTGCACACATGTTCCTATTCCCCATGCTCATACAACTGCTGCAGTCAGGATGATCTGGGGAATCAGACACTTTAAGAGGTGCTTGTTTTTCTTAATGACACTGATAATTCCATATGTAGATTTAAACATATTTATGGGTTTTGCCTATTCTGTAACATACTAAATATATAGAAACACAATCGAGTGAAGGAATATTTTCCACTTTTGGTGTTTCTTGATGGTTTTATTCAATCAAATACTGTACAATAATAAACACATGCTTGCCACAAGTAGTAAAAAACCCTTTCCCATGCAAAATAAATTAGACTGAATTATGTTTTACATTATTTTGAGTTGATGACATCAGGCAAAACTGATTCAATCATAAACACTGACCATATGCCGCAGATGAACTCCATTTCTCCAGCAACCGATTCTTAGCATGTACAGTGACCAGTAAGTGCAGGACAAAAAGGTCAGGCAGGATGCAAAAAAAATATACATAAACAGAAAAGAAAACAAACTCCAAATTTTTAAATGTTGTTTTATCTCTAGACTTACAAGCAAACACAAAAACAGGACTATTCGACAGACAGAAGGAAATAAAAATAATATACAATTAAAAACAATCAAAATAATATATAACGGCAGAAAAAGAGATTATACTTGTCATTTTCAGCAGGGTTAACCTGTGTGGAGAAAAGAATGCAGTACAAAGATGAGAGGGATGGTTGGGGAAAATACAGCAAACTGAAAATTATACATTCTTTAGTATTTGTCTTTTACCTTGATAGCCACTATTCCCAAAGAAGCCATTCAAATCATATTTGCCATTATTTGCTCCTATAGACAAAGAAAAGATACAATGCAAACTGTTATGTAAAAGTTTTCAAATGACTTTTATATCTTGGAATGTTAATTTCACTTATTACATATTATTTCAAAGCACATACAGCCTCTGCCCAGATTTTAATCTTTGGCGTGGTAAACTTAAAGGAATAGTTTGACATTTTGGGAAATAATTGTATTCGCGTTCTTGCTGAGAGCTCAATGAGAAGCTTGATACTACTCTCATATTTGTCTGTTAAATATGAAGCTTAAAGAGCATAAAGACTGGAAAGAAGGGTAAACAGCTAGCCAGGCTAAATGGCGGTCTAAATAGGCTCTTCAATATTTACAGACTATCTAGACCCATGAAGGTGGATTTTATATAAACTGCTGCAGCTATAATGACATGTACAGATGGAGAAATGTCAAGTATTACCTTGAGAGTGAAGCCCAGCCAGTGGTCCTGATTATAATCATGATAGCTCAACAGATTTTTGTAATCACAATGGTTTGTTTCTGTGTTGCATGCTGTCTGCAGAGTTGTCTCAGAAAATTTAAGTAATTTAAGTGTTTACCTCTAGTGTTTCCTGTTGAAATGCCTAACCAACAGCTGGAGACAGGAGGCAGTTAGCTTAGCATAAAGAGCTAGTCTGGCGTAAAACCACAACTTGTCATTTATACACATTGGTTTTTGTACGGATTAAACAAACGTTAATTAGTGAGCTTAAGAGGTTCTGGTAGGCAGATTTTGTTACTCCATTGTTGGAATCTAGATAGTTTAGGTAGCAGTGCTTTTACCTCTCCCCGGCTTGTCTTGCTGGTGAAAATGCAGTTTGAGATGTTGCTGAATGTGTATCTGATGTGGCAGCTGCTGTTGAAGCAGCTCATCGGGTTTCTCAGGCACCTGAGCCACGCCCTGCATTTCTGTAGCAGGCGCAGGGTCAAGGGCGAGGCTGACCATGCCTTCAGGGTGAGGCAGGTCCTCAAAACCTGCTCCAGGCACCACATCAGGTGTAAAGGAAGACTCCACAGGCAGGTAGGATGGAACAGAGGGGTAGGCCAGGGTGGGGCTCTGAGTGGGAGATGCAGGAAATGCAACAACTAGAGAGGGAGAGCAGGAAAGGCAAACAGGCAGACAGGATAGATGGAAAAAACAGATGTATTGTGTTATTGTAAGATTTCCATGTTGTCTTTTTTGTCTATGCACTATGCAATTAACATTTTTGAGCTGAAACTATAGCAATCCTAGTTTTACCTTCTGGCTGCACTTGTCCATTTATATAGCCCACATTTCCTGAAAGCGACACACAGTTAAACATTACCTGAATGCAGTGGAGCCACAAGACACAAACATGCAGAAATACACACTATACTTATCGTTATATACGTATTTTCAATCGACATTCCCTCACCTTCGACTGCAATTGCTGGAGTCGGTACCTCTTCCTTCACTAAGAGATCAGGAGAAAAAACAGAAAAATAGGAAGAAAAGATTGGGGTGTGCAGTATGTATGTGCTATGAATCTCTAGGATTTTTCAGCTGAATCTGGCTCAACAGGCAGGGGTTCATAAGTTTAACCAGCTGTATCTGTTTAAGGCAAAAAATATATATAAATGTGCTATATAGTTGTACATTTCTAACCCAAACGGTCAAGTAATTAGTAACAATAATGACAAAATACCATATTCTCTGCCTTCAGATGCAGATTCAAGGGGCTGCGACTGGTATGGTCCCTGGTTATCTGTTGAGAGATTGATGTGAAACCATTTAGTAAATGTGTGAAAAAAGGAAAAGAATGATTGGTATGAAAAGAACACATAAAAGGTTGCACTGTACCATATTTCCCAGAAGATTTTGCTTCACTCCCTAAAACAAGAGCTTGTGGTGCATAGGGAACTTCACCTCCACCTTAGCAGTTGGCAACCACATAGATATGACAAGTTAAACCAAATAAATAATCAAATAATAAATGACAATTAGACGGTAGATGTCATGTTTGCTGAATCTCATCGTATTTGCCTGTTAATTTTCCATTCTGTCCAAGTCCAAGAGTTTCAGGCTGATATGACGACCCAGTCAGACCTGAAAGAAAAAATGTAATTAAATAAATTAAACAAGAAAATAAAATTACAAATGCATAAATGATGTATACACTGGCTTGTCTACTAAACCAGCAGGCGTATGGTTTCACGGTTCTGATTTAAATCTTTAGTGCAGCAAAGTGGGTTTTTTTTTTATTTTCATGGACTAATCATGAAAAGTTTGACATTTTGGGAAATAGACTTATTTGCTATTGTTGCAGAGAGTTAGATGAGAAGATTGATACCATTCTCATATTTGCACAATAAATATGAAGCCAATGCCAGCTTAGCATAAAGACTGGAAACACAACAAATCGCTGTGTTACAGGGGGTTATATGCCAAAATATTTCTTGGTCGAGAGCAGTAACTTCTTGGAGTCTCCGCTGGTTGCCGGGGCCCCAACCAAGTAATAGTTCATCATATAGCATAACCCCCCCCAAACAATGGCAGCTGGCCGTTTCACACTTCGGTTTTTGTATAAATTAAATAAACAAGATATAATGTGTTAATTATGAGCTTTAGAGGTGCTGTTTGGAGAATTCTCATACCTTTGGACAGAGCCAGGCCAATTTTTTCCCCCAGTTTCCAGTCTTTGTGCGCAGCTAAGTTAAGGTACTTTCACATTTACTATACAATAAAGTTAATAGGAGCTGTTCCCAAAATGTCAATCTTTTCCTTAAACATTTTTACCATTTGTGCCAGTAGATTTGGTTTCAGGACCCAGACCAGCTGGTTGAGTGTCATAAGCCATTCTTCCATAACCTGTTGAAACAGAGGAAGAAGAGAAATAATACAAGATTGGAGTGGTGGGGTGGCTTCTACAGGACAAGGACTGAGATTTTCTGAGCATATCAAGCAAATCACAAGAGATACCGAAGCTAATTATTCACCATATTTGCCAGCTGTATTTACATTACTGCCAAGACCAAGAAGCTGCCCACCATTGGACAACCCACCATATCCTGAGCAGAGAAGGAGGGAAAAAAGTATAAAGTGATCACATGACTTCTCAAAACGGACGTTCATAAGAAGCCTTTTACCAGTCAAGTGTAGACAGTGGATTTAATCGTATCAGCCTATCAGTGTCTGTATTTCTAAACTGGCTACTACCTTAAAGACAAAACTAGTAGACACAGCAAAAGCTTTTTGTCCCATCACACTGACCATATATTCGGGGTGCAGGGCCCCCTCCCATGCTGGCATCAAGACCACCTGCAAGTATTTTAAATTAATATCATCAATAATATCTAAAGTTAGACATAAAACCTTTGTAGCTTAGTGTATGGAGCATAGTATAAATATGCCAGGATTAGTTGGTTTGCTTCCCACTTTAAAACAAAAACACTAAAAAAAAAAAGTGCTCAAGTACTGCACATTCCTTTGAGATGCAACACACTGCTTGTTTTCATGATTGGCCAAGAAAAATGGCTCACCATATTTTCCAGATGATTTGCCAACTCCAGCAGCCCCATAGGGACTCCCACCATATCCTGGACAGAATTGAGACAAACAGTTGGGAGACACATGGACTCAAAACCTACATGCAGTGTTGACATAAACAGACTGAAAGGAAAGCATGCAATAATAACGTAACAGACATACCATATTGTCCTGCGCCATTATTCCCTATAATGAGGGGTTGTCCACCAAATTGCAACCCACCAATGCCTAAATCAGAGTGAGCCGATAATAATGTTGGTTGGCACACAAATAATGAAAAATTAACTTGCTTCAGGAAGTTTAAGATTTACACATCAAAGTGCTTTAAACTCATACAGACATAAATATAACTTCCTCTTACTTTCCAAGCTACATTATAGTGGAGTGATAGAATAATACGACCAACAAGCACTCACCGTACTTGGTGTTCAATTTCTCTGCACCCATTCCCAGGAGCTGACTGCCAAAAGGCAAGCCACCCATTCCTGTAACATTGGAGAAAGTTTTGGTTCTGGTGTGTTGCATTTAAAAACTTTTTTTTTTCTTAAGTTAATGTTAACTCCTACAATTATTTTTCTTGTGTTAATAAAAGTTTGAAAGAGACAAAGAAATACACACCACCATGCATGCTGCTCAATTGTCCATTTGGACCAAAGCCAGCAGACTGAGGCTCAAACTGGCTCATACCTGCATGTGTACACAGGAAATGTTTGTGTATCATATCTATTGACTTTAGATGAATATGCTGCTAACATCCACATAGTATTCACTGATAGACCTACAAACTGGACCTTAGATACTGAGATGGTGTGACAACAAATTATACTATATATTAATATAGTTAGAAAGCTCTTAATTTGTAAAAATTGAAAAACAACTTTCATTGATGCTTTAGATGCACAAAAATAAACAGAGGATTCAATGCTGCCTGAGGAACAGCACAGACCTCAAAATGTGTTGCATATCAGCATTTTGGATTTAAGCTGTTATGTTTGATTTCATTTCGTTTCTCTGCTTTCTCACTTCTGTCTATTTTTACACACCCAACACAATCAGTTACCCAACATCAATAATAGTTTTACTCTTTGCAAGTGTGGACTGTGGATCATTCTGCTCCCAGTTTAAATCTTACTGTTCACACATGTATAAATCATGTTTTTATTAAATGGTTTGTTCTTACCATCGAGTCCAGCAGGAACCACTGGGGCTCCATTGTAAGGAATCTGTCTGGCATCACCTGTAGAATCAGAAGTAAATTGTGTAATAATGGATTATTTTCACTGTCCAAGACTATCCATGTCTTGCTGATCTAATTTACTTCACCCTTATGTTATATTTATCTTTACCTGTATCCTCCCAGATATCATACCTGATTTGCCATTAGCAGTGGGTACACCTTGGCCAAAACCTGGAAGAAAAAAAAAAGAGAAATGTTGACTTTTACTGTAATTCACAAAAAATAAAATAGTTGTGAAACATTTTTACTAACTTAAATTTTATATAAATGGTACTTACTTGCATAGTCAGGCTGTACACCAGCACTGTAGCCATTTCCATTCCCTGCAAAAAAAGACATCATAAACTACCTCAGTGCTCTGAGCTAAATGGCCTGTAATAGAGCAGTAGCTATGGGAATATATCATCTATCAATTCATACTCCTGCATTCATAGTGTGTTATATCCATTGATGGATTCAGTACTTTAACAAAGTTAATGTAAACATTGAAGCCTACCTGATTTGGACTTGCTTGCTTCACTCAGACCTGTATTTTCTGAGAGAAATGGCAGAATTTAAGTAATTTCAGCCTTAGTTCATAAAGCTACCATAGCTGTACTATAACTCATCTTTAAGTTGAATCAAAAGACAATATTGAAAGCTTATCCTTTAAAAATGTACCTCCATATGAATTTCCATATCCAACTCCAAGGTACGCTCCTTGTCCGTAACCTGAGGGCATTCAGAACAATTATCAAAGCACATTCCTCACTTCAAATTATAATTATTCCTATGCCCTATGAGGTTGAATTGCCTTCAGTTGAGAAAAAGAAAAAACTCACCAGGTTGCTGATGTTTTCCTGCATAAGGATATCCAAGGCCTGCAAAAATGAAGCCAAAGGCACGTTGGAAATCTATTATGAATTTCATTGGAAGTGAAAGAGGAAACATTCTTAACATCCTTCACTGTATGTTAAGGAAGCCCTGAAAGGCAAATAAGAAAAATAGAAATTCTGGTTATCCATTTTCTAAGTCTGATCTAAATTGTTTTCTCTCAAGTGTTTATTGCTTGACTATGAACAGGTAGAAAAGGCTTGCCAGGACAATCTTCCTTTAAAATAAGAAAAAAGTGGTTAAAACAAAATATATATACTTCTAATTCCCTTCAAGACCAACTCCACACAATGCATTATGCCCTGGCCTTTTTAGTTTCAAAGTTTCAAGTCTGTTGCACTTCTGAACACACAGGTGGGAAACAGAAAAATTATTCTGGAAAAAATAATAAAAAATCCCACCTAAGCCCTCTCGGGGCTTCCGCAGTATGTTTATATAAACAGTAAATATTACCAGCTCCATATCCATTGCTGAGTCCAGGGACAGTGTAGCCTCCTGCTCCATAACCTGCTCCATAACCCAAAACCAAACGTCATTGAGACAGGTCTATACCTTCACCTTCATACATAGAAAAGCAAATAAGTAGAAGTACAGTAAAAAATAAAATATAATTACACCGTTAATGAATAAAGGAATAATTACCAGATCAATTCTTAACGCCATTATTAGAGTACTATGAATGATACTTTATGGATTTCAAATCTTAGACCTTGCCCTCATTAACAGTCTCAGTGCATGGCGGTCAAGGGGAAGATATTATGTGCTATGAATTTTGTTGAGCTGTCATGGTTGACCTGAATGTGCTACGCAAACCAAATATTGCTTGGCCTGTCGTGTACCTCACCCAAATGTCTCAGCAGTATACAGAATAGAAAAATGCTCAAATGGTTATGCATTTCATATGCAACTTATTTAATCTGACTCCTTACCTGGTTTGTTTGCTTTAGCTCCTCCTCCATTTGGTAATCCCCCTGCACTGGCCACGTATCCTAAAAAAATGACACAATATCCCTACTATCAGGCCTACATTCATTTCTGCATTTACGTAATGATCAAATCTGCAGTAATCATCTGCAAAATACTACTAATGTGACCATTTATATGCATGAATATTGAAAATGAAAAATAAGTACATTTACCATTGGGTTTAGCACCATATCCGATTGGAACACCAGCTCCTGCTCCATAACCTCAAAACAAATCAAAGAATCATAAATAAATAAGTATTGTTGTATCTATGCAAAATACACTGGTGTTATAACATGAACTGAATCACTAGTGTACAAGTACCTTTTGTGTTTGTGCCAGTGGATGCTCCAGCACCTGCATTATAACCTTAAAATAACACATGACACTTAGTTTTCATCATCTGCTTTGACTCTGCGTTTAATATAGTCAAGTCTCAGTTTACCAGGTCTAGGTATTTTCATCCATTGTCCATTTGGTACTCCTGATGGTCCACAGTCTAGATGTAAACATATATTACAAGGACAATTGAAGATTTCAAAGCAAAACAAAAATAGATATGTACATACAACCGAGCAGTCAACCACCAGACAAGCAGACTTTGTGTTCTTGTAATATTACTGTAATTTTAGGTTTGGACAAAGTGAAACCACAAGCAAAAGCTGCACTATGTTATTGGTATATTTGGACTCTTGATATTCTTATCTTCTGAAAAATTAGGCTCTGATTTAGTGAATGACAACTCCCATTTGTCAGATTGGCACACTCTCAAAATCAAAACCCCATGGGACGTGTCAAATGCTAACAAAATAGTCACTATTTTTTATTTGTTAAGAGATCACCAAAGTTGTGTTGTTTATCCTCAGGGGGACATGAATGTCTGTACCAAATTTCAAAAATTGGCAGTGGGGCAGAACTTTAGCGCTCAGATTATTTATTGTTAAAAGAAAAGAGACAAATTTTTACCAGGTTTGGCTGGTTTAGTTCCCTGTCCCTTGGACATCGATGCTCCTTCTCCATTCTCTGAAAAGCAGAGGAACAGGCTGACACATCAGGGCTTAGTTGTAAATGATCAATGTACAATCTTCCCTTAAAGAGTTGCACTTGCAAAATCATTGAAGAACAATGGTAATTTAAAAAAGTGGGATAAACTTAATATTCAGCTCATGCACTGAATGCACCAAATTAAAATGAATTAGGATTAAGATGATCGAGAATATATCACATGAACCACACAACAAAGTATCACACTTCTAGTCTAGAAATCAACATATTTGTTAATTCTCAACCTGCTCCAAATTTTAAAGGAATAGTTTGACATTTTGGGAAATATGCGTATTCACTTTCTAGCAGAGCTTAAACCTTGATGAGAAAATCGATTCCACTCATTATGTCTGTAAAGTAAATATGAAGCTATAGCCAGGAGACAGTTAGCTTAGCGACATTTAAATATGATCAAATTGGGTGAGAGTTTCAACAAAAAAACATTAGACAAACACACTATGAAGGGAACATGTGACACAGAAACAAATTGAATTTTAATTACACAAACATCTGTAGAGCTAAAACTTGGTACTGGCTAGGATTCGCTCTCAAGTTAATACTTTACATTTCATCTGACATCTGTACATGTCATACCTGCAAAATTAAAACAAAATTCACCTTAATAGATCTAGATAGTCTGTAAATATTGATATCGAGAATGCATTTAGATTGCCAAAGTATAGACTGAATCCTAGGCATTAAAACACAAATCTTGCAGTGTAAGACACAGAGAGACCATCATGTCCACAATTCTGCCACAGACGTAGAGTTAGAACAATCACAGGATTCAGTCAACATGTACACATGCAATACAACACTAGTAAACACACCCAAATCAAGATTTAGTTTACCAGTTGCCCAAGTTTCTCCTGAAGGGAGACTTTTGATGTTTGCTTCTTCTGGTGTCACCTCAGGCACACCCACAGCCAATGTTTCTTCAAGGGTGATGCTCCCTATACTTTTAGGTGCCACTGTTTCAGGAACAGCAATGCTTTTCAGGGGTTTGTTGCTTTCAGGGGCAGCATCCCCTTCACCGGTGCTGTCTACCCCAAAAAGAACACCTTCCTCTGCACCCTCTTTTTGCTCAGGCACAGCACTTCCAGTCATATAACCTAAAGGTCATACATTTCATAAACATTTATATATACATATTATTTTGCAAATCATTACTGCTAATGTCCCCATACATAAAAAACACAATATGCACAGCTATAGAAAAATAACGTGAAAAGCTTAGTCTTTTTTTCTCAATAACTTAGTTCAAGTGAATTTACTGAATGTGTATACAGTTAAACTACAGCATAAAAATTCGAAAGGAACTTATAAATCATTGAATTGACATATATGCAAACTTTATAATGGAAAGTTTGGCTTTTGTCTCCTGGGCACATCCCCTTCATTGGCAGACCACAGGGTCATCAGCGTGCTTTCTTACAATATGTTTCTTTTGCTATCAATAAAATGTACTGTATGTGTAATTCCTTCAATCAGACACACTGGTTAATTTTTCACTGAGCACACAGCAGAATGTGGTAACATTGCCATCTAACAACAAGAGTCAGATGATGTTTGCAAATATTCAGTACACTCATTTTTACATTTTAATAAACTAGTGCAGTGACATTCTGCTGCTTTATTTCAATGTTATATTATTACAACAGTGCAGAAAATGATGAACAATGCCTGATATCCAGTAACCTAATTAGAGGACGAGGTCAAACAAGCAAAGCTCCATTGTTACATTTTATGTTTGTTAGCATACACTAATGTCAAATAGTGGAACCAGTGTTTCCACAAACTGTGGAGCCACAGTGTTTTTATATTTGTTCCCATTACAGAAGCACTGTACAGATTCAGGTTTAGGGTACTTGCCTTGAGGGAGGACTGCTGCCGGCTCTGGTGCTGGGTTAATCTGGAGAACCACTGGTGCAGGTCCTGATGTAGCTGCCTTCGGACCCTTGCCCTGTGGTCCCATGGGTGCGGGTTCAATTGCGGACATTGGGTCTTTGCCTTGAGGAATCCTTGGTGCTGGTGTAGCCTGAGGGATTACTAGGGTCTTCTTGTAGCTTTTTCCTTGAGGCACAAGTGAAAACAGCTTTTTATATTTCTCTTGTGTCACAATAACAAGGATACCACTCGTTGGCTCAGGGTCAACAGGTACTGCACCTTGAGTTATTTCTCGTTGAGGTGCAACCCCCTCCTCAAGTGTTGCACTCGGCTGCTCTGGAGAGAGAGTTCCACCTTTTAGGCCCTTTTCATTGGACACACCTGCACCCTTTGTACCCTTCCCATTTGGCATCATACCGTAACCTGAGAACCGAACAGAGATATGGGAGTGAAAACCAAACCAAAGAAGATAACGACAGACATAAAGCTGACAAAGAACACATGCATGTACAGCAGCATTTACCAGTATTGGCTGCTTTAGCCAACTGTCCATTAGGTACTCCAGCAGGACCACCAAAGCCTGTGAACATTTTCATAAACAAATGTCTGAATCCAATAAGCACTACAGACATTGCAAACACATGATTTATAGATCAATGCAAAAAGGAAATCTGAGACAAAATGATGCTCAAGTTCATATGCATCTTTCATTTTCTTCTTTTTTTTCCACAAACATTGGATGTGCTATATATATATTATGCAGAATTCTTAACAGTTTTAACACCTTTACTGTGTGAGACAGCTCCAACTGCTTTGGTAGTTTGAGGTTTTGAGCCTCTACTTGGCCCTCTATATCCTGAAAACGATGATTTATAAATGTCACAATGTAATTACATTAAACACTGTTTCAGGTAGATAAATTGATCCTCACAATAGCTTCACAAGATTAACCTTGACAAATTACATTTAGAGCTTATTAATGAACAACAATAACTCCTCTTGAATTTCAAAAATAAATCTGACATTGGATAGCTAGAACTTAACATTGAGTTTACCTCCATACCCACCGAGTGCAGCACCATTTGTAACTCCATGATCTTGAGAGAAAATATAGAAAGAGGTAAGCAAGGCTGGTAATTATGGAAGATTTACTTAAATCAAACAAAGTAAATAAAGTGAAATAAAATAAATGTTGTTATACGCATTTCCTCTTTTATGTATGCATTTATTGTGTAATAATTAAATTAAAAACAAATGTTAAAATGACACTTATTTAGTCTTTTGTTTTGAAAAATCACTGAATTATTTGTTTTTCACCGACATGAAATTTCCATGGTGCATTAAAATCAAATCACAGTACAGAAAAAATGAAGAGATGCATTATATTTCAGTCTGTCCAGCAGAGGACAGCATAGCCCTACCAATAGTGAATGCAAAGCACATGATTAGTTTTCATAAGGAGGTACAGAGGAGCTTTTTCGTTTTTGAAATATAAATACACTGTCAATGCCAAAATGAAAAACAATCAACTGCCAATCACAGCTTGGGGGCAAAACCAGTGATCAAAGATAAAAAGCTTACTAACTGTCCATTTCACATATGTTTTTCAAATTAAATTTACTTTAATGATTATGATTTATATTTCTTTGTTTGACTTAGTTAACTACAATTAAGTACTACTATGTATTACTGTACATCAGGTGCATATTTTAACAGGTTGTCACCATTGGGTTTGGCTCCATAGCCCTTGGGTACACCAGCTCCAGCTGCAGCTCCATAACCTCGGGTCAGACATAACATTACATAAATATACCATCCCTCTGAAACTTTTATCTATATGGAGGAACATGCATAACACCTTAACACTAAATATGATCAGTTACCATTAGGTTTAGTTCCATATCCTTTGGAAACAGCTCCATTTCCATAACCTTGAGATTAAACAAAATCATTATAAAACATTCATATCCTATCAAAACTTGTTACTGTGTTTAAAACTACATTTTAGTATTAAATGTAATATCTGGTTGGAGTCTCATTGCACCTCCTCTGGTGGCGCCATATCCTGTAAAATAGTCATGGAAGCAAATTACTTTATATTCTGATTGAGATGTCATGAAAATAAAACAGTATTTTCAATCATAAATAGATTTGACAGTCTTACCGTTGGGTTTGGTGCCATACCCATTTGGAATATTGCCATACCCTAAAAAAAATACAACCAAATAAAGTAAAATCAAGTTAAGTTGACAGCATTGTCTGTGCTTCAGACAAGATCCATACATTCTCCAATTTGAACAAAAATTATCTATAATTTCTTAAAAATATGTTATTGTTGATAGCTTCGTAACCATTCCCTCAAAATGATGCAACAACTTGGTGCAAAAGATGGATATTGCTTTAAATATTGTTTAAAAATAATGATTTAAAAAAACAAAGGTGTTCATATCTCAATTGGAAAAGTGCTAAAAGGGTAATCCTATACGTCAAAAAATAATTACATTTATGTTGTAACTTTGACCACACATTTACCTGGTTTTGCTGGCTTGGTAGCTCCACCACTGGGGTATCCATAACCTTAATAGTTTCACAAACAGCAAGAATATTTAATCTCATGCTGTAAATGGAATAAGATTAATATTTCTTGCGTGTTGACCCACCGTTTGGTAAGGCCCCATTTCCATCAGGGGCTCTGGCTAAAGATTTTAGGTTATTTTAACAGATGCTTGTCAAACGTTTTAGTGGATGTGATATTCTGTATTGATATTATATCTATAGGTTTACCAATGGGTTGTGCATCTTGTCCATTGGGCACACCAGCTGCAGCACCATAGCCTGAAATTATAACAATTGTCAAAAGGGTTAAGGGAATATTTATTAATAATTTAAAAACATTTGTCGAAACAAGTCAAGGGATATATAGTTTTCATTTGACAGTAGGGATATTCCTACCTTGCTTCGGTCCCTTCATTCCTCTATTTCCATACCGAGGTCCCAGACCCAAACCAGCACTGCCATAAACGCCATTGTAGCCTATAAATACAATATACACACACATACAGTATATTACAGTAACAAATAGTATTTATGTTTTAGTGATGTCAATACAGATTGACTTGTGTATGACTCACCTCCCATGGGTTGAGCTCCATAACCATTATTGCCATTACTGCCATATGCTGGAAAAACAAATAAAGACATTGTTACTTGCATATTAGGTGTTGGCCTCAGTACTGTGTCATGGCCTTCACTCACCTTGGTTCCTTTGGTTCCTGGCCAGCTGAGGTACTCCTAGACCTCTGGAGACTCCCATCCCCACACCTGGACCTTAAATCCCAGAAGTACACGTGTATCAATGTTGTGTCAAAGGGAATATTATGATTACCTGGTGGCAGAAGATGAGTTACCTGCCCCATAATGTGGTCGGCCATATCCTTTCATAGGTTTACTTCCAGCTCCGCCCTGTCCTGTTAAATACAGAGATATGCTTAAGTTGCATAAACAAACAGACAAACATGTATTGTGTTCCAAAAACTTAAAAAAGTATCATGCTGCGCATTCCAGCGTAACCACCATTTCTTTGATTTAAATATATTTTTTAAATTTCTGTTTCTGCAGACATTACCATTCGTTTTGGCCCCATGTCCATTAGGTACACCAGACCCAGCACCATAGCCTAGAAAAAGAGGAATTTAAAGAATCAACACACAGTATAGTAGGTACAGGAACTCACTGCAACATGTTGCTGACACTACAAGATCAGTTCAAAGTCCTTATTATTTTCATGCTGTAGCTTGACCATCCAACAATCATTTCAATAAGGTTTTAAAATTGTGAACAGTGCAGAGCTTTTTAAAAACCAACTTATTCCTTCTTAAAGGAGAATGTTTTCGAATCCTTTTAGACTGAAATGTGGCTTCGGAAACTATCCACTGTCTCACTTTAATCCAGTTCCAAAAGCTCATCACTGTCTGTGCACCAATGTTTAGTAATTTAATTTGGTTTGAATCTGACAGTGATTATACTGAATTCTTCTAAATGCTTTGTTTTTTCTCTATTTGAATCTGACAACCACTCTTCCCATGCTGCCTTAACAACATTCAATCAATATCCGTAAACATTTTATTACAGTGCTGTAGAAACTACCCTACCATTGCCAAGTCCATTATGTGCAGCAGCTGCAGTGCCATTACCAACAAACAGATACAACACAAAAACATTGAGACATTATTTTGGGGTCTGGTAAACTGTGGTGGACATTTACAAATAAAAACATATATTTAGTCAAACTAAGTGATTCATTTATGATTTAGAAAAATAACAGATAATGAATTGTTAGTTGCAGCCCTAATTTGGAGTTTGTCTGATAAAAAATCTTCATGTTGTATTTGAAGCAAATAAATGAAAGAGAAATTATTTTCCATAAATTAACATTTGCTAATGAAAAAAGAGAACTATCATTGGTCACTCACCATTGGGATTAGCTCCATTCCCAACAGCAGCTGCAGCACCGTAACCTAAGAGAAACAAACATTTATAGATTCCTTTAGTTTGCTGCATTATTTGGAAATTCAGCACTACTGCAAAATGACCTCAAACATTTTCCAGTGTACATACAGCAGAACTACGGACTTACCATTCAAAAGGCCTCTGTTTCCATTTGGTGCTACAGCAGCAGGAGCTCCATAACCTGGAGATCAAAGAGACTGTGTGAGCATCTGGTACCTGCCTTCTCAAATGATCACAAACATTTTTAGCACCCGATATTCTCATGACCCCAGCAATTCGAGCTGTCAAATAGTTAAAATATGTCAGTTTGAGTTTGACATACTTTTAAACTTCCAAGAACATGGAGTAAATCCCACATGGCTTAATAGCATAGAAATCATGACATATTTTATGTTTGTGTTTTTAAAGTTGAACACATGCATATCAAATCAACCCCATCATCCCATCTAAGATACCATTGCCATTAGTTCCTTGTCTGCCATATCCGCCAGCTTCAGCACCGTAGCCTGTAAAGAAAATTTTAATTGAACGTTGTTGTTGGTCAGTGTATATGTGTGTATGTGTGAGAGAGAGAGAGAGCATGCATATGTGTCCTCAATGAGAAGACGTGATTCGTACCGTTGCCTTTCATTTGTTGTCCATTGGCTGGGCCGGCTTGAACACCATATCCTGCAACAAAGATCACAGTGTGACTATTATAGTGAATAATTGTTAAGTTAAATTCCAAGAGATGCACACCGGTGGATAGATGCATGTAACATCTACCATTTGATTTAGCTCCATGTCCGTTGGGTAAAACGGCTGGATTTCTCCCTGGATTAGAAACTAATGAGCGTTAGTTTAGTGGTAAAACAGAAGCTGAAAATCTTGCATTTGCCACCAAATCTTGCTTCTTTTTTTTTTTTTTTTTTTTTTTATTACCTACCCTGTGTTTTCCCACGTTTTCCATTGGTTAAACCACCTTTTCCTCCATAGCCTTAAAAAAAAAAAAAAACAAATTT
>CM022492.1:12670361-12682668 GCA_011952105.1 Coreoperca whiteheadi
TTGTTAAAACAGAAGCTTAAACTCTTGCCTTTGCCACCAAATCTTGCTTCTTTTTTTTTTTTTTTTATCTGTAGAATACCTACCCTGTGGTTTGCCACGTTGTCCATTGGTTAAACCAGCTGTTGCTCCATAGCCTTAAAAAAAAAAAAAAACAAGATGGAAAAACATAACCAAAAGATCCAGCATAATTTTTATATCCTTCAACTAAAGATTTTACAAAGTGATAACTGACAGTATGTAGCTAAAATAGAGTGAACACAGGTACATGGCGAACTTACCTTTCAACCCTCCTCCATTGGTGGCTCCAGCAGCTGCACCATAGCCTTAAATAGATTAGATATAGGATGGGGAAAAGTTGTGTATAGTTAGAATACGCTCTAAATTTGCACTTGATGGCGTGGAAACATTTTCACCATTAGATTTAGTTCCACTTGCACTTAAAACACCAACTGCTGCCTGAGTGTAATTAGGAAAATGTTTTGCTAACATTTTGTAATCACTAACCTATGCCTTTGGTGGGGTATCCACCGTATCCACTTTGTGCACCCATTGCCTGACCAACACCTTAGAAAGAAATGATTAATGACAAAATACTCTCTGGAACAGAGGAATTCATGGCCTGATAAATTTGATGTTAATTTACCTTTTGATGGCATCAGCATTCTTCCTACACTTCCACCGTTCTGAGGTTTCCGACCTAAAAAAAAAAAAATCAACATGACAGCTGTGAACAAAAGCTTTGGCTTGTGTGGAAGTCCCACAAATGCAATCATTTTCATGCTTCAGGTGTGTAAAAGTGTACAGAATGGGATGGATTTACCATTAGGTTGTAACCCTTGTCCATTGGATACTCCAGATGCAGCACCATAACCTTTAACACAGCACATGTATTGCAAAACTACTATCAGTATTAAATACTGTTAAATAACAGGGAAAAAACATTCAGATTTGCAACATATCCACAGGATATATCAGTCAAAAGACTTCAAAATAGTAAAATCAAAAACATGAAAGGTTTTGCTTTCGTGTTTCCTTCGGTCAGTGGGGATTTGAACTTACACATTTAATCTTCCATTCATCCACAGTTAACCCCCAGATATAACCAAGGAACTTAAAGCTATTAATAACTCTGGGGAGGGTCTTGCTTTGTAATAAAATGAAACAATGTTCAGCCACCCCCCCCGCTTTATATTCTTACATTTTGGGTCACTACACTGATGATACAACTGCAGTAAAAAACTATCCTACCACTGCCTTTTGTTCCAAGTCCATTACGTGCAGCAGCTGCTGCGCCATTACCTACAAACAGATACAACACACAAAACCTTTCCAACTCTACTCATCTTTCGTTTAAAATAGTAAAAAGCAAAGAAATGTTAAAAGCAGACATGCATATCAAATCAACTCCATCATCTAGTCTAAAATACCATTGCCTTTAGTTCCATGTCTGCCATATCCACCGGCTTGAGCACCGTAGCCTGCAACATAAAGACAATTTTAATTGAACGTTATTGTTGCTCAGTGAGTGTGAGTGAGAGAGAGAGCATGTGTCCTCAATGAGAAGGCGTGATTCATACCGTTGCCTTTCATTTGTTGTCCATTGGTTGGGTCGGCTTGAACACCATATCCTGCAACAAAGATCACAGTGTGACTACTATAGTGAATAATAATTAAGTTAAATTAGAATTATTTGTACAATAGATGCAAACTGGTGTAGAGATGCATGTAACATCATTCAATACGCTACCATTTAAAGGTTTGGAGTCGCCTGCCACAAAAGCTTGAGTCGGTTCGGTTTGGCCTGCATGTTCCCGGTTCATTCATTCAGTGACATTAATAACTGTTTATTTAGAATTTCTTTATTCAAAATTTGAGTGGCAGTAATATTCAACACTGTGTTGTGTGTCAAAATTTTGGCAATATATAATTCCACTTCTAATGTGCACAGTCGTGGCTATATAGTGAAAATTATTATTCAGTACACATAGGTCTATTAAAGATTGAAATTGGAAAAATTAAGACAATTACAATTCTTTCTGCTTAGCCTTTTTTAAAATGATTAATATTGAATGTACCAATGCAGTTATATAATTTTGAAATATTGGGGGGAGGGTGTTGCAACTTTCTAAGCCAAGAGGAGGAAAAAAATACTGATAACACTCGGGAGTGCGTTGCTTTTTAAAAAAGTGAAATGTAAGGTTCAGTCCACCTTCCCACCCTGATAATTTTCGTACTTACCCTAAATTAGAATTGAAAAAAAACAGTCTCCTGGTGAGTCAGTAGTCTGATGAACATTTTTGGGAAGTAGCGAGCCTGGACTCTACAGAAGTCAATAGAGTGACTGTGTACAAGCAGTAAAACTATTCTCTTCCCTTCTCACAGAGGGATGTTAAATTTAGACTGCTGCTGCTACCAAAGCCAAGCTGCCTTTGATTTCACAAACCGAGACCGCTGGTAGAGAGAAAAGAATACATAGCTGCTTCGCATCATCACAAGAAATGTTGTTAGAGGGCCGAGCACCTGTGAGAGCAGTACAGTGAGAGCTGTGGTTTAATATGATCGTTTGGTAATTTGACTGGCAAACCCGAGCATCTGAGAGACATTTCTTTAATCTCTTTTTCATCTCTTCAAGACTCTCAGCAGGTTCTACTGTTTCACTGCACAAGACTGGAGCGTGCAGTCTTGCATCACTTTAACACAGTTTGGGAGTCTTTAAAGAATGCACACAAAAAAACCCAACAATATGCAGAATATACAAATACAAGTACACTGTATGTATGCACAGTTTGTTCTGTTAAAACCTTAACATCCCATTTTGGGGGCGAGGAGTGTAATCATTTCAATTAAAGATTTATGTTCAAATCATTCAATAGTATGTTAAATTCTAGAGCTAGTATTTAAAATATTTTAAATCTCAGAGTGCAAATCTAACAGCCATTCCTGCTTAATTTTAACCTAATCAATAAGTAATATGGTAGAATCACTAACAGAGACATGATTAAAATAGGGATCTAATACAGAAAATGTGCTGATAGTGCTCAATTATTTTGATGTTGCAGTTTGATACAGTGGAAATAGCCTCCCTAATACACTTTAGATCCCGTACATTACTGAAGCCGGTGAATGATGGACTTTCTCACTATGATACTGTTGCAAAATTAACTGCAATGGTAGTTTGTGGTTTTAAAAAGAAAACTTTCAATTAAACATCAGGATAAATATTTTATACATTATTTGTTTAAGAAACAGCAAGAAGGGAAATTGCGAAATACAGTATGTCACACAGGGAATGTAAATTATGGCTGATGTAAAGCGAGCTGACAGACATCATTATCATCATTGGCCATATGTCAGTTCATAACTCTACAACAGACCACAGACATTACTGACCACAGTGACTCTAGAACATATAGGATACACATTTCTTCCCCTAAATAAACTACATAGATGAAATTCTTCTGGACGTATTCCTATAACGGTGTCTGGAAGGTATAAATTGGCCCATTTGACTAACTTTCCTAATTCCTGCTCCCGGATAATTTGCATTTATTTTAGAAAGCATGTCATTTACACAAGGCAGTTACTGTATCTTGAATTAATAACACTGATTCATGGCCTCTGTCATAAAGGCAGTTCACATGAAAACTACATCCCACAAAAAAAATCATCAAAATGAGATAGTTGGTTATCACATTATTTTAGATGTGACTCCCAGCAGGGGCCTTCACTCACCCCCAGTATGTGCTGTCTGCACCAGCCAAAGGATCACCGCACTCTGAAGTAGTAGTCCCAACATAGTGGACCTGGAGGAAAAAGCCCAAAATGTTTTAGACCCAGCCGCAGGAGAATGAGGAGGTTAAAGCAGATGATCTGGAGTGGGGAACGTACCTTGATTGTGAGGGTCTAATATACACTCTGCTCTGAGGCGCCCCTCCTTCTGCTTATAGATGCTCCTGTTCTCCAGATCCTCCCCCACTTGTTGGGAGAGACACCCAAGGTATACACACACACACTAACTAAATAATTGGTCACTTAAAGTCATTAACACTTAAGAGAAACAGAGGAGCAAAGAGACGAGTTCACCAAATTGAACATTGACTGATGAACTCCGGAGGGTGCATCACACAAGCTGGATTAAAAGAAGACATTTGACAGTTGCTTTGCACTGATTTGTGATCATTGCCATAGTTTCAGTTGTTTTATACAGACTATAAAACTACTTTCTCATAATTTCCTAACTGTATATATCTTCATGCAGTATTTTGGATTAATGTGTTGGCTAAGATGGTGTTGGCTAACACTTCCTAATGTCATGCAATGCTTCAAAGCGTAAATAAATGTTTTCCCCTGTTAACAGAGCACACTTTAAAATATTTTAATGAACTGTTAGTCGAGTCAAATATAGCATATAGAAGATGACAGAAGTAATTTTCACATAACAAACACACTGTCAAGTATAAAAACAACCATGCACATGAACGGAGACTCCTCATGGAAACACATATACTGCACAATATGCTAAGCTAAACACTTGAAGATATAAATCATTCTTGATGACTGTAGTCAGTGACAGAACCGTTAAAAATGTACATTCAATGATGGGATGATGAATAGGCAGCAGTTTAGAGCAATATTTGGTTTAAAGAACAGTTTTTGCAGGCACATTTGGGGCAAATGTTTCTATAGACTAAAATAAATAAAATATGTGATGGTTACAGAGTATACTGTAAAGCAACATGCAATCGATCTGCACTTAGAGATGCAGAGGAGCCAGTTTAAAGAGGGATATGAGGGAAACTGTGAGTGAGCTTCATCCTCCATTCATGCCTCTTAAGTCCATAATGTCTCCATGGTTCCAGCCTATACACACACACAGTTGATGAGTGAGAGCGGCCCCTTGTATATTTAAAGAAAAAAGCGAGTTTAAAAGAGAAAGATATCGCACCCTTCACAAAGATTCCTCACTTAAAGACCAAATCCTCTTCTTCTGGGGTCAGGGAGAGGTTAACGTCTCACCCCACAGCCCACCCAGACCTCTCACATACTTGGCTTCTCTACAAACTCTCTCACCACCTCTGCTGCCACTGACAAACCTTCCGTCTAACTTTTCACCACCCAGGAACAAATGAGTCTTTCGATTCTCTCTCTGATCCTTCAGCTTCTCATCTCTTTTGGAAATATTTAAGTAGTCATAGTTTTAATCATCCAGCTTTCAGGGGTTTTGTTAGGAGACAAAAACTTGTTTTCAAATAAAATGTTTCTGCAGGGTGTCATGCATATCATCTCTTACACTGCGTTAACTGGCGGCTGAAAGGATCAGTAGAATAATACTTCATGTAATAATTATAGATGTTGGTTGACTTGTGTCATACCAAATAAATAACTGGGCAACATGTGATAGTTTTAGCCATGGTAGCAGCATGGCTCTAAGAAAAACAATGCTGACTGACCACTGTGATCCAGACTGGTATATCTCAATGTTTATTGGATGGATTAAGATGAAATTTTGTACAGACATTCATGATCCGAAGAGGATGAAACCTGATGACTTTAGTAATCCACTAACTTTTCCAGCTTGCCCCACCATGAGGTCTTTATCTAGCACATCAGGTCAAATTTTTAATTTGTCCAATACTTTGGTTTATGACCAAATACCAACAAAACTAATGACATTCCCATCATCCTCAGCTGTACTTTGTGTTTAGTGCGAAGTAGCAAATGTTAATATGCTAACACGCAAAACTAAGATAGCACACATGTAAACATTATACCTGCTAAACATCAGCATGTTAGCATGCTGACATCAGCATTTAGCTCAAAGCAACACTGTGCCCAAGATAAGCCTCATAGAGCTGCTAGCATGGCTGTAGACTCTCAGACTTGTTTAAAGGCCGCTTTTATAGGTATGTAGGGTCCTGTGGCTGACAGCTGTGCCAAGTGGAAAATATGTCTGTTCTAAACTGTTCAAGGGTGGAGAGGTCATTATGCTTAAAAGCCACATGCAATTTATATATATTTACCTACAAATTTTTACAGAACACACAATCACATTGATATCCCATGTAGACCTCCCATACAGTAGCGTACACACGTCATCAGGATGGTTTACAAAAGGACTGAAGAAAAATAATCAGTCTGGGTCGGACGGTTTCAGCTTCTAGTACCTCCTGACGTGTTGCCTTGTGCCTCTGTTCTATCAGTATAAAACCAAGCTGAGCACCAAAAACTATTTTAAAAACACACATGATGTGAATTGATGCCAAATTGTTACCAGACAACTAATGCTGAAGATGGCTTCAGTGCACTGGGGGTTTGATTTGAGGTGGTAGTCAGGATGTTAGTGTGTCGCTCTGTGTACCAGAAAAAAAAACTGGCCTCAAGACCACAATGCAACCGCTGTTCGACAAGGATTCTCTGACTCCACATAGCCATGTCTGCCATGTGTATTCCTGCCCAGATGTGTGCAGCTGTTAAGGGGCCACCAGGGCTCTGACTCACTGCTGTGCTTGGTTGACAGCCAGTGGACCCTGCCAGCTGTTGAGAGTGTTCAATGTTGGCTTGCCTTGGAAATACAACTTCAGTTGACAACATTGCTTTAAACCTGCTGCAAGCAAACCCAGACTGACAGCTGTGAGCACAGTGAGAGCCCTGAACAGGAGCTGAAAAAAAATCATTTCAATCCATTTAATGCTTAAGATTAACTGTAAAAAGCCAAAGAACCACTGTATGAAGAACCCTCAAGTGAAATGAGTATTTTGTGTTTTATGCTCTTAAATACAAAATAGGAGATTTCTATACAATTCCCCCAAGGATTACTTAAAGAGACAATCCAGGGCATGTCTAATTATATTGGATAAACAGTATCTGTTTTGATATATTGCAACATGAACAGATATTAAAAACAGGCCTTCTATTTGAAATATTTGGTGCTGGGACAGACTCTTCAAGAATGCACACGTGGACATAGCAGAGGGTTTACAGACATCAGAATCAAGAACGAAACCATAATTTACACATCTCAATTGCACCATGTTAGTTCAATCACAGGACTTCAGACTCATGGAACATATCTGAAGCTCTTGTTCTTTTAACAATCTTTAAATTGATATTGCATCTATACTGTATTACTGTTGTGCTAAGCAATAAACTAAATTTCCATGTTTAGATTTAATCTACTGTATATTTCTTGTAGGTAAAACCTACATTTTTAAATTGCAAGCAAAGCAATTTGACCCCCCATCTGGAAAGCAGATCATTTAGTACAATATTTCCTGTCCTCACCTAAGGCCAGCGGCAACTTCAGGCACTCCTCAGGGCACAGAATGCCAAATATCTGCCTTTTCAGCCACTCCTCTGTTTTTTGATCCAGTCATTTTTCAGTCCAAATATCTGATGAATCTAACCCTAGTAACATAAATATAAGCATAACGTGCACTTAACAGGGGGATGAACTTTTATAGTTATTTTTTGAGAGGTTAAATAAATGAGAGCAATACCTGTACTTCGTTACATCATTTAGTGTCCATGTTCATGGCATCACTCGATTGTCTAGCAGTATTTAAACACAGGGACATTGTTTAACCACCCTGGTCCCACATTCCACAACAATATGAAAATATTAACTGTCTGCCAACACTAAGATTTTAAAATTTAAAAAAAATATTAAAGACATTACTATAGTCAAGAGAAATAGGGGCTGTACATAGGTCTGGCAGGGCACTGTTAGCATCACCTGTTCTAATCACATTCAAACAACTAAGTAATTAACAGGGCAGTCTTTGGCTGCTTTCCATTTCGCGTTACAATTTATTTTCTCTCTTCACCACAGCCTCCTCCTGTTTTAGTTTTACTTGGTCATTGACAATGTCTGTTCTGTATAGAAATTTGTGTTATGGACTGTTTACCACTGTTGAGTCCCATCATGTCCTGCTGCCAGTTTCTCCTTTTGGCGTTTCAGCACAGAACAAGCTTATTAGTTTGCTTGAAATCAAATACTTTTGCAAAAACACAGGGAATCTGGATCACAGATATTTTTTTTTTTTTTTTTTTTTTTTAGAGATTTGAGTCAGCAATGGCCTGTATGGATGCAGCCTATTTGACTTTGTATTAGGTTAATCCTTGTGTTTTGTTGACATTGGCTTTCCTTCCCCACAGACCCCCCTGCTGTATCAGTAAAAACAGCCTTAGAATTTGCCTTTTCTTCTGACCTTTTTGAAACAGTAACCATGCGTCATTTTCTGTAACAGTTCAAAATGTGTTTATATGAGAGTCTCAAAAAATTCAACAAGTATCAAAGTTATGTTTTTGGTTTTTAAGAGGGCCTGGGGTCTCCTTACTTTCTCCCTCAAATAGATCAGAGTAAAGACCCACTTCACCATCCAAACCAGACAGACCAAAATCTGATGTCCAGGACCTTTGACTGTGCAGCATTTCACGTCCTGTAAGGCTTGCGCTAAGGTGCATTTTCTGCACTCGATCAAACTGTTGTGCATTTTTAAAGATTTTTTTTATTTTTTTTTATTTTTTTTTTTTTATTTGTGTTGCAAGTGCTCTACAAGGGTGCAATTTAAATACATGCTGCTTCCAAATGAATACAATAAATAAAAATCTCCTTACAACTGAAACATCTAAGATTGAAAAATTACATCAAATACATCATATTTAGTAGTGATTCACAATGCATGCTTTTTTACAAAAAACCCAAAATTGCATAGTTTGTTGATAGACCATGCCATCTTCCTTAATGGTTATTATAATAATGAACATATAGGTTCAGCTGTACAATCATAAATTACTATACAATCCTCGACCTGGTCACCAATGATACAACACATTTATCTCAGTAAGTGATACCTCAAGACATTAACTGAAATTGGGAAACGTGTAACTGGAGTGGTTAGATAGAAGCCACATAAGTAAATCAGCTCCATCTGCTGGTTCATCTCATGAAATGATGGCAACAATTGTTTTGGAAGGTTAAAAAAAACAAAAAACAAAGGAACTTCAGGTTTGTGATTTCAGAATAACTTTCGTACTGATGTAACCTACTGGAGACCAAAGGGAGGAAAGTAAAAAGATCAGATAAAGAAAATTAAAAAAAAAGGAAACAGTTTGAGTGTGCAGAAATGTGAAGGGATGGAGGAAAAAAAAATAGGAATCAAATAATTTGAACGCAAGGCAGAGTACATTACATAGCTTCTGTTATAATGAACACTGAGGAGTTTGTCAGGGCTGTGCTTCTGCTTTCACTCTAGTGCTCACCACATCCTGGTCATTAGCTGACCTTCTCATTAGCTTCCGTCCGCCTTAAGATGGAAGAGCCAAGAATCCGGTTGCAGACCTAAATAAAAGACATTTGGGTCTATGTCCTCCAAATAAATACTTTATTTGTACACCGTGAAAATATCTGCCTCTTGTATCAAAACACCTAAAAAAGGGACTTACTCCATGTTGCTTTTCAGCTGATACACAGTGCGCTTGTCCAAGTAACGGCAGAAGAGAGTGAGCAGGTTTGAGGGCAGGAGGAGCGGCTCCACCAGAGAACACTGGGACAGCTGTCCTGCCACCTGGAATATAGTGTCCGTCCTAAAAGACAGCAGGAACAATAATGTCAAAACTTCATAAGGATGTTCAAAGCATCTCCCATTACGGAATATTAGCCTTAACATTCCCACCAGGTCTCAAAGTCACCGATGCTGGGCTCTAGAGGAACACCTGAGGACAGCAGCTTCTCTCCTTGGGACAGGAGAGCATAAAGTAACGACAGTCCAAACTGAAAGGAAAACAAGTTAATGAGAACGTCAGAAAAGTTCCATGCAAAAATAAAAGCCAGCAGCAACAGAAAGTACAGACCTTGTTCTGACATGCCAGAGTGAGGGACTCGTATGTCGTCAGAGACTCGGATGTTGTCAGATCTTTAAGGACCCCAATTAGCTGATTGAACGTCAAGCCTCCAATCACATTTCGAAGAGGCGGGTAGAGCACTGGTAGGGCCTGAAAAAGAAAAAAAAAAAAGGATATCAGAAGGATAAGATTCATCCCAATAATTTTTCATCAAGTATTCATTTCCTGTTATTGGTACACAAGAGGATTTGCAATTTGTTATGTGGATGAAGCTGAGCTAAACAGACCTTTGAGCTTAGATTTGTATTTTTTACAAATACAGAAGGAAATGTGCTTAGTCACAGCAGAGTAAGAAAACTGACATTTAAAAATGTACTGCAAAAAACTCCCCTACCTCTTCTGCATCTCTGCTCATCAGCGTAGGTAGTTTAGAGGTCACAATGCTCAAGATTTTCAGTGCAGTATCATGTTTCAGAAACGGAAGCAGACGGGCAAGTAGCCTTTTGCCTTTTGAGACCAGCAGGAAAGGAAGAAACTCCCCTCCTGAATTTCTACGTCAAAATATTGGAGAAAATTGATTTTTAAATTCACTAGCCATCAACTATAATGTTATAGCTTCATTAAGGAAAACTTTCACTTTTCTAAAAACAATATGCATCACTTCTTGTATAACTCACAGGGGATCATGGTGTTGCAGCTGGGAGTAGATGTGCTCCACTTTCCTCTGTCTCTTCTCCATCAACCTTCTTTCTTCTGCTTCAGACAAGGCTGTGGTTTTCACCCTCTCAGTCTCCTCGACCTCCAACAGAACTATGAACAACTGCACAGCAGAACAGGTGTGAGTGATTGTTGAAGGAAAAAAAAAAAAAATAATCATCTCACTACAAGTCACCAGCAGGTACCTTTTCTATTTTGCTAAGGACCTCTAACCGCTGTTGTCGGATGTCTTTTTGTTCCTGTAAAGTGGAAATGCGTGTCAGTATCAGGGAAGGCAGAGTAATACACTTCTAAAATGGTAGAAGTTGTCTCAAACAGTCACCTCGAGTGGCCCATGAGCATGAACTGCATTAACTGCACTGATGGCACGGCGAGGAGAGTAACATGTAGACACAGCAACTTGACCCAAAGAGCCCTCGATGTGCACCACTGGAAGAGTCAAAACTTACAGTTGTAGAAAAACATGTTCAGCATAGCAAGTCTTTTGCAAGATTAAATAAATATCTTGCATTACCCTTTCAGACAAAAAAGACAGACAGATGAAGTAAAATAATTAATAAAAACCTATCATAAAGGTAAAAAAAACAAGGCAGAGTAAGTAGGATGACGTTTGGGGTTTGTAAACACACGATTCAAAGTTTGCCCCTCCTAAAGCAAATACAATTGAAGTAAAAAAAAACACCTCCACTCAACCCTGCGGGAAGGAGCCAGCTTCATCGTGCTCGCTGCTCTGTGTGTCAGACCTGACGTACCTCTACACTTTGCTTTAGTGCTGGCAGCTGGAGATACATCTATGACCGAGAGGAGAGCGATGATGTAACTTGCTTGCTAAGCATTTATAAAATCCCAACCACAGTCTGCATGCGGTTATTGTTTTGTGGGCCACCACTGCTCAAAAGGTTGACAATCAGAAATGCCCCGAATGCAGCAAACTAATAAGAAACAAAGAAAATACAAGCAGAGGGCAGATACAGCCACATACTTCTAGTGGGTCATAAGTGATAATTGAGTGGGATTTTGTTTGACTACCTTGGTTTGTGGGTTTTTTTTGGAAAATCCTACTTATTCTGTCTTTAAAAAAAAAGGATTATTAACTGTATAAAAAGATATATACAGCCCCAACAACCTTCACCACCAAAGTAGGACATCTTGCATGTAGCCTGAGAGGCAAATCAGAGGGTAAACACGTATTCAAGCGCTATGCTGCTCAAATTAACATGATGAACATTTGTATCAAATCCTATCAGAATCAGGTTTATTGGCCAGGCATGTGTGCACATACACACATACTTTGCCTCTGGTTTTACATTGCTCTCTATGTACACACACAGCAGTAGATATGAGTGTGGCAATACAAAACAAAATCTCATCTGGACTGTGGCGGATGGACAGTCAGAAAATGTTCAGGGACTGTAGGAAAATCATAATAGTCACAGTATGGCTGGATTCCAGGCAACATCAAGTGCCAAATAATGTGGTCTAGTAGAATGAAAAGGTGAGAAGAGAAAACCTGGTGCGTAGGAGTCAGTTTTCGTGATGTAAGGTGTGGTGAGCTTGGGTGGCTCCCTCTTGCCCCTGATGCCCAGCTCTTCCTCTGCCATCTTAGCTTCTATTCGCCGATAGTATTCCTATGACAAAGTGAATATGCTAATATGAAATGCTCAATCTTAGGCCAATTGTGGAGTATGTGAACAATCTGATACAGAAAATACTGGGGGGGGGGGGGGGGGGGGGGAAAAATTGGTTA
>CM022492.1:12682693-12703235 GCA_011952105.1 Coreoperca whiteheadi
AATTAAACGTAGTTTCTGGCCGGAGGTGGTGGTGAAGTGTAAAAAAACAAAGAGAGAAGAGGGGGGGGGGGGGGGGGGGGGGGGAGGAGTAAAAGTTGGTTAATTGGCTCAAAAGCCACAATGAATAATGACACTAGAGCAAAGATTTCCTACCTGGTAATAGTAGTCCTCAAGGTACGGATTCTCACTTTGCAACTGAATCATCTGCAGCCTGGTGATCCACTCCTTCTCTTTGGCTGTCATGAGATTACAGTAAGGATCCCAGCCCTCTGATTTCCTATAATCAGATAATATTTTCCTATAAATAAACCTATTCCCTCTCATAACATACTTAATGACATAATAACAGACCAACCTTTGGAATATACATTGTTTTTGACTAAGTAGTCGTTTATGTTGGGGGTGGAGCTGGGTGACAGGACCGGGGTACCTGTGGGTCAGACAACTTCACATTAAAAAAGCACCATGGATGCATCAACACTCAAGTTTCCATGAATATTTGATGGAGCGCTCTGTTACATGTACATAAGGAAAGATGCCTATTTACCAAATGAAAAGTTTGAGTCCAGATTTGCTACTTAAAACTGATCCAATAATCAGGATTGTACTACTAAAGTGTACAGTATATCTTCAGAATGTGGTCCTAGCTTTAGTTCAGTTTCTATCTTCATTGTAAACCTGCACAGTAAGTAGCTCTTTTTTAAGCGTAATAACTGTGATAAGAACTGGATCAGTAGATTGAGTGTACAGCAGACAATCTGTAGCAGGTTAATTTTAGGCTCCAGTAATATCACTACTTGGCTTATCCTTAGCATGAAGAATCTGTTAATATACTACTTATTTCCTTTTATTCCAGTCCATATCTAAGTTCAGCGGTGCAGTTTCTGGGATGTTGGTAGTGTTGGTGGTTTACCCATTCCCCCTACTTTACCTTGTAAATACATATAATACCAGGGATTGTATAAAATGTATCAATGTCAATGGAGAGTTTTATATACGCTCGTGAGGGATGAGCAAGACTGCCACGTCATAAATATACTTGATACTCAAACTTTGATGACAAATACTTAAGGCCACAAATCAAATGGGATCATCACACACCTGAAATGCTGCACTGAATTAGAAGTGGGGCTGTGAAAGGGGGACGGCCTTGGCGAGTTGGCACCAAAGCGAAGTTGCATCATGTTAGGAGTCAGAGACTGAGGAGTGGAGGGACAGGGCCGGTTTGTAGGAAACATGAAGCGCCCTGTCTGAGTCAACACAATAACATGAGTCAGGACAGACCAGTAGATTTACTCAATTCTTACTCAAACACTAAATGTATCATAATAGGTCTGATTAATTACAGAATAAACCTGATTGTAATGTTGCCGTGGGGTTAACGGTTGACGTGAGAAGATGGGTGATCCTGGTACCATGGATGCATGCATCTGCAAGAGAAAACTAAGGCTTTGTTCAGGCAAATCAGATCTTTATGACAGACTGTCTACATTGTTATTTGCAAACGATCAGGTCGGATTTGTATGTCCAGACATCACCGACCTATTTGCATGGGTTGCAGATAAACTCACAGAAGAGTTTCGCACTGGGACTTGACAGCACACAGCAAGGACTCTGCTCAGCAGCTCCATGGATGTATGAAGAGCATCCATGGGCAGCTCAGATGCACTTACGTCACTCTGTATTTGACCTTGTGTGTCGCGTTACGAGTGACGCAAAGGACACTTTGAAATCCTATTTGAGCGCCAGGCAGACAGCTCTGTAAAATTGCATTTTAAGTCTACCTCTATGTGTGACTTGGAGCCGATTTGCAAAAATCGGATTTTGTGTGGTTTTTGGCTGTCCAGAGCTTCTTAAAATAAAAAATCAAAGTGGATACAATGTGGATATGCCAAAAAATGGATTTGGGCTGGCAGTCTGTACAAGGCCTGAGATTTTGTGAGGAATTTGACAGGCCACAGGTGACAATGTGTTTGTTGAAAAACAGACTAGTTTGACATTTGGGGAAATACGCTGTACTTTCTTGCAGAGATTCAGACAAGATGGATACCACTCATGTTGGTGAGGTAAATATGTAGATTGAGCCAGCAGCTGGTTAGCTTAGCATAAAGATTGGAAATATGGGAAACAACTAGCCTGGCTCTGTCCACAGGTAACAAAAACACACCAGCACCTCTAAAGTTCACTGATTAACATGTCATCTCATTTGTTTAATCCATTAAAAAAAGAAAAAACCCTGCAAGTGTATAAACACCAAGTTGGGGTTTTATCCCCATAAAACCACAACGTAGATGGGACTTATGTTGAGATAAGCCAACCCACTATCGGCACCAGCTTCATATTAAAAATCGTACAGACACGAGTGGTATAAATCTTCTCATTCAACTCTCAGCAAGAAAGCATAAATAAATAATCTGGTAAAAGGAGTTCTCCACCTGAGAGAAGCCTCTTTGGCCAAATGGTCTTCTGGAGTAGGATCCCCTGGGTTCCCCTCTCCTGCCCCTGAAGGAAGAGACAGGATATGGCAAATCCAGGAAGTTGGCGGTCAGGTGCTGACCTCTGCCTCTGTGACCATCAATCACACACACTATAGCACTGTCCTAAGAAACAAAATAAAATAAAACAACTATTTGTTTAAGTATCCCATTGTCATGCAGATAACGTGTTCTTTAGTGATCTTAACCTCAAGTATTGATCCTGAGATTCTTCTCGTCTTTCTGGAAGAGGGCTCCATATGCTGAAGGGGAAAAATAAATAAATCGAACAAAGAAAAGAAACATTAACAGTACAAACAAAAAAGTGACAAAATGTCTTTAAAAGCTGTCACTTACGTCATCGTCAAAGGTTTTCTGGTACATGGCACTCCCGCAGTCCACTATGGCACTGTCAAGACTCTTAAAAAGCAAAACAAATCACAATGAAGACAAGCTGCTATGAGGAAAGCTGTCAAATCCTAAAATTCAGACAATAAATGAATGAATCTGCATCACCTTGAGGCTTGGTCGCCCCTCCACTGTCCTCATCACAGCTGGGTCTTCAAACATCTGCCCCCTGCCCAGCACTCCTCCCCTCTGACCCCTACTTCTGCCACGCTGCCCTAGGGGAGCCCGGAGCAGATACTGTGGCTTCTGTCTGGGAGGGGAGGGGGAAATGTGGCAGGACCGTGGTGGTGGTGGTGTCGGTGGTGGTGGTGGAGGCGGTGTCAGCGGTGGAGGCGGCACCATCTTTTCAAACTTAAGGAGACCGCTGCTGGGGTCCTCTGTGGTCTCGTCTGCATCAAGATCTACGATACATGTAGAAATACAGTCAGAGTAGCTTTCACCCTTTTACACAGTACAAACGGTGATTTATATTCCTTAGCATAAATGAGTATTAGTTGTCATTAGGTCTTAGATATATAAATAATCAGCAGTTAAAGGTTAACTCAAATCACATTTAGTCATCCCTCTTTGTAGTTAAAAATAATGTCAACATTGTTTTTAAAGTGTATTGTTAATGGTTTTTATATTTAAAAAGATATTTGGGTAAATATCAGAAATGCTCCTTTTCCTCTTCACTGGCTCAAGTGGCATGTCCCCGTCTGTGTTTGACAGCAGCTGGCCGGCTGCCGGAGTTACACCGTAGGGAACTTGAACTTTCCCACATGTCATGCACAGAAAGTGTGCTGTTAGTCATATTTAAGAGTAAGAACCACACCAGCATCTAACCAGACCCAGGTAGGTACGTTTACATGCTCTTTAATGAGCTGCAGCTCATGAAACCAGCAAATATAAATTCCTCCCTTTTGGTTTCTGACTTCTCTCTCAAAAAAGGAGAACATCGGACAAAGTATTTATAGAGCCAACATATAGCAGACAGGAACAAAATAGTTGCATTTCAGTTGGACCAATGTAAAATTTGAAGTTTTGACAACAAACCACACTAATCTCTTGATAACTTAGCATCTCTATCTGTGATCCATTAAAAAGTGAGACAGTTCTGTTAATTTCTGTTATTTAGTTGTGGCTGAAAACCAATTTCCAGACTCCCATACACTGTAAAATCTCAATCTGTTAAATTATTATTAACTGTAATTTGATACGTTTATCGTCTCTTGACTGACTGCTGTGTATACATTTGATTAGTTATAAATTAACAGAAGTAAAAAACTGAAAGCCAAAATGTATGAAATCACGTTAATCTGCCTATATGAAGCTGAAGCCAGCAGCCTGTTAGCTTAGCACAAAGAAAGTGTGGAAACCGCTAGCCTGCTTCTGTTTGAAGGTGACAAAAAATCAGAACCAGTAACTTGCTGCCATCTCTCCTGTTTGCCTGTACAGACATAAGAGTGGTAGCCATCTTCTCATCTAACTCTAGGCAAGAACGTGAATAGCAGTAACTCTATTTCCCCAAAATGTCAAATCTGTAAGATTGCGTTCTCTCAACTTCTCATTTTTACAGTGTAGAAACAGTTTGGAATCAGCACACCTGCTGCAGACTGTTGCCCCATCTGAGGACAAAATAATTATATCCATTTCAGATACTCTGGGAAATGACTGAACAGGTAAGGAAGTAAGACATCTACACACCCATTCCAAACGTCTCCTCATTGTAGACATTTATCTCCTCATCTTCCTCAGCCATGGCCTGCAGAAGCCCACAGTCCATATTCGATCCATCCTCTCCATCACTCCACTCATCTCCATTCTCAGGCCACTGGAGCTGAGACACGTTTTTAGCCTCCTTGGTGGATGGATACAATGTCGGGGGTAAAAAAAAAACAGCAACTACGTAAGAATATATCAGAACTACAAAGAGGCCAAGAGACACATTGAAGAAACCTTCAAAAGCAAGCCAGGAAATGTGTCTAGAAAAATCACTATTATATTTTATGACACTTTAAGGTTTCTATGGCCATTGTTGCAATGTAATTTTATGGCACCAAACCTTTTTAGCATGCAATGAATACCTGATACGCTTGCTAGCACGCTGTGCACGCCCTGAATTGAGACTGCAGCTTGCTCAATACAACAATATCCACATATTTATATATAAAAAAAAATAATAATTCACCCAAATGATACTGACTTACTTGTTGCTGTTCTGAATCACTCATTGTGCATTTTGAAAGGTTTTTTCACATTTAGAGCCAACGGGTCACGGTGACTTCCTTCGTAGGGTTACCTGCTTTCTCTTGTCAGACAGCGAGGAAGGCTCATTAACTTTTAACTGAACTCACCTGTGCGCCGCAGAGGCGTGGGCACGTCAGCACGCTCTTCGTAGCTGTCATCTCAGCTCTACCGTCTGCTACGCTTCATGACTATTTGATTGTGTCTTCAATTTGTTAAATAATGTATACATTATTTTGTTCTTTTCAGAACCTGGACACATGCAGGAAGCAGCCATTGATTATTATGTCGCTCTGCTCAAACTCAAAACGAGTCGTCTGGGGAAAACAGTGAGCGAACATCGACATCTAGTGGTCAAAGTTTACTTTAAACCTTTTTATATACAGTCTATGCTTTAAACACTTTACTGCTTTACTACGGTGGTGGAATGTAACTAAGTACATTTACCCAATTACTGTACTTTGCTTGAGTATTTCCATTTTTTAGCTTTATATTTTTTTACGCAGCCCCTAGGATTGGATTAGTTGACTTGTTGGAGATACGTGGTTCTCACAGGACAGCGACGCTACAAACAGATGATGATCTTATAGACCATAGCTGTAGATTAAACTACATATATAATAGTAAAACACTGAAAGGGGACCTTTTACTGCATGAGTACTTTCACTTTTGATACTTTAAGTACATTTTGCAGATAATACTTACATACTTTGACTACAGGATTTTTACTTGTAGTGAAGTATTTTCACAGTGTGGTAGTGCTACTTTCATTTACGTAACATACAACTCTTTGATGGATGGATACTAATATAATGTACCCAGTTTCAGTCAACAGAAATGGTATTGCTAATATGTATTTTAAATCAGACGTGTGTAAACGTAAGATTAAATCCCTTAAATCACCAGTATCACCCAAGACAAATTAGATACACTTTAACATTTTACTAATATCTATCCATCAAATTAATTTCTGAGAAAAAGGTTTGGTTTCACCGTCATGGATGAACAATAACCTCTAGCTTCCCCCTGCCCATTTTTATTTATTTACATATATATAATTATTTCTTAAAATCAATTTTTATTCCTTCACCTGTTATACATCTACTGACTCTGATGTCTTTGTTTTTCTTTATAGACTCTGTTGTTTGTGTTCCTAATGTGCCTTGTTTAAACTGGCTGACCTGAGTCTGTACAATGTCAAATTGTTCGTATGTTTATAAAGGAATTATTTTTCCAGCTTGTACTTCCAACATAAGTCACTGTTCTTTGCCTTTTTAGGGATGTATAGACTTGAAATTACCTCCGAGTTGCTTGGTTTAATTGCAGATTTAGTGTAGCTGCTTTTTGATTTCAAAGAACAAACACATTTTCTCCAGGAATCTTTTCCTCCCATTGTCACGTTTCCCAGTTGATTCTTTGATTCATTCACGCATGAAACAGTAAGACAAGTTGTGTTCTCTTTTATTTTATTCTTTGGAATTGTATTTTTTGGTAAATTGCACAAAGCAACAGTGAAAGAATAATGCAAAATATCTGACATTAAACATATGACCGCTTAGTTTGTTACACCAAAACATATATAGCAGTCAGCATACAATATATAAATGCATTTGCAGTGGCACTTTTTGCAATATATAGCAAATATATTAAAGGGGATTTCCTTGCACAACAGTACAAGTCCTTCACTGAAACAATAAATTTGCTGTCAATGTACTGTTTCGTATCTACCTTTGGCAAAAGAATTACATTTTCAATATTCAATTTGAATCAATACAGTATGTAAAAGATTAACATACATGAAAAAATCATTTGGCATCATTTTGTATCTGTCTAACCAATGCTAGACTTACATTTCATACTGCCAGGCGAAATGCAGTCCAATTGTTTGTGAGATAAACAGAAATGAATTGGGTTGGATGATTCTCTTTTTATTCCCGTTCCTCTACCAACTCTAATATTCTTAACACCAAGAAAGAGACCAGCTCCACCCTCATTCCCACAGTAAAAAAAAACAAACTGAGAACTCAGAGTCATACAGCTCTTTCACTTGGTGACCCATTGGGGGGGGGCAAAGTCCTGCTGTGTCCTCAACCAAAGAGTTTGATGAAGCAGGGGTGGCAGTAGGGCTTGTTCTCCTGCTCCTTGAAGCAGCCTTTGCTCAGGGGCTTCAGGCAGAAGTGACACACGAGGTGGTGGGGGTGGAATTTAGCCCCCATGGCAGTGACACAGCGGCCCAGGATCGGCTGCTGGCAGGCCTGACACATGCTGCCGCGGGATTGGTGGTAGTGGGCCTCACACAGCGGGTTACCCTCGTGTTCGAAGAAGCTGCCATTGATGAAGGGGCTGTAGCACTCCTGAAGAAGAGAGGAAAGCAGAGGCGCAGTGAGTCACAGCAGAGAGCCTTGATTCAAGGAACTGTAATTCCTGTAAAATGACAACTTTCTCATGAGATAATCCCAACTTTAATTTTTTTTAAAACCTTTTTTTATTTTTTTTATTTACAGGCTACATATACTGAGAGCAGAGCATTTTATCAGGAACGCCCTGCTCACACAGTTACACACGTACACATCACAACCACAGTCGGATCTATTGGTCACTGAGAAGCTTCACTGCAGCAGTTGTGAGTTAAGTGCCTTGCCCAAGGGATCATATGAAACAAACATCAGTGCGGTGGTCTCAGAAATGTCCCATTACCCATTTGCAGTGCTGAAGCAAGGATTTTAGAAATACTGAAGTCACAAATCCAAATTGCCATAGCCGAACTCCACTCACCTACAAGAAATTCAGACAAGCAACCAACCAAACTCTATTTAATTTTCGGAGTATTTAAAAGAAATTAAATGCTGCAGTCTCAATATTTATTCTTTTGTTGTTCAAACATTCTTGTGAATTTTATCCTCTTACATTAAGGTGCGGTGCCAGCATTACATTTTTCCTAAAACTGTCAAAATGTTTTGAATCAGCCCAAAAAGAACCTTAATTTGTGCAATATGTGTGTCCTCTTCATGTCATTATAAACCTCCCAAACTTCATTTAACATTACAGAAGACTTGACCTCATTGTCCTCAGTGGTATCTATGACACTGACCACCTGCAAAACACATGGCCGTACATAGGGTCAGGACCCCAGGATCAATTTAAAGGTATCCTGTGTTTCTGACCTCTAGTAGCCATATGGAGTCGTTTTTTTATTAATGGGTCCTTATTTTGTTTTTCTTGTGCACATGCTCTGCGACACAGTTTATGCAATACACATGCCAATGGTTTCACACTATTCCACTGATCCACAGGTGGTAAGAAACGCAGCAATGTGCCAACAAAGGCAGTGAAGAAGAGTGCTAGCAAGTAAACAGTGATGTAAACAACACAGGTTTCAAAATGTTAAAAAGAAATCTGCTTTGCAAATGTTTAATGCTGAAAGAAATACATTCAAAATGTTAGTAAGACTTCAAGGCTACACACTGAATGTAAACATAACCCATTTGGCACAAGAAAACTCCACAGGTCACCCTTACGTCCTCCAAACGACCTGACGCTTTCTTAGAATAAGTCTAAGAACTTCAACCACAACCCTGCAGGGACCAAACTCTTGGTAATTTTACCAGTGTGGCAACTGTGCTACACACCAAATGCAACAGCCTTTAAACCCACAGACAAACACTCACCCTACATACGAAGCACTGTGGGTGCCAGAGAGAGTTGAGTGCTGAGATGTAGTTTTCCAGAATGGGCTGGCTGCAGCCTTGACAGCGGGAAGCAAACAGAGTCAAGAAGCACTGCTGGCAGTACTGCTGGCCCTCACGGTCATGGAAACCTGCAGAAGATACGGTCACAGCTTTACACAGTTAAATGTTAAATTAACTGGATGATGCGGAGCAAAAAACCACAGTCTGAACCTTTTCCATGTGACTCTGATCTGTGGAACATAAACTTCAATCTGTTTATAATTGTTTAAGGTTTAACTGATCCAAATTTTAAAGGCTGACAGTATTTTTTGCCTCAAAGCTTGTTCTGCTTTAAATATGGCCTTTTACATGCCAAAGATTCAGTGTTTCCCCCGAATTCTTGGCAGGGTTGACCTGCCTTTACAACAGAACATTAACTCTTGGTTGAAAACCAATCAAATGAAACATTTTTGGGGGGTTAGCAGCTGCTTAAAGCAAGGTTATCGTATGTGTGTTTGATAGGTCATGTAGTGTTTTTTAGGCCTGTAATTAAGTGTGACCCTGCTGAAGTTCACTGTTAACAGTTCTGTGTTGAACCCAGACAGGATGCAGTATGTGCCGCCCATTACCTTCCTCTCCAAACGCCCGGCTGCACTTAACACAGCAGAAACACTCTGGGTGCCAGTTCTTATCCAGAGCGGTGACCATTTTCTAAACAACAGGAGGCATGAAAAGTTAAATGGCTTCAGGTGGGTTGGGGTATTAATTCGAGCTGTTCATGTCAAAATAAGCTCAGATGTAGAACATCCAAGTCTCTCACATTTAGAATGGGCTTGTTGCATTGTGCACAGTGAGGGGAGAAGAGGGTGAAGTAGTCCGACTCGCAGTACGGCCGTCCATCCTTCTCAAAGAAGTTGCGACTGCCTAACTCCGTCTCGCACTCAGTGCACACAAAGTGCTCTGGGTGCCACACCTTTCCAAGAGCCGTTACCACCTGCACGAGGAAAGAGTCAAAAGTTGATTAAGTGTCCTCCAACATCGGATATCTTCTTTATTAATGATACTTATTCTTATGAAATTATTGCTATTGATTTTGTTGGCAAGAATAATGATTGCAGTAACTGGAACTGGAAACAATGTCCGATCAAACCTTTTACCAGTTAATAGAAATTTTTGGAACATGTAAAACAGGTTCGAACTATCAAATGTTAATAATAAAACTCAGATGTCAGAAGCTCAATTTACTTTTTTAAAGTCTATGTAGACTTATTCTCATAACTCACCTGTCCTACTACTGGCTTTTGACAAGCTGAACAGTTTCCCTTAGAGGATGTTTGTACTCCTTGTCGGCTCAGGTCTGACTGAAGCAGCCCCAGCATGCTGTCCAATGAGCCACCGGATGATTGCTGTGGTGGGGGGGTGGGCTGCTGTGGTGCTGTCACCACTGGACTGACAGGTGCAGCTGGCTGGGAGAACAGAAATAAAAATAATGATGGCACATCTGTCTTTGGGATTTTAATTCTCCAAGAGTTTATCATCAGTCTGCAGTTGGTCTAGAATTAATTGCCCAACTGTGTAATGTGTTTGGGAAAAAAGAAAGAGTGATGTAGAAAGAAAGTGGGCATAAACAGCCACAATATCTGCTATTTGACATTGTACTCTCAGTCAAACTTTAATGAAGCAAAGGAAACATCAATTTTATGTTAAAAACATTGCTTCAAAATAGCATGATATATTGTGCATCTTTAAGTTCCTGTGGATAAGTGGCCAAATACAAATGTCAAAATTAAAGTTAGATTTTTAATTATCTGATGATGTGAGACAAAGGTTTTGCTTTCTAAAACATCAATCAAGATCCACTTCCTTTGCTCACATGCTAGCCAGTGACTCGCTGATGACTGGATTATATACCACACCAAATGTAGATCTATAACTCTGGCTTCCAAATTATTTGAAGCTATTTTTGAAGCCGGAAAAATGTCTCCACCAAGACTAATTTCCATCCTCAGGCCCTATCTGGTGACTGATTTATACCAGGAGGCATGTGCTGTGGCCAGGCCACACAGGAACAGTGAAGTCATCATGAAGTCAAGTGAACGTCTTCATGAATTTACCATGGATCAGTGTGAGCAGTGTTAAAGCCTGGAAAAGCTGGGAATGAATTGTAGGAAAAATAAACTTGTTGGTCTTGCAGTCACATATTGAGCACAATTGTGGATTTACACTTTCTATGCTGTTGTGGGGACTCTTACTGTGCTCTGGACTCTGAAGTCTGACAGAGAAGCCATCAGTTTGTCCAGTTCCAGCGTGGCTGATGTTGCAGAAGGCTTCGCAGGGCTAGAATACAAAAGACAACTCAACCGTTTTAATAAACCCACAACTGTACTTAAAATACTGAAGAGAAGATGACCGCACACTAAGCTCCAATGATTTTATTACAGTTTTTCAGCTACGCTTGGTCTTTCTCAAGGCAAGTGCTTGCTTTCTGAGAAAGCCCAAGTGTGGTCGAAATGTCGGTAATAACATATCATTGGAGCTCAGTGTGCACTCATCTTCTCTTCAATATACGTTATTGCCATGACTCCATCTTTGGAGTGCATTCACCAGACAACGCTCGCTGATCCTTACTTAAAATACTTCCCAAATAAAACAAAATGTTGACGGCAGTTAGTGTGCAGCAATTTCAACAAGCCATCCAACTTTGAAAGTGTAATACGTGCACAAAACAGACCTGCATGTAAAAGCTAATTAAGACATTTCCGTACGCATGTCTCGCTGCAAATCACTTGGTAAACACTAAAACTGACCTGGAGTAAGTGTTGAAAAATGCTAGTTTTGCCAGAACAGTATCCTGCTGTATATTCTCAAAACATACTTCATAATGCATTATGGATTATATTTCAGTTTGTTAATTAAGATGCACAATTTTCATCAAAATGTTTAACTATGGTGAAAAATGATAGCATTTCCACAGTTTATTTGTAGCTTGAACATTTGGGATTAATAAAGACTTGTTTTCTCTATGAGGACTTCTCAAGAATGTGATTAATTTAAACTTTCCAATTAATTAATTTATTTTTATGATTAATTGTGCAGCTCTCCTGCTTGTGGAAACTCTACATTAAGTAGTTAGAACTGCAGTGAACTATGTCGATTCCTTATATATGATTAAACTGATTCGATTTGGTACCTGGAAGAGGAAGTGGTGGCCTTATCCTTAATCTTGTCCCTGTCATCTTTCTTAGAAGAAGGGAACTGGGCCAGGATCTCATCTGATGACAAAAACAAGGTATGAAAAAATTCACTTCGGGATTAAATCCAGGGACATAAACACACACATACACACACACTAACCTGTGATGTTGAACTGGGTGGCGTTCAGCTCCTGTAACAGATGGTCCAGTTCACTTAGACCTCCTCCCAACAGCGAGGAGGAGGAGAAGGCTGGAGGAGGATCTGTTGTGCGGGGAGAGCGCGGTTTACACACTGTGCTGTAAGAAAGACAAGACAAGCAGTGAACACAAAATCAACACAGATTAGGAAACATCCTGTCACTAATGTGTTGGCTTTACCGTCACTAATGTGTTGGCTTCACCGTGGTCACTTTGTCATGAATCATAGTTTCAATGAACTTTGTCCATTCAGAAATGAGTCATGTAGCAGCAACAGCGGTTTAAGATCCAAACACACTCATTGTCAAAAATTAAAAAAATGTAGGAAACAAATCAACTTATATTTACAGAAATGTACAGCTTGATAATCAGACTGCATGGTTGTTTCACTTCAACGTTTTTAAAATAATATATTCTCATATATACAGTATATATTTATAGATTCTCAACAAATTGGAGTTGTGGGTGGCAATCTAGAGGTCTGGAACCAGGCTAAGAAATGTATTCCATGCAGATGATACTTTACTGTATTTTAAAATCAAGGAGGTAGTTACCTGTATAATTTGTCTGGGTTGGAGTTCTGGGTAGATTTCATTGCAGAAGAAACAGTCTGAGAGACAAAAGAGATGTGAAATCAATCAAGCTTTTCAGTAAAGAATATGAATTCATGGAGAATATCAGTAAGAAAATGTGTTTAGATAAGACAATAATGTTCCACATCAATCAGAATCTTCACTGAGAACATTGGTATGAATCTATGCCGGGCAGCTACTTGTCTACCTGCTGTGGGGTGTAGGCAGGTGGAGGGGGCCGGGGTTGGGGGGTGTCTTCTGTGGCAGAATCAGCATTTTGTGGAGGGTCAGAAGTGAGCAGGACAGGACACCGAGCTAGAGGCGAGCCTGTGTTCTCTAGATCAGCGAGGAGTGCATCTGGAGGGGAGAGACGGAAAAGAAACCCGAATAAAAGAGATAAAAATTATGTAACACATAACAGCATGAATGTGATGGAAGTTTGGTTAGATTTACAATTTGATTTAGCGTCAGATTGGTTTGTGATGAGAATGTATCTCTATATCTTTGTGAATGTCCTTGATGGTGTTATAAGTTTGTTTATGAAGCATCAAACAGAAATAGGAAAAGATATATGATTCAAGAAACAGATGTTAACATGCAGTGCAGATGGAGACGAAAACACAGTGGATGACAGACAGAACATAACGTATGTCAAGGATAGACAGGTAAATGACGAACCAGCAGACAGAATGAAACACTTGCAAACGCATGCACAGACAGTTACGTACCAAACACAACAATACGAGGACTGAGAGGGTAGTTAGGTGGCTCAGGCACTCCTAAGAAGAGACAGAGAGCCTGTGTGACCAATACAGCAGCAGCAAATTAGCCCACACGTCAGACACGACATGGAGGACAATGAGCGTCCTCAGACACTAATCAGTCAGAGGACAGGACAGTTGGAATTGGCGCAACCCAGAGATAATACATTGACATAGTGAAGTTATTAGAGCACACAAACATTTCTGCATTCATATCCAAGACATGCCAGTATGGAAAGGAAGCAGAGGAGGAAGAGTGTTTGGCAACAGATATCTATATCCACTCCACCCACACACACTCAATCCACGCTGAAATGGAAGCTGTCCAGAGACTAAACTTCCTCAATGGTTAGGGTTTGCCGCTATATGACATCAATTAGTGCTGACAAGTCCATGTACGTGCAACTTAAGGCAGAAGCTGGAGTTTGTAAAAAGTGAGCTGAACATGAGTAAGTCGTAGGAGAGGCTGCCTTTTTGGCTAAATTTCTGCTGATACCATACTTCGCATTCATTTAGTGATTCCCAACCTTTTTTTTCAGAAGAACTTTCGTAATTACGACTTGTAAGTAGATGTGAATGCTGTTTATAAGTCAGAAAACTCTGAATTCCGATAATTCTGATTTTACTTATCGATATACTGATGATGTGAACGCGGCACAAGAAAGCTTCCTCCAGAGCAACAGAAGACATTGCCCAACTGTTTTCCTCATGAGTAATAAACTGATATTTATGGATTCATAAGATAAATGGGGATATTGTTAGTGTAATTTTTTCATACAAGACATAGTGCTCTTGGAATTGTTGATATTTTGTGTTTTTTTCAGTAGGTTCGGTCAAGACAGGACAATAGAGACGAGAACTGGACTGATGAGGTCTGGAGCACACGGTTATAGTTAGAGCTTTTTTTTATTAAGGTGCTATACCTTGTGTGCTCCAGACTTCATCACTCCAGATAAGCCAGTTAACTTTGCTTTGGTATTCGAGTTTTGGTAACACGGAGCAGTACAGGGAAAGTCTCACTGCAAGGTCCATTTAGTAGCTGCTCTGGACTTTCAAAATTTCTTATTTTTTTCTGAGCACTCTTGTCCATGTTGTCTTACAAGCTGAGCTACAAAGTTCATTCTTGACCTGACACAGCAGTTGTGAACACCACAAGGTCCAGTTGTATTTATTCCACGTAAAACAGCTACTAAATGGACCTTGTGGTGAGATTGTTTTCTCATCTGCTGTTTCCAAAGTCAAGAACCAACTCTGAACCTCATATTCTCTGATTATGGCAGCCTGTGTGGACTGGATGTTTGATAAATGCTTTAACAATCGATTAGACCTTTTCACTTTGGTAAAGTACTGTTTTTAAACGTTTGTGTTGATCAGTTATGTTATGTGTCAGTTATGTGTAAACCTAATTCAGTTTACCCTGCCTTACTTCATCCCTGTGGCCACTTGTGCCCCAGATGATTCACACTTCTGGTACGGCCATGTGGTGAGAATCTGGTGCATATACTACTCGCCCTCCTCCTCCCTGCTGTGTCTGTCTCTCTCTCTCTCACACACACACATACACACTTACAGACTGAACTGCTCATATAAGGAGCTGAACTTCTCTCAATGGGAATTATGACCATATTTAGAGCTGCGTGTCGACTTGTTTGTCTTGGCCAAAGGCCTCTCCAACAAGTGGTCTCTCTCACCGAAAGCTTCGCCAGATCCAATACATAAACTTACAACGTTGCTGGACAACAGCATAAACCGAGTGTCCCGAACATAGCCACTGCCATGACAAACACTCACCCAGTCACCCAGTAACTCGGCCTCTCAGTGTGCAATCCAATCCAGATGTGCCCAGACGTGCTTGGCTACATCTAGCCATTCCTTCCAGTATTGCTTGAAAAGCAAAAATCCCTCAAATCTGAAGTGGACTTCAAGAAAAAAAAAGTTCCTTAGAGAGCAAACGGGCAGCTGAGGCTGAAAAGGCCTTTCTATTTTCATTAAACTCTGTGGCTTCTTGAAATGGCAGCATGGCCCCGGGCTATTTCAAGGCCTTTTTCGACAGTTTTTCCCAAACACAAAGAGTCAGCTACTCATAATGTTGTTCTGAGAAGTAGAGGAAATCCTTTAACATCTTTCTCAAGAGAAAAAAAGACAGAACCAGTCATGCTCCCTGATGCTGGTCACAGCTCCTCTTTGATGTCTGGAAAATGGAAAACGGAACACACTCTGTTGACCGTCATGTGGCTTCTCTCCATCCCTGACTCGTTAATATTAATGGATGAGGAAAGCCCGCTGTGGGTCCCTTTGAATCTAATTTACAAGAATTGATTGAATTTGCAGGGCAAGCACAAAACACTCAATGGTGGTCAGGCGGACACAGAGTAATGTACTACCAGTTCTTGTGTTACCTGTGTAAGTGTGTGTGCATTTGTGGCCTGTTTGCTTGGAAAAGTAAACATTTTTAAAATATCTGCACACTGTGGAGAGAATGACTGTGAACAGGATAATAGGTATCATTAGATGTCATATGAGGAAAAGCCCTTGTATACAATAGCAGTTGTAAGACAGTTATATTTAAGGGTTTGCCATTGCTTTTCTCTGCCTTCAAATGTTACAATTCGATGGAAGCCAATACAATTCCCTTTATATTACAGCCTCACACGTCCTTGTGGACAAGGGAGGCACATTCTACCACTGTGCCTGCCAGAAGGAACAGAGAGCTTTTTTCCTTTTTGGGCACCCCCCCCCTCCCCAAAAATCCCCCCCCCCCCCCCCCCCGAAGATATCTCAACATGTAGTTACAACGCTTGAAACGAAGAACAGCACTAACACTTACCCAGATCGTCCATGATATGATTTCAGCCGAGTGTTTTCCTCTCTGTGTGACACAATGGGGACGCGGACAGCATTAACGAGTAGTGATGGACGTCTATCAGAGCCCGCAAGACAATCAAGGGCTCGGTGCTATTGTCTGCGTCGGTCCCGGATAACTTCTTGAACACCGTTATCCGCCAAGAGAGTTGGGGGCGGAGGAGGAGGAAGAGGAGGGCGTCCCGTTTCTTTTTCCTACACGACTCTCTTCCTGTGTAATGCCTACCAGGACCTCGGACTGGAGAAGGCGTAGTTAAATAAATGTGGTTTACAAACCCCGCATTCCCCGGACACGCGACGTCATCCTGGACATTCCTAGTCCATATTTGGGTGAGAGAAAATTAAGGATTTAGTCGCTGCGAGCTGCAAAAACTGCAGCCGGACGAGCTGCTGCGTATATGTAGGCTACTAGTGACAGAACATATTGGGGAATCCATATAGTGGCGTGTCCTTCACAGGAAATACAACCCAAGGATAAACACTGTGGGGCGACACCCCACAGCTTGTACTGGGAACGTTTGGATGTGCATATGTAGGCTAAATCAAAGTCACCCAAGGGACATGTGCTAGGCCTATCGATATACAGAATATACTGTATACACACTCCTACCATATACCAGCATACGGGTCTGTAGACAAGAATTTTCTTTTAAATATCAGTCTAAATCCACGAAATGATCTCATCATTTTGAAGAGGCTTGAATAAAACATCTGTCTTGGAATTTTTTTTTCATGTAATGTTTTCATAATTTTTTCAACTATTATAAGTTTCTATTGAAAAGTATATATAGCCTAATATATTAGTAGATTCAGTCATTTTAATTACATGTTCTTCTTTTCCTTTTGGCTGCTCCCTTTCAGGGGTCGCCACAGCGAATCATGCGCCTCCATCTAACCCTGTCCTCTGCATCCTCTTCACTCACACCAATTAACTTCATGTCCTCTCTCACTACATCCATAAATCTCCTCTTTGGTCTTCCTCTAGACCTCCTGCCTGGCAGCTCCAACCTCAGCATCCTTCTACCAATATATTCACAGTCTCTCCTCTGAACGTGTCCAAACCACCTCAATCTGGCCTCTCTGGCTTTATCTCCGAAACATCTAACATGAGCTGTCCCTCTGATGGACTCGTTCCTGATCCTGTCCATCCTCGTCACTCCCAAAGAGAACCTCAACATCTTAAGCTCTGCCACCTCCAGCTCCACCTCTTGTCTTTTCTTCAGTGCCACTGTCTCTAAGCTGTACAACATCGCTGGTCTCACCACCGTCTTGAACACCTTTCCTTTCATTCTTGCTGATACTCTTTTATCACACAACACACCTGACACTTTTCTCCACCCGTTCCAACCTGCTTGCACTCGCCTCTTCACCTCTTTTCCACAGTCTCCATTGCTCTGAACCGTTGACCCTAAGTACTTAAAGTCCTGCACCTTCTTCACCTCTGCTCCCTGTAACCTCACCGTTCCACCTGGGGCCCTCTCATTGACACACATGTATTCTGTCTTACTGCGGCTAAGCTTCATTCCTCTGTTTTCCAGAGCAGACCTCCATCTCTCTAGATTCTCCTCCACCAGCTCCCTGCTCTCACTACAAATCACAATGTCATCCACAAACATCATAGTCCATGGAGATTCCTGTCTAACCTCATCTGTCAGCCTGTCCATCACCAGAGCAAACAAGAAGGGGCTCAGAGCCGATCCTTGATGCAGACCCACCTCCACCTTGAACTCCTGTCGCACCTACAGCACACCTCACCACGGTTTTACAGCTCTCATACATGTCCTGCACCACTCTAACACACTTCTCTGCCACTCTAGACGTCCTCATACAATACCACAGCTCCTCTCTCGGCACCCTGTCATACGCTTTCTCTAAATCTACAAAGACACAATGCAACTCCTTATGACCTTCTCTGTACTTCTCCATCAGCATCCTCAAAGCAAACACTGCATCTGTTGTGCTCTTTCTAGGCATGAAACCATATTGCTGCTCACAATATGGTTTCATGCCTAGAAAGAGCACAACAGGTGTCCCAAAATAATATTTTCTAAGAGCTTTCTCCACTCCATGGCAGGATTTTCTTCAAGTGTCTCTAAATACAACACTCACATTCCCATATAAAGTATATACAGCTCTGGAAAAATTAAGAGACCACTTAACATTTTTTTCCAGAGCTGTATATTAATTTATGCCTGATTTTTTTGGCAGGTTTTGTGGGCTGTGGAGTTTCTTCCCCATCACTTACATTGAAATTGCTTTATGAGGGAATCTCTTTGTGGCCAGTTTGAACAGGAGAAACAACTACGGCAGATAAATATCAATCTACGTATGAGGATGTGAGTAGAATTTTAACCCATCCCCTAAACTGTTTGGGGCCCGCGTTGCCTCTTAAGTTCCCATCAAGTACAGCACAATACAAACCCAGAAACCAACCTGTATCTGACACACATAGTATATAGATAAGTAAAATACCTTGCCTTACAGGGTGTGTGTATAAGCCTCTTAATTCCTACACAACATATCTTTTATTTATCACACTTACACATTTTGGGTTTATCATATCCACATTTTACACTGGATTACTCCCTCGGCCCTGGGTTTCTTGTCAGTTAGTTTGAGGTAATTTGTTGAAACCCAACTTTCTTTTAGGAAAATGCTCCATGTGAGTACAAAATAAACTAATAAATGTGTTACAACTACATTTTGACACAGGGCCACAAGATTACATAATAATGCAGGACTGAGTTGATTTTAACACATTTGATGGAAGTGGTGGTACAAATTCCTAAACAAATTTTCAAGTAATCTAATTACCAAAAAACAACTGATACCGTGAACCTGGGATTTTTGGGACCCCTACAGGTCTGGGGAAGGTGAGGAAAATTGTTGATTTGTTGTATATGTCCATTTATAAACTCTTTTTTCTTGGCCTTAAGATGGCTGAAGACAAGGCACAAAACCTTAAGAATATGGTATCTGTCTTTAATAAAATTCAATGTGTGAAACTTATAATTATAAAATAAAAACTGCACTTCAGGTGCTCAAATTCCCAGCAAAGAAATACCAGACGACCTTTTTCACTGAAGACGTTGTGACATGTCACAGGTACAGGAAGCACAGGTGTAAATAATAAAATGAACAATGGCTGAATTCCATTAAGCTGCTTTGATTTCAGGGTCTATGTACTGTGCATGCTGGCTCACTGTCACCCCATAATAGGGCACTTGAATAGAACGGAGTCATTTTTAATATTAGTAATATCAGTGGTTTTCCTAGAATGTCAAGTCGGTGCTGTGAAAAAGGGAGCAACAGCCCTGCCTGACCTATTTAACGCTGATCCTTTAAATTCTGTTATCTTTCTTAAAAGTTGACACAAACCTGTGTTTAAAATAAAAAACAACCAGCAGTGTAAAAAACAAAACAGGAAAAACTTTTAATCAAGCAAGCTCACAGTTACAGGCTATGTTTGTGTGATTAGGGGAGGGTGCCACATTGACGTTGTTGACATGTGGTCATGTTTGCATTTTTCAAAACTTCAGTTTTAACAGCAGAAAATTCTCCTCCTGTGTATGCTGTATGTCACAGACAAAATGTCCTTTGACCAAAAAAAAAAAAACCCCTCAGGTGTCAAAGAGGTTCCGGCCTTTGGTCTCAGTGCATGAAACATACAAAGAACTGACAAGTAAAACACACTGAAAAACCTAAAATGACAAAAAAACAAACAAAGAAAAACCTGAACACAATTATTATAAAGACTCTTTCCTGGTATGAAATCAAATCAGAAATGTACAACAAAACTGGGAGAATCCAACCAAGGAAACTTATCAGTTGAATGATTATCCGTTTCTGTGAAAATAAATCCTTTGTTTTTACCTTCATTCAGTTTGCCAATTCAGACACTGGACTCCTTACCTATGCATGTTACTTCTAGAGCACTGCAACACACAACTACGCCTTCACATTTTCCAAAATATTAATGACAATAATTATAATAAACTCACACACACACACAATCATACTTTCAAAACTAACTTATTCACTCAAAATGTTTGAGCCAGTTGGTGCTTAAGAGCAAAGTCAAGAAGCAGAACTGCATGTGAAGTGGAAATCATATAGAGTTAAAAGAATAATGATTTGTGAGGCAAATTTGGGGGGGGGGGGGGGGGGGGGGGGGGGGGG
>CM022492.1:12704383-12916171 GCA_011952105.1 Coreoperca whiteheadi
AAAAACACCAAAACCACACCAAAAAAAAAAAGGAATTTCTGTGTGTATAAGAAACAGCGTGAAGGGGGGGGGGGGGGGGGGGGGGTGAAACAAGATATCCCTTATCCTTAGAAGCTTACAAATACATAAACTGAACATACCATTTATGCGGAAGGCCAGACCAACTGTAGCTGGAGCTTGAGGTCTGGCAGTCTGGTTGGTGAATCCACAGTCACCAAGGGTTTTGCTGTCCTCTAGCAACTGGTCATCCTGTGGGACGAAAGTTGACAATGTCACAGAATCCCCCAACGGCCTCAAAATGTATGAATTTGCTTCAATGGATATCAAGACATTTCCAGAGAATATTTTAGTCACCCTGAGGAAAGACAAGTTACATGTCACTACCGTCAATAAGGATGCTGAAGTAAATTTCAGCATGTATTGAATTGTAGGGACTTAATTATCTGTCACTGGCATTACTTGGCCCTAAACTCACTTTGTAGAGCCTCTGGTCTTCAGGTGTTCGCTTAAGAATTCCTTCAACAATGCGCTTCAGCTCATAGACCGTGGTGGACTCCTTGGCATCTGTGAAGATTGTGGTCTTGTGACGCCGGATCATTAAGAACACGTCCTGAAGGAAAGTGGGCACAGAATGATATGTTTAAAACAAATTGTGTCAAAGGCAACTTGATTTGTTGTTTTAGATCAAAGACGAGGGCTTGATGTTGGTTGGGAAAGATGTTACTCTTAAATTTAGAATGGGATCAAACAGGATAGCTGATTCTGTGGCTCAGGTGATTTATAACCAGGCTAGCTGGCAATAGCCCCTCTTTATTTATTTGACAAGACATCTCAGTCGGTAAGTCGTTAAGTGTTCATCTGGCAACTGTCTAACACCTTACTGACTTGTATGTAGACTAAACATGTGCTGTTAGCGAAGCCTTTTAAGGAAATGTAAGTATTGAGTTATTTTGCTTATGTGTCATGGCAAGTTTTTGAAGAATTAACGCTAACGTTACTGACAATTCATTGATTCATAAGCTAGCAACTAGTTAACGTTAAAGTGAGCAGTGGCAAGCAGACGCAGACCTGAGCGAACACGAAACAGCCTTGAGATTTATGAGTCAAAAGTAACGTTAGGCCTGTCAGTTAAATTATTAGACGTCGTAACGTTAGATCTGACAATGGCAGAAGCGTTATACGTTAATTTAATCTGACTAGCCTAACTGGGTTAGCTGGCTACCGTTACATCACTTCCAAGGTTAGCCAAGAAAACATAAGTTACCTTGCTAGCTACAACTACCTTTTCTAGCTAACGTTAGATAGGAAGACGAAGCTAACACAGCAAACTTAGCGTTAACGCTAGCTGGCTAGCAAACACAAACTGAAATCAACATTTCTACAACCGACAGTACCGCTTGTTATCATAGCATTAATAGTTTTTAACAACGCGCTGAACGCTAATTCAGTGCCTTTATCGCGGCACCAATCTCGCAAAATGATCAGTAATAATGATAAAGTTACCATTTCAAGTGTTCAGCTAGCTAGCCAGTTGCGCCAGCCCTGTTGTGCAGCAGAACCCCAGACTGCACCGCTTGCGGATATTGCGCAATTCAGATACGCATTCTGTATTCATGGAAGGCAGGTACGCAACACTACGTATAAATCTCTGAATTTGGCGCGAGGTAGCTTCATGCTTGAAGGGGGTACGTGCATTTGGATTTGGATACAGCGAGTGTCTGAGCCCCACTGTTTTGAAGACTGCCGTTAAAACTGGATTATGGTATGTGTCGTAACATTACTTAATTATACTTTACCTAACGCTGAACTGTCAGTTGCAGTAACGCTAACGTTACGTTATTTGACTGAAGGTTAGCTAGCTAGGTTAGGTTATGTTGTGTTGTTTGCTGACTGGGTCCGCCCTTTTAGTTAACATTAGCAAAAATTTGTTTTGCGCAGATGACATTTTTCATTCATGGCAAATAATGAATAATGGTAACCTAACTGCTTGGAATAATGTAACGCTAGACGTTAGCCATAGCTAATTCAGCAAAGTAACTGAAATATATTACAGTTGAAGACTGGTGTTATCGGAACTGGTGTGTTTACTCCGTTAACGTAGCTAACGTTACATTATATTCAGTAGGTCTGTATTACCTCTTAACGACAATAAGTATCTAACGTTACAGGCTAGGAGGGCCTGTTCTGCAAATGAGCTGACAATCAAAGGTTTAGAGAACTGTATTGATACTGGTATCAGACATTTGGCCAAAAACCTGTCAAGCAGGATGTTCAGGATGTCAAATCTCTAATCGTGACACATGAGTGTGACCAAGCAGGGTTCTGTGTATCAGAAGAAAAAGGTACATTCTGTCGGCAAAGACTGCTAGTGTTTAAAGGTTTTCTTTTGAATATTGCAGCTCCCTATCTTCAAAGAAAGGAACTGAAAAAGCCCCTGCACAATGTCAGTGGCAGTGGAAACCACAGTGTCCCGGGTGTCTCTCCCTCTTCCGACCCACTTCTCCTATGCAGAGCAGTCCTTCTCCCTCAAAAAGCGCCGTCTCCCTTTTTCCTCATCGTCTACATCCAACTCATCCTACTCTTCCCCTGCCCAGCTCACACATTCTCTGCCCCCGCTGCCCCCATCCAAGGGATGTCCCCCTCTGAGCAGGATGTTCCCCCAGCATCCATCCCCCTGGACACCCCTGTCTTGTTCCCTTAGTAAATCTCCACCTCTGAATTCTGTATATGATCCCAGCAAACAGCTGTCCTATTTCAGTCAGTGCTTCACTAATTTGGGCCTTCTGGGTAGAGGATCCTTCGGAGAGGTCTACAAGGTGAGCAAGACAAAAACATTTGTGTCTGTGCATATGTTTATGAAAGTGATATAATACATATACTCAATTACATGTTGCTGTTTGTTTACATTAAGGAAATTGGAAATTCTGCATTTTAAGGACTATAATTTTAATGAGAAAGTTGCCATAAGATTCTCAAGTTTAAGACACTTAAAACAAAACATATATAAGGGGGTGTCTAGGGTGAGAAATTAACAGTCTAATATAAAGTTCAGACATTTAAATTCAATTTTAAAAACTTTAACAAGCTAATAGGTGGTGCTTATTATCTCTTGCCTTTCCTTGTTTTCTGTCTAAAAACATTCCTGGACATCGGATTGGGTTAAAATGGGGAGTAGTGTTATACAACGGTATTTACATAAAGTCTTGACTGTTTGAACATCTGTGCTGTGATTTTGTAATGGGGAAGCTCACAATACAAATTTTGTTGTCTCTGTATGCCATACTGTCTCACTGTGACCAAGGTTATCATTTGTAGATCCCCCAATATAAGACAAGACCTCAGCCTTTTCTGCTTTTTTCTAGGTGCAAAGCAACGAGGACGGCTGCCAGTATGCAGTCAAGCGCTCTGCTCATCGCTTCAGGGGCAATAGTGAGAGGAACCGGAGTGTGAGGGAAGCCAGGAACCATGAGCGCCTGTGTCCTCACCCTCACATCCTGAATTTTGTGGCAGCCTGGGAGGAGTGTGGCCGACTGTACATTCAGACAGAGCTGTGTAGCACCAGTTTGCTGCTCCATGCTGAGAACAAGCCTCCTGGCCCAGGTCTGTTCGAAAGAGACAATAAAATCTATTAGCTGTGATATTTTGTTACATGTAATGTATGTACTTCTTTCTGCAGAAAATTCTCAAATCCCCAGACATACTAACTTGGCTTTCAATTCAAACATTTCAATCCAGATGAGCCTGCAGCATGGGCCTACCTGTGCGACCTCCTCTCAGCACTGCAGCACTTGCACTCTCATGGTTTTGTGCATCTGGACCTCAAGCCCGCTAATGTCCTTATTACTGACTCTGGCCGTCTCAAGTTGGGGGACTTCGGGCTGCTGCTTGAGCTCAAACAGAAGAGTACAGATCCTGTAGAGGGGAAAGTGAAAGAGGATGCCCAGGAGGGAGATCCCAGATACATGGCCCCTGAGCTGCTCTGTGGAGAGTATGGACCTGCTGCAGATGTTTTCAGGTACAAATACCATAAATAAGAAAATTAAATCATATTATAAAATATATATATAATTTATTTTAAGTGAGTGCCTAAATATTGATGAATTCTTTTAATTTAGTTTGGGCGTTTCTATTCTGGAGCTTGCCTGTAATATTGAGGTTCCAAATGGTGGAGAGGGCTGGCAACAGCTCCGACAAGGCTGCCTCCCCTCAGAGTTGACCAGTGGTAAGATCCACTTTTTTGAAGTCCTCATAAATGTCCCCATTATCATTATTCAAATGACTTGTTTTTTTTACTATTTCCATCTGTTTGCAGGCCTGTCAACAGAACTTCAGGCAGTGCTGCGTATGATGCTGGCCCCAGACCCATCTGAGAGGCCGACAGTCTCTGAGCTTCTTGCCCTCCCGTCTGTTTGGAAACACAGGTGGAAAAGGCGTGTTTATCTTATGGTCGCAGAGACAATGCTGACTCTGACCTCCCTCTGCCAGGTAATGCGACTAATTAACATTTGGAGTTTGGTTTAAATAATTACATGTATTAAACATGTAGCCTTGCAAAGAGTCACTTAATGTGTTACCTGGTCCACTTGGTGCTAACCAAGTAACTTTTTCTCAACCTTATTTTTCCTCCTAGATAGTGGTGTGCTTTGGGTGTAGACTCCTGTCCTCCCTTCACTTCACTTCTTTTCTTCCTCATTGGACCAAGCCAGTGCCCTGCACTCCTCCTAAGGATAGCTGGAACAGGGATTTAACCCTGCCCCTCAGTGCCATGCATGCGGACTTGGGAAGCCTAGAGGATGACGCAGTGTTTCTGTTGGATCCCACAGACCCAGACCTTTCCCCCACCTTCTCACACAGGTAGAGAATCATTTTGTCGCTAGGAGGTTCTTCTTGACAAGCTTGTTGCTCTTGCTCTTTATTAAAGCCACAAAAGAGAATTTATTACCTTGGATTACTTGAGTATATAAAAAAATTAACTATTTCATAACTTAATTTTATGTTATGTCTTAGAACTGCCTCTGCTTTGAGCCAAATTTGTTATTTCTGTCCCCATCCCACAGGGTCAAATCCAGACTGTCTGTGGAAAGCACATCCACTCCTCTCCCAGGTTCACCAACACACATTTATCGAAGTCCTGCCCACACACCAACTCACTCAAATCTGGGTGATTGGTCCTGTAACTTAGCGCAAACCCCCTCCAGTATCCGCTCAAATGGTTCCTGCCACACACTGACACCCAGTGCGAGCCCCATACACACAGAGCTTCATACAGACATCATGAATGAAAACCCCACGCACTGCCGACGTTCTTCATCCACCAAGTCCTCGCAGCGACATGGTCGCAGCTGGGTCCGAACAGAGGAGGCTTTACCCCGACCCAACTTTGAACCAAAGAACCTGCTCAGTCTGTTTGAGGAAACCACTGTAGAGGGACAGCCATGAGTTTACATTCAGGGGCAATGTTTTTTTCACTTTAAAATGTCAGGTGAAGAGGACCTAATGTATGAATGTACCAAGTTCACTGCTTAATGTGTATGAACTGCTTTTGCCATTTTGTAACAGTCCCACAACAGCTTCTTTTGACATGTATTTGAAAAAAATAATAATTTAGGGAAACGGGTTGAATATGTAATCAAACCTTTTAAAGCACTTTTTATGTTTGTGTAAATGTGTTGCTGAAATGACATGTCATGAGTAAGTTATCATTAGCTTGGTGTACTCTTGAGTCATTTACCTCATGAGTTACAAAAGAAAATAAAACAAGCAGGGAAACAGAATCTAAACTTGTGGAGTATGTTTTTAGTATAAGGAACTTATTAAATAAAAATGTGTGACTGGTGTGTGCTTAAAGTTCATCAGTCAGATCAGCGGTTTTCACCATCAGCGACAGGATGACAACAGGCCCACTAAGGGGGAGGAATCTTTTGGAAACGTTATTTTCAGTGAATCAGCCTGTAAGGGATATAAACCAGAGGCTTCTCGTAAACTATGATCAGCAGTGAATAAATGAATGTAGATTTTCATTCTTACTCAGGATGTCTGCGCGCTCGCCGGTAGATGGCAGCAACGCACCAGCTGCCTTTGAAAACCCAGGAAGGGGATGATGATGATGTGGGTGGTTATGTTTCGTGCTCACAATAACCACATCCAACGGGATGTTTCTTTGCCATTTTTGGACTCCGTTTATGTTCTGGAAAAGCTATACCGATAGATGCCAGATGGCCTCCCGGTCTGCCATGTCCTGAGATAAGATTTTGCAAGCTAATTGCGAATATCTGCACAAGTGTGAATATTGTAAACAATGAGCGCTTTCATCGGGATCACTGTTATATAGTCTGCGATTCATCAAAGACCGCGACAATATTTAACGGGACCACATTAGGTTCAAGGTATGCTGCTTTTCCTTTAGTTAAGAATAGTAATAGTAAAAGAAATATCGTAATAGCCTACTACTGAGGAGCCCGTCTGTGTTAGCAATAGTGTTTTTATTTTTTTCCTAATCCCTTGGTAAAATTGTATCTGAAATCTGTATTTTTGCAGTGATATGTGTTGGCTATGGTATCTTAATAAATTCTCATTTGATAGTTGGTATAGATCTGTAAGGGCAAACTCAAGTCATCATATTGGTAGAAAGCATGTTGCTCCTGCAAACATCTATGACATACACACACTGATGAACAGTGATTCTCCTTTTTTACCCCCATCAGTCCATAAAGATGTCCAAAATTGAGCGTCTGAACGCCCGAGTGGAGAAGCTGCTGTCTAAAGCTGTGCAGGAGGTTCTGGAGGTGGTGAAAGAGACTGTATCAGAGTACCAGGAGAAAACTGCTAGAACACAGAGAGAGAACCAGAGTCTGAAGAGGAGGCTGCAGGAGCTCCAGGAGAAGTTTAAATTGGAAAGCAATGGTAAGACAATACAATACTTGTGTCCAGAAATGTTGAGACTGTTTGATAAAAATGTTGATTTTCTGTCTGTTTTTTTATTTTTTTTGTGCTTCGCCACCTTTGTTGTCCTGCAGCCCGGCAGGCTGATGCAGAGCTACATCTAATGGATCAGAAACACAAAGAAGAGCTGGAAGAGGGCACTGAACTCATCCCCTCTGATAAGGACATTGCAGTCATTTGTCCCTCATATTCATTGGAAGACCATGACTGTGAAGCATCCAACACATCATTAGCCGCCCCCTGTCTCTCCCCTAGAGCTACGACGGGATCACATTTAGGTGGTGATAATTTGAACGATCCAAGAACTCTTAAAACGGAAACTGATAATGGACTGTTAACATTAATTTCAAACCATGTAGACCCTGTCACTGCAGATACAATCTCTGAAAATGATCATAAAATGAAAGTAGAGCCTACATCAGATGAAGACGCCATGCACACCACAAGTTATTTTTATGATGATGCTGGTACGAGCGCTGCACCCTTACAGAGACTAAACCTAGAACCTCCTCAAGGCAATTCAGGACTCTACAATGAGTCAGGGGTCGTCTATAGTCTGGACCAAAATGGCACAGCAGAGCCGCTAACAAAAAAATGTAAGAATAGGCCTCTAAACAGTGTTGGAGCAGAGAAGCAACACAGCACTCAAACAAACACAAAAGCGGGAGGTTCAGGCTCAAGAGCGTTCCAGAGAAACGTCCGAAAACACTACTGCTGCTCGCTCTGTGGCCGCACCTTCAGGCACGCAGGCGACTACAAGAAACACAACAGGGTGCACACAGGGGAGAAGCCGTACTGCTGCTCGGTGTGCGGGAAGCGCTTCAGTCAGTCGGGCTACCTGACGGTGCACCTGCGCTACCACACGGGCGAGAAGCCGTTTGGCTGCAGTCATTGTGGCAAAAGTTTTAGTCACTCAAGTAACATGAAGAAACACCAGCAGACTCATCTGTGAGGTGGCTGGTGTTTTGTACACACTGTTCGGCTGATGTGTCCAGACGTTTCTACATATATGTCGTTGACAGTAAGGGATGGACAGCGAAAGAGGCTGGAAAGCGCTGGATTCTCAAAATTCAACGTCAAGTCATCCTCTGTGAACCTTTCTGTGGAGGTCAGCTGAGGGCATTGCAATCCTCTTTAGAAAATGATGTAGCTGCCAGAGTGTTACATGGAATAGTAACTGTGCCTTCTTTTACCAAAACAGGAATCTTATTGTGGTGCACATCTCAACTTGCAAGTGTCAAGCACATTCTAATAATTCCTACTGTTCCTGCCTGTTTGTCAAATGTTTAGAGATTTGCTTACTGTTACTTGTTGCAGAGGTCCGCATGTGGACCTCCACATTCATTTCCAAATGAAATAAATGTATTTGGTACTTCTTTATGGTTAAGGGTTCTCTATTGCCAACAAGATTCCTTTACAGTGACACAACCTGAATCCCGAAACCAAAACCAGACATTGTGTTGTCAACTTAAAAACTCAGCAAAGCACTGAGCAAATTGTAGCCTGCTGTATAAACCTTCACAGTGCTATTAGTTCAGTGCACTGAAATGTACTGAACTAATTGTTCCAGTTAGATTTTTAAAGTCAATCTGTCTCAGGACAAATTATCCATGATGACATGAATTCCAGTCTGGTGAGAGATGTCAGGCAGTGGTGTATTTAATAGTAAATCCTGCCTTTAGAGAATAGTGTTTAACTAATAAATGACTGATCTCTGACTCTTTAACGAGGCTGGGCATATTTATAATAAAAAATACACCTACAAATAATACAGGGGCACCTTGGACAAAATGGAAGCATTACAAGATATCGAATCGCTATAAAGTTTGATATGAACTGGTTGCCACAGAAACCAGATGAGTCTCCTACAGTAAGCTGGAAAACCAGAAGTTCAACTCCCAAGATTAGGCTGGCCTTTGAGGCTGCAAAATTGCAGCAGTGGTATGCAGAAGGATAGTTATAGCCTGTCAAGATGTTGTGTTTTTACCTTTTTTATAGCACCTCCTTGTGGCCCAGCAGTGTAATCTTTTTGAGCCACCACCAGTCCTCAACATTAAGTGAAATCACTGGTGTCTGTGATAACACATTTGAGTAAAAGACTTGAATAACAAAATCAAAGCAACCCCATGACACCAGTTATTAGCTGGACACAATACCATGAACCCCTGGGGGAGTCAGAAACATCTGTATAATATGCTGTTATCCAATACATCAACAACACAAATTTGAGCAGTTAACTGTGCACCTAGGCCTGTCAGATAAGGCAAATAACATTGCAGCACCTCATTACATTACTTTTCAGAGGGGATGACAAAACATTTTTCCCAACGCTTTGAAGGTATTTCCCAATTCCAAAATGCCCAGCAACTACTTCCTTTTCCTTGCCAACAGGATGTAACTTGTTATAACTTGATGCTGGGTGTAAGATACACACGGGCAAGAAACAGGACACACTGCCACAAGACTGTGATACAACAGATTTGACAAGTAAGTTAGATTTTTAAATGTTTTCTGTTTATTGATATTGTGTCTGCCACCATCGTTGGTCAGAAATTAACATTTTGAATGTAGAAATGCCCTACTGTACGTCCAGCTTTTTCATTCAGGTTGGATTTCAGTTTTAGCCTGAAAAAACCCAGGTTCACCATTATCTTGTATAGACACTACAATAATAGTTTTTTTAACATGCTGTGGCATGGAGGCAGATGTTAAAGTGTTAAATGGAAATACAAATCTGTTTGATCTGAACCCTCTGCAGTATCATGACGTTTTGTGTTTGTGTTTCAGAATTTCTGGAGGTGAATATGTAATAATGCAGAGTGTCAAGTGTGTGGTTGTTGGAGACAGTAAAGTATGAAAGACCTACCTACTCTTCACCTACATCAGAAAGATTTTTCCTAAAGAGTACATACCAGGTTTCTGTGACATGTACAGTACCCAGCTTAATGTAGACAGCCAGATTGTCAGCCTTAGCCTTGGGGACACCGCTGGCAGTGAGGAATATGACCGTTTACGCCCCCTCTGCTACAGCCAAGTTAATGTCATCATCATCTGCTTCTCCAATGATAGCCCAACATCCTATGAGAATGTCGAGCGCAAATGGCATCCGGAGATTAAAGACTATTGCCCTGATGTGGCTATTCTCCTTGTGGGAACTAAGAGTGACCTACGTGATGATCAGGAGGTCCTGGAGAAACTGAGAGAGCAGAATCAGACCACGGTCACCCAGCAGCAGGGAACAACTATGGCAAAGAAAATAAAGGCTGGTAAATATCTTGAGTGTGCATCAATCATCCACGATGGACTGGATGAGGTGTTTGATGAGGCTGTGCATGCTTTTTTTAGTCATTCAACCACCCCCAAGAAACCCTGTGTACTCTTGTAAATTAAGGTGGCTTTAAGCTAAAGTGGCTTGCTTGCGTATGGGAATATTAAGTAGCCTATGTACTTTAGGAGGCTCACAAGTGTGTGCTACAGAAGTATCCAACTTTAGACAATATGTAACAGACCACACCATGTTATAGTTAAATGTTTGATACTTTAACACCCCTATATTTATGTATTTATAATTTTATTTTAAAATGTTATTCCCTGTATCTACGATAATGCTGAAACACAATAATATAAGAATAAGAATGAACACAAAAAATAACACTGTTTTGGTTACTTTTAAGCATAGAGGTAGGCCATTTTAGCTCATTACTAAGTTATCTTCTGTTGTAACCTGGCTTTATAAATAAAGCCTGAAATCAGAGTTTTGATTTGTTCTGGAGCAATTAATTGGCTGTATGATGTCACAGGTCAATAAAGATTTAAATTTGATTAGATGTAACAGAAGAATTCAGTAGGTGGTGAAGTTAACTGCTCGAAGTCAGATGTGAAATTAATAAAGAACCAGTAATATTAGACAGGGATGTACAAATTCATAAATGCGTTACACTCAGACCTTTATTTTGAAAATCGACTCACAGCGGATGTGAATCAGGTTCTGCGTCCGGAGGTCGCGAGTTGTAATGTTACGTTCTGATTTGTGCTTTTTAATATTGTTTACATTTAAAAACAAAAAAAATGTTTTTACCAGTTGACTGAAAATGAAAACGTCTATTAAGTAAATATCTGGCTAACAGTAATCACATGGCGGTTTCATTGGACGTTTAAAGGGAAAACGATAACGTACGGAGTTAGCTAATGTAGCTAACGTTAGCTGTCCACGTTAACGTTATATCCACTAACTTCAGCCTGCAGGTACAGCAGCTCTAAACACGATTAGCTAGGGAACTGACACTAGCGTATCCGTGGTCATTGTTTGAAATGTTGACCAGATTCTGTAACTAAGTAAACATTTCAATGTGGTTATCCAAGTTAATGCACAGCTCCATTGCAAATAAACTGGCAACATGACTGCAAAATTACAACAACGTTTTCCTTTTATGTGTAACGTGGAGAAACTGTGCATTGCAAGAAACATCGCAGACTCTAGATTTAGGATTTGGATAGAAATAACGTTATTGTTTTTAAATGCTAATTTAATTGTCTTTGCCCAGATCAATAATCTGTAGCTTTTTGTTATATTTAATGTCATTTTTAACACAACAATACAAGTAGTGACCAGTTTATGATTAGGGACAGTTTCTCAAGCTTCCAAAGTGGCCTATGGTCTGTTGATGAATGTATCAAACAACTGGGTTTATTTATGCCTTTGCTTCTACACACCATGGTGTTGTCACACAGCAGTGTTTGTGAAACATTTCCTATAAATGATTAAGTGATAACAGTTGTATACATACAGCTCGCTTTGCACAGTGTTATGCATAAGCGGTCTACAGTCAGTTATCTTTAAGTGACATTTTATTTCAGGATGTCTAAACTCGAACGCTTGAATGCTCGTGTGGCCAAGCTGCTGACCGAAGCGGTGCAGGAGGTTCTGGAGGTGGTGAAGGAGACGGTGTCAGAGTACCAGGAGAAAACTGCCAGAACACAGAGAGAGAACGAGAGCCTGAAGAGAAGACTGCAGGAGCTTCAGGACAAGATCAAAAGCGGGAGCATAGGTGGGTAACACGTGTACTTTTCATGGGGTATTTATAATTATAGATAATGTTACTATCCCATGCTGGTTGAAGTGTGAATTTATTCACGAGTTACCTAGTAAAAGTATAACACTTCTTTATTTTGGTCTTTATTTCATAACTGTTCCACCTACAAGTAGTACCTTTACCAGAAGACAAAGAGGACACACAAAGTCAAGAGCAAGATTTGGGGCTCCGTGTGTGGCAGAGCTCAGAACTCCCTCACACAGAGCAAAATCCAGTAAGCAGCCACAAACCTGACCGTGACATGAAGCAGGATTTGAAACAGGAGAGCCACAATAACACCGAATCACAAGCTGAGTGCAACTTGGTACAAACAACAGAACATTGCAGAGCACAACTAGAGGAGGTGACACACATTATTGAGGAGGCAACGACAGTCTACACATCACACAGTGCAAACAGGGACATCAGTGCTGTCTCATCCAATAATGCGTGCGCCTCTCACTCCAGCACCTCACTTGGGGTAAACCTGGCGGTTATCAAAAGAGAGCCAGAACCTACAGACTCCGCAACATCAGAGCCACCATCTCTTCAAGAACAATATAGTGGATGCGTGGATTTAAGCTGCAGCTCTTCTCGTCAGAACTCTGCTGAGACGCACAGGCCACAAGTCAGTGCTGAGCCTTGCAGACTTCTCTTTGTCCACTCAAATCATGCCATACCTAGGAGGCACGGATTTGCAAAAACCAACAGGGCTGGATTTGACGGGAGAAAAATGAGAATGGAGCACTTCAGGAGAGACGACTCGCACTCGTGTGTTGTATGTGGAAAGACGTTCAGCAGGGTCGGGAACTTGAGAATCCACCAGCGTTGTCACACAGGAGAGAAGCCGTATGGCTGCATACAGTGCGGAAGGCGTTTTAGTCAGGCAGGAGACCTGAAAAAACACAAGAGGGTCCACACGGGGGAGAAACCGTACTACTGCAACCAGTGTGGAAAGAGCTTCAGTCGGGGGGAGAATCTGAAAAGACACCAGAAGATCCACATCGGAGAGATTTTACAACTACAGCAAGTGTGGAGAGAAGAACAGCAATGATTATTATATGAGACTGACTGCAAATCAGTAAAATCAACACACTGTGGAGAATCTGTGAAGGATAGTTTTTGGTCTGTGCCCTTAGTTTAAGGAATAGTTAAGGGGATTTGAATTATAATCAACAGTAATAGAAAAGAAAGACTAGTCTCTTGTAGCTCATTGGGGATTGTTACAAGGAGTTATTTGCTGTTCTGGTGTAGCCAGTTGTGTGGTACTTGCACTGGTATTTGTTCCTCTGATCATGATGGAACAGGGCTGTAGAAGATAATCACTTAACCAAAGAGGCTCAAGCTTTACAGATAGAAATGCACTGATATAAAGGCATACTATCAATATCTCAATTGATATGCCTTAATATTATTTTTGACCAGTTGTGGAATTTTAACTAATATAGCTGTTAAATTAGCAAAAGAACAGAAGAAAGAAATATACTTTAAAGGTCCCGCACACCCATGAAAGATTAATAAAGTATTTCTGATTCTGATGAAACATTCACACAGGTGATTTGAATTTGGCTGATCAGATGTCCTGTCAGGACTCTGTGGCTGTGTTCGGAATCACATAGTAGCTCTTCATACTAAGTGTGACGTCAGATTGAGTATGTCACTGCATAGTATGTGAATGCGAGAAGTGCCCGGATGTATATTAGATTAGCAAGCATTTCTGAGTATGTGCTGTGAGATTACTGGACATACTCAACTGCCCCCAAATGCATTGTGTCTCTATTCAGACTTGCTCAATGGCGATCATGTGATGCAGTCACATGACTGTCTTGTGTGAGTATACTTTAGTGTGATCAGCCAGAATAAGTGAAAACACCAGCAGGGGTGCGCAGGGCTTTTAAGAAAGGACTTGAGTAAATACGCAAATTCCAGCACCTCCAGTTGTAGAAATACTTTTATTAAAGTGCATAACATTATCAGCAATGTGTCAGACAATATAGAAGGGAAACCTTTAGACATTGATATTTGCTTGAAAAGACGCATATTGGTGAATTTCTACTTTGCTGTAACACCTAGAATTGATTTTGGACTAAACAGATTTATATCCAGTCAGCCTTTGGTCTAAAGGTTTAGACATTGTAAGGTGACTGTGTGTTATGTAGTGTAACACCTATTTTGGTTTTTGTAAAGAATGAGTTCTCCAGTGTTTGAATAAGTAAATGCTGAAGACAACGATTGAAGCTTTTAAAAATATGAAAAGCATGATTGTCATTAAAATTGCCTGATTTTACAGACTGATGAAAGCTCGCTGTATACCGGATATATTTATTGCAGATTTCCTTAGTTAATAGCAAAAGCAATAAATTAATTTATTACCATCACAAATAGCTCCGTGAGTGTCGTTTCAAGCAAACTATTCTTCAGAAGACTCATTAACATTGTCACAGGCTCGTCGAAGTAGTCGCAGGTGTATTGTGTCAGGGCTAAATTAATTAAAAAGTACCCCCTTACATCCCCCTGTGGGTGTGTGTAATGTTTACCTCACGAGTTGTTTGGGTGGAGTAATATTATGAGGCTAGAAAATGTACATACTCTGTCAAGTACCTATGAACGATAGCACACACAACATGGCAGCTTCATTACATGACCAGGGACCCAGAGGCCTGCCAGCACTATGAAACTTAGCTTTATGCTAACTCTGGTAAAGTACATCAAATGTCAGCCGTTATGCTTAATATTAACAAATAAATATAAAGTAAATTAATAAAATGCTGGAATAATGCTACCGATTTGAGTATGCCACTTTGTGGTTATTTGATTAAACACAACTTTTTTTAGGAAGGTACGAAATGTGAGCATCAAGGTCGTTAAACTAGATTTTAACAGCCACAACATTACTTAATAATTCACCACCTGTATTAGTTGTAACTTACTGGTGCAAATTTTCAAACAAATGTGTAATTAATCAAATTAACTTAACCAATTGACACATGTACTGACACACAGTATGTAGCCTATCTACTAGTGGGGGCCACCGAGGTTTGGGTCCACTTAAAGGTAATGCAGACTTGTGTACATGTAACTGTTAATTCATGTTTATAAAAGGTTAATATCTACTGCAGATAACCTCGGACAGGGTGCCTATGTGCAAAGTCATTGGTCTAATGATAATAAACCCAGTGTCCAAACTTGAAATATTTTGCATAAAAAAATGTAGTTAAACAGACGTATTATGTATTAAATCGGCTGGCCCGGCGCCAGTGAAACACACACACACACGCGCGCGCGCACAGCCACTGATTCAGTTCGTTTACTGACACTTCAGCTGGAAGTCGTTCACGCGCGCTGAAGTTTGTGCTGCTGACGCGGAGCTACCAGGAAGTGATTGACACACACCCACAGGAGGAAACTGAAACACGGTTTCACTCTTCAGAAAGGTGAGTAAACAAGAACCGTGTGGGAAATTGTCGGGTTTCGCAATTTCTCAAGTTACGCACACGTTTCAAATGGGAACCGAAATCCACGAGAGCCAGTTATTGTAACTGTAGAGGCACAGATGGTGAAACAGATGGTGAGAAGTTACCGCCTTAAAAACAGCCTGCGAGTTATAATGGCGGTCACTTTGGCACGTGAACAAGAAGGTATGAACGACGGTGAACGGTGTGTTTGACTGTATTAAAAGGTTTATACTTGGGATGTGGAGAATGGCCTTGTAGCAACACGGAAATGCGCTTATTTGGCCTAAAGACACACACACACACACACACACACACACAAGTTACCCAGTCATACATAAGTGGGCGAAATAACCTTTGATTTGTGATCTGTGTTGCAGGTTCAGTTCTGATCAGCCTGTGATGTTGAAATGAAGTTTGATGAAAAAATTGTCAACTATTTTGAATCTTGCAACTCACCAGTGGACAAAGCAGGTTACCTGTACAAGAAGGTTTGGATAGAACTTGTATAATTAAAACAATATTCAAATTTAGGAGGAAGTAGACCTTGTTGTTGTTGCTTGTCTTTTTCAACAATTAACAAAAGTAAAATGTGGTTTTAAAAACACACCCAAAAATAACCATTTTCCTCTTAATGTAATGAAACATTATCTTCATAATAATAATAATAATAATATATTTTAGTTGTACAGCACCTTTCAAAGCAAAGTTACAGGAAAAATAAGATTAAAACATTACAGCACTACAATTAAATAAAATCAGGCAAATATACATAAATATACATTAAATGAAATAGAATAAATGGCTGTAATACTTAAATTATCTGGAAGGCTGTCAATCCATATAGCTTTTAAAATATTTAGAAGTTCTAAGCACACGGGAACAAAACAAAAAATTCCCTTTTTGGTGCTTGCATCAATGATTTCAGAAAAACACTAACATTTAACTTCCCAGTAAGCTGCTTATTTCACCAAACTAGTTGTGTAAGAAGTTGAGTAAATGAGCTGTTTGTAACTGAGTCAGTAACGCACAACTGTCACGCAGGGTGAGATAAAGACTTCCTATCAGAAGCGCTGGTGCGTGCTGAAGGGGAACCTCCTCTTCTACAAGGACCGGCCTTCTGACCGGGACCTGGCGGGAGTGATTGTTCTGGAGGGCTGCACCGTCCAGCTGTGCGACTCCGAGGAGCAGTTCGCCTTCTCGCTGGTGTGGAGTGAGCCGGGACTGCGAACATACAAGTTTGCCACCGAGGACCAGGCCAGCCAGGAGAGCTGGATCAAAGCCCTGCTGTCGGCCAACCACAGCTACCTGGCCCTGCTAGTGATGGACCTGGAGAAGAAGTACAGAGGTGAGAGACAGAAAGACTGGGTGTCTGCTTTATTGTTAATCTGTGGGTGAAACAGTGCTGCCTTTGTTCTCAAGAGCAGCTGCGTGAGGCGTCACACCACTGTTTGCAGCCTCCACATCAGACACCATGTACATCATGGTACATAGTATAATCTCATAACATCTGTCTGTCAGTATGTGCAGACATCGTGAACACAGTAAGTCAAGTTTGCAAAGATCTCAATTTGTAGACTATCAAAGAGGGGTTAATTCAGCTCTGTAGTAGTTTTTGAAGGTGTAGTTGATGGTTTTGTTGTATTTGAAGAGTCAACAAAGACTGAACAGTTTGGATTTATTGCAGGGTTATTTATATACATTACAGGTCTTTGTTTGTATGCATCTACTGTTACACATTTGCTGTGGTATCCAGTGATTAACATGTATTGAAGTTAATTAATGGCCTTGTGTTTAATATATCATGGGAGATTTTGACTTCAGGAAGTTCAAATTCCTCTTGTTTTAAGGTGGGACAGACCTGTCTCATTCATTGTTGCAGTCTCATTTTCAATCCATGAAAATATTATTAGCTTTCCAGCAGCTCAACCTTACTTTTAGTTTTAGAAAGAGACATATTGGTGTCAAGCGTGCCGTGGTAAGTCCAAGAGTGTTGGTGAAGTTGTGTAGCTGGAGTGTTTCTGTTGACATAAAATGTCATAGTTAGCGGTGCAGTTAAGCCAATTTTTATCCTCCCGATTTTGCAGGCTTGCTAGACAGAAAATAGTTCCTCTAAAATACATACAAATATGGGTATAAAGTGGGTCAGCCATTGATTGTAAGAATGGGTGTTTGATCCCTGGTTCCCGCCGAAAAAACACGTCACAGTGTCCATAAGCAAGACGCTGAAACAACAAAACCCATCTGCGAAAAGCAGGCAGTATAATGTAAGCAGCTTTAGTCTCTCTGTTAATGTGCTTTCAGCTGTCTTAATTATTTTTGTGTCTCTTGTTTGTCACTGTTTCCTCAGATGCATTAAGTGAGTTCTCCAGTGAACCAGCCAATGCTTTTGTCACGCCAAATTTCAACACAGCAGAAGCGGCATATCCTGCAGCCTGTTTGTGCCCACAAACTTCACCGCTCTCTTCGTATCCAGCACCTGTCGGAGCAGGACCCGGTCTGAGCATCAATCATATGCTTCAAGCTCCGGCCATTTCATCCAGATCAGCAAGTAAAAGGTCACCCAAGCTCTGGCCCAAGAGGAATGCAAATGTGGTGCCTATCAACACTCCTGCGGCGCCTTTGGGAGAGTGGTCAGGGTTTTGTTTGGGCACTAAGGAGGAATTTAGTAAATTGCATGAAAACTTTGGGAAAGAGGTGAAGGAACTGATTGCTGACTGGTCAAAGAGGGGACGAGGTGGTGACGTTGTACAGGAAGAAAACCTAATAGATTTTTAAAAATAAATGTGGAATATACACAATGTCTAAACCTTAATTTCAGTAAGTGGTTGCATTGCAAAGATGTAAATAGGAATTACAACAAAGTTTTATTAAGATATATTTGTATATATTTTGTTGTTCAAGAGCAAACTTTCTTTTTTACTTATGACACCGTAGAGTCAATAAATGATCTATGATCCTGCTTTATTGATCTTTGTTTCTTATTTCAGTGAAGTTTTGAAAACAAGTCACACACCATAACAGTTTTCAAAGACGCTTACACCAACTGCAAATGTGGCCTCTATCTAATTGACCTTTATCTACTCTACCTAGTCCATCTAGCCTACAAAGATCCAAATCAGTCGGGCTGATTATCGTTAAACTAATACCCGACAAGTTCTATATTCCATGATTGTATATATATTTTTTAAAATGATGAAATAGTTACATGAAAGAAATGGTGTAATACTGGTCTCTTAATTTAGAACTGCAAACAAAGACCTGCATCATACATGTCCGGTTATCCTGTCCGGTTACCAGAAATTAATCCACGCCTGCCAGCCAGTCGGAATAGAGAATCTTCTGAGGCCATGGTCTGAAGGTTTTTGATAGTAGTGCTGATTTGTTTGCAATCTACAGAACACTAGTGTGTATAGAAATTGTATGTTGTTGGTCATTGTTGCTTTTTTTTAATATATAATACACCTATTTTTCACCTACTTGTATGTACATAATAGTTCTATATTTATTGTTTAACAGTCTTTGTTCAGATTTGATTACCAATCAAATGTTATTGCTCACTTAATTGTCCAATTTGTCTACATACCAGTGAACGAAAAGTACGAACCACTTTTACTTTAAAGCAGGCCAATGATTGTGTGGGTAAAAAAAAAAGGACTGGTAGTTTTATGGAGGCAAAGCAGACCGAGAAGGGAAAACTCTATCAAATTTTAGAAGAGTCAAAATGTCTGAGAAAGAGAATGGCGGGGGGAGGCAGCGCTATTTCAGTCTCTACAGCTGTCTTGTTTTTATGGTCTTTGACAGAGCTTGGTGTCTTTCTCCCTCTCTCTCTCTTTTCACCTTCAAGCCCATACTTCAAGTGTCTGCTCTGCTGCTCACAATGTTCTTCACATAGGATTTAACTTTTCCTTGCTTTTAATTATCTGATTTGTAATTAATCAGTAGCAGGATCTTGGATCAGATAAAAATCAACACCCACAATAAAAAGCAAAGCAAAAAGTGACAGAAATATCAGTCCCTATAGAAAAATGGGCTCGTATTCTGTCATGTGAAATACTAGGCCTACAAATGAGCGAAGTATCAGTTCACGCTGGTGCTGAATCCCCACACATACCTTAGCTGTACAGTGGTGTGATTGATGGCAGCCTATGGAGCTCTTATATGGAGTTCAGTGGGTGGGCCAGTGTCGTCCTATTCTAAAGAAACTATACCGGGAACCTCCAGGAGCAACCCAAATTAGTGCATCCATGCTGGGAAAGCTGCTCATTTAATCCAATCATTTGCTGTTTTCCATCGCTGATGTGACTTATTATCACAGAAACAAATATTAAGATGTCCACCTATTAAAGAGAAAATGAAAATGAGCCACCAGTGCACAAAACAATGAAACAACATGAAAAAAAAACCCCAACAGGCTGCCTTTAGAAATTTGAATATACTGTATGTGAACAATTGTATTGGTTTTGTTTCTGTGCAAAGGGTTGTCTACATTTAGTTTTTTCCTTTTCAAAACACTTTGAAAGGTAGACATACATACAGTATTTAAACCAAGTATTTCCTGCTACTTACTATTAAAGGAATGTTTACATATCTCATTGATGCAAGGTCACTGTTTCTAGAGGCCTTGTAGTCGTGTGTCATTACTGGAGCTGGATCAGCCAGCTGTTTTCAGGTTTCATGACTGTTTATAAAACCCTGCTGGCCACTTCTGATCTGGTAGTGGGCACTAACCTCAGACTAAACCAATCATTTAGACAGGTGTTGACTTCAGGATATGTTTACCGCGAATACATGTTGGCACCTTGAGCAGCTTGAGGCTGTTAATTACTGTTAATCCAATGTGTGTGTATATCAAGGGAGTAGAGGAGCAATAGCCTGTCATTATACGCTGGGGTTTGTTCTGTCACACTGGATATAAAGGAAACAAAAATAGCCACAACAAAGACTCTCAGTATGTCAAGAAGAAGAAGGGTACAGGAAGTTTAGTTGTTCCGCAGCGTTTCTTGTCTGTCCGTTTGGCCATATTAGTCCACAGATGACGCCAAAGTCGGCTTGTGTGTTGGCATTGAATTCACCTCATTCCAAGACTCTTGGGGCCTATTTTGGAACATCGGTAAACCGATCCACCCTGCCACCTCCTCACTCCTCCCTCTTTCTCTTACTTTCCCTCAGCTCTGTTTTCCTGCCAAACCTGATGGTGTGGCTAAAGTTAGCCCCCCGTGGGCTAGTATATAAGGCCCCAAGGGTCTAATGCTTACATGTCAGTCACATCGGCTTTGGCGTAGGCTTCTCTTCTTGACCAACAACAACCCCATAAACTTGAGAGATGGTGAGTGTGGCCATGTTCCTTTGAAGAACAATTTCTAGGGATCTAGGATCTTCTCTACACTAAACTGATGAGATGAAAGCATCACTCATACATTTGCTATCTGGATTACCGACATCCCACGAAGCAAAATTGTAGGAGTCTCTTGAGCCGGGCCTTCCGAACTGTGGATTTGGACCCAGTCTTAATTTTTATCTGCTGGCTTGAGCTAAAGTTTGTCTAACATCTCAAACCTTAACCATGATGAAATACTGAAATACTGTTTTGGGATCACTGGGTTATTATTGTAGCTCCCAAAGCAATTACATAGTACTTTTCCTCCTAAATTGATAGATTCAAAATGTCTTTTCACAAAAGCTTTGGGATGAAAATGTGTGATTTGTTTGGTAATTTGGGAAAAGCCACCAGATACAGTGATTTAATTAGACATTTTGGAGCTTATTTGAGCTATAATATGTAGATGTAGAAGTTACTGAAACAAGCAATTCAGGACTCCTGTGTACACTTTTGTTATTGACCTCAAATTCTTGACAGTCTTTGTATTTTTGTATTTTTGGCTTAGAGTTAGCCTTGATCACGGCTTCTTAAAATGAAGTCTGTTTGGTCTAAGTTGTGTTTGTTTGAAGTGTATTTTACCTTTCATCATTTACAGGCACCCAAGAAGGCCAAGAGGAGGCAGCAGCAGGGTGAGGGTGGATCCTCCAATGTGTTCTCCATGTTTGAGCAGAGCCAGATCCAGGAGTACAAGGAGGTAAAGTTTTCTTGATCACAGCTCATGTACTTCAAAGCTGAAGTTTTCTAGCTCTATATATTAAGGTCTTTCTAGTCCATGTGAGAAAAGGGACATTCTGTGGCTGATATTACTTCATCATTTGACCTTGGAGCTACCACGAGGAAGCTTTACGGAAGATCTAGACATGATCCATTTGTCTGCATGACAGCAGAACAGGACAGTAAATCTGAGTTTTCCGATGACAGCAGCTACCTCTCCCCTTTGGTAGCTCAGTAATTCTCCTCAGACTCAAAACACTCGCTCTGTGACCTCACTGGAATGCCGCCCAACAGCTGGACAGTGATATTATTAATCAAAGCAGGAAAGAGGGGCTCAAGGTAGATAGAACAAGAAAAGATTTGCAGTCCCTGGACCTAAAGTTGAGTCTTCGTTAAAGGAAGACAAATGGTAACAAAATGTTTTTTTGTCATAATATTTAAGGTTATATCAGCAGTCTTTCTGGGGCCTATCCACAGTAAACAAGTATAAAGAAAAGCAAATACAATGGTGACAATAGCTGAGCTTACCCTTTAGAGGCTTAAGTCACAAGGCCAAGGGAGGGGGGGGATGACAGCTGTAATCAATACCTTCTCCCTAAATGTCGCAAGGGGCTTGTCTCCCATTCCGAGACCATTTTAACACCTTAGAAAGACAAGTGGCCGACCAGCTGCCAAGTCCCAAAAGGTTTGCAATGCCATCTTTGGTTTCACCGGGTGCTACGCCCAGCCATGAGGAAAGAGAGGTGGAGAACGGCTCCACATTTACATGTTTATGTTGGCAGACTATCTCACGCAATTAATCATCATAAGCAAGTCTTATGACAAGGACTTGTGAAAAATGTGAGGATCTCAATATTCGCTATTTTAATTAGTTGTATTTTTGTTTATTGTTGGAGAGCTTGTGAATGTCATCTGAGGGTAGGTGGCAACAAATCAAGCACAATTGAATTTTTTTAATTCACTGTCTTAACCTCACCTCACCTGTCTCTGGCAGGCTTTCACAATCATCGACCAGAACAGAGATGGCATCATCAGCAAGGACGACCTCAGGGACGTGCTGGCCACCATGGGCCAACTGAATGTGAAGAATGAGGAGCTGGAGGCCATGGTGAAGGAGGCCAGCGGCCCCATCAACTTCACCGTCTTCCTGACCATGTTCGGCGAGAAGCTGAAGGGTGCGTTGACACTTAGACAGCTCAAGCCTCCCTTGCTTGTTACTTTTTGTCTTATTTCATGGATTATTTATAACTGCAAGGAGTGCATTTATCTTCTTATTTCCTTACAAGAATTCACATTACATGCTTCAGGATTCTTTATTCAATTCTTCTATTTTTTACCCTTTATAATTTAGACTAATTGGCTGCTTTTACTCTAAGGTGCTGATCCCGAGGACGTTATCGTGAGCGCTTTCAAGGTCCTGGACCCCGAGGGTACTGGCGCCATCAAGAAGGAATTGTAAGGGCTTTTACCTTTAACAGTCTGAGTTCTTTATGGCACAAGGGTGAATCAAGATAGACCATTTCATATTCATTTTTCTCCATTTTCCCTCTCTAGCCTTGAAGAGCTCTTGACCACCCAGTGTGACAGGTTCACCGCTGAGGAGGTGAGCTGGTCTTTGTCTCTCACTTGTATTCACATTCTATCATTAGTTGTTCAGGGTTGTAAGCCATTTCTTTAATCCCTCCTCTGCAGATGACCAACCTGTGGGCTGCTTTCCCCCCTGATGTGGCTGGCAATGTGGACTACAAGAACATCTGCTACGTCATCACACACGGAGAGGAGAAGGAGGAGTAAATCCCCCTCTCTCAAGATCTCTACCTCCACTCAAACCCATACTCACTGCACCATCTACTCACTCCCCCTTCTCCAACGCCGTGGCTTCCTTGCACATTTTCGCGCCCCGGCCCGCTCTTTCCACTTGCCAGCTCGCTATGAAAAGACTTGTCTCCTTTATCGAGATACACAGTGAGAGGACTGAAGGCCGTGGGGGTGTTTGTGTGTGAGTACCAACAGGGGAACATGGGATTATTATCAATGAATAATAATCTTGTGGCACTGAAACACTCTCTCCATCTCTGTCCCTGCCTCTTGTTCCTCCTCCTTTTCCTCCCATCACTCCTTCTGTTTTCCTGCATTGAGGCCAACAGTGCATGCATCATACCTACATACAGCGTGTATGCATATGCAGTCCAGTGTATACAGCAGTCAGTCAAAAATGTCTCTTGGGTGCTGTGGTGCAAGCACAGTCACTTGCTTGAAACAAGTAAGTAGTCTGACCCAAGTGGTCTGTTAGTCTCAACCTGACCTGATGGATTTGTTGCTTTGTTTGTATTAGGGAGGAGTACATAGTTAAAGAGTGGGAGTACTGTACTATAATAGTTTACCCTTCTCTTTTTCTTCCTCTCTAATACACAGGTACGAGAGGAAAAGTTGCGGTGAAAAATAGGAAAGCACGATTTCTTCTTTAAAATCTTGTAAATAGAGAAAGAGATGGTGAGAGATGGTGATTGGGAGGCAGGGATGAAATAAACAAAAGTAAAACATCTTTGTTTTTGACTCTTCTTCCTCCCTCTCAATGCTGTTTCTCTCCTGTTGTTATGACTGTCTGTAACAAATAAAGAAGCACAAATAAAATCCACTAACTTTCGTATGTCACTGTGTCTGTTGGTTCAAGTGGGGGCATGGGGTGATAGCACTGCTGATTGACTGTGGACATCCCTGTAGAGCACTGACTGCACGCTGACTGTAATATGCATACGGTGAAGCGTTATCATGGTTTCGATGGGGTATTTAACACCTGTTCATAATCCCAATGTCTAAAATATGTCAAACATGTCATGCTGAAATGCAGAAAAATCTTTTATAAAATGAAATAATTTCTCCATGCAGTATTAACCCATGACTCTAAATGTGTAGGACAGAGGGACAAAATAATGGAAACATGTAACAGAATAAAAAAAATAGCATAATAAAAGTATAACATACCTAGTAAAGAGAAGGCCTACACTCAGTCCTCGATTTATTATCATATAAATCCTGGGTCGTTCCTGAACTATTGACAAGTAAATCAAATACAAACTATGAATGCTACAGAAACTAGTCACTACAATGTCTGTACATGTGCAAGGCACCTTATTTAGTTTCATCCCTTAGCCTTCGTAGAGCCTCACCGGGAGAGACTGCACAGTGGTTACACTGGCCAGGCGTGAAAGTGTGAAAGCTGGCATGACTTGTATGAAACACCAAATTGGTCAAAGAAATATAAAACCAAAAAATTTAGGAATAAATAATCATATTAATAAATAGAGTAAAATTCATAATTGAACCGTAGAAATGATTTAATAAATTATTAAAACGCAACTCGTTATTTTCAAAAGCTTTTTAATTATTCTTGTTTTATAGGTACAGTTTCATTCCAGTCCATTTTTATTTAATTATAGAATTTTAGCCATGCTAGCAACATGGCTCTGAGGTTGTACAGACATTCATGGTTCCCAGAGGATGAATCCGACTGACTTTGGTGACCCCCTGACTTATTTTCTAGCGCCACCCTGATGTTCACATTTGCTGTTTTTTTCATGATATATATTGACAACTATTGAATGGACTGTCATGCAATTTGGTGCAGACATTCATATCCCTCTCAGGATTAATGGAATGAATAGGATGAATTGTAATTGGTTTGGTGATCCTCTTTCATCTAGGGCTACCACCAGGTCAAGATTTCAAATTTTTTGGTTTATGACCAAATTCCTGAAAAACGAATGGCATTCACATCAGCTGCAGCTGGACTTCCAGATGTGTTGGGGTTTTGTTTGACCTCTGCCCAATCTTGATTTTTGCTTTGACTGATTGAATTTTGCGACTTCTCCATCCTCTGAACCCCAAAGAGATCTGACCCTGGAGGAAGAAATCCACCTGCAGAAGAAGAAGGCTCTGCAGGTCATCAACACGCTTGTTATTACCTTTCTTTCTTGTCTTCCTCCAATAATTGCTTGGTGTGTATTTGGTGTTGGTGTCTTAGTTTCTGAGCTTGGATGAAAATACCATTTGTTGTCTTGTGGTGAGTCCAGTGATGTGCATCCCTATAGTAGGAAACACAGTTTCACCCATCCTGCATTTGAACAATCTGGGAAAACTGGACTGGCTAACATGTTGGAAGCAGAAATTAACCTCATACAACCTCTGTTTTGTCTTTTCAGTTTTTATTTGTCCAGCTGTGAAGAGTTATGCAATGTAATAATGCACATGTCACCACGTTTATCGTAGCTACATACAGTGTATTAATCAAGTGCCAGAGACTGTTTAATATCTGAGTTCCACAAACAAATGAAAAATAAGTTGGACTATTTAATAGAAACTGTTGCACAGAGAAACCTATGGGATTTTCTGATTTTATGCTATATATATATATTAAACAACCTTCCTAGTTGGATCAGACCGCATGATATGATTTGAGACACGTGTCCAAGACCAGTAAGTGGGAGGCTTTTAAAAAACAGTTTATATATTTAAAGTGGCATCACGCCAATTGTGTATCAGGTACGTCTATCACACAGGGATTTCAAGGGGTTTTAGTCCTCATAAATATTAACTCTTAACTTACATTAACGTTAATGATGATTATTATTATTAAAGTTTATTAAAAACGTATACTGCCTTAAACGAAAATGTATATATCGAGCTACCATAACATCTATTTATTTATATGCAATGTAAATAAATCAATAGCTCAATAATGACGTGACCTAGTGACGTTGACATCCAAAACAGGAAGTAAAACAAACTGCAACAAAACGTTGTGCCTTCACATCAAAAGTTGACAATATGCCGCTTTAAAATACCGGTACTGAATCAACCAAATAAGTAGGCCAACACGAGAAAAGCCACGTAGAAAGTTCGGACCGAACACAGATGATACTACAGCTGTAACTCGATGGTTTATCACTCAAAACTAAATATCCCACACACCAGTTCACCAGTGGGTGTTTTATTTTGGAAATGGCGGCCGGGGAAACGATGTGTGAGTGTGAAAGGTGTGAAACTTGACCCTTATCAGAGGGCAAGGGAACAGAAACACATACAGTACCGTAACTGTAAAACATTTCAGGCCCGGTTTGCCAGCACAAACTAGCAATGGCTGTCTGGTAATGTGGGCCGTCGATGCCGCTGTCGTCCCGCCGTGCCTTTGTGAGTTCTGACGGGCCGAGACCCACCACCATGGCCTCGGCGTTAACCCGCTGCACATCTGTCAGACTCCCCGCTGTGGCGGCCACCGTCTTCTTGGTCCTGCTGTCGGTGTCTACTGTGCGGTCCTCTCAAGGCGACAAGGAGCCGGTTTACCGAGACTGTGTGAAGCAATGTGTCCGGACCAACTGCACCGGAGCTCGGCTACGGGGCTTTCAGTCCTCCCAGCCGCAGTACATGGTGCTGACAGGTGAGTTGTTGTTGTTGGTAGGTAAGTTAAGCTAACTTAGCTTGCTAGCAGTCTGTAGCTACATTCCTCACCGGGAAACCCACTGTACTTAGAAATAACATATCCAGCTAAATGTGTCCCTTGACTGTCCTTGCTAACACGTAACATTCAATATGTGTTTAGTCATTCATGTAGCTGCTCTCTGCTGATGCTTTGTATGTCATGGATGCAGTGTGACTTCTAACGCGGTGTATTTTCTCATCTTTGACGTTTCATGAAATGTGTGATACTGTTTCATGAGCTGGAACAGCTGACAGGTGAGAGGCAGTTTTTCTGGCCGAGCAAGGTGTCACAAAGGGCCTATTGTAACTCCACCCTCGGCCCATCATTAACAAATGTATAGTGTGTCTGTGTGAGATTTAAACAACACAACAGCAACAACTACAAATTGGCACACCATCTAATCACACATTTGAAAATAGGAAGCAATTGATACAGTTGAATCAAAAGAGAGAGACTGAGAAGTAGTGCCTCCTTCTATCCAGCTCCAAATAAGGAGAGCACATTTTTAGGACTGCCTCTAACCATTATTTTTAATATTGATTAATCGGCCAATTATTTAGTCAATTAATAGACTAATGGTTTGGTCTATAAAATGTCAGAAAATACTTTAAAAAGCTCTTAAAAGTTTCCCAGAGCCCAAAGGCGACATCTTGAACGGTCTTGTTTTGGTCGACCAACGGCACTAATACAAAATATTACATTTACATTGAAATAAAACAGGAAACAGCAATTCCTCAAATTGGAGAAGACAACCGACTAATTTTCTGTCATTTGACCTATCAGTTATTCAACTAATTGTTTCAGCGCTATCCTGTTAATCAAAAAATGTAAGGCCAACTGAACTTGACCCTCTGACCTGTGTCGGTGCCTGTGTGTGCCTTCAGCTCCTCCCCTGTTTGTTGCTGTGTTCCAGGTTGGACATGTCGGGATGACTGTCGCTATCAGTGCATGTGGACCACCGTGGGGCTGTACCAGGCCGAGGGGTACCGGGTCCCACAGTTCCACGGCAAGGTTGGTGCTTCTTACAGAGGCCAGCACGTGTATCACACTGAGCTTCATCATAAACTCTTCCCCGAAGTTGTTCTGCGTTGGAGTGGACGCAGTAGATTATATCAGAACAGAACATGCTCCATTATTGGTTTTGTCTTAACCGATTTGAGTCAGGTGTTGACATTGTGAGGGATCTACTTTATTTGTCATAGTGGCCATTTGCGCGCTTCCTGTGTTTTGAGGAGCCAGCTTCTGCCCTGGCCTCTCTGCTTAACGGCCTGGCTTGCCTTCTCATGCTGCTGCGCTATCGGAGCACGGTGCCACGGCAGAGCCCCATGTACCACACCATCAACGCCTTCTCTTTGGTGAGTCGAACTCTGCGTCGGTCCAAGTGAGATGGAGAAAAGGAAAGAACACCAATACTACTATGTCTTTACGCTAGCGTCATGACAGAATTTACCATGTGTTTTTAACAATAGCCTGTGTTTTATTTTCATTAGGTATCTCTCAATGCCTGGTTCTGGTCTACAGTGTTTCACACCCGGGACACCTATCTCACTGAGGTAATGGACGATGACTTCCTCGATACTTGTGAAGCTGCATCAAGCGATTTTTGCCCACTTGATGTGGGGGGGGGGGGGAGTCATAGCAAAAAGAATCATTGTCTTTTAAAGTTATAATGACTAACCAGCAGAAACAGAGCAGCATGAGCTTCCTGTCAGAGTTTTGTTTCTCTCTACCTGACGGATGTAAAGGGAAAGTTTTTAGCCTCAGTTTGGTCCACTTACTCCTGAGAAAGAGATCTGTTCAGTCAGCTTGTGAGCTGGCAGCAGCTGATGGCTGTTTACGTGGACGGTTGGTGAGAGCCGTTGGGACTCAATATGCAGACCAGCAAACCAACATTGAGCTCAGCACGGCTAAAAGCAACCTTTTCACATTACAGGCAACCAGTTGATTCAGTGTTCATTAAAAAGAAAAATACAACTTGATGCACCTTTATTATGTGCTGAGTGGAGAACTGCTAAAATATATTTCCAACTGCCAGACCACCTGGTGAGATCAGGGTTTTTCTGTTTTACTGGCTAATGAGCTTAGCTAATCAGCAACATCCTAATGCCATTACTGTCAAGCCCTCCAGCTGCGTGCAGCATTTTTCCTGGAACATAAAATGGGAACAAGTCTTTTTCTCTTGATCTTGATGTTGATTCCTGATGTCAGTAAATGTATTTTTGTCTGTGTGTTGTTTTCTTTTTTAGAAAATGGACTATTTCTGTGCAACAGCAGTCATTCTTTACTCAATCTACCTGTGTTGTGTCAGGTAAGCTCTAAAGCAGGGCTTCCACGTGACCCACAAATGTTTTCAATTGTCCCATGATAGAAAATGGAAATATGGTCACAGGAAAACTGAAATCACATTTATCTCTATTAGACTTTGACCCCGGTTAACATCTACTATTTCTTGAATAAAGTTTTGATATTTATGATAAACATAAATTATGTTTATGTAAAATGTATCTGTTGTAACCCTTTCACACTGTGCCCCCCCCCCCCCCCCCTCTTCCTTTGCAAACTGGGTCTGAGGCGACCTGGGGTGTCCAGCATGGTGGGAGTCCTGCTCATCTTGGCCTTTACCTCGCATGTGTCCTACTTGACCTTTGTCAGTTTCGACTACGGCTACAACATGGCTGCTAACGCCACCATCGGTACAGAAAATGCTCAAAAGTCACATTAAAGCTCATATTTGGTTGTTTTTAATAGTTGTCCTTTTTTTAGTATTTTTCTATTGCTGCATTGTACTTTTTCTTATAATATCTATACGTACCGGTACTTTCTCATTACTAATTCAAAAATTGTATTCAATCTGCACAATTTAGAACAAGTTAATTTCCTTGGTCATCAAGTTCACCACTGAATTTCTGACAACTGATGTACTGTCTAACGATGAATCTTATCTGGTGCCTTGTCCTTTAAATGGCATATTTCATATCCTATCTTTTTAATGTCTTGTCTTTAAAGGCATGGTGAACCTCCTGTGGTGGCTGTGTTGGTGCTGGCAGAACCGGCGGACCCTGCCATACTGGTGGAAGTGCGGCCTGGTGGTGCTGCTGCTTCATGGTCTGGCCCTGCTGGAGCTGCTGGACTTCCCCCCAATGCTCTGGATCCTAGATGCTCATGCTGTGTGGCACCTCAGCACCATACCAGTGCACTTCCTTTTCTACAGGTTCGTCCACTCACCTGCTCTGCCTTCGTTTCATAGCGTCACTGAAGAGAAGCATTTCAGACAGTGTCTAAAAAAGAAAGAAAGATTATGTTTTTGCGTTGAAATGTCAATGTTGCTTTAAGGTGTGTGTGCGCGGAAGGAGAGAAGGAATATTAATAGAAATAGATACCTGATAAACGAGCCTTACTTCATTCTCCCTCCAGTTTCCTGATAGACGACAGCCTCTACCTACTAAACACAGAGAAGATGGGCGTCAAGGTTGAGTAGGAGGAGCTCATCGCCTCTTCACCACGCCTGCACCCTCGCACCTCTCCAATCAGGGCAGCCGGACACCTGAACACGGAAGTAGCTCAGCCTCCCAGATGATAAGCATGACACCACTATGACTTCCATCAAAGTAGACTTTGTTTACATTTTTCTTGTTTTTAATTTTTTAAATTTATTTATTTGGGGGTAATTTCTCTCTTCTTTAGAATTCTCACGATTGATGCTTGCTCTACGTAACTTTGCCTTGTACTCACATGTGCTCTGCGGTTCTTTTGCTATTTGTCATAACTGCAAAACAGGATGACGGAAAAGGTTTTGTATTTTACCACAGCAGTTTTTTGACTTCCAATTGGGATGCGTATCCTGCTTCTTTCGACTCTCGGGTGCTTCTGAATTTGATCCCCTGAACCCCTAATTTGATTTCTCTCAAGCTCACTCTTAAGAGCCTCTTTGAAGTCCGACACACTTGGCTCTGCATAGGTGGCAGTTAGCTGTGGCTGACAATAGATGGCACCAAATCCCTTGCCAGGCCATCATAACCTACTCTGTTTGGTACAGCAAGTCAGGGTCCATCTGTGCCAAAAGTGGACTGGTGGACACAGAGAGGTTCCCCTTGCGAATGGAAGGGCAGGGGGGCTGCCAGCGGATTGTTCTAGAGAGAGAGGGGGGGAGGGGGTTTATGTTTGGAGGCCATTCTAGCTGACTGTGTTTTTTTTTTTTTTTTCTCACCATCACACCTTTATTTTTGTGCCTGTGTTGTTTCCACTGCTGCTTTTGTTTCTTGTACTCTTCATTTACAATTTTCATTTTCATCAGCTGCCTTATTTGTTTAAATTCTGTTGTTGTTGACCAATTTGTGCTTTATTTTGTTTTACTTGGATTCCTTGATTTTGAATTTGGGTGGGATATGCCTGATGATCATAAAATGGAAATTTTATTTTTATTCACCAGGATTGCCTTTTAGTGTGAGGAAAAGGAGAAAATGATTGAAAAATAAGCTGCAACAGGAACCTGCAGTCAGCTGGGCTTGTTTTGTTTTTTTTTGTTTGTTTTTTTACATCAAGAGTTTCTAATAAATTCTGGGATTAGGTGGTGTGTGTGTGAATGAGTGTTTAGGTGTTTGTTTGACTCCTATTATTTGGATTTGGTTGCATTTCTTGCTGTAATACCCCCCCCCCACACACACACACAAACAACCAGCTTTACAGATAACTGCCCCATCATGTAAAATACTAAGTTTCCCCCCATGTCTGCCTTACACACTGTATTGTCAATGAGCATGTTTCTTATTTGTAGAACACTTTTGTTTTTTTACCAAATCTTTTGGCACCATAACATTTGAACTCATACCATGTATGTCTTCATCCCTCAGTTTCCCTTCCATGTGTGCACTTTACGGGTGTGTGTACATGTACATGCATTTTTGTTTGAAATTCTGCCCACGCCTTTGTATTTCAGTGTGAGAATGTGAACAATGACCAGTACGTGAGTACACGTTGCCTTGACTTGACATTGTGTTGTTTTTGCCATCAAAAACTGAATCACTGTGTGTGTGAGAGAGAGAGCTAGATTGTGCTCGACGCTTTTGTAAAACGACTGACTGTGTGTGTGTGTGTATATATGTTGGAGGTTTGCTGCGTGAATGTGTGTGAGATGATGGGTAAATTTAGCTTTGCTGACAGCCTGTGATGGGGGTGGGGGAAGACAGAGGACGAAAGACATGGGAGGTTGTTATAGGTTTGGGAAGCAAAAGATTCCTGAAATCATGGCAGAGATTCTCTCCTTATGTGATGAAAAACATTATATAGTGTATTTTCTAATTATTATTGGCCAAATGGTTTATATTCTCAGATTTATCAATGTTTATTAATCACTGACATTCATGAAATGGTGTCAGGGGCCCAATTATGACAATGTACTTCTAAAAAGCTAAAACAAGAACTGCTCTTTTGAACAAAATCTAATTTAAATTTGTCACAAAAGCATTCTATTCAAAACTAAAAGTACTTTGTCTACTGACAGTAGATAGTCTGCTAAATCATTTCATTGGTATGTGTTTTAATACGTTTAAGATCACCTGAGGAATTGGCAAAAAAAACAAACTCCAGTTTTTCCTCTGTAAATCATCTCATTGTTCACTTCCTTCTTCCTTACCAATAACCACATCCCTCCTCTTCCCTCACTCATCCGCTGCCCCCTGCCTGCTGCCCTGTGCACCATCACCTCGCCTAGTGAGTGCACTTTCCTCCACCTCACATCTAATATTTGACCAAAAAAAATATGAACGAAATGAAACAAATAAAAGTGTTCTTTGTTGATAAGGAATGGGGCTCGTTGTGTCTGTTGTATAATACTGATGTATAAATACTTAAGTTACATTTTACTGTTGTATCTTGTGAAGCTAATTTGAATTGCTTTATATACAGTTAGGTTTAGTGGTTCCCAACCTGTGGGGTCGTGAGATGGTTAATGGTTCTGTTACACAAATATGTATTCATATTTTTGACATTTATCAAATCTTTTTCATTTTTCGTGAAATGTTGGATAATTTTAGTCCAAAAATGATCAGTACTTTTTGCAGTTGGGTCTGTTCGAGGTCGGATCACATTCTCACCACAAACAAACTGCTCCCCCAAGCTGCAAAGCAGGTTCTCATATTTCTTACCTGTTCTTACTCCGGAAAGGAATGGAGCCGTAATACATCACAAGCCAAACATGTTAGACGCCACTGCTTAATACTGTATATAACAAAGCATTGCATTTCATAAGCTCATCATAGTTATTTTATATAAAATCTTAGTTATTAAAGTAACTAGTAACTACAGCTGTCAAATAAATGTGGCGGAATGAGTAGAAGTGTAAAGTATAGCATAAGATGGAAATACTCAAATAAAGTACAAGTACCAGAAGTTTGCACTGAAGTGCAGTAGCCTACTTGAATGAATTAGTTACATTCCACCGTTGCAATGTATTTATTTGCATTCTGACACTTTTTTAGCCCTGATAATGTATTTTCTCCATTAAGTGTATGAGAAATGTATGCTAAACCTTTCTAAAAGCATACCAAACTCAAGCTGCTAAGAGAAGGTAATGTCTCCGTGACACAAAAAGTGACTCCAAAGTAAGTGACATGTATAGCCTGTGATTCACTCCTCCCCAATTCCTCTGCAGTCTAAGGGTCCTGCTGACCTTACAATAGTACTATATGTGCCAGTATTATGTGCACAGATACTTTTTAAGTTGTCATGATGTCTCTAATATCACCAGGACAGATTCCTCTAGAGCTGTGTTTGTTATGACTGTTGATCCAAGTAAGCAAGTAAACCTGTGAGATGATATTGAGACTTGAAGGAACAATATTTTTTTGCAGTCTGCGTAGCAGTCGTCCTTGGACTCTCACTTGCACACAGTATCTCTCACCCACTTGCTGGCCTCCTCCTTTTCCACCCCATGCAGACCCCAACAAATGGTGTTTTTTTTTTTGCAACCCCTACCTGTAGGCTTTGTCATGTTGAGAAAACTGACACTTGGGCCAGGTTTTGCATTTGCACAGCTGACTTTTTTATAGCTAATACGAGGAGTTGCATGTTTCTACAGAGCCAGCAAACTTTATCCAAGACTTGATGTTTGGGAACTCCTCATAAAACTTAGTTTTCATTCATTTTACAGAAATTAACAGCTGAGAAAATTGTACAACCAGAATGCTAAATTGTCTCTGTCCCGCAAAGGCCTCTCTGGCACTCTGCTGCAGCAATGTTCTGAGGTAACCAAACATTTAAGCAGTACCAGGACCACTAACCCATGTGAAAAGTCTGGGACGTGTATTGTGCGTTGCTCAGTGAGTAGCTTTTTTTTGTTTCCTGATAGCTCTGTGCAGTAGGTTGGACTCTGACCCTGGCTACTGTGGGCTGGGAGAGTGGATAGATTGGGATGAATAGAGTTTATTCTTCCTCCTTCAACTCCTGATTTGTGACCGTGAAGTGAAGGGCATGAGAAATATGAAGATGGTACAAATCATTTCCCTTTTTATAAATTGAGTGGCACACAAAAATCCATCGGTGCAGAAAGTTGAATTGGAATATTCACAATTATGAGTTTGAAAGCATAAACAGCAGAACATTTATTAGTAATACAGTATGTGAGGGGGAATTGAGGGAGGTGTGTGAATGAGTGTTTAATGGATTATTGTGAAAGGTGTTTGGCCTGGATGCTTTGAAACATTCTACTATAAATAAATGAATAACAAAGTCATTAATAACAGGTTTATAGATAGACCTTCCTTTTCGTAAGGCTGCTAAAAATACCTTTTTGGTTAGACATTATCCTGTTAGAAATAACACATTTTTATATCTTATGGTTTATGAAATTGCCACAAGTTTACTGTTGAACAGTATAGTAGTATAGTTACTCAGTTAAGCGGTATTAATGCTTTACTTCAGTACTTCAATTTTCTACTACTTTATACTTCTGCTCCAGTACATTTTGTACTTTTTACTCCACTACATTTATTTAACAGTTATCGGTACTACTTTTATAGCCTATACAAAACATATGATCATCTTACATATTGTGGATGAAACACCTAAACTGTATATAAAGTCGTTAACATTTGCTAATATAACACTGTGAAAGGAGCTATTTTGCGCAATGGATACATTTTCTTTAAAGGTGCACTTGGAGAAAGCAAAGTAAGCAAAGCAAAAAGTTAATGTCCTCATTATGCAGAATGGCCCATTTCAGAATAATGTACATTCTATTACTGAATTATAATTATTGATGAACTGTTTTGATGTGTCCATTGCTTTAATTTTACAGCTGGGTGGAGCTTATTTTTTACTACAGTAGGCTACATAATATACTGCCAAGTAGCTCGTCAATTTCACCAATCAGTAAACACATAATAACACATCAGAATTTATTTGTTGATTATATATTGTATTATAAAATCTGAATCTGCAACTAAAGGTATCAAATAAATGTAGTGGAGTAAAAACTACAATATTTAGGTACAAGTGCCTTAAAATTGTACTTTAGAACAGTACTTGAACGAATGTAGATACTTAGTTACTTTCCACCACTGGAATACAGCCTTCTAGTGTCAAACTCTGCCCATATATCATTCTGCACAGTGAAGCTCAAACATCCAAGTGAAGGAACAAAAAGCGACCTTTTTGAGCTAATGGCGACTTTAAGGGGCCCAGATAAAACGGGACAAGCCTATCGATACTGTATTCTTCCCGAAGGAGTAACAAGTAACATGAAATGTGTTGCTGTTTGGCAGAAGGCTGGAGCAGCGCTGCCCTGCAGATAACTGAGTTTGAAGTGAGGGCGGGCTGAGTCAACCTGCCACTCCCCGCTCAGGCCTTCACGGGCGCGCGCCTCTGCTCCTGCGCGCTGTCACGCTTCACCACCAACAGGCACGGAATTCCAGGGAGGAAGTCACTGAGATTGGGACGCGAACAACTTCAAAAGGTGCCAAAAACCCAACGAACCTAGAGACGAGAGGAGGCCAGAATACGGCAAATCCTCGTTGTGAGAAGTAACAACATCCAACTTTGGAATATGGACTAGAGGCGCCCGGTGGCTGCAGATGGAGGCGGCGAGAAGTTTGGTGTTTGTCGGGGCCGTGCTGCTCGGAGTGACGGGCGCGTTGGGCAGAGAAGGTGGGTAACTTTCACAGCTCTTCTCCTCTTTAATGGCTCTGCTGTTAGCAAAATAGACACTCCGCCTCTATGGAATGTAACAGCAGAGTATGTCGGTTATATCTGAGTGAATACTCGCGCCTCATTACGGCCCAAAAGAGGTTGATATTTCTGGTTAGGACCACATTCCTCCGTGAGTCCGCAGCCCTCGTCCTGCCTCAGTCGCTGCTGAGGCTCGTGGGATTTGTGGAGCGCTGATTAGGAGAAAAATCACACCTGTCACACATGCGATTTACTGTTTGGACAAAAAACTCCCATGTAGCAGCATGAGCACGTTTTTGTTGCACAAATAAACACTGCTACAGCATAGTAGTAGTGAAACAGGTAAGAAATATGAGAACCTGCTTTGCAGCTTGGGGAAACAGAAAGAGGCTCTGGCTGACTTGTGCGTGCAGTCGGCCGTTAGGCTGGTTTGCTCTCCGCGTAAACAAAAACAAACCAACAAAAACAGACGGTGCTTTGTGTGCCAGGGATCATGACGATGTCAATTATTCAGTTCTGGCTCTAAGGAGGACATTGTCTGATAGAGGGCCACTTGTCACAATTGGAGTGCCTGCCAGTTAAATAAGAGCTAAGTGAAAGTGCAAACAATTACATATTTGCAAGATAGTCCTACAAATCATGAGTGTTTTGATACTGCTAAAGAAGAAGAGCATTTATTAACATGGAGGAGTCCATCTCTTTTAGAAGACTGTTGCATTTTCACCCATTTTCACCAGTTTCTCTTTTTTCTTATGTTCATTAGAGTTGTAACAGTATCAAATGAGGCGATTTTCTGCTTTTCCTTCTCTTACATCACATTCCAGTAAACTGACTGTCTCTGAGGTTTGTACTGTTGGTCAGACTAAAGGAAAAAGCACTTGGAAGACGTTACTTTGGGCTCTATGACATTTTTTCTATTTTTTTTGGGTGACATTTTAAAGGCCAAACAGTTCATCTCAGTCATGAAAATAATCTTTATTTGCAGCTCTAGTTCAGCTCTAGTCGTGCTTGCACGGGCCTCCATATTGATAGAGGTCTATTTTAAGTGGAGTCAGCTATCAATAAGCCTGGTCTGATGATTTTAAAAGCATTTAAAATGTCACAAGCTAATGGCAAAATATGGACATCAATAACTCTGAGAATTCCTTCCAGTACAGTCTTTATTGCCATGTACCTTACGGTTTGTATGGACATGCCCTTGTTAAAAATCAAAACCCTGCAGAGGAAATAAGCCAGTGCATGGCTTTAACATGAAATTACCACCCTGTTATAGTTTTGGATGAAATCTCTACACAAGAATAATTCATTTCATTCCACTTTAAAAAAATAATGTAGTGAAGCTTCTTTATTAGCTGCTACCCCCACCACCACCACCATCACGCACAAACAAAGCCAATAGTCACAGGTGAAGTGATTTACAAATACAACTGCATTGTTGGTGGGAACAGGTTGGTGCACTTTACTCCACAGTGTCGATCTCTGAAGCATCAGTGCAGTGTAAGCTTCTGTGATTGGTCACTGAGTTAAGCAAAGCATCATGCACAAGCAGATAATTCATCAGTTCAATTCAACAGTCTCACTTTCAGTTATCAAGTGTTGTTATGTCAGTGTTTTTGTCCCCACACACACACACACACACACATATCCTGTGGCCAACAAGTGTATGGTTCCAAAGGTCAGCAGTTGTGTGGGGCGTTTTAGCTTGTAGTTCAGCAACCTGTTTGTGTGTCCACAGAGTTCATGTCCTTGTCACACTCCACTGCACCCAATGAGTGAAACTGTGTCCTACTGAATCGGCCCCAGTGGCAGGTTAACTCAGCTGGCCGTGACTCACCAGTCTAGGCTGCATGTTAGTGATCTAACTGACTCTGAGCTGAGGAAGGGGCCGTCAGTGGGCCTCATTACCAGCCTCAGAGGACACTGTCAACACGTGCGCTTTTCTAGGGTTTGAGTTACACACCTTCATCCTGTATTTACTGTACCCTGACACAAATCTGTACAGTTTTAAAATAAATCACAGCAGCCTTGTTAGGATCAACTATATCTCCATAGAAAATGGTTTTGATCATGTTGATTTTAAGTGCACGTCTCCTGCAGAGATCAAGGTTCTATGCAAGATCTGTGTTTTGAAAGAAAATACTGTTGGTTGAGTTTGTATGTTCGGTACCAATGATCAGTGTGACACTTTCTGGTAGTTAGAACTGGGCAATAATTCAGAAATAGAAATGATCATTTCAGGTGCTTTAAGACACCGACCATGTAATTGCAATATACCCAATATGAGTCGACTGGTATCTGTTTGTTGTATGTCATCCTTCCTCTCTTTCCCCTCGTTTTCTGTCACCTCTCTACTATTGCTATCACAAATGAAGGCAAAAATGCTAGAAACAAAAGTAATGATCACTTCAGTATTATCATCAATCCTTTCAGTAGAATTACATCTTGATAAAATAATAATACAGAGCTATTGTGATACTTCAATCTGTTGGTACCACTTTTTAATAAGGCATCGTTTATTTAGTGTTAGAGTCGTAGCTAATAGCTTTATTTATGGTTAATAAGTAATTCAGTAATGTGTTTACATTTACATTTAGTCATTTAGCAGACACTTTTATCCAAAGCGACTTACATATGAGGAAGACAATGGAAGCAATTATAACAACACCAGGTAACAAAAAGCACTTTTTTTTTTAAATAAGAGATAGAAAGGAAGAAGAGTTTAGTGATTATCAGTTAGGTGTTGACGGAAGAGATGCACTTTCAGGTGCTTTTTAAAGGTGGCTACAGAATCTGCTGATCTTGTAGAAGCAGGCAGATCATTCCACCAATGTGGAACGGATCCAGAGAAAGTGCGCGAGAGTGGTTATATTTTTTTCCTTTTTAGGATAGACGTTGTTCGTTTGCAGAGCGCAGGGATCTGGCAGGAACATAGGTCTGTATTAGCGAGCGAAGATATGTTGGTGCAGAACCAGTGGTGGTCTTGTTGGCCAGGAGCATCGCTTTGAACTTGATGCGGGCAACAACAGGGAGCCAGTGTAACCTAATGAAGAGAGGAGTTACGTGCGCTCTCTTCGGTTCATTGAAGACCACTCTCGCCGCAGTGATCTGGATCATCTGCAGAGGTTTGGTTGTGGAAGCAGGGAGTCCAGCCCCCAGCGCGTTGCAATAGTCCAGTTTGGACAAGACAAGAGCCTGGACTAGGACTTGTGTAGACTGCTCAGATAAAAATAAATGTTGGTGTCTGCAGCATTTTCTGCAAGAAGGTACAGTGGTCAAATTGGTGTTCCTGATGAACTTAAGAGTTCAAAAGTAATTTATGCCAGAGGAGAAAATAGTTGCCAAAGAGATTTATCACAACCTGGCAACCTGAAAGTTCTTATTAATGTCTTAAAACTCATCTATTACGCATGATTCATTAGCCATTTATAAAGCCATTTGTTACAAGCCCATTATAAATGGTGCTTTTACTATTCATATAATGAACAAATCAGAAAACCTATTTGAAAATATTTTTTGGTTTAATTTCCTTATTAGATATTATGCTGTGTATTAATACTGACATAATGTAATTGTGTGAAATGAAAATTGTGATTGTCCAGCCGTGGTCTGGGCAACATACCAGTATTTCTAGTTCATCTATTAATGTTTTCAGTAACCTGAATCATGACACAGAATCTGGTTTCTCTAAATTAACACTACACAACAATTATACAGTCTTTGTCTGCAATTTTAATTTATCAGTTCTTCCCTTTGAAAGGAAATGCATGTTTAAATGCAGATGCGTTCAAACCGCAGTAAAGTGTGCGGGAGATTTTCTGATGCAGTGCTGTTTGTGTACGTGTTTGGGATTTGTAATCCCTGCATGACAGGGTGAATAAGTGAGTTCATGTCTGTGGCTCCAGTACAGTACGGATCCTGTTCTGCTTGTCTGTTGAGCAATACCTGTTTTTTCTTCCTCCGCCGTTGAGTAAAGGGGAAGAAAGAATTTGTTCAGGGAGGTTGGGAGAAATTTGAAGTTTATGCAAGAAACATTGGCTAGGCTTAGAATTGCATTAGAATCGGGACTGGCATGTTAAGGCTGAGGGATAATAAACAGACAGAGAAAGTCCTGTTGGAGCAGCTTGTTCTGTTTGTGTTGGGCTTTGAAGCGATCTGATCCATAAGAGGAGAGTCGGGAGTGTGTTCTGGTGTGTCACGCTCCAGGCTTAACCACCACAGTTCAGTCTAAATCCTGCAGTAGCATCACTGCCACTGTGTTTCTGTCACGTAATGTACACACACTGGTAAACACACATGCACACTCCCTGTGCTAACTGGCACACTGCCACGCACAGGTGTGGCTTCAAGCTGGCTTTAAGTTTGCAGACAGTCTCCAGCAGCACACTGGTTTACGGTCTCCACATCCTCTATTGTAGGAATCCAGATTAAGTTCAAATCATTTACTATTAATTCATGTAACATACAGTCTGTCATTACAAAAATAGCCATCAACACCATCAACACTGGGAAACAGCCTCTAAACTAGTAACTAGCTTTGCTCTGTTTTATAGGATTGTGTATTTATTAATATGTTTGGATTTTTTCATGTTCATTTGGACAAAACAATTAAAGTGGACTCTGGAATCTGTGAAGTGCATTTTGACTACTTTTTGACATTTTATAGATAAAACGATGAATCACTTAAATTGGGAAAAAAGGAGTTCCCTGTCTTTAACAGGAATGACACTTATGTTGTAACAGGGACTGAACAATCAACTTAGTATTCAGTTACTTTTTATTAGCTGACATTTATCAAATAAATTGCATGATGCATACTAACATGATGCATCATGAAAGAAAAGTGTAGCAATGCTACTTTTTTCATAAGCTACTACTACTTAAACTACTACTGGTGTAGATAAATTGAAGTAAAGCAAGTGTAAAAGCAGGGGGTACGCTTCCACCCATGTCAGAAGGTCAAACTGTGTTTAGCTTTCAAAGAGAGACAAGAATTGTTTTAATATGAGGATAACGGAGTACAGACAAAAGACAGTCTTTCCTCAAAGGCATCGATAGTGTTGGACTATGTTGTCTGCACCAAAAGTGACACAAATAGTTGAAGAAAGAATGACAAAAGAGAGCTTGAGAGAGAAATTCAAACCCAGCTTACTTTCTCACCTTCGCACAGCTGGCCAATCGCTGTGTGAAGGGAGTGTCAATGTCAGTTTGTTGGTTTCAGAAAGTTACATTAAAGGCATCAATATGCTCGCCGGATGGTCTGAAACCCCGTCCCCCAACACCTTGTGGGAGCTGCGTCTGATATTCACGCCCACTTCACCGCATGCAAACTAGTTTGTTCATTTTGCCAGAACACTGAATGAGATCACAATGAATGCTGGATTGTTCTAAGTGCAAAGATGTTGGCACTGATTTAAGAAATTAACAGAAATGTGAAAAGCTTGCACTTTAAAAGCCTAAACACAGAAAGACTCGATTGAAATCAAGTAAACGAGCAAAATATGGACAACAGGCAGGAAGGTAGAAGTTCTTTCTCATTCTTCTTGTTGACCACAGAAACACCTGACTAGTGGAAGTTTCCAGAGCCAGGTTGCCATGATACGCTGTGCAGAAGCCAGCACTAACACGTTTACTGTGTGTGTGTGTGTGTGTGTGTGCATGTGTGTGCGTGCTTGGATGTCAGTGGCAGTCATTAGTTGTGTGGTTGACCTTCTCTGGAGGATCACAGGCTGGTGATGTGTCTTTGAAAAACAACCTGGTTTTTCTTGTTACCCCCCCCCGTCACTGGTGAAATACAGGCACGTGTGTCATCTTTTAGATATGCAAAGACACACATTCCTGTGAACTTTCCGGAGTCCAAAAAGAGTCATGGACTTAAACTGGCATGAAGAAATGAATTGGGAAATATTTGAGAAAACTTGGCTCTCAAACCAGCTAATAAAAGGGATAGTGACATGACAGTGGGCAGACAGAGCAAAGTGAGTGATTAAAAGAGAGAGTATTTTAGGCCAAGGGGACGGAGGGGTGGGCAGCTCCTCACAAGGGCTCGCATTCACACAGGCGTTGCTGAGAGACTTTTGGAGAGCAAACAATGTGGGAATAAAAGGAAAGGAAGCTAAGAACTGCCTTTACACACATGTTTTAGAAATGGAAAATCTGCTCTCTTGTGCTTTCTGTTACGGCACATTTACCTAATCCACAGATCTGGAGCCATCTGCGTTATATGTGTGTGTGTGGTAGTTTGTTACGAATCAGGGAGTCAGTTTCTGTTTAGATGTTCTGTATAAATAAATTATTCTGTCAGAATAAAAGCACGAATCCCCTCTTGGCTCGACATGTAAAACTATTTTCCATGATGACATCACCGAAGGAGAGCAGTGATTAGTCATTTGATTTGATATTTGACACAAGCTGCAATGACTGGGTGTGTATTTTTGGCACCAGCTCTATTAATTATAGACCCATTTGCTGCAGTAGCTTGCTGTCAGATTTGAATGCAGATCTTATTTTACACTTTATATGACCCAATACTTCTTAGTTGACATTCAGAAGCTGTAATATGGGTCAAGTTCTGAGTGCTCGGCCATCATCAGGAAGGTTTACACGTGGCAGACACACATACGTGATAAGAGCATGTCTTGAGCACATATCTCCTGAACGTTGCTGAACCCCAGAAAATCATAAAAATCACCCTCCTCCTGCCTGCCAGTACTTCCTGTTCGTCCGATGATGTCCATCCAGCCGTCTCTCCCTAAAGAAGATACAGAGATAACACCGTGGGCTTCAATCAGGAAAAGTGGGCTGACTATTGACGGGCTGTTGGAAGGGAGCCAGAGGAAGTCATTTATAACCTCAGCAGAGGAGGGACTGTCCACTGTGTGACTGCCTGCTAAAGCATAGGAGCTATGTGTGTGCGAGATCCCCCATGAATTGTAGTGCTGTATGACCCTGAATATAATGTTGTGTGTGACCCACTGTGGGGAATCTGTGCTCTCTGCTGCCAGTGGAAAATATATCATGTACACTAAGAGACAGACAGAGGCAGTGCAGATGGTGTGTGCTTCTGATTACCCATTCAAGGCCACTTGTAAACAGTTACACAGTCAAAATATGTCCAAGTCCTTACAGTCCTTACATCTTTGGAGTTTCAGTAAATAACAGAAGATCATCTGCCTGGAACCATAAATGTGCAACACTGAGTATAGGTGTAAGAGAATGACGTTTCAAACCATTTTATAAAGCAAAAAAAATCAAGTAATGAGGTTCTTTAAGTTTAAAGATTTCTTTAGGAGGTTACACTTAGAGTATATATATATTTTTACTCAACAGAAAATAACATATAAACAGATGAAGTAGAATAATAGGGTCCGTTCTATATATGTCTCTTATTTATCACTGAAAAGTGAGTGTGTCGCTGTAAAAGTGACAATCTATTTAAGGGCTTGAACTAATTATTATTATTTAATCTGTTGATTAATCTTTAAATCAATCAACTAATCATTTAGTCTATAAAATATTGAGGAATGTCTCATCTTCTGATCAACAGTCCAAATTGTAATGTTTGATAAACTGAAACTTTTGTTAGTTTTGCCTAATAAATTCTAATAATTAATCATCGTTATCAAATTTTAATTACCTAATCGTTACAGCACTAAACAGAATAGTCAACATGGTGCGTTCAGCATTGAGCACATTAATAGGAATGTGAGCTTATTGTTAAAATGAATGTTTTGTTTTTAGTGTTCACAGATCAAATCAATATTTTATATAAACGTCGTATTTCATTTTGATGTGTTCAATGAGTAGCATACATTAGACTGTTTTCATTGCAATTCATGGAAAGTTGATAATGCACATATAATGTTGCCAAACTATTTGGATTACTTGGATTACTAGTCTAGACGGGGTGCTACGGCCCTGACAGAGCACTAACCGTGTCACTGTGGGACCACTGCAAGTTTAATTTAGTGTTCAATGATGAGAGTTAGAAATACTGTAGTTTTTTTGTTATTAGGCACTTGATTTGGGTAATTCAGATGTTACACGAGTTGAAAGGCTCATGCACCAGTTAGCTTTGAGCACAATTTGTTGTACAACCCCAGAAATAAAATCATCAATGGCAATGAATTAGAGTTGTATTTGTTTGTCTGATTAGTGTTTAGAAACATTCACAGTCTAAATGAGGTAGACCTTTGCGTCCTTTCATGTGATAGTATTTCTTTCAGCTGAAAATGTTTCCAAATGATTCTGAAATGGTATGACTGTTGAGCAATGACATATTTTTTTATATAGTATTTAACATTCAGGATGAAGTTGTGGTCATTATGTTATCTATTGTTGCAGTGTGCCTGGGTACAGACATGAAGCTGACCCTGCCCTCCAGCCTGGAAAACCACTACGAGACCCTAAAGCTGCTCTACACCGGCTGCCAGGTCGTCCATGGCAACCTGGAGATTACACACCTTCATGGAAACCCTGACCTCTCTTTCCTGCAGGTATATATATCTACAGTGTGCTTTTTCTGTAATAATGGCTGCATTTGTAATATAATGGTTGTTACAGAACATGGGTAGAATGGGTTTTAAAGATGGGACCAGTGTTTTTGGTCCTCAGGTAGGCTGTTCCACAGAAAAGGGGATTTTAATGCAAATCCAGTTTAATCTTGACACAAAAGAAGCATATACATTTGTTATAAAACAAAGATGGAAACAAATAAAGACAAAATGAGTATTCAGTTGGTTACCTTGGTTAGCTCCAATTTTCCGTCTTCACCTCTTTTTCTTCAGGGGATTGTGGAGGTACAGGGCTATGTACTTGTAGCTCATGTGTCAGTGAGTTTGGTGCCTTTGGACAACCTTCGGATCATAAGAGGCAGTCAGCTGTACAACTCCAGCTACGCCCTGGCTGTGCTGGATAACACTCTGGATGGACAGGGGCTCAGGACGCTCCGGCTTCGCAGCCTCACAGGTCCGATAACAGTATAGTAGTATAACGTGTCTGGACTGGACTGGGGTTGGGACTGCATGTTTGACTTGTTTTGGCTCATTAATTTTATCAATAACTTCAGCTTTAAAACTTTGAACCTTTCGTTCAAAGGACGTGTTCACATATATTGGGCTTCTGTTTATGGGAAGATTTGAACATTGTGAGGAATTTTTCATCCAGCATCTGTTCTACTGTAACAGTAAGTTGATGAGCTTAAGTATCGTCTCCCCTGCAGAGATCCTGTTGGGTGGGGTGTATATTTGGGGGAACCCCCAGCTGTGCTTCCCAGACCCCCAGAACATCACTTGGAGGGACACTTTGGACGAGCAGAACATCCACGCCAAGCTGCATCGACTGCAGCCTCGGGCCCCTAAATGTGAGCAGCTGATTGATTGATTGAAATATTGAACATCCAACAGGGTAGTACAGGAAGACACATTTTCACTTGGAGTGAAAAGCTGGCAAACATTGAGGGGGTGGGCACAATATTATTCAGACATTCTCTCCTGGAACGCATTCATAGTGTTGCACTCGTTGTTCACACAAAAAGTCCCAGAAATAATTGTGTAACAAACGAAGAGAGACTGAGATAAAAGTTCAAACCCTGCTTACTTTCTCACCTCCTCACAGCTGGCAAATCACTGAGTGAAGTGGGTGTTTTAGAAAATTACAGAAATTGTTGGACGCAGCCCCCCCTAATTCTCTGACGTCAGAAAGGTGTGAGGGGAGGAGGTTTCCAAAGCTATTCGACCATCCAACAAGCAGTTCTGATGAAGTATATGGGCTCCTTAAAGGGACAGTTCACCCCAAAATCAAAAATACTGATTTTTCCTCTTACCTGAAGTGCTATTTATCTATCTAGATTGTTTTGGTGTGACAGACCAAACGCCAAACCTTGTTGTGAGCAGTTTCATGTAGGAACTATTTTCTTTCTACTGCTAGTTCCTACATGAAACTGCTCACAAGAACGTCTGTGGATTATCTTGAGTAATCAGGTCATGATTTCTGGATTTCTCCAAAAACTCACACCAAAACAAACTAGATGATTACACTACAAGTAAGAGGAAAAATATGTATTTTTGATTTTGGGGGTGAACACCCCTTTTAAGTACGGAGCCACTTGCATAACTGTAGAATATTAGTTTAGTTTTTCTCCTGTTAAATTGTGAGATAAGTGCTCAGCTCTCCTTATTTGTTGTTGGGTTTTTTCTGGTACAGGTCCTAACTGCGCCTCTGCATGTGGGAGAAGCTGCTGGGGAGAAACTGCACAGGACTGCCAGACCTGTGAGTTATCCTCATGTGCAGAGTATGACAGTGACACGATTTGGTTTTCACTGGAAAAAAACAGATCAGGTGAAGTGCAGCTGAAAATTTTCACTTTTTCATCTTTGTTCAAAGTGACCCGTATTAAATGTGCGTCTGGCTGTCAGCGATGTAAAGGTCCCTTTCCCAATGACTGCTGTCACATGCAGTGTGCTGCTGGATGCACAGGCCCCAAAGACTCTGACTGTCTGGTAAAGGAAACGCACACACATTTATCAGATATTTTTTGTGTTTGTTATCTTCAGTGTAATCTCTGTGTTGTCAGTCTTTTCTCATTTCTGGAGTAAAGTTTTTCCTCCTTCCTCTTCTCGCCAGGCTTGCCGTCACTTCAATGACAGTGGTGTGTGTAAGGAGAACTGCCCTTCACCCACTATCTACGACCCTGTCACCTTTCAGACCAAACCCAACCCAAACAAGAAGTTCAACTTTGGAGCAACCTGCGTCAAGACGTGTCCTTGTGAGAACTTATTTTGAAAATACCTTGTACACAGTGTTAAGCTAGTTGTGAGTGTGCTGCTCCTCTGGTGCACCTGATGATTAAGTGTCTTTCTGTTGGGACATCTGATAACTATAGTAGATGCCGAGGGGAGAAGAGATTATTTATTCGCTTTCCACATCATGCCACGATTTCCACACAAACTCCAGGGATTTAAACATGGCAAAGTTACAGTCGCATTCTTATTTGTCTAACGCTTTAGGCTTATTTCCTTTTTGCTGCAAGATGCCCTTTGAACACTTTTCTCCCTGTCTGTAGATAACTATCTGGCCATGGAAGTGGCCTGTACTTTGGTTTGTCCCAGAGCCAACCAGGAAGTTATAATCACACATCCTGACGGAAACGAGACGCAGAAATGTGAAAAGTGTGAAGGAGACTGTCCCAAAGGTGAGGGTCGTCGTGTCTTTGTGGCTCACCTGTGCACCTGCTCATTAATGCAAATATCTAATCAAGCAACTCAAAGCATAAAAACATGTAGACGTGGTCAAGAGGTTCAGTTGTTGGTCAGACCAAACCCCAGGACTGGGAAGAAATGTGATGTAAGTGTGTTTTACTGTGGAATGAAGAAGAGCACCGTGATGCTGATCAAACCTTGATGTGGATGGGCTGCAGCAGCAGAGGACAACACAAGCTTACACTGCTGTCAGCTAAGTACAGGAAACCGAGGCTACAGTGGGCACAGGCACACCAAAACTGGACAGTAGATAAGAAAAACATCACCTGGCCTGACCGATCTCGAGTTCAGCTGCGACATTCAGATGGTAGGGTCCGAATTAACAACATTAATCCATGGATCCATCCTGCCTTGTGTCAACGGTTCAGGCTGTTGGTGGTGTAATGGTACGGGAATATTTATTGGCACATATTAGGCTCCCTTAATACCAATCAGTCAGTCATCATTAAATTCTGCAGCCTACCTGAGTATTGTTACTTACCATATGCATTCCTTAATGGCCACAGTCTACCCATCTTCTAATGGCTACTTCCAGCAGGATGTCACAAAGCACACGTCATCTCATACTGGTTCTACGAACATGACAATGAGTTCAGTGTAGTCCAACAGCCTCCACGGTCACAAGATCTCAAAACAGAAAAGCACCTCTGGGATGTGGTGGAACAGGACTAATCTGTAGCAACTGTGTGATGCTATCATGTGGACATGGACCAGAATCTCTAAAGAACGTGTCCAGCACTTTGGTGAATCCATGCCACGAACAATTCAGCCTGTTCTAGGGGGAAAAGGGCAGTTCTACACAGCATTAGAAAGGTCTACCTAATAAAGTGGCCTCTGAGTGTATGCAGAAGCTATCCAAAAGTCCAACAGAGGAGAAACAATTTCACACTATGTGGCTAAAATGTTACATAACTTCAGTACAGTTGATTATGATTTGTGCTGTACGTACTGATGTTCGCATGCTGACAATGGTGCAAAGTGAACCAACCTGTTTCTGCAGTACTCGTTGTTGTTACAACTGGGGTTTGTCTCATGAATCAGGATTGGTACATTTTGTTACTTAGATAATTTATGCTCAGTAAAATGTGGATTGTTTCTTTTTGCTAAAGTTCTAGACATGAAGGCGTCTGGAGAGGAGTTAACTGGATAACTCAGTAATCCTGCTTTGTGAGACAGACTCTAGCTATCACATAATCTCAAGTTATGTTGCTGAAGCTGTCCATTGTCACTGTATACATTTTATTTAACTTTTTTGCCTCAGTTGGGACCTCTATTGCTAGATTGGCCACCTTCAATGGCATTCTCAATAGCAGGTCCTATCAAATCTGAAAAATTTGTTACTATATTGACAATATAGTAATCACATACATAGTAATCATGAAGCATATCCTCCATTCATCAACATTGCTAGCGACCCTCTCTTCCCATTTCTTTTCACTTTCGAATCACTAGGTCAAACATTACAGGAATCACCTTATACCCTTGTTGTTCAATGCAATACACCACACTATATTTCCTCAAATGCTGGTGAAATCCTGGTTAATATGGACGGTTGTTGATAATTCTTTTTCTATTATATTGGACATCTCTAGTAAATTCAGTTTAATTTCGGGATTTAAGATAAATTGGTTGAAGTCATGGTTTTTATTGCAGTGTGTTATGGTCTGGGTATGGACAACCTCGGCGTCATGGACAACCATGGCGTCACCATGGTAACATCTTCTAATGTGGAGCAGTTCAATAAGTGTAAGAAGATTTTTGGTAGTCTGGCCTTCCACCCGCAGAGCTTTGCAAGGTAAGAGACACAATAAAGAAACTAACTCAATTTAAACTCAACAGTCATGTGCACTTTAAATACTTTAAGTACAAATAGCAGCTTGATGCCCAAGATTTTATACTGCCACAGAGCCAAATCCCTCCCGTTCAGCCTTTCAAATATTTGAGTTTACAGCAACTTCTGTGCAAGTCAAGGGTAAAGTTGCCACCCAAGCCAAACCCTTAAGATTACTGTACAGATACTTTACAGTATCTTTGTGTCAACACAGAGAAAAAGAACCGCTTTTTTGTCTTTTCTCCTCAATGGCATTATTTAATTAAATTAAATCTAATTCAAACACAATAGAGACCTATTTACACATCATGGCAATAAAACAATGGTAAAGTGCAGAATTTAAATACAGTAATAATTTATACAGTATATATCAAACTAGTCGGCTGAGTTACTAGTCGCTCTGTGGACGTTAAATGAAAGGTTGGCGGATTGGCCTGTGTGGCACTAACTGAAGCTGAGATGCCAAATCCATGATACATTATCTTGAGTGTACCAGCTGTTCACAATGAAAGTGTGAAATGTAAACACAAACTTGAAATAACCCACACCTATGGAGATTTTTATCAGAATAGAGAGAGAAGAGAAGCTTATTATCTAGAATTCATTAAATGATATATCGCCTCTTGTTGTGTGTTAAATTAATTTGTCATTGTCCAGGGACCCTGTGACCAACACATCAGGCCTGACCCTCGAGCAGCTGAGTTCCTTCAAGACACTGGAGGAGATTACAGGTACTGAATGCTGAGGAGAACAGTAAGGAAGTGTTTGTTGAACTCTTTTTTTATTTAAGCTTTTACCAAGAAAAGAAAATCAGTTTATTAATTTGAAAAAACTGTATGTGATTCAGAACTAGGTAACACTTTACTTGGATAGTCCGCCTACAGATAGTTTATAGAGTGTTTGTAAAATTTCAACTGTTTCACTTTGTCTGTAGATGTTTAACAGATTATCAATAAAGTATATTTGACAATTCATGAACATACCCTAACAAAGATGTTTTTTTTGTGCCCAAACTAAACCAAACCTTAAACACAGTGGTGTACTGTCAGAAAATGGTTTTATTTGTGAAACATTTTCCATGTAATACCAAGTCAAAGCCTGGTATACAAAGCATACTATGTCTCCTCTATTTGAGTGTTTTTAGTATCTTTGTCTGATTTTGCTGTGCAGGTTATTTGTACATTGATGCCTGGCCAGAAGAGTGGACTGACCTGAAGGTGTTTGAGAACCTGAAGGTGATCAGAGGGAGGATGCTCTACAAGTACGACTTTTAAACTGCCTGCTTTACCTATCTGTCTGACTGTCTTGTCTGTCTTTCATTTCTTTGCATATTAAACTTATTGTTCTGTAGGATCTTTTAAAATTTTTATTTTTCACTAAAATCAACACTCACTTACTCTACTGTACAGGAGCCAATCATCATTGTGATTTTAGGTGACTACTGAATTTTTATGAAGCTCACAAAATCTTCTTACACTTGTAATGCAGCTTCGTGTCTTTGTTTGTGCTCTGTTTTTTCTACTGTGTGTGTCTGGTTCAGTTCAGGCAGTTTGTTCACTTTCAGGGTTATAAAGGCTAATTATTAGCAAGCACAGTTGCTTTAAAATTGCAGCACACGCCAGCCAGCATAACAGTAAAAGTCTATGAGACACTATCGAGTGTAGCATGTTCAAAGTAGGTCATACTGACAAATGTCAGATCTGCTTGTCTGACATTGTTTTACATAAAGGTTTGACAGTATGGGCTGTCTTTTGGGTAATTAGAACAGTCTTATTGTGTCTTTGTCATAATTAAAGTGTCTACCTTAATGTTTTTTTTCTGTAATTCGCGTTGTTAATTGCTTTCATGCACGGTGTTATTTATTTTTTAAACCTTCATTTGTGAATTACTTGTAATTTTTCCCAGATTTCTTCATTGTAATAGTAATTATTCCTTTATTTTATGACCAGTTTGTTTTTATAATTGGATAGATAGATAGATTCAGGTGTTTTCTGCTTTCCCTCACTGAAACACATTAATAAAATATTTTCACACTTGCTCACAAATAGACCGTCAAAATGTGTTAGGAGAGAGTCTCAGGTTACAGTTTAACTACTTGTTGTAAATCAAACAATTGTGAATTTTATTTGATTGAATTTTTAAAAACTGAAAGAAAAATCATTATAAATGAACAGACTAGAAAATTGCTCCCCCACGGTTGATTTCTGGTTACTTACAACTTCTTTCCCTGTGTTCAGGGGTGTGTTTTCACTTGCCATTCAGAATCTACACATCCAGTCTCTTGGGTTGCGTTCACTACGCAGCGTCAGTGGCGGTTTGGTCCTGTTGCACAACAATTCCCAGCTGTGCTACACCAGTTCACTGCCCTGGGGGACTCTCCTCCATCCGACCCAGGGACCCCACCGCATCGTCAGGAACAACCAGGGACCTGAACTCTGTGGTACGTGAACAGGGCAAAGCCAAGTTCCATTACTGTGGGTAGCGTTTTGATCGGGCACTTGGCAGCTGTCTTTATTCATGGACGTTATTGCATGGTAAGGCAGAGCACAGTCCTTTCACAGGGTTTCTCTGTACTTTTTTTGCAATTGTCAAACATTTCTCATTAAAACAGATTTAAACTCTGCAACTTTAGCTCTCAAAGCTGAGAATACACTTGTAACACAGTAATAGTGAGTCCTGTTAAGTGTTCCAGGAGGAGATGCCAAAAATAAGTACAGTGTGCATCATGCTTTGTTTTCAATGTGGCTGTATATGTTTTCAGAGGCACAGGGGCGTATTTGTCACCCCCTGTGTGATGGGGGCTGCTGGGGCCCGGGGCCCACCCAGTGTGTCTCCTGCAAGGCTTTTCAACGCGGCACTGAGTGCGTAGAGCAGTGTGACATCTATCAGGGGTGAGAAAGTGTGTGTGTGTGTGTGAGACAATGCTAAATCAATAAAAAGTGGAGTGATAATGTTCCGAATAACACTGTATACTCTGTGTCATAGTTCCCTAGTTAAAAAAAAGCAAAGGTAATAATGTTAACAGATGGTTTATGTGGGGTTGACTGGACTGGCAGTCAATGCCAAATGCCAAAGTAGTCACAAAAAATCAATCTGAAAGCTTTTAACTTAAATTGTGCCCTTAAGCAGCTGTAGATCATTGACAAAGTAAATACATGTGATAACAATGAGGGACTCAATGCTCAGAATTTCTTTGTACAGTAACCAGTCTGATTTTGGAACAATGTACATGTATGTAAGTGACATATTTACAAGATGACACAGAAGTAAAATATATCATCATCAAATCACTTAATCCATTTTAGTTTGTATTCAGTTGCCCTGCAGTTTGTGTGCACACTTCACACAGTCGAAGACCATAAAATATCCTACTAAAAGAAGTCTTGTTACACAAAAAGCATGACTAAACATTTCATTATTTTCCTTTACGATGAAACCAGACTCCTGTTTTCGCACAATATGAACATCTATTTGTTACCCATGTTAGGCAAATGTATGTAAAATCATTTAGATAGTAATTAAATTGATGTTCTTGCTGAGAGTTAGATGAGAAGATTGATACCACTCTCATGTCTGTATGCTAAATAGCCAGCTATAGCCAGCATTCAGTTATCTTAGCTTAGCATAAAGACGGGTGAAAATAGCTAGTGTGGCTCTCATCAAAGATAACAAAGTCCACCTTCCAGCACCTCTAAAGCTCACTAATTAACACTTTATATCTCGTTTGTTTTATCCCAACAATAACCTAAGTTTAAATGACAATTTGTGGGTCTGTGGGGGGTTATGTGCCAGACTATTTCTAAGCTAATGTTGGCTGTTGCTTCATCTTTACTGTACAGATGTGACAGTGGGATCGATCTTCTCATCTAACTCTCAGCAAGAAAGCGAATAAGCTTATTTTCCAAAATCTCTAAACAATGTCTTAAAAAAATATATATCATGATATGATCATATTGTCACAATATGATTAAACAATAATATACATTGTTGCCCAGCCCTCAGTGGTTCACAGAACATGTTATCCTGTGCAGGTCAACTGGTGAGGCTAACATTGGCAGTTATTTGTAGCTGGGGCCCCCCTTTCTAAAAATGTATGTCCTTATGACAGTGTCAGGTGATAAAACCATCCAACAAATGCCAGACCGTGTAATATGATGTTATGTTACATCACTGCTGTGCTTGTGTTGCAGGTCTATACGTGAATACACAGATGGATCTTTGTGTGTTGCCTGTCACTCAGAGTGTCGACCTCTCAATGGCTCTGCCTCCTGTCACGGTCGGGTAAGATGATCATGAGGCTTACAGTCTTTATGACTGTACAGTGCTGAATGGTACAATTTGGTGGGTTTCAAACCAAAATAAAATCTGAAAAGGCCTCATCAACCAAAATGATTTCTGACAGCGAAGTAAATCAACCTTTTGGGCTTACAAAAGAGGTTAATTTTTTCAGGTTGCAACTCCTGGACACACAAATGTGCAGTTGCACTTTAAATTTTCATCCAGATGTGTTCAATCATTGCCAGAAGATAATGTCTCACAACTGTTAATTGTTGTGAGGAATTAACCTAATTGTTAATTCCTGTGACCCTGCAGAGAAAAGGGAATTAAAAATGGTCTAGTCTGCATGGCTTTCATTCCAATGCAGAACAGAGTAGCTGTTTAATAAGTTTGTTTTCAATCGAATGTAATACTTAAATAACGTAAAAATTAAATAACAAATAGCAAATTAAACAAACAAATTAAATAACAAATAGTATTATGAAAACATGTAGTGATGAAATGATTGGACAACTTATCAGCAATTTTATATATTGAGTTAATTAAGTAATGACTTAATTAATCAAAAGAATTTAAATTTTTTACAGAAAATGATAATAAAATAATAATTAGGTGCAGCCCTGATAACAAGAATCTTATGTGTTTTGGCTTTCTCTGTAGATTTGTATACCTACATTGAAATTTGATTTCAGACATTTCAGAATCACAAAGCAGCACAGAGACACTTATTCAGGCAGAAACGTTTACACTGCAATCAAAATTAAAAGTCAAGTTAGAAATTACCAGTAGTCCTGTTTTCAATTCCAAAAAAGAATCTAAATACATTCACCCCTTTATATCTGTGTGGATGTGTGCATAACGTTTTGTATAAATGTACTTAAATATTTCTCTCTGTGTTTCTTCAGGGTGCAGAACATTGTGCAGAGTGTCGAAACTTCCAGGACAGTGAGTTTTGTGTGGATCATTGTCCCAGCGGTGTGAAGGAGGATCAGTTAACTGTGTGGAAGTACAGCAATGCTACAGGACACTGTCTGCCCTGCAACACCAACTGCACACTATCGTGAGTGGAACACATCACAAACACAAGCACACACTGCACGCACAATGAGAACCATTTCACACCACGCACTTCTCTGTTTCAGCTGCACTGTGATGGATGAGAGAGGCTGCCCCATTGATACCAGGACAGGGTGAGCTACGTCAACTGTTCAGACACTAAAATGTTGTCTGTCTGTGCGAGTTATTTTCCTTTCAAATAATTTTTCTTTGAGGAATAGGAACTGTGCTGAACTGTTTTTCTCTGTTTAGACCGGGTACAACCATCGCGGCTGCAGTGGGTGGGGTGGTGCTCTTCTTCATCCTGCTGGCTCTGCTGGTCTTCTACCTGAAGAGACAGAAGAAGCTGAAGAGGAAGGAGACAATGCGGAGGATCCTGCAGGAACATGAGGTGGGAAACGTGCATGATGAGAAGCACTGGTTAGAAATTATAAAGTTGTTTTGTGTTGTTGAAATAGGTGGAAGTTTATTTGCTGGAAGTTGAATGCTAAACATGAATGAGACGTGCATAATTGTTTTAGATTAGAAATTGGTGAAGAATTTAGTTCTTAGTTTCCTCTTTGGTGTTTTAGTGTGCAATTAAGGAATCTATCTGCTTCCTTCATGCGTACAGCTGGTGGAACCTTTAACACCCAGTGGTGCGTCACCCAATCAGGCTCAGATGCGCATCCTGAAGGAGACTGAATTAAAAAAACTCAGGGTGCTGGGTGCAGGGGCCTTTGGTACTGTTTACAAGGTATGTGATCCAGTTATTTAGCAATACAACAGCATTGGTTCTTATTTAGATATTTAGCTTTACATCTTTGGTGAGGTTTTGAATGCTTTTGATCATTTGTTTCAGGGAGTGTGGGCTCCTGATGGGGAAAATGTGAAAATACCAGTGGCCATTAAGGTGTTGCGAGAGAACACCTCGCCAAAGGCCAATAAAGAGATCCTTGATGTGAGTACAAGCCAGATATGCACATACACATTTGTAGTGCACGTCAATACAGTTTTTCAACCCCTCAACATCTTTCCTCTGTCTTCCCCAGGAGGCCTATGTGATGGCAGGAGTTGCCAGCCCCCACGTTTGTCGTCTGCTGGGGATTTGTCTGACCTCCACGGTGCAGCTGGTCACTCAGCTGATGCCATATGGCTGCCTCCTCGACTACGTCAGGGAGAACAAGGACCGCATTGGCTCCCAGTTCCTCCTCAACTGGTGTGTCCAGATCGCCAAGGTATGTAACAAGAAAAAAGGTATCATCTTTTTATTAGTTTAGATCCACAAACTGGTTGTAGTAGTCGAAGTAACGGTGTATATCTTTCTGTTCAGCAGTGTCTGAATGTTGCTGATCATCTTATTTTTCCTTTCAAATTTGATGTGTTATCAGGTTGTATATTTGTGGACATGTGGATTTGTGGGTGATGGATCTGTGTGTGTGTGTGTGTGTGTGTGTTGGGGTAGGGGATGAGTTATCTGGAGGATGTCCGGCTGGTCCACAGAGATTTGGCTGCCCGCAATGTTCTGGTTAAGAACCCGAACCACGTGAAGATCACTGACTTCGGTCTGGCCCGTCTGCTCGATATAGACGAGACTGAATATCACGCTGATGGAGGGAAGGTAAGACCAGTGATTGGTGGAGCATCTGCACCGGGGACGTTGGCAATTATTTTTATGATGATTATTTTTATTATTTTAACCCGTTCTGTATCTGTTTTTCTAGGTGCCAATTAAATGGATGGCCCTGGAATCTATTCTGCACAGGAAGTTCACTCATCAGAGTGACGTCTGGAGCTACGGTCAGTATCACTCAGGGCTGTAAATGACTTTAAAGACTAAATGTAAAAAACAAACCTGTAGAGGCACTTCTGGAGCCGTTTCATAGGGCTGCAAAGTTAATCTCTCAGTTGTTCTGATGTAGCATGAGTGAGGTTCGAGGTTTATTTTTCAAAAACCTTGCTTTCTTTCATCAGTCTTAATTTTGGAACAATAGTAGTTCATAGTATTTATTGCAGTGCTTCAGAAAAGTAGTAATAACGTTATAAAAATAGTTTATATTCACTTAGTAGTTGCAAATGCAATGATGGGGTTTCCAAACTGCTGTGAATCATTTTTGGAAAAATTTAAGTCATCTGATGTTTGCTGATCTATGAAATCATAATAAATGGTGCCTTAAAACGGTGTTTAAATCTGAATACTGACACACTGCTTTTACACATAGTTCAGTTTCATGCCAGTCATCTTCACTTATGTCATTAGTAAGTGACCCATTTTTCAATGTCATTTTGGCATTTAATTGATTTTAAAGTAAAAGTTGTGCGGTTGTAATCGTACGTTTCCTTCTCAGGGGTGACGGTCTGGGAGCTGATGACATTTGGTGCTAAACCGTACGACATGATCCCAGCGAGGGAAATCCCAGATGTTCTAGAGGGAGGAGAACGGCTTCCCCAGCCCATCATCTGCACCATCGACGTCTACATGATCATGGTCAAATGTCAGTAGTTCTTACTGGAGTGTTGATCTTTGTTTAATCTGATTTAGTAAATCATTGGAATGATTAATATAGAAACTGTACATGAATATGGCTTCCTGTGTAGTCAGTTCAGTTCCTCATCAAAGCAGAGGAAGCAGGATAACATTATGTTTTAAATAGGGACAAGTAATAATGGCAGCTAACAGAGTTGCAAGTTTGTAGTTAGTTTTGAAGATGATTGGTTGACATCTTGATTTTATGTTTGGACGGCAGGTTGGATGATTGACCCAGACAGCCGACCGAGGTTTAAAGATCTGGTGAATGATTTTAGTGCCATGGCCAGAGATCCGCCTCGCTATGTGGTCATTCAGGTATGTGTATGTGTGTTTCATGTTGCAGATGTTTTACTTTTGTGTGACTGTGCTTACATTCTTACTGTGTTTTCACATCTGTGTTCTTTCCCTGTCTTTCAGAATGACGAGCAGATGAGCATGTCCAACCCAGTGGACAGCCAGTTCTTCCGGATGCTTCTGGAGGAGGAAGGGAACAATATGAGGGAACTGCTGGATGCTGAAGAGTATCTGGTACCTCAGCCAAACCACTTCCCTAGAACTCAGGAAGATGGGGCTCAAGTCAACGGACCGTCCAGACACCAGTCATACAGGGTCAGTGGGGAATGAAGGTGTTTCCAGTATTTAACGCTCACCTTCTTAATCAACACTGACTTTTAATGATTGTAGGTATTGTAAGAGTCTAGTAAGAGCTCTATGTTCTGGGCTTTTACTAGACAGATTTAAACAGTCAAATCATAGCTGACTACTCAGAGTTTACCACTGACCCGAGCAACAGATACACATGTTCTCGAATCATTGTTTTTAACTTCTTTCCCTATGGTCTGTCAGGCAAAACATATAGACTGCGTTGAAACAACTGGGAAGCCTAAGTTGTTACATGGTGCCCAGAGGGTGAAGCCTACTGACTTTGGTGTATGACCAAACATCTGCAAAACTAATAACATTCCCTCAGCCTCAGCAGTATTGCACTGTGTTTAGTGCTATTAGGCAAATGTTAGCATGCTAAATTAAGATGGTGACCATGGTAATTATACCATTATTTAACAGGTATAATGAGCATTTAACTCAAGCCTGCTAGCATGGCTATAGACTCTTTGTTTAATGTTATACAGCTGTTTAGAATCAGAATCAGCTTTATTGGCCAGGTATGAATACACATTCAAGGAATTTGACTCCAGTTTTACTGTATATTTTACTTAGTTGTATCACTTTTATTGTTGCATTATTTTTAGGCAACATAGCTGGCTATAGAGATAATTAAGTAGCATGATTTTTTGACTGAGACACATCTCTAGTGTGTAGGTTTGAATTGGATTTCCAACCAGCTTTAATCTGATTTGCAATAACCTTTTTTGGCTGCCCAGGTTATTATTATAAATCAAGATTGATTTCAATATAAATACAAGATTTGTGCATAACTTAGCTGTTTGGACATGTAGCAACCATAGAGACTTAGGAACCTTTGAGTGGCTGAATCCACCTTCTTGTCTAATTTATCTCTCCTGTCTCTCCAGCAGAGCAGAGATCAGGGCTTAGATGTTGAGCCCTCCGTTGCGGGCGGCACTCGGAGCATGTACTCCTCCCTGAGCACTCTTGGCCGCAGCCAGTACTCGACCTTACCTTTAGGAGCCAGCACCTCCAACGGCATGTGGACTCCTCAGTACCCAACGCTGGCTCGCAGCCCCTCGGCTGGGGGCCAATCTGACTCGGTCTTCCTGGACGGGCCGCCGGATGACCCCTCACTGCCCCCGGCCAGCCCCGGACGCTACTGCAAAGACCCCACCTACTCCAACGGGAGCCAGGGTGACCTGGAGACAGACGTGCCAAATGGCTTTCATCATCCCCATCACCTTAATCACTCACTGCCCAGACAGAGTCATGGTTATAATCATAATCATGCCTTGCCAGGTGAGCGGGAGATTATTTCCATTGTAAAAAATTAATAATATGAAAGGAAGTGTTTGATAATTAAATCTCAGGATGTTTTTCAGACTTTTCTTTCTTCTTCCATCTGTTTAGAGTATGTCAACCAGGAGATTCAGGATCTCAGGCCGGGAATCTCCGAGCGGCCCAGCACGCTGCCTCGTAAAGGCTCCAGAGTAGACCGACGCCTCCCTAACAGCCTGAGCTCCGGTCACAGTGTGGAAAACCCAGGATACTTGGTCCCCACGAGCACTGGGGCCTCCACTGCTCCAGCCTTTGACAACCCTTACTACCTGGACCTTGTGGCCAAAGCCAAAGCTGTAGCCGGGGCTGCAGCAGCAGACGACCCCAGGGCACTGGAGAGAGACAGAGGAGTGCCCAGGCATGTGAACGGGTTTATGACACCCACGGCAGAGAATCCAGAGTATCTGGGACTAGCAGAAACCTGGAGTGGATATACTTGAGGAGAGGGACTGGGAAGTAATGTGATGAACTCAAGAGGAGTCACAGATTGTGTTCTACTGAGGGAAACGAGGAGCGAGAGCAAGGGAAGATGAATATTTGTGTGACAGAAATGAGCTGGGTGTGTGATTGATATTGGGAATAGTGTGTGCATGTGGAAGTGAATCTTCTCTTGATATCGAGTGAAGCACCCAAATCCAAACCATTGTGGTTGTCTGGCAAAAGTCACCCAGTTGTGACGCACCATGACTCGACACAGTGTAGCATTAATCTGGTGTCTGTGGCATCAATTGGATTCCACTCAGCAATCTGTGCTCTCTATGTGACTAAGTGCCAAAAAAGAAGTTCACTCAGCCTCTCTATATAACTCAATACTTGATAAGCAAAGGAGTTCACGTTCATCAAAACCCATAATGGTACGAGAAGGGTCTGATTATCACAGAATACAACGTTTGACAGGATTAATGACTGCTGATTTTGTTTTTTTATTTTAATGTTTATTTTCTTTCACTGTCTGTGGTTGGTTTACTACATGTGAAGCATTTTTTGTATTTCCTTCAGTTCCCTCGTGCTACTCAGCCCAGTGCATTGAAGGTGATGTTTAGTATTCTGGTCACTTTCTCTCTGACCTGATGGGGGTCTTCAACACATTCAAAGCCATTTTGTTCTGGCCGGAGAAGGCCCCGCAGCCCATCTGGCCAGTAGACATGCTCCCTAAAAGAAAGGCATCCTGTATGGAGAAGACAGAGGCATTGTGCCACACTGATGTATGTGGTTGTTAGTGTCTGTGCCTGCAGCTACTTTGTGTTATGGCAGATGAGATACGAGGTACTAGCAGACTTTTTAAGCTGCAAAAATCTCAAAAATTATGTTCTTGTTTTAAAGACAAAGTGTAGTGTTAACTAAGTTAGAGCCAACTTTTCAGGGATTTAAGATTTTGCAAAGAGGGAAAATTATGTGCATTTTAAATTATGCACAATGTTAGGATACTGCAAATGCCCCCCTGGCTTGCGTTATCACAATGAGCCTTTTGGTTTTGGTGGCCTTTCACTGTGCAAGAAAGCACTACAAGCTATTGGTGAGTATATTCCACAAGAAGTGAAGAATTTGCATGTATGTATATACATGTGTTTGCTACCCTTTATGGAACAGTTCTGCTGTTTGTGTTTTTGTGTAAAAGTGAGCAATGCACTAGACACTGGAATGTGAATCTGAGAAGGCAAAACCCATGGCTCTGCTCGGTTTGGTTAATCAATGCATGGCTCGAATTCCACTCAGTGGGAACACATTGCCATCCCAGTTAATAATCAACGGCATTTTTTGGAAGAGTGTTTTTTTTTTTTCATGTTAACTGGTGTTGGGCTGGGGGAGGTCAAAAGTGAGTCAATGGAGCCATTGTCTGATCCTCATGGCCTTGTTGGAAAGTCAGTGCTTTCCCAACTCGCACATCCCAATGACTGATGTTGTCAGCTTTGAAAAGAGAGAAATTATTTTCCTTTGCAGAGGTTTGGAACTCGGCCACAGAATGCGGTTCAGTGTTTGGGACTTGAAATCCTGCACAAGTCTTGAAAAAATTGACTGGGTTGTTGAAATGTCTCCTACCCTCTATCATCCGCACATCAGTTTTACTCTGAAAGTCTTTGGGAAATTTTCTTTTCTCTTTTTTCTCTTTTGTCTCTTTTCTCTCATACAGGTTTTGAAGAGTTTTGTTCCAGAAAAGGATCTCTAAAAAATTATACCTGATTTTATATAACAATTTTTTACATAAAAATAACATGTTTTTATAAAAACGTGACGATTTTATTGTAATACCTTCAACTATCATATACTAACATTGTTTTAGAATAGAATTATTATTGAGTGAAAAGATTCACATAACAGTTTTTCATGTTTATATATAATGGATATACAGTGTTTTGGAATGAAACCCTTCATATGTGTTGTTAGGTGAAGACCTCATATCCCTATGAAGTTTTAACTTTTTAGGAGAAAAACAAACCTGGAGCAGTTTGTAACCCTTAAATTTTCATTTAAAGGTGCACCCCCTGACTTTTTTTATATTACCCAATAGCACCACTGAATCCTTCAAACTTCCAAGTTATATTTTAAAACATCAACCGTAAAGTCTGAGGGGATTTGAGGGTGCTATTGGGCTCAATAACTACCTACAAACATGAACATCACCTCTGCTGGAGATATAAGGTTTTTCACAGGAACATAACGATGTTATAGCACAGCTCACAGATGTTCTCGCTTCCTTAAGAATGTGATATTTCTCCTGGATATTATGAGACCACGACCGTTATATACAATCACAATTAATCTTCTGCTGTTTACACTGTAGTGTCATTTTGTATAAAATGTTCATTTTAGATGTCTCATGTAGTTGGACATTACCCAGGAATCTCACAGATGAGGGGCTGAACAGCCTGCTCTCCTCTTTTAAAACCATATGTGTTTTTTCTGCAGGATTGGCAAGGCAGTTATTTTGATATAAAACCGTAAAGTTGTAATAAAACCAGTACAGAGCCTGAGGACTGGCGCTGGTCTCGGTCTGGTAGCTTGGTGGTTTATGGATAAATGTTCCTGGCATGCTCCCTGTTTAAGTGTTCTTGGGCAAAATGCTGAATCATGATCAGCTTTCTGATTGAAATCAGCTAAGTGTAAATTAAGTAAATAGTTGTTTGGCCCTTTTTAAATTGTGAGATTGAGCAGAAGCGTAAACTGAATGAAAATGGTCCCTGTGGCTGTTTTTAAAAGTTTGTTAACATCTACAAAAGTGTTTTAAAAAGGCTCAAATGTGACCGAAGAAAGAAATTCTGCATGCTTTCCAGGTGTTATACCCAAGAGAAAGGAAGGAACAGTTACCTAATGGGAGTGTGCTGAAGGTTTAATAAAATTAAATATCTGTAATTTACATTTTGAAGAAAATGTAGCTTTTGTATTTCTTATGTGAATATTTTGTACCTTTCACAGTTTGTGTTATTGTGCCTGGACATGAATAATAACCATTTTATTGGGAGTTTTTTAATGCATCCTTTCCTATTTGGTCAGTAAGTCCTATAATATAAATGTGTAGTGTATATATAAATGAAAACAATCACTTTGGTAGCTAATTTGATTGAATGCTTTGTGACCAGTTGCTCTACTGTGGAGGGTGGGGAGAGTACATAATTAAGAAAATATTTTATGAAGAAATGGTCATTTTTCTATGGAATTGTTTGCATACATTATGTGTGTCATTAAAAGCATATAAAACACTTTAAACTTTAAACCAACATGTTCTGATCCTTCACAGAGAGTGAAAAACTAGATTTTTTTGTATGCAGTTCATTTATTTTTTTCTCATTTTCTATCACCAGACCTCTTAAACTGCATTAAATCCTGAGATCTGATATATTGATATATATACGGTGGCCCTGAGGTGCAAAACACAACAATGGACACAACACGATAATAAAATGGGGGGGAAAAAAACTACATTTTAGAGAAGAGCAAAACCAAAAACAACAAAACCGAGTGCAACATTTCACAGGACAAAATATCAGAAAATACAACATTTAACAACTTTTGTTTCGTTGTGTTTTCTACAATTCTGCTGTGTTTTTGGTTTTGTTATTGTGTTTTCTGAAATACTGTGTTTTCTGTTTTGCACCGTAGGGCCACCACAGTTACATGTCTCCACCAAATGGAAAACAGGTCCAATACTTGATGATGAGTTCTTTTCCAAAATAATCCCGAAGTGATGTGCTGAAAGCTGTGTCAATCACATTGGCCAGCCTGGTCAATCAATTTGTTTCATTTCCAAAGCATGACCAGATTACCCAGACCAAGTGCAAGTTTTTTTGGGGTGGAACATGACCAATACTATTGGGGTTATCTTCTGCACTCATGCAATGCATGTACGTCAACCGAAAGGGGAGGCACAGCATCAACATCCAACTGGTGGGCAACGCTGACCTCATCATCACAAACTGTGTTGTGAAGTGACCTGGGTCTGTCCATGATGTCTGTCTACATACAGAGAGCTCCAAACCAACCAATCGGAGGGCATAATATTAGGAGACAGTGCCTATCCATGGCCATGAAACCATGACATTTTTTTTTTCTTTTGAACAACCCATTTTCAAGATTTGATCAATCCAATAGCTGAAATCCTTCTGAGCAACTGGGCCCTTGAGAATGAAAACTGTCCCAGAGATCCTCTCATAAAATATTGATTTTGGTGTTATGCACTAAATAAACTACAGAAATGTGAAAACTCAGACATAATCCACTGCAGGTTACTGTGCACAACAAACAAAGTGTTCCTGCCACCCAGTGATGATAATTGGAACTACAACAGTAGTGTGTCTAAAGGAGAAAGGATGAGAGACCTTGTATTAGTTTACTATATTACTTGATTTCTTTGTATTCCTTCATATGGGAAGTAGTTCTGGTCTTGCACTATTTCCACTGACAACAGCAATACACTCTGTAAACATACATCATATAACCACCTCTTCCTTTTGCTACTGATTCAAAATAAACACTGTAAATGTGGGTACTTAATATGCTTCCAAAGAATATGTAATACTCAAAAACAGAGTGAGCCCACTTGGCTACTAGCCATGCAGTGACACTCTTTGTTTTTTTTAGTGTTTTACTAATTTTGTTGAACCTTTTTTTCTACCTTTAGTAGATAGCGATAGTTGAGAGATGACAGCAAACAAGGGAGTGAGAGATGCAACAAAGGTGCCCGACCGGATTGGAACCAGAGATGTTGCAGTTCACAGTGCATGAATGCAGAGGGATTCCCCTGTCTGTTGGTACAAATCATTCTGTTCCTAAACCTGGTACACATTGAAAGAAGAATGGAAACACAAAAAACCTGGTATTTTGTATAAATATGAATGTGCAGCTGAGGTTGATCTTGTGCATTTTGAACGGTTAAACTTGCCTCTAAATCTGTAAACTATCTAAACACATATGATGTGGTTTTGATCATATGATCCTCATTGTCGCTTCAAAACAAAGTCTTATCCAAAGATAAAGGTCACATCCTCAAGCTGAGTTGAATATGAAACAGATCGTGACTTGCAAGAAGTAATGTAAAGGAGAAAGATCTGCGAAACTGGAAATTAGCAAATGCCTCATTGGTATCTTATGTATTTCTGTTTTATTTCAGATATAGGCAATCACTCGTCACTCCAATCAAGGTGAGAAATGTTTCTGCATGTGCATCCTCGTGCTCAGAATCTAACCTTCAACTTCAGTGAGCCTTCAGAGAACATGTTTGGACACTGTGGTGACTTGATGGCAGGTATTATGGTCTGGGCTTCTCTCAGCGCTCTCTTCTCTCTGGTTGGATGTCCTGCATGTGTTGCTGTCCTCTGGGAGCTGTTTCGGAGACACAGAGTAGGAACCCCCGTCACCCCCAATGACGTCTTCATGCTCAACCTCACAGTAATGGACTTAGTCTTCTTGTTTTTTGTCCCGTTTGGGCTGTGTAACTTCCTCCTGTGGCACATCGAGTCCGTTCAAATGTTTAGCAATTTTCTGTATGCCTTGAACCTGGCCGGACGACCCCTCCTAACAGCATGTATCTGTCTGGACTGCTACCTGGCAGTGGTCCATCCCGTCACCTACCGCACAAGGAAGAGTCTGACTCCCCGAGTCCTCATGGCTGCTGCTGTGTGGACCATCACAGCGGCTCAAGGGACAGTGTCTACAGTTGTTGATGAGCTGGACCACAGCGCCTGGGCCATGTTTGTGTATGTCATAGCGCTGCCCATCATTGTCGTCTGTGATGTCTCCATCCTCTGGACTCTGAAGAAGTCCCACCGTGCAGGGGGAGACATCCACCCCAGGAAGAAGAAGGCTCTGCAGATTATCACCAACAGCATGGTCATGACCGTGACCTCGTACGTCCCTCCGGTGCTGGTATACATCATTGGGGATCTGACTGTTAGTGATGAGAAAGAGTATGAATGCTTTTTAGCAATACCTATCCTGATAACCCCAGCTGGAGGTAGTGCAATCATGCCTCTGCTCTATTTGGGCAATCTGGGGAGTTTGAAGAGCCTCTGCTGTTTGGTGTAACACTTCAGAAGGTATTTACTGGGGTTTGGTAGTGTATATCACCTACAAAATGCACAAAGTTGAAATGATTGTCATTAAGTTTTGTGTAGTCTAGTAAAAATATATAAAAAAGATATTTGCTGTTTGTAGCAAAATGTGTACTTTATTTTTTATTCGCCACCATGGGATTTACAGGAGAATTATAAATATAATTTTCGTCCCCTTTTTGACAATTATATATTTTAATAAAATAAATCTGTGAATAAATTTGAAAAAGAAGGATAAGGGAAACAAAAACGCATCTAATCTAACAGCACAGTTCACATTAAATTGTCATCTCATTTAAGCATTTAAGGCACATTTTGATCAATTGCATGCTAAATTGTAAATCTACTGTAGGTAGGAGGTTATCTCACCTAACCTTTCAAAAGTAAACAAAAAAAGGAGCTAAAGGAAACAAAGACAGGAGAAGAGCAAAAAAGAAGAGGAGAAAAGAAAAAAAAATCAAGGATCAAGTTCCTTCCTTGTGATCGTATTTCATAAGCATCCATTGTTACCAAACAGATCTGTCCTTATCCAGTCATCAATGAAGGCCGCCTCAGGTTTTTACCATTTACTACTTATGGCTTTTTTGACTCCAGACTTGCCAGAAGGGTTCTGTCTGCTATATTTCATTGCACAAATAATGACAGAATCTACTTAGCTGATTATGAAAATAATGTGATGTAAACATAGTTTTTTCACTAAAGAGCTTAATTGCTGTTGGTGGTAAGAGTCTGAGTCTCAGTGAGCGTCAGCAGATTTCAGCTTATGGATCTCATAACAATGTAGCATCCAGATGGCTCATTTGAGCCAAAATTGTTTACAATATCACATACAGTATATATATATATATATATATATATATATACAGTATATATATATACTGTATATATATATATGCACACATATTTTCTGCTAATCTGTATGCTGTTCCTGTCTTTCTCTCTGGTCTTCTTGTGATGCTGTAATTCTACATTTATGGGATCAGTAAAGTTTGATGTTATCTTATTCATTGTAAGAGCATTATAATAAAACACGTGTAGAGCAATAGAACAATGACTTGTAGAAATGAATTGTACAGGTGAGATTAAAACATTGAAACCATGAAACAAAAGTTGCCACTTAAGGAGAAACAAACAAACACAAAACTGAAAACACAACCCCTTTTTTTTGAAGTAGGTGTGTTGAGAAACACAAATAAAATCTAAATAAAATCTTTGTTAAATAGAATAATTTGAAATATGTTGAAAAATACCATATTTTTCCATCACACAATGTACTTCTTTCGGCATACATCTCCTGCACCACAGTATGTAAATTATGTTTGTTTATAGCTGCACACCTGCACGAGGACAACTATCATGAAAGATGATCTGCCCGCCTTCAGAATTTACATCTCTAATAGGATCATTTTACATGAGGAACCCCATGGAAATCTATAATTAATTGTTTTGTTTTTTTACTCTTTTTTTAATCCATTGTTCATAGTTTAGTTCTGTTAATGTGAAAAGTTTTAGTTTTCTTGCTAATTGTCCAGATAAAGGTTCCAGTGGTAACTCTATGGAGGAACTGTGGTTTACCGTCAGTGATCACGAGCCAAACAACTGAGTTCAACAGCTTTATTGAAGGTTTTACTTTGCAAGACGTTCAACTATTAATTTATTATCACAATATCAACATTCATTTAAGTACACAGGTTCCAAAGCACACACAGCGTCATATTTTAGTATATAAGAGAAATACGTTTTTCCTTGTCATTTATTTCATTTCAACTTTTTAACTTTTTATTAGGGAAAAACAAAACATACAGTGCAAACATATAACACATGCACTATATAACATATAAAAGTAAATGAGCATGCAAGAACAACATAACATTAAATAAATGTAATCAAGATTTCAAAAAATTACATAAAACACGTCATAATGGCACACACGCGAGACAATTTCCATGATATGCAAATAAATACAACATCAGTCAGGGGTATGGCTTATTTGAGAATTCAGTTGGGGCTGTTTTAACTTTCTAACATATCAGAGCTGACTGAAACTCGACTTCTGAAAGCTCTGGAAAGTTCAAATGTTTTTTGACCTGATTTTTTTGTAAAGCAGAGATTAGAGGAGGAGGCATGAATTAAGACTTCCTGCAGAATATAAGCCTGAAACGATCCAGTTTGCCATGATTTTTTAGGTGGATTATAGGCATGACAGCAGATCCCAAAGTGGAAGTAATGGTAATTGGAATACCAACAGTACACATGAAGATATCGAGACTGCTTATCAGTTGCCTACCAATTGCTAACAAAAGTATTGGAGGAACATAAGAGAAGGCTGTCATCCCCAGGCTGTTGATGAGGGTCTGAATGGCTCTTTGCTTCTGTGGGTGGATGGTTTTTCTGCCAGGGCCGGACTTAATTAGTGTATGGAGGATGAAAGAATCACAGATTCCAATTATTATGATAGCGATCATAAAAGGCACAGTGGAAAACATAGTGTAGTATAAATTGAAAAAAAGACAGTATGCAATCCCATTGGCAACCGTCAAAGTCCAAACAATGCTAGCCATCACAACCCTGGGAGTCAGACTTTTCCTCTTGCAGTAGGTGATTGGATGAACCACGGCCAGGTAACAGTCCAGGCAGATACAAGCCATCAGGAGGGGTCTCCCACAAATGTTTAAGGCATAAACACCATTCCAACTCGCTTCAAACATCCAACTCTTCCAGATGAAATGATTAAATAATCCAGGTGGGATGAAGGCCAAGAATACAACATCCATGATGGAAAGGTTCAGTATGAAAAAATCATTTGGTGTGAGGGGAGCTCCTCTCCTGTATGTCTTAAACATCTCCCAGAGGATGGCAATAGATGCAGGAAATCCAAGAGCAAAGCACAGCATTGTACAAACAGCCCAAATATATTTGCCCTCTTCAAGTCCTTTACACTGCTCAAAATCAAATTCACCCCAGACAAATCCGGATGTGGCAGAGTTGTTGGACAGACGCTTGGAGCGAAAATGTATCTCAAGCAACATTAGTGAGCAGAGTAGTAGATACAGGACCTGAGAGACATAGATATACTACTTTAAAGCATGAAAAATAAACAAGCACACAACCACGGCATGCTTTTGCATTTGTTTTTGAAGAAACTTATACTGTCAAAGTTTTCAACACTACCTAGAAAATGTGTCTTTGTTCAGATAATCCGTTTGAAATTTACAACACATTGGTTATAGGTAATAGAAATCCAGACACATACTATACCTTCTTATGAGGTATCGTAGAGATGTTTTTACTGAGGTGCTACTGTCTCTTGTTGCCTTGATGAAAGCGTCAAACATTTGTGAGAGCTGGTACAAGTATTTGTGGGCAGACTTCAATCAAATTCATGACTTGGTGTCAGTGGCAGTTTTGCTAATCACATATTTATGGAAAAGAGCAGACCCGCAGAGCACAGGAGGTTCACAAAGGCCAAATGGAAAGACATGATAATTATCCAAAGCAGTGTTTTGTGGGTTTACACTGCACTCTCAGTTGATCTCTTCTTAACTGATAGCGAGCAAAAGTTCACACCATCAAAGTTATTACAATTCATCCTGAGGGGGACATGAATGTCTGTACCAAATGTCACTGCAATCTATCCAGTAGTTGTTGAGACATTTTCCGTAAAACTACAAATGTCAACCTCATGGTGGCACTAGAAGAAAAGTCAGGCGATCACCATCAGGTCTTTATGTTTCATCCTCTGGGGACGATAAATGTCTGTTCAGACACCATGATTATCTGTACCATGTTTCTTGGCAATCCATCCAGTAGTTGTTCTTTCACTTGAAGCCAAAAATGTCAACTTGCTGGTGGTCCTGGAGTCAAAGTCAGGGAATCACCAAAGTCAGATGGATGTATCCTCTGGGGACCATGAATGTATGTACAGAATTTCATTGCAATCCATCCAATAACATGGCTAAAAAGAGAAGGAAAAATTACTAAAACCATTATTGATATTCTTACACCATATACCATAAGGTGCCACCAGAGAGCAAACATTTTAATTGTAGGCCATACATCCAACCTTGAACTGAGTAAATATTGAAATACTCAATGAATTTATACCCTAAAATATCCATTGACCTCAGCTCATCAAAAATGATGCAAATATCATCACATTAGCAAACAATGTGTTGAAACTCATTCATAACACCCTGCATGATGACTGGACAAGCAAATGTCTTAGCTGTTGAAAACAAAGCGTGCGGCAACTTAAACATCCTGTCCTGAGCTGGGACTGCTGATGAATAATCCTACAAGTATTGCTGAGGTTAATCAGAGGTCGCTGGGTTCGATGAGCAATCACAGCCTCCAGAGGAGGTCTGGAAAGAAGCGTCAGGCCATGGAGCAGCTGAGAGGCCCATTCTGCTGCTGTACTCTGCTGAACATCACTGACGTGCTCATGGTGCATGCAAACACCTTCTACCAGCATTACAGTAGCAGGGTCCAAAGTAGGGCTGCACAATATATCAAAACACTAAAGGGATTGCAATATGGCCAGGTGCAATATCCAAATGGCAGAAGCTGCAGTTTTTTGATAATGGTAAAATGTGTGACAAAACAGATTTGTCGTGCTGCAGAGATGCTCTTTCAAACATTTCTGATCTTCTGCTACGTTATGAACCATCCAGGCCTCTCAGGCCATCTGGGACAGATCTGGGGTCCGTTCTTCGTACGTCGCTTATTACATCCGAGATCAAATGACACATCCAAGATGATATCATCGTGCTCATCCTGATCCGGCTATTTGGGTTCCTCAAACCCACCTGTTGTTTCTGATTAGTATCGCTGGATTGAGTTATCTGAGATAACTGCGCGTCCACGCGTTGGTTTAAAGGGGATATGTATCGCTAGTAGAAACAAGGATCAGCAACGCTGTTATTAAAACGCCAGGGAACACCTCAAAGTCTGCAAAAGCCAGGAGAGAGGGCTGGCAAAAAGTCGCAGACAAATTAAATGCGTAAGTGGTGTCCATGTTAGATGTTTCTATCACTTTCTACAGTAGGCTATGTATTTTTGCTTTTTAATAATGTCATATTTACTTTGTTCTTTTATGTCAGAGCCACCACGGGACCCACTAGAACATGGGAAAAAGTAAAAGTGAAGTACAAGAATATTCTACAAAATGGTAGCCTTTACTTCTTATACTGTCCTTATTTTAAAAAGCCACTTTTTTCCTCTTTTTAAAAGCCACTGTTAAATGATGTGTTGCTGCATTAAATTTAGTATAATCCAAATGGCTGGTACAGTCATTTCAGACGTTTGCGAAAGTGAAAACTTCTAAACTTTTAGTTAATATAAAATATGTTGCCATGAGTTATTGATCACATTATTTATTTATTTTTTACAGTGTAGTTCATTGTAATTCCATCCTTTCTTCTCCTCTTTTGTGTAGTTTTAGATAGTACACCAACACTTTTACTTGTTCCCAAGCAAATAATGCCCTCACGAGAAAAACCATATCTCTCAACAATCACGCTCTGGCTAAAGGATCCTGTCTAACCGCAACACGCGATTCTTTCGGGAAGCGCTGCGAATTATTCTTGAACCTTCCGCAACAGGTTGCTGTCAAGACGTGGCTGCCACAGACTTACCTACCTCCTCCGCCTTTAAAGCCGCAATCTAATCCTGTTTACATGAAATAAGCCTGCTCCCGAGCAGGTTTAAGTTTACGGACCTGTTGCTATGACAGCAAGTCCAGGATGAGCGTCGAAGAACCGAACAATCCGAGATCGTGCCAAATCGTCAACAATCAAATCCAGCTAACTGAGTTAGCGACGTACGAAGAACGGGCCCCTGCTCTCCGTCCCCGGAGTCAGAACTAAACTTGGAGAGGCACCATATATCTGGAACAAAATCCCAGAAAACTGCAGGTCTGCTGCAACTCTCAGTTCAAGGCCGAAGACTTTTCTATTTGCCGTTGCCTTATATTAAATCAAATAGTGATTACTTTCTTACACTGCACTGTAACTTTTACTCTTTTACTACTTTTTATTTTTTTAAATACATTTTTTTTACTTGCCCTTTGTTGCTTTTATGTAAAGCACTTTGAATTGCTTTGTTGTTGAAATGTGCTATACAAATACTTTTGCCTGGCCTGACAGATCTTGTTCTCCAGATGTAAGAAAACATGTTTGGTACAGACTGTTATGGCTTTGGGTGAACTTAGGTATTTTCTGTATTTTGTAGAGTTTCTCCTCCTTGTGTGTGTGTTTTCCTGTCTTTAGTTTCCCATGCCCCGCAATAACCCCAGTCTGTGCCACTACCACACACCGGTATCCACTCTCCTTCCTCAGCCAGGCCGGTCCTCTCCTCAGCTGCACTTCATTCCCTCATCAGCTCTCCCTACATATACCGGTTCTCCTCCTTTGGTAGTTCGTTAAACTCGTTAGTTTTTGTTTTGTTTTGACCCCCATATCGTGGCTCTCTGAGTTAGTCAAAATGCAGCTGGTAGAATATGAGCGTCCCAGTGTGTGCAGGCCAGGCAGGAACTGGAGAAATGTATGACCATATTTATTTTTCTGGCTTGAAAATGGATGTATGTCCCAGTTGCGGAGAAACGTATGAACCTCACCTTCGTCCAAAGAAATGTTCAACATTTTTGTTATGCACAAAGGCAGCTCTTTCTTTGCAGAGATTTTTAAACCGCTTCTCAGATGGAGTTCTTCCTCTGTAATGCTGCTTTCATGTGCCTCTCGTAAACTCTACTATCTGAAGCTGTATATAAACCAAAAACATAACAACTCGTTAGACATTCAGGCTGTGGGCAAACAAAATGGCAAATAATGACAGAATATGTTTCTGTTGGATGAAAAAGGCAAGGACTTAGGTAATTGGTATTATGACTGAAATTGAACCATCACATTTCAGTGTTAGCTATTTGCTTACGTTAGTGTAAGACGTCTATTGACTGTCTGTCCGTCCCTCAAACCTCTGAGTCGAGGATCAACCCCCCTCCTCTTTTTTTCTTTCCAAAAACGACTTTTACTGGTCCATTTTTGTAACCGTTGCGATAACTACGATTTTTGGGAAGGCAGCATCAGGAGCCTCCATGACGCCCATCATCATGCCAGTTTTGTCCCCCGTTCGCCGCCATTGCTGCCATATTACGAACATATTTCAGCAGCTGCGTGTGGTGAACGTGACGCATTTAACCGATTTGTTTTGTATGTAATGTTTAGCTTTCGACGCCGGGAAAGTGCCCCGACTACTACATGAACTCAGCATAGCTTAATTCTGTTGAAAGTGCACAACGTTAGCAGTGACAATAAGCTAACGTTACATTTGTAAAGTAGCTAGGCGATTGCTGCGACGCGTTCAGTGTTTCTTCCTTTCGGTTATTTGCTAGTTCTTACCCAGAGTCATTTATAGACGCTTTGAAGATGTCGCTAACGTTACACGGTAAACGTAAAGAAATCTACAAATACGAGGCGCCGTGGACGGTTTACGCCACGAACTGGAGCGTCCGACCGGATAAACGCTTCCGGCTGGCGCTCGGTAGCTTCGTGGAGGAGTACAATAACAAGGTAACTTAAAGGAAGACATCTTATCCCTTGCTGTTTCTCAATGACAGACACGACCAGTGATGGTGTACACAAATCTTGAATTTAACTAATTGAAGGGGATTTACTTTATCAATGAAAAGTACTCCAGGCCCCCTGTCAAAGCCAGCTGAAAGTAACGGTTCACAGTATAGATACAAGGTGGATTTATTGATCATAATTTTACAGCACACTGTGTGAGATTGTTTTGTAACGTTAGTTCCCTTTATGCCAAGTGTATATCCAGTAACTTCGATTAACGAATAGAAGTAGAAATGAATACTATTTTAGATGGTGGATTGCTGAGGATAAATGAAGTATTGTCACAGCCTGAGAGAAGAAGCGGCAGCGGATGCTTCTGTATCTCTTTCCAGACGGCAGCAGGGTGAACAGGCTGGGGTGGGTGCTGTCCTTCAGTATCCTTTGGGCTCCGGGCAGGCCCCTCACCTCACAGAGACCACTGATGCTCAGTAAGTTGGTACCAATGATCTTCTGAGCGGTTTTAATCACCGGCTGCAGACCCCTCTGGTCCTGGGCCTGCACATCCCATGCCACTTTGTGATGTTTCCAGTCAGGCTTGGTGAAGCTTTCTATTGCTCCTCTGTAAAAGTTAATAAGATCTTGGGACGGAAAGTTTTCCTTAAGTTTCTTTAGGAAATAGAGCTGTTTCTGAGCTTTCTTGACCATGGTGGAGATGTGAGAGGACCATGTCAGGTTCTCTGTGATGCTGATTCCCAGGAACCTGAACCTAAAACTATTCACCTGCTCCACTGAACAATCCGCTCCTTGGTTTTGCTGACTTTGAGCAGTAGGTTGTTCTCTGTGCACCTCTCTGCAAGATTTTTGATTTCCTCTGAAATGAAGTCTCATTGTTTGTAATCTGGCCAATGTTGGTGGTGTCATCTGCAAACTTCACAATAGAGTTGTCTCCATGTTGGAGGGTGCAGTCATTGGTGTACAGTATGAACAGGATGGTGCGGAGCACATAGTCCTGGGGGGCTCCAGTGTTGAGCACTAGAGTGGAGGAAATGTGACCGCTAAGCCGAACTGTCTGGGCTCTGTTTGTAAGGAAGTCCAATATCTAATTACAGAGTGTGGTACTCAAGCCCAGAGGGCTAAGTTTTCCAATCAGTTTCATTGGGGAGAGTGTGTTGAATGCTGAGCTAAAATCAACAAACAGCATTCTGATGTGGGGGGTGGTGTTCTCAAGGTGGGTGAAGACTGAGTGGAGGGCCGTGGAGATTGCATCCTCTGTGGATCTGCTGGTTCTGAAAGCAAACTTGTGAGGGTCCAGGCTGGCTGGGATGATGTTCTTGATGTCCTGGAGACTAGACTAGATACTGCAGACTTTTTAGGCGTAGGGACGATGGCGGCTGTCTTGAAGCAGGTGGGAACAATCTCCTGTGACAGTGGTATGTTAAAAATGTCAGTAATAACATCAACTAGCTGATTGGCGTAGTGTATATTGATCAAGGTCACCTAAATGGTATTGGGGAAAATACAGCCGGGATGAGTTAAGGGAAAAATCTAAATAAGAGAGGAGAAACATATGAATTGCAGATGCTTCTGCGCACCAGGGCTCACTGAATGGTCTGGTGAGTATGAAAATGATGTGAATAAAATGCTACAACTTTACAGTCGCCAGATCTCAAACCAGTTTGACACCTATGGAAGATTTTAGATCATCGTGTAAGACAATGCTTTCCACCACCATCTCCATAAGACCAAATGATCGATCTATTTAGTGATGTCTGTGACTGTCTCTGATGCTGTTTGTCTGGCTATGTTTTGTTTTTCTTTCTATTTGTTGTACTCAGGTCTGAATTGCAAAAGAGCTCTTGATCTCAATGAGATTAACTTACCTGATTTAAATAAAGGCTGTGCATATAAATGAGGGAATATCTTGTGCAAGAATGGTGTTCATCCCTCCAATAGAGTTCCATAGACTTGGCAAGGAGCTTTAATTTGTCACCCATTGGTATATTATGATATTAAAACGATGCCTGATATCTATTGTGTACCAGTGCGATATGTCGGACAAAATTTTGATAATATTCTGTTTAATAATATAATGTATTTCTAACTGGATTGTGCCAGCTGAGGATCCCTAGGATCACCACCACCTGTCACACCAGTGACTGACTACTGTTCCCCTACACTGGCTCACTCGAGGTGAGTTGGTATTGTGTCTCCACAGGTTCAGATAGTTGGTCTGGAGGAGGAGAGCTCAGAGTTTGTGTGCCGAAACACCTTCGACCATCCCTACCCCACCACCAAGGTCATGTGGATTCCGGACACCAAAGGAGCGTACCCTGACCTGCTGGCTACCAGCGGAGACTACCTGAGAATCTGGAGGGTAAGAGGACCAGTTTAGTCTGACCTGAACCCATGGCCTCCTGTAGTCAGAGAAACATTACAGAGGGCTTATAAACTAGTCACCGCATTACATACCATCGATATACTTTTTGACCACACTCAAAGTTCAGGATGAAGCATGTGGTCGAGCATCCAGCTCAGACACACTGGCCATAACTAAGGCTGTCATGTGCCAGAGCATGAAATGTAACTGATTGTCTGAAGGCCCTGTGTGGTTTAGTTTTTCCTTTTCCTTGAATTTTACAAACTTTCTGGGACACATAATGCTCCCAAATCAAACTGGTTGTGATTACAAATGCTGCAGAGGTGTTTTTTAGAGTATTCGACGGTTATTACATTGTGACCACTTATGATGAATATAGCGAAGCCAGTTATTGAGATTTTTTTTTTAATTCAGCTAGAATGCAAACAAATTGTTTTGCTACCAGTCCTCATCTTCCTCATTATTTTCCCCCATCTCATTAAATGTGAAAATGTTGATTTGTTTTTTCTTACATATTTAAAAAAAAAAAAATACATGGTCTGTATGAACTTACTGAAGTGCACACATATTGACAGAAATGTGTTTCTACTGACAGGTGAGCGATACAGAGACCCGTCTGGAGTGCCTGCTCAACAATAACAAGAACTCTGACTTCTGTGCACCCCTTACATCCTTTGACTGGAATGAGGTGGACCCAAACTTGTTAGGTAAAAACTTGTGCAGGGTTAGCTCAGGGTAACATTACTGCCTTTATTCCCACACACAAAACTAGAAAAATGCGAGGCGTCACTGACTTAAAATCATTACTCAAAATGTTAATTGGCATTGACATGTTTTCTGTGCAGGTACTTCCAGTATCGACACCACCTGTACAATCTGGGGGCTGGAGACGGGACAGGTGCTGGGCAGGGTCAATTTAGTGTCCGGTCATGTCAAGACGCAGCTCATTGCTCATGACAAAGAGGTAACTGTTATGACATGATGGCTCAAATCTGTGTCTAATAAAATGGTACTTGTGGACAATACTCCTGGAGTAACTTTACCGTCTTCCATGTCGAACGCTCTTTACTGGTCTTTGCTCCTGTGTGATCAGAACTCACTGTCTGCTTACATTGCAGGTGTATGACATCTCTTTCAGTCGAGCCGGTGGCGGCAGGGATATGTTTGCCTCAGTGGGAGCGGACGGCTCGGTCCGCATGTTTGACCTCCGTCACCTGGAACACAGCACGATCATCTATGAAGACCCCCAGCACCACCCACTGCTCCGTCTCTGCTGGAACAAGCAGGACCCCAACTACCTTGTCACCATGGCGATGGACAGCATGGAGGTTAGTGCTGCTCCCTCTGTGAACACATGCTATTAAACCGAAGCCTGGAAACTTCTGATTCAGTTTTTGTGCTTCTATGGAAGGTGATTTCAAGTCATGGGAAACATAATTGCTTGCATCATGTTCTGTTTTTCTATGTTGACGTAAAACACTTGATATGCTCATAAGCAGTCTACATGTTGAAACTTTACAACGTAAATACCCCACATTTGTTTGAGAATTGTAAAAAATTATGCAATATTTTAGATGGACTTTTGTCTTTTTATGTTTGACTGACAAAAGCTTTTCGATCATATTGAAACTCTTCGTCCTGTTTTATTTGCTGCCAGTTAACGTCTGTACGTTTCTTGCTTCGTATTCTCAGGTCGTGATCTTAGATGTGCGTGTGCCCTGCACTCCGGTGGCCAGGCTCAACAACCACAGGGCCTGTGTCAATGGAATCGCCTGGGCACCACACTCCTCCTGTCACATCTGTACAACAGGTATGCAAGTTTAACTGAAAACAGTTAGCAATATCCACACAGGTTTGTTTGCAGGTTGAGGGCTTTGCCTGAAAATATATTAGTAGTTGTTGCAGAATGATAGGAGAACATTATCTCAATACAATTTGAACATCATTGCAGTAACTGACAGTGAGCACGAGGGGGAGCCATTCTTATGCTACATGTGAGCTCAACAAAGCAGTGTGCCAGTAAATACACAAGTTGGAGAGAGACATTTGGTTGAAATAAGTGTCTCATTTGATGCCACAACTACGAGTTGTTTCACTCAGAAATATTCAGATTCTACACACTGGGGCTTTAAATGTGTTTTTACAATTTTTGTTGATTATCAAGTTCAGTGTTACCTGCATTGTATTATAGTGGAGACTATAATATTAAGACCATCCCCGCTAACAGAAAGAAATGATTACACTTCTATGAAGTTAGCCTACAGGGGAAAAGAATCCCTCAACAAAGGCCTTGCATCTAAGGACAGAGGCAACTTTTCAGACCATTTTCTAGTAACAGAATTGAACACGAGGTGCGTCAGGATCTGATTCTGCTCATGGTGACAGATGATCAATCAAATCCGATGTTGGCTTCGAGGTGAATTATCACAACAGACTGCAATATTTAAAAAAAAAAAAAAAAAAAAGAACAGAGCGGCAAAGCTTACCATGTTCACTTACTAATGTTTGGGGGAATTCCTAAAGTGAATATCAAACAAGCTACTTTTGTCCAAAACAACCCTACAGTACAGTCACATACACAATACTGTGTAAAAAATCAATCAAGAGTTTGCCTCATTGCATTGGTCCTGTAGTAACGCAATACACTGATGTACTGTTTCATGCATCATTGCAGATGTTTTTGTACCTTACTTGTTTCGTGTTTCCCCTGATCTTGCTTTGATATGTCCTGCTGAATAAGAACCTGGTGAAAAGTAGTTCTTCACCAGATTCAGGCCAGTAACATGTAGTGTTTAGGAACATTAATTTCTTCCTGTCTAAATAAGATATCGATTTAAATCAAACCTCCTCCCGTCCTCTGTCTAGCGGAGGACCACCAGGCTCTAATCTGGGACATCCAGCAGATGCCGCGGGCCATTGAAGACCCTATACTGGCCTACACAGCTGAGGGAGAGATCAATAATGTCCAGTGGGCTTCCACCCAGCCAGACTGGATCGCTATCTGCTACAACAACTGCCTGGAAATCCTCCGAGTCTGAGTGGCAGTCATGAGAAAATTAAGCAACTCAAAAACATTCTCAGTTGGATTTACAAGTTGACAGGACTTTGAAGGGAATTCTTTGTTTAATAAGGACAGAGCAACATTTATGCTCGTATTGGGTTCATGTTTAGACAGATAATGTGTGTAAAGCTTTTTTTCAACCAAACACGTCACTGCTCGACTTTGATACAATACCAAGACATCCTTCATCAGAAAACTAAAAGAAGCATCAAAACAAAAATGGTAACTTAGTCTCAAGAAACCAAAAGACTGATAAATCTGTTGTCATGTACAACCATGAACCAAGGTTCAAAAGTTTTCAAACTTTCAGCGTGTTGTCTGTTGTGTTTTTATACGCTACATGGTGCATTTTATGTGTAGTTGTACCCATAATGTCATCCTCAACTATTTTTAAAAGTGGATTGAATGTGGTTAATGTGGATTTAAGTGTTCATGTATTCAATTGTTTGGGTTTTTTTTTTTAACTTAACTATATGTATTTTATTCAACTTAATATCATTTGTGATATGGAAAAACATCTCTGTTGTGATACATGAATTATACGTGCAACAGTTTACTAGTATTAATTGACCATAATACAGATTCTTCTGTAATTTGTGCAGCAATTATTTTATTCATAGCAACATTATATTTTATACAGAAATAAACAGTCCCTCCATGGTTTAAACCATTATACAGAAGTTTTATATTAAGACAACAGTTTAAATGTTTTCACAGTGAGGTGCCTTGTCAACATATTGATAAGAATCTATAGTACAGATTTACAGTTACAAATGATAGGTTGAAGTGTATTCTTCCAGTTACTGTATAATACTGGGGGGAAAACTGCCTGAAGAAGCATATCATCCAAGATTTCTACAATAGAGAAAAGTTACATTTTCAAACAGGCTAGAAAACTAACATTGTATCAAAAATGCTGTGAGTCCTGTTGTGATATTAGGATGGGATGTAAAATACAAGATGTGGAAGTGAACAGGTTCTTTCCTACCTGTTGCAGGTGTTTCATTACATGGTTATGATATGTGATTTTTCTGCTAAAGTCAGAAAACCACATGGATCCATTTTCACAAGTCACAGCCAGATCAGGTCCAATGAAGTGGCAACTATGTCAGCCAATAATTAACAAGACAGTACAGAAATGCCAGAGATATGTTAGCAGAAATTTAGAAAAAGTGTCACCATAAATAGTTTATGCACCAGAGAACACTACACAATCATTTTTAATTTTACAGAATTGTCCCATAATGTACATATCTTGGTCACAATTCTTTAATAACCAATTTCAGTGGATTCTTATCAAAAAATGATAGAGATGGCACTCAAAAGTTACTGGACAGGGATGGAACAAGATGTAAAACAGGGCTATGAGATGTCATTTGGCTCCTGTGCACTCTTTATCATGCACATACTGTAAATTAGCAGCTGTCCTTTAAAAAGTATAACTGTGTTGCAATTGAGCGTAATCCTGTCAACCCAATAAAATGGAAATCCTTGTAGCCCACCACTATCTGATTTTGAGACACTACTCCCTGTCCAAATGTGTAATATTACCGGAATCTTTGACTATTCATGTGGCTCCTTCGAAAAGTCTGTTGGTAGAAGCGTATTACTACTTTCAAAGTCACACTGGTTGCCACTAAAGGTCTTTATATGACAGGCAGCACAGGGTCTGAGAGGTGTTTCTGGATCTCAGCCAGTCCTGAAGTGATGTCCAGGTTCCCCGGCAGTGAGGGGTAGTGGAGGCTGCTGCACAGCCTGGGGTTCTCCATGAGGGAGGACTTGACTGATGGCTGGGGCACCTGAGGGGTCAACCCTGTATGTGTCTCAGTTTCGGGGGTGACTGTCATGAACATGGTGTCGTCTGATGCCACTGTCACAAGGATACCGCTGGACAGTGACTCCTGGGACTTGCTGAGTTTAAGGTCAGTCTGGGTAGAGCTCTAGAGTAAAGAAATCATACTTTTTCATTTTTATTCCTTAAGTAAAATGCTATACAAACTTAGTACCATCCCTTAGTTACACTTCTCCAGTTTATCTGCCTAATATGGCATCATCCGTGTCCCTTATTAGACCCTCCCCTTGCCCCCCTGCCAGTCTGGGACTATAATTGGCTTGTAGCCACATGACCATATACCCAACTCCCCTTTGTAGATGCCCCATTGGCTGACGTGTGTGGCTGTAGATGAGTTGTCTTTCATAAGTTTCTACCTTTATGAATAGTTCTTTTCTGCTTCATACCTACGCTATTCAAATGTTTTAGTGTGTTTCATGATGACCCCGATGAAGGCTGCAAGCTGAAACGTGTTGGTCTAACATCAAAGTTGTTCTATATTCTACAAGTGTTGCTGGAGTTTCGACCTCAAGTATTTTTCCCTTCTCCATGCACCTTGGAAGGAGGTGAAGTTGTGCTAGAAATCCCTACTCTGCTTCTTAAGTAAAAGGCTAGAAATTAATCTCTGCTATTAGTGAGCACATTGACTGACATTTTCTCTACAAGTTTCACTGTATTATTTAGTATAATTCTATACCTGTGTGGGTGCCCGGCTTTCCATCTGTATGGGGGAAATGGGGTACATGCTGTGCAGCACTGATGTCCCAGTCCCATACAGGCCAGGTGAGTCAGTAGGGAGGTTACTAGACGGCACAGGGCTGTAAGCAGGAGGTACAAGAGCGATCTGCCTCTGGAGAAGCTGGAGAATAACGTTGATGTCGGCTGTCATGCGAGTCTCCAGTCTGAGGAATTAAGAGACAATGAGAATGGTAGAGGTCATTACGTGAAGTGAGTAGTCAATAACACTGTCCAAGAATCTTCTTTCCAACACTCACCAGTGGTCATAAGCATTTGGCCTCATTCTACCTGATAAAGAAAAGAGTTCAGGCATTCAGGAGAGCCTCAATATCAAGTTGCTCCTCCTCTGCATTGAAAAGAGCTAGTTTGGCACCTAGAAGAACGCTTTCTTCTGAGCATGGTGAACTGGAAGTAGACCTCCGTACAGTCCTAAGACATGCTAGAAGGATTATATGTCAAAGGGGGCCTAAAAGCACCTGGGATCCATCATGACGGGGCAAAGGAAACATCATTTCTATTAAATGGTGAAATATCTTTAATGAATCTAGGTTCAAGTTTCAAGATTAACTATTGTCCCACAAAGTGGAAAATTTGGCTTGGGCTTTCACGTTTTCTGGCCAATAAACAATTGTTTCTTTGGGGTTCAGGCATAGGAATGTAATTGGGTAGATGCAAGCTGGGTGGAGGGGCTAAGGACTGCTGTAATGGAAAAGAAAAAGTCCATCAAGACAAACAAAGTGGCGTTGCTGAACTGTTGCATCTTTAGACTGTATCAGCACTATATCCACTTGTAACTTTCCATTATTTAAACTCCTTCATTTGCTTAGGTAGTTCCATTTGGGATTTGAAAACATGTGATTCGTGACCTAATCAGCCACTCTAATTTCTCTCATTTGTATTCTGTACTGTCTCTGTAGCAATATTTTAAAACCAGATGAGAGCATCATTAAATTCACCTGTTGAGCTGTGAATGTAAAACCTCAAGTCGAGACTCTAGCTCACTGGGCCGCTCTTCTGTGAATGGTGGAGGGTGGTATGAGTTGCCGACAGAGGAAGATCGCCAGGCACGACTGGAAAACTGTTGCAACCGTCGGTCTGGCCAGAATTGATACATTCCCGGCACGTTCAAAGATGAAGCTGAGGGAAATATAAAGACAAGACAGTAAACAGTTGTAGTTAATCACAGGATGTTTAAAACTTCAAAAAACTCCACTTAAGATCCCTCTACCTTGGTGGCCAAGGTCCAACACTGCTTCCCTCCCCACTGAGGTGCCACTCGGGGGTAGCAGGTGCACTACAGGAGGTACTTCTGGAGGGTAAAGCTCTACTTTGGCACTGTGGGCAAGGGGCTTAGCCAGGTCTTCACTTGAAAGGGAACATGGGGATCCGCAGCTACAGTGGTCATCCCAGTGAGCCTGAGGAGGTGAGTGACGATGACGGACGGACTGAAGGGGGTACGAGTCTTCATGATCAATTCCATCTGTTCACGGAAAAGCATTCAATTAGAACCTTAGTCCCAAGCATGTCTTCGATAGAAGCTAAAGAACAGGTCATCAGTCCATTAAAGGGCCAACTCAAATAGAAAGAACCATGCTCACATTCAACACTGTGAATGTCATTGGACACCGGGAGAAAACCAGATCCCTCTATGAACATGGAGACAACATTTAAACTCTGCATAGTAACAACTGAATTAATGGACCCAGGGGCTCATTTGTGAAGGCATCGGTGCTACTCTCTGTTAACTGATAATGGCAAATATAGCTGCAGTCCTCATGCACAAACTATTTTTGTCTCTCACTGTACAATCATTTGTGTGATTGTTGATATTCTGCTATATTTTCACATTAGTGCAGTTTAGGTTACCAAAACAATGCCTGTATATATTTATGTTTTTCTGTCAGATTATCAGGGTAGACAGGAAGTTTTGAGGATTTGTAGAGGCTTATCACACTGATTATCAAGCAGACCCCTTCTTAGGACATTACTATTACAACTCATATGCAAATGATTGGCAGCCTGTTTGACCATGAAAAAAAACTGTGTGCCAGGTATCTCACCTGGCCTGATTCGGCAGTAAAGTGAGTGGATTCTGTGTCTTGGTTTGTGGCGATACCCACAGTCGTCACCAGAATCATCAACTGTTATTATTGGTGGTACTTGATCCGCCTGATGAACACAGAAAAAACAGTATCATATACAATTTCTAAATCTGCTTTACAGACCTACAACAACAATGGCCTCTGTTCCAGCACAGAAGGGAATCTACACGTAGAAATTCCACGAGGGAAACCAAAGGCACTCCACAAGAGGATTTTTGGTAACCAGTACTTATACAATGCTAGCAGTGGTTCCATTCAAGGACAAGCCTCTATATTGGTATTGAAGCTAACCATTGAGTCTCATTTGAACCTTTGTGTCATGAAACTAGCAGAGAAGTATTCCAACTATTAGAAATGCTAAAATATTTTGGGTCTCAATAAGAAAAACATATGAAATTCAAATAGTCAAGATGTAAATGTTTTTGCCAATATACATCTCTCAGGTCAAAAGTTATCTCCAGGTTCCTCCAGAAGTTGTCTGCAAAGCTGGGGTAGATATCAAGGACCTCCAGCAGGTCGTCCCTCAGGATGCGGTGCAGGTCACAGTAGGTAATGGTGTGGACATCGGAATTGGACTTCCCTGGCTCGTTACACAGGTGGATAGGCTCCCCAAAGATGTCATTCTTTTCTGCAAGAGCATGAATATTTTTTAATAGAGGAGATGATGTTTTTAAAGTGCAGTTTTGGAGCATTGTTAAGACACCACAGTCAAATGATCTGGCTTTACCTAAAATGGCAACCACCACATCATCCCTGATGACCTGAATAGAGCCACGTGAGATGAAGAAGAGAGAGTCCAGGATGTCTCCATAGTGGATCAGAGTATCTCCTGGAGGAGCGTGGACTGTCTTGAACCTCATACCCAAGGCACGCAGACATGCTTGACTGCCCCCGTGGAAAGCCTTGCTGTTCTGTAGCAGAGATCTGTTCAGGTGCAAACAGATGTCTGCCTGCAAAGACTCTGGAAATCCCCTCAACACCTGAATATGAAGACAAGACCATCAGCGATTGGATACAATAGATGGATATTTAACTACTTTGACAGCAGTTACAGTGTGGCTTTTAATGAATAAAATAACACTCACTCATGTCACTTTCTACTTACAGCATTCATGTCAATGCCATTTGTGTAGGACCAGGCATGCTGAAAGTACTCCTCCATCCTTTGGCGAAGGCTACCTGGGATTTGGTGGAATCGGATGAACTCTTTGACTCGCAGCATCTGGGTGTGGTAGCGGGTTGTACCGGAGTACAGCCGCTGGATGATGGCTGACACATTCCCAAATATGCTGGCGTACATGAGAGCTGAGAGAGAAGAAGCAATGAGGACATAGAAATTACAATTCCAGGTTCCTGGTGATTGTGGCATTTCAATTGTAGTATTTGTTAAAAATGCTAAAAAGGGCATTGTTCAGGTTCTGTATATTAAGGGACTGTACAAAAATTGTCAGAGACGGAAGGGGGTCAGGGAGGGCAGTCAAATTTTTTGAGAGACCTGGGGATGGTTTTTAAAGTTTTTCTCAACCCAGATTTACATGTTATTTCAGCCTTATATTAGATTAAATGTTGAGGTTAAGGTCTCTACTTAGTTATTAATGCTGAATCTAGTTGTACCAATACTGTTATATTATTGTAGTGGAGATATTGGGGGAGGGTATTGCAGTTTTCATAGGAAAAGATCCAAGAAATTATTAATAATGCTGAGGAGATTCTTGCTTTTGTTTTTAAATGTGAAAAATAAGGTTTAGACCTGCCTGCCCATCCCAGTAATTTTTGTCCAGTCCCTAATAGTGGTCTTTAACTCACAGCCAATGACCATGACGCAGATGGAGAAGATCTTCTCTGAGTTGGTGTTTGGAGAGACATTACCAAACCCCACACTCGTCAAACTGCTCAAGGTGAAGTAAAGAGCAGTGACGTACTTGTCTTTGACTGATGGGCCGGAGGTGGAGTCACTGTCGTTGTATGACTTGCCTAGTTGTTCGGCCAGGTTGTCCAGCCAACCGGTCTCCGTGTACGGCCTCTCCACGAAGCCAATAGCATACCAAATGCAAGCGAGCCAATGGGCGATGAGCACAAAGGTGCACATAAGCAAGAAGAGGACAGCAGCCCCATATTCAGAATATCGGTCCAGCTTTCTTGCAACACGGACCAGTCGCAGCAGCCGAGCTGTTTTCAGCAGGCTTGTTAAGGTTGCCATCTTTGGTGTCCATTAACAATAGGGAAGAGGATGTTAGGCAGGGAAATGGCCATTCAATTTACAGTAGCTATAGAGAACTTACCTCCAAAATAATTTTAGAATCAATACAAACAATGTGAACTTGGGTTTTTCTTGTAATATAATTTGCAGAAAGTCAGAGTTCTTACCTCGTCAGAGCCAGATCTGAAAATGAGAAGGTCAAAAGGGATCGCTGCAAACAGATCGATAGGAAACCAGCTTTTAACATAGTGCTTGGCTATCCGGCTCGGCTGTGTGACCACCTCATCGTTTTGGTCCACATACGTTGTGCGAAGGTTGATGACTATATCCACAATGAACAGCACGTCCACCATAAGGTCCGCCACATTCAGAGGGTTACATGTGTAGCCACAACTCCTTTGGTGTAAATCCCCGTGTTCATCCAAGAGGAAGGCAGCTGAGTAAGGAGTGAAAACAGCTGTGTAGAGGACCAGGAGGAGAATAATCCAGTCCCAAAATGCCTTGAAGGGGCTGTAGTGAAGCAAGATCCACCATGTGGTCTCTGGCACCTGGAGTTTATATTCAGGCAGTACATCAGACTCCAAAGAAAGTACCTAAGCATAAAGAATGCATTAGTATGCAGTGATTCTCATATATGAACATTGACTTTTAATGTTCCTTCAGTTTTATCTTTAACTTTTGATGTTCACTGTTTGGTGTCATTTTAATGCATTTTGGGAACTATTTCTTCTCCCAGAAGGCAAATGAATACTCTTGCATTAACCAATCATAAAACTGCAACTCTTCTCACTTTGATACAAAGCATATCTAATATTTTGCTTTAAAACAAAAACAGTAAAACAAGTACATTCTCTGAAACAGAAAAGCAGCATTTTCAAAACTCTTCCCCTCTGGACACTAACCAACCGACCTTTCTAGAAGACGTACTGTTTTGACCAAGTTCGTGGCGGAGGCTGCATGCTCTGGTTGTGTGACCTTGTAGGTCCAACAAATCTTTGCCCATCCTGTCATTGATGATTCTCAGCGGAGGTGAGACTTGGGTAAAGATTCTATCCAGATAGTACAATTATTTCCAGATATTTAAAAATCCTTGAGGGTGAAGCTAAAGCAATAGTGTGCTGTAATCAACCATGCAAGAGCTGACTGAGTGCAGGATGCTGGTGGGCTGGAGGGCTGTAGTGATGAGTTGGGCGTCACAGTCACACAACTGAGCTCATGTGCTGCCACAGTCCTCGTGTTCTCTTTAGCCCAATTTCAAATTAATGTTTGCTGCCCTGACATCTCTCACTGACCTTGCAGATGGATGGATCTATCTATCAGGTAGCTGGATAAATAGTTAGATTAATATACAGATAGATGGATTATCAGATGGACAGGCAGGCAGGAATCAACAAGTGACCCTGTGCACCAAGGTAACGGGTCATTGCAAACACATCCCTTGCATTTGTTTCAGATCCACCACACACCACCCCGTAGAGGCAGTGATGCAGAATGCCAAGCCCAGGGGCTCCAGCAGTAACAACAGTAGGTCTGATTTGAACTGTGGCTCAATGTAACTATGCTTTTCACACCCAGAAGGAAAACAGCCACCAAACCACTTAATGATTTTTCCACTAGCGGGTTAATTAACAGCAGTCTTTCTGGGAGCCTCTTTATTTCTTAGAAATCAAAACATGATTAATGCAAGCTCTTTAATGACAGACTGAACCTGAATGCATCATGGGGCATTAGAGCCAGACCTTTCACTTGAAATTTGGTGGCCAGTGGCCAAGTTCACTCATTTAGAGCTCATAAATATGACTTCCTGCCTCTCAGTCAGCCAGAAACTGAACCCGTGTGAGGTTCTCCGCCCGCGCCCATACCTGCGTGACCTTCTCTGTGACGTTCTGAGAGCGGTCCTTGGAGGGGCTGAGCAGCTCCATCCTGGGAGTTGGAGGCGTGCGGGATCCCCTGCTGGTTGGTCCCCCACTCTTCATAAATTCTGAGTCAGACATGGAGCTCTGGCCTATTGGTAATTGGAAAAAACTGTTTTTATTTATTTTCAGGCCAAAGAGATCCTGAGCAATCTTTGTTTTAACAGTTTTCTCTCCTATTATGTACTTTTTCTTTCATTTTCTAGAAAGCTATTTGGCCTATTACTACAATTTTAGTACTCAGTAACACTGTTAGCATTACTGTGCAAAGTACATCATGTTGTACTGATGTAGTTTTCTTGCTATACTGAAATTATACTGTGGATTTTTTCAATTATTTTTCTGTTATATTTGCCTCAGTATTTTTTATTCTAAATTTGCAAACATTATGAATGTAAAAAAGGAACTTCATTTCATTTTCTGTTCCCCCACCATATCATATTCCTCTCTGCTAATTTCCCAGAATGCCAATCTAGCTGTGCCCCTCCCAAAAATACTCTGCCCTCATATAGTGGATAATCTCAATACTTGACTGAGTGTGTTACTGCAAAGGGAAGGCAGCATTTACATTATGGAAAAATCTCTCTTCTCTCCCTAGTTGGTCAAATTGTCAACCAAACGAAGTCTCAGTGAAGGTAAATAAACACAACATACCTGATTTGAAACCAGATCCTTTTTGGCCTTGACCACTAGGCAGCCGTGACTCAAATATCCATCCTTCAGGACACTTTTTGGTTGAGTGTTTTTCAAAAACATTCACTCTCCTCTTTCATGGTTCATATTTAAAATGTACTTCTGTCATTCAGACGTCAATGTTGAACTCTCCACTCTGGCACATGGCAGACGACTGGCCTGCAGCTTGCATGTTGCTGTGCAACGTTCACTAACGCTTGAAACTAATCAATGCCATGTTATAGCTGAGAGGAACTGACAGGAAAATCAATGAGGAGCACTGATAAACAGAGCAAATGGGCTCAGAGCCATTACACTGGACTTCATCGTTAACATCAAATTACCATGTCAACGTTTCTGTATGCAGTTCAGTTTGGTGGTGTAGGTCTAAAATACACAGTAGTTCAGGCTGTGACATACATGACACTGTGGTGTAAAAAACTAAATTGGCTGGCTAAAGGTATAGTACCTGCTCAATATGTTGCATGCATACAGTTAATGTGGGATCTTTTTGACTGCAAGGTTGACCCTATAGTAATGAGGGGGTAATGACCTAGCTCAAAATGACCTTTGCTGCAATCTTCAGCCATCTGTTATATATAATATCATTTTAATATTATTTTTTTTAAGATTTGAATGGACACTTTTAATGAAGAGGGAGAATATTTGACAATGTGACAAGAGCTGATTCTGCCCCCTTCAGGTTGGTGGAGAGTTCCTGCCTCAAGTGGAGGAGTTTAAGTATCTTGGGGGGTTTTTTCCACGGGGGAAGGATGGAACGGGAGATCGACAGGCGGATCGGTGTGTCCTCTGCAGTGATACAGTTGATATACCGGTCTGTTGGGGTGAAGAAAGAGCTGAGCTGCAAGGCGAAGCTCTCTATTTACCGGTCGATCTACATTCCTACTCTCATCTATGGTCATGAGCTTGGGTCATGACCGAAAGGACAAGATCCCGGATACAGGTGGCCGAAATGAGTTTCCTCCGCAGGGTGGCTGGGCGCTCCCTTAGAGACAGGGTGAGGAGCTCGGTCACTCGGGAGGAGCTCAGAGTAGAGCCGCTGCTCCTCCACATCGAGAGGAGCCAGCTGAGGTGGCTCGGGCATCTGTCCCGGATGCTGTCTGGACGCCTCCCTGGGGAGGTGTTCCGGGCATGTCCAACCATGAGGAGGCCCCGGGGAAGACCTAGGACACGCTGGAGGGACTATGTCTCTCGGCTGGCCTGTGAACGCCTCGGTATTCCCCAAGAAGAGCTGGAGGAAGTGTCTGAGGAGAGGGAAGTCTGGGCGTCTCTGCTAAGACTGCTTCCCCTATGACCCAGCCCCGGATAAGAGGAAGAAGATGGATGGATGGATGGATGGATGGATGGATGATTCTGTAGTGAAAATGTAAGTCTGTTCTTGTTCCTTCACTCTGTTTGAGCTTCACTGTGCAGAATGTGTAGACTTTGACACTAGAAGGCTATTTTTACATTCATCTGCTGAAGGGGGAAAGTTTACCCGTGCTCATCTTAAAGCTGAGTTTAAAATGTGTATGATTTGTGACATCACAACGAGTTTGGAGCCCATCATGATCCAGTATGCAGCTTACACAAGTGTGATGTGGAAACATGAAGCCTCCATTACACAAACACTGAGAATGGACCTTTGAGTAAAGTAGGAGACATCTTGTTCAACAGCTAAACCTTTAAAATAAAAAATATTTGCATATTCGTAGGTTCTGGATTATGACGGTGAAGGACTAGATGTAATTTTAAGACCTTTTTAAAAAAATAGACGTAATTTAACTTTTTTTGTGGAAAACCCAAATCAGACACAAATTATTATTCAAAGCGGAGCATTTTGATGTCTAAATCTTTAAATTGATCTTTAAATTTTATTTTATTTTAATCTGATCCTTGTTAATACATAACCATTGCTTCCTTCCTCAACAAGTAAAAGTGAAATTTCACTTTGATAGAAATTTTTCATTCCTCTACGATCCTATGAATGATTATCCAATGAAAAGGGGCCTCTTATCGCCAACTTTTAAAGTCCCACTTGGCAAATTGTGCTTCTATAGGATCTACCAACACAGAAATATAGACCCAGCGGTTATTTCACTTAAGAAATATCACTTTACATCTTAACAATTTCATTTTACCGTAAACTTTTTACACTCATACAGTGACAATGTTAAGCAGCATGAGGTATTTTTTACAAGCAGTACGGGGTATCTGTTGGCAAATCATTTCTCTGTGAAATCAAATATTCTACATGTAAGATATCCAGTGTCCACCAAGTGTCCAGGAAGCGTACTCAGCTGTCAGGATGGATGTTGTCCCACACTCGAACTACGTCTGCACAGTCACTGAGGGCTTCTATTAGCATTGAAGCAGCATCCAGCTGGTCCTGGTCCAGAGATGAGAGTGTGCGGGGAACAAACTCCAACCCAGCAAATGTAATCTGCATTCCCAGCTCCTCCAAAGAGACACGCATCTTCTTAAGGTCCGTCATATCACAAATAAACTGAGGAGAGAAAAACAGATCAAACGATAAGTTAAACCATGGTAGGGCTGCAACTAATTATTTTCATTAAAGCTGTTTTTCATTAATAGTTTAGTCCATAAAATGTGAGAAAACAGTGAAAAATGTTCATAATAATTGAACAAAATCCAATGTTATGACTTGCCATTGGCTGTGTGGTCCAATCAAACAGTCCAAAACACAATATAGATATGCAATTTAAAATGATGTAAAACACATAAAATAGAAACTGTATGGCATTTTTTTTGATAAATGACTTTACAGATTTAACAGTAATCAAATTTGCTGATGAATAATTTTTTGTCGATAGACAGACCAATCGATTAATTGAGCCCTTAAATTTGGGAAGGTTGTATTGCAGTGTTTTATTCTACAAGGGGGGGGGCGTCTCTTTACTGGTCTTCTTAGTGGTCTGAAACAGGGAGATAACACAATAACAATATATACTGATAAAATTGAAGTTTTGAATGTGATGGCAGGTCACACTAAAGCTTATTTAGAAACTCTGTGCTGAGAATCTGTAAAAAATGGGGTTACAGAGTCACAGTCTAAGACCAACCCCCTGCTGAAAAAATGTCATAAAACATGTTTGACATCATGTAAATGTTACGTTTTCTACTCCCTCAGAAGGTCAGAAAGACGCCGCGAAGTGTTATGGTAGCAGAATTAGGACAGAAAATAGACACATTGTTGGATAGTAATGAAAACAAAACCTACTGTATGATTTGTATCATCTGAAATATTCATGTAACTTATTTCATTTTATATCGTGCATCTCTAGAGGATTCAACAGATGTTTGTTTGTGGCTCTTCAGGATTGTATAATGCATCTCAGTTACTTTAGTGCCTCATGCCTCGTTCCTGTCACTGCTGCTGTTATTTGCATCTAGAGACATGTTCCCTCATTTGGCTTTACTTTTCTCCTTAGACAAGATGCCTCTTTTTGTCTTACCTGCAGGAGGGGCTGCTCCTCCTCATCCACAGTCTCTTGGACGTCTTCGGCTCCCGCCTCAATGGCCAGCTCCAGAGCTCGCTCGGTTGAGACATTGTGGCCCGACACCAGCACCACCCCTCTCCTGTTGAAGTTGTGGCGAGCTCCATCTGACAGCATCCCTCTGTGGATGAGAGTAGAATTACACCTCTGTGAGACGACGTAATCTTTCATTAAATTAGAGGTGTTAGTTCTATTTAAATTCATAAACTGTCTTTCATTTGTTTTTTGTTTATTCCTTTCAAAAATTACTTGCAGCTGCTTGTAAAAGACACTTTATTTTTACCTGTGACAGATAATTTAATTAAGATTTGTTAACTATAGCATAAAATTAAGCTGTGTCATTAAGATAGTGGAAAAGTGTTTTGGCAAGTAAACTGCAGAAACAAGCAGTATCTCTCAGCATCTGGGTAGGAGATACGGCTTAAATAGTGCTCACTAAGAGTGATGCATAATGATGCTTTTTTTTTTAAATGTCTGCTGTATGGCTGTCCTTTTTGCTATTTTTCATCACTTGTCTGGATCTGTGGCAGCAGCTTCTTAGCCAAGACAAACTTGTTTGTACAGGGACATCTAGTGGCTACAGCCATTTACACCAACCTCCATTATCAGTACACCATGATTACAATGCATTCTTGTGTATAATTATTGCATTTTTCCCCTATATTGTCCTGTATATGTGATCTTATATTTTCCTATACATACACACACACAGTGTGTGTGTGTGTGTGTGTATGTATAATACTGCTGCAATATTGATGTACATTTTAAGGCATTTTCTACAGATTGGTTAAATAGTTTGTGTGTTTGTTTTACCATTATTTAAGTGCCAGATGTTTGGGATGCCAAAGAGGGTAATCTACTCTACCAGAGTGTGAGAGGCAATAACACGACTTGGCAACTTTTATCTATCTGTCAACTCACAGTACGTGGCACTATGTGAACTGTTGATCTTTAGTGTCACGCTGATCAGGTTGACTGAACACTCAGGATTGACCATCAGTGGTGTGGTGCATGAAATATCTGTGTTTCAGCTATACCGTCACGGCAGAGTTAAGATTATACAAAGCCAGTCCTGACCCGTTCTTGTTAAGCAGCCGTTTGATTTCCTGGTGGCTGCGTGAGCTGTTGTCAGTCAGGACCTCGATGAGCAGCAGACATCCACCGGGCCCCCGAGCTTCAAACATGTGCTGGGACGCTGGTTTAGCCTTTTCCTGTAGAGCCAAGAGAAGAGACATGAATGAGTTTCTTGCAGCATATTATACCAGCACATTATTGCAAAACAGTCTGTATCACAATACCATTCTTTTTATATGTTATATACGGGTAAGTATTTAACATATAATAAGTCATAGACCTGCTCCATGTACAGACATGTGACATGTGAAGGAAAATTATTAATTTTCCAGAGACTTGGAGAATCAATTTTAAGATGCTCAGATGTCCCAACATCTTACTCAGCCACATTATTTAGTTTTATTCATTCATGTTTCACCTATTTGTATGTGACAGGGTGTTGCCGACCTACCGCACTCTTGATTGCAGCCTCTATGGACGCTTTGGGCATGTTCTTGGCTCTGCACTGCTCCAGTATGTGGGATAAGTTTAAATTCATGTCTGGGTTGGATCCACCCTCTGCAGATGAAACCAACATTGAAATGAGCCACAGTTGACATGAAAACAACTGAACTAGAAATGCATGATTCTCTTTTCCTTCAGCCAGTTGTCTCACCTTTCACAGCTATCTTTATCATCATACCAAACTTCATGAACATCCTGCCCCTGGCCTCATCTTTAGGTCCCTTAATGTGTTTCACCTTTGACCACTTATTGTGTCCGGCGCATAAGGTGGAGCGCAGCTGCAGCGTCCTGACTGGAGTGGTCCTCCACGGCGGGTACAGCGCACATGAAGCTGGTGGGAGGACGGATTCCACCCGGGCCGGGAACCTGCCTGAGGTCGCGGCCAGTGTCCGGGGGCGCAGGGTCCGGAGAGCCCTCAGCACCGCCGCACCCACCATGCCCTTCACACACACAAGCACAAGTTTTAATGAAACCGGTGTTTACAGTAAACTGCTGTGTGTGGAGCAAAGACTGTGTTCAAGAGCCGAGTTGTAAGTTTCTATCTGCAGGTGAGGCCTCTAACTTTAGAAAACATTCATTTTCATTTTGATAAATAAATGAAACAGTCAGAAAGCTCCTGACGGTTGGGCAGGAAAACATGCAGCTGTCGCTGTCCTTGTTGTGAAGCGGCACTTCCTGGTTGCGATGACGTCAGAAATTGCCTTTCAAAATAAAAGCATGCAACATGCTTTAGTTTTTAACATTATACTGTAGGAATGAACGTAATAGAAGCCTAAATTAGATTCTTGTATTTTCTATATTATGAATATAATAATTTCAACCAATTTGGTTAGAATTAAATTACTACAGAGCATATTTAAAAAATGACTTGAATCTCTTATCTATCTATCTATAATCTTTGTAATTTTATTTTAAATTATTTGAACCTTGTAATACTGAATCTCCATAGTAATAGTAGTAATAGTAGTCTCTTGTGTTTAGGATGTGCTGTAACTAATTAAATAATATGATAATATTTAAATAATATTAAAGTAAAAGGATCACATTAATTACAAAATGATTAATTAAAAAATAGCTTTCGCAATGATTAAAGCATTAGGGTGACAGACACTTTAAGGCAAAATGTGTAATACATCCTGAACCATGGGAACCTGAAATCTCTTTGAGGACCCCTGGGTGTTTCTGGATGAAACTGGGAACCACTGCAGAATATCAGCACACAAGTTCAACAACTGGTCTCAAAAATAACATTTACATTAGCCAAAATGTTATACATCTTTCCCATATAATTTGTGTATTCGTTATATCTGCTGGTGTCAGGGAGGTTAGTACTATAGAGGTTATAGGTTCCATCTAATTGGCACAAACAGGCAGTGTGAGTCTGGTCTGTATCAGTGTCCTCTAAAATGTCCCAGTGTGGGAACTGGAAAAGAAATGTTGGTCTCTTGCCATGGGACCAAGGTTTATCAAATCATACTGCTTCTATTTATGATTATGGGATATAATAATAGGCTTATGACCCAGTTTCTTGTCCAGGATTCATAAAATCAGGAACATACTGTATGTGCTGACTTCCTCAGGGAAACATGTGTGACGAATATATGCGTAACTATCAAAAGGATGGTGAAAGCTAAGTCCACTTTTTTCTGTGGGGTTAGGGAAAACTGGGTTAAAGGAGACAAGTGGAAAAAAATTACAAACAAACAGGATGGCAGAGACAGATGACCACACCAGAGGAGCACAAAGAGTTAAGTGAGATGGAAGCCGCAGCCAATCAAGGCCAACCCATCTCTGATAGACAACAGTCCAAAGAACTGTAAAAGGAGGAGATTTCTTCCACAGTGCTCCGCTCTCTCTTCCCAACAGAAACCTTCTCACACTATAGACTGACTGCTACATGGTCCCTTTAACCTGATTAGTGATGTCCACTGAGCCGCCAGGAGAAGGTTGGGAGAAAGGAAACATTTTTAAAAGATCATTTATGGATGTCAAAAGACCTCAAAGCTCAAGAACATCTGCTGAAACAGAAATAACCACTATCTGCAGGCACAGGAACACAAGGAGTCCTGATGAGACACCAGAGAAGATCAGTCTTTAACTTTGGGATACGAGTTCCTTCAATGCAACCTGAGGAGGAGAAGATGGTCTGATGTTAATTAAGCATCCTGTTTAAGTTGACAGCTGAAAAGACGTCATGTTGTCTGAACAGGGAATTGGTGTCTTTGCTCTTTTCCACAGTGTAATAATAGTGACTGCACTGGTAAGTGTACTCTACTTTTCCTGAGTATTTGGGTGATTGAGTTATTGATGAATGAGTTAATAAACTGTTGCTTTACTTTTATAGATGTGTTTTAGTTTATGAAAATAGTTTCTTTTTTCTTTACTTTTACTTTTAGTCTCTCAAAAGAAGCAGAATTAAAGCATGAATGTCGGCAAAACTTGAACACTTTTTACGTTTTATCATTTGTGCAAACAATTTCAAGTGGATCTTATTTGATTGGAATAATAACAATCTAACTATATCTGTGCTGACGGATTGGTAAATAAAATGAACCCAGCAGTAAGTAAATTCATAGTCTCTTAGTCCAGTGTAAACCTACCAAAGGATGGTTTTTATTTTCTAAATTTAAACTTTTCACACTGCAGTATCATATCTTACACTGTAATATGACACTGAGTCAGAAATAACACTCCCATGCTGCTGCACTTTGGGCCAAATATAGAGAATTTCATGTATCTGTGACTCTCTTTGATCATTTGAATTTTGGACATAGATTAATCATGTGTTTCGGGAAATGTGCCAGCCATTCACAGGCAGGACTGACCACAAATGAATGGTGTAGCCTAATTTTCTTCTTTTTTTTAAATTAAATGAGATGATGTGGAATAAGTGTTTTTTAGCAGTAATGCTGAGGAGTATCGGTTTTTAATTTTTGATCATACTGTATATATCTATTGTATAGTTTCTTTCCAAATGTAAACAGAGTCAACTCAGATAACAATGAAGCCTCAATTACCTACTCATTAGATCTTTATTGTTTTGGGTTCTTTGCAGCACAAACCCTTGTTAAACAGAACAGCGACAAAATAATTAACTAATAACTAATTATTAACAACAAAATAGCTGCAAAATTTTATGTCCAAATAGGAATATTACTTTGGAAAAAGTAGGGGATTACAAAGGCAACACACACACTTAGATATGCAAAGAGTAAGTCCCTCTGAAAATAGTGGTGGTGTTCGATGGGTTTTCATATCAACACAAGACATCTCCCTGATTGACAGAAAAACCTGTAAAAGCAGCAGTGAAACAAAACAAGAGCCCTAAATCTCCACCATCATAAATCACCGGTGATCTGCTTTACCTCACAAACTTCCATCATCTCTGACCCCTTTAACCTTTCACCCCCCAAAGCATGACCCTGCTGCAACTCATTCTGACCACCGTCCCTTCTGAGCCCCATCTCTTCATCTTCCCCCGGGTCGATCCTGAGTGTCAACACAAGGCAGACTTACAACCTCCTGCTCAGTCAGTCAGCCTGAAAATCACTTTACATGAAGCAAAGGCTTGAGAGAGCAAATTCAATTATAGCACAAAGGCGAGGACATGTTTCAGCCTAATTGTTTTGCTAACGCTCCCTGTCTGTCAGCAGAAAACCCTCCCGTACAATGAAAAGTGAATGACTTCTCCGTATTGACCTGCATGTATTGAATTATACTGCATGCTGATGTACCGTGCTCATTTTTGAGGATGTTTTGTTGAGGCACAGGTGGAGGACTTTGTTTAACTTAAAACTTGAATATCTAATTGTGGCAATTAATAATCGACGTGTTTTTGTGCAATTGTGGACAGAGACCCACACACACAAACACACACACACACATATACACTGTGCGCAGTGTTGGCACAGCCAGACTGTGTCCACAGTCCACTATTCAACAACAACAAGTGGTTTGAGTGCCTCAATATGTCTGCATTGACTTTGGCTGGGAGGCCCCTCCCAAAACAAATCACTGTAGGAAATGATAGCTGTTCAGCATTCTGAGTGCTACAATACTGGAAACACTGTTCGCACATTGGCAGTTTATTTCAAAGGCTTATGCCAAGAATGTTAGTTATCACATGTCCATCAACATGAATTGTTCCAGTTGGGCTTTAGTCTGTTTAACAAGAGTGAGAAGTTTTCTTTAGCTTGTCAGGAAGACGGCTGTAAGCAGCAGTGGTGGAAGGAGGTCCTTTACGTAAGTAAAACCAGTTCAACTACAAACAAACTACAAAGCACTGCTGTACAATCTCACAGAGCCGATAGCATTACTGTGGACTCCTGTTTGTAAAGGGTTTCAGGCCAGAAGGTTGGGAGGCACTGGTTTAACAATGTAATGTATTTTATAGGACTATCAAATGTTTATTTGTTTATTTATGTAAAATACACCTGTCAAATGTAGTGGAGTAAAAAGCACAATATTTCCCTCTGAATTGTAGTGGAGTAGTATAAAGTAGTATAAACAGGATATATTCACATACAAGTACCTCAAAATTTTACTTAAATACAGCCCTTGAGTAAATGTACCTACTTTCAACCACTAGTGAGAGAACAAAACTGAAGTCAAAGAGGCAATTCATTCCTTCGGATGTATTTTTCTCCCATGGACCAAATCTTTTGCTTCATTGTTTGTTTCTTTCTCTATCTTTGTACCTTTCTGCCTCATCATCTCTCTCACTGCTCTCTCACTGGCGGGCAAACAATCCTCATGTGAGTTCTCTAGTTGCTAGTTTTGGTGCTCTGTTGTGAAATGAACCTGTGAACACAAAGCCTCTTGTGTAGACTATTGCGCTCACCAGCATGGCCGAGGTCCTGAGCACAAGACCCCCGTGTGGCCAGCGGCAGCCTCGCCGCTGGAAAAAAGGGGGTTGACGAGAGATCATCACATACCGCACCCTCACACAACTATTTCACAACACCTGGAGGCAGCACATCAGATCCTTGGGAGTGTTTGGGGTTGACAGATCGCCCCAGTTTGAAAAACACTTCAGAGACACTCTAACAGATAAAAAGATGAGCTGAAGCTACTCTTGGATACGTGGATGAATACCAAACAATCCAATCAGATCCCCGCAGAAAAATGATGTTGTGCTTAGGTAAATGAGATCTTTCTTAAAGGATCTTGCCTCCAATTACCATAGTTGTTTTATACTGCAAGCTAGATATTTTACATTATAGCTAAGTTAAAGAGCTAAAACTCACAAAAACACTTAAATGGGTCTTTAATTCATTACTAAAAGGTTAGTGAACAAGTTCATAGCAGATACACAATGTGATTTAACCTGTTCATTGTTTTTCTCTTGTTAAAAATCAGGTAATTTACCTGTTGTGTACCATCTAAATAATAATAAAAAGTCTAATGCATCCATACACTCCACTCCAGGCAGCTGGAAGCAACATTTCAATTTCATGCCTTTCACAGTAAGAGAACGTGCTTGCTCGTGTTCCACACATAACACTATATCGCATCTCGTGCATACTTGTCTTAACAATTTGACATCTCTCTCTTTAATCCACCTGCCACAGATTGACTCTGATGACGTCATCACACGAGATGAGCAGATCTACGTTCTGATTGGCGCTCATGCCAAGTGTGAGAGGGGCATCCAGGCACAAATGGACCTGGTTAAAGGTTTGTGTGCTGCTTTTGATCATTTTATTCATTAAAGGGACAGGACAGTGCTCAGCTTTGCTTTCTTATCCTGTCATTAAAAGTTCAATCCCAGCGTGTAGTAGTCAACAGCTCTGTGCCTTATTTGTTCTGTCAAAACACGGACGTTCCTAATAATATTTAAAAACCTGTCTCTGCAAGGAGATATGTTCCTCTAAACTTGTGTAATAAACTGTCTAAAAACCGTATAAAATTGTTATTTTTGAAACTTTTTTTATTGAATTGGTTCCTTTAGTTCAGTGTGTTTTTGGTCATGACACATGTATCTATAAAACCAAATTTAAACCTTGGCTTCAGGTAAAAAGTAAACATTGAAGAGTTTGTCCCCCTTTCAAAATATTCCCATGCCCCCCCTATTTGAGAGGTAAGGACCTTTAATAAGCATATCCAGTGTTATAATAAAAAAAGACAAGAGGTCAGTGAGTGCATGTCCAAATATATAATCAGAAACAGTATTTATTGCACCAATTATTTATTTAGGATCAGATATAACACACATCCAATATCCTGCTGACCAGTATCTTTAGGTGCAGACAATAGCAGGATATTTTCCTTTCAGATTATGACGCAGAAGCTGATGATAAATTGTTTCAATGGTCTATTTGGAGAGGAATTTTTAAACGGAGTCTCAGTCTGAAGACTAATCTGGTAGACGAGAGGAACACTGAACAGTTCTGACATACTGTGCAGCAACTCAAATGTAACCCTTTTATAATCATTATCATAATAATAGTTTGTCATCAACATGCATCCTTCCAGCCTACCAGATCCCTTCACCACCACCACCACCACCACCACAGTTTTTGTGGCTATTTTGCATCTTTTAATGTGGTATTTTGCAGATTAAGCCTAATACTAAACGTCTGCTGTTGGTGAAAACTCTGCTGGAGATAAAGAGAGGCTGTATAAGTCCTATTTAAAGCTGCATGCCACAGCAGATCCACACCTGTCCACAGATATCATTCAAAATATTGTATAAAATATTAGATTATGTATATGTTATAGGAAACCACCAGAGGAAACCTGTGATGAAGGTTCTATTTTCTTCAAGCACAACCATTCAAAAATAGTTAGATTGCTTTGTTAATATTGATGTAGGCTTCAGAGGTGGACATTATAGTAAAGTATATTTATTGTACTGTACTTAAGTACAATTTTGAGGTGCTTTACTTGAGTATTTCCATTTTATGCTACTTGCTACTCTGTTGTATTTTTTATTGCACTACATGTAACTGACAGCTCCTAGTTACATTTCAGATTAAAATTTTCATCTATACATCTTGAGACACGATGCGTTATTACAGATTACTATCCAACAGTACCTAAAGTGGTTAAAATTAGCTTTACCATGACTAATAACATTAAAATGCTGCTTACACGTTAATGTGTCAGAAAGAAATCCATTCCCATATATAATATAAATATATGACACTCTGAAAATGAATGTTATTTTTACATAAGGTAAACATTTCAATGCAGGATTTTAACTTGTAATGATGAATTTGGTAAGTTTTTGTAATTATTGTTTTGGTACTTAAGTAAATGATCTAAATACTTCTTCCACCACTGGCAGGCTTACACAGCCTAAGCTTGCACTCTACAGCTGTAATAAGGGAAAATGAACAAAAGTATAATACAAAAAATATCTGATCAGACTTGGTATCAGCAGACACTCAATATCTAAGGATCAAAAATTGATTGGGGCAACTCTTCTTTTGACTGAGCCATGTGTCTTTCCAATGAGAAATGCCTATACAGTAACAGTCACTTCAAACAGAGCCTCTTGCTTACGGGCCTCCTGACTCCTTGGGCCCCTGGGCCTGTGCTGTACCTACATAGTGAACATAAGTCTGTAGAAACACTAAAACTATACCTTCAAATAGCTAATAGCTGTTTTCCATTATTTGTTGAAGAGGGTGACTGTATCCCAGAGTGGGACGGGATCATCTGCTGGCCACATAGCCGAGCAGGTCAGCTGGTTTCAGTGCTGTGTCCAGAGTACATCTACGACTTCAACCACAGAGGTAGGAGAGCTGAAGAGACTCTAACATGCCCTGATGGGTCTCAATGTAGTCTCTTGTGAAATATTCATGAAGAGTTGTCGTCCACTATTTCATTGTTTACATGTTATATCAACTTAAGTGAATGAATAACTGTGCTGAGCCTACAGTTAAAATGTTTCCTCTGCCTTCAAGAAATGTATGACATTTCTACTCTATCACAGATGAATGCTAATGTGCTAATGTTGTGGCTGTGCCCTGCTCTCCTGTGAGCCAGGGCGGGCCTACCGTCACTGTGATGCATCAGGGAGCTGGGAACAGGTGCCCAGCATCAACCGCACTTGGGCCAACTACACCGAGTGCACCACATACTTGACCTCCAACCACAGGAGCCAAGAGGAGGTATGTACATGTGCCTTTCTAGATGTGTATACAAACAGTGTGTTTTCTCGTGGTTGGATGAATGTGTGTGTTTGTGCATGGATTTGGCACAAAAAGGAGAAAAGGATCAGGCTGCAGTTTGTAGAGGTCTTTTTTACAGGAGTGTTTTCTTAGAAGCTGGTTAAAGGGGAATTACTCCATACAATTCTCCATACAATAATGAAAATATTATCCCACCTACTGAAATGTCTCGGACGTATTTGCAAAAAGTGTTTCACCTCAAATGTGTTGATTGTACTGAAAGAATATTAAATATTTCTGAATCATGCCAATGTGTTTTTATAATTTATATAGATTTTGCCATATAGAATATGTTCAGACACTGATGTGTCCAGAATGATAATGAACTGCTGTGACCAATGTTTATGGCTTCTCTATGTGTCTGCACACATGCACACTGAGTATGTTTTGTTTTGCTTCAGAAGGTGTTTGAGAGACTCCATCTCATGTACACTGTTGGCTACTCCATTTCTCTGGCATCACTGTTGGTGGCGGTCTCCATCCTCTGCTATTTCAAGTAAGTAACAGAAAACTTCAGTTATAAGTATTTGTCCTTAAAACATGAGAGGACATTATTAATATTAGATTCATAGCCCACTGAAAGAGGCACAGAAAAATGAATGGAATAATTTGATTAGCATCACTTTAAGACATTAATATTTTTTCATTCTAACATCCCAACATGTCTCTCACACAAACACCTTTCAGGCGTCTCCACTGCACACGCAATTACATCCACATTCACCTCTTCACATCCTTCATATGCCGAGCAGTCAGCATTTTTGTGAAGGACGCTGTGCTCTATTCCATATCTGATGACAGCAAGGCTGAGCCTGAGCTCACTGCACAGAAGCCCCATATGGTAAACTATATGGTTTTTTTTATATTCATTACCATTTATTTTATGGTGTTTATAGTGTTTTAAGACAGAATGCTGTATGGCAGTCAGCACAGTAATGGTGATCCACATTAGGATGCAATACATGCTCATATTCTTGAATATAATGAAATAAATTTAGAGCCTACTGACACTTAGGGATGAAACACAGTATGATGTGTTTGAAAGGAATATTTTGATATTTTGGGAAATACGCTTAATCGCTTTTTTGCCGAGAGTTAGATTAGAAAAATTATACCACTCTCGTATATGTATTTAGCTGGAGTCAACAGCCGAGCTTAGCTTAGCATAGAGACTGAAAACAGGAGGAAACAGCTAGCCTCGATCTGTGCAAAAGTAACAAAATCTGCAGCAGTTCTAAAGATGCTGGTATGCAAAGCTAAATGTCAAATTAAAACATTATACCTCAGTTGCTTTGCTGTTTAATCTGTACATAAACCAAAGTGTAAAGACAAGAGGAGACAGTTACTTCCTGGAGTCTCTGCTGGTTACCAGGCAACCGCACCCTCCCCTGTAAAACGGGAAATTGACACTTTTAAGCTTTGGTTTTGTAAACAAACAAAATACAACGTGCTAACTGTTGAGCTTTAGAGGTGCTGGTAGGAGGATTTTGTTATTCTTTGGATGGAGCTGTTGCCCCTGTTTCCAATCTTTATGCTAAGCTAAGCTAACTGGCATCTGGCTGTAGCTTCATATTTACTGCACCGATATGAGAGTGGTATTGATCTTGTAATCTAACTCTCAGCAAGAAAGCAAATAAGCGTATTTCCCAAAATGTATTCCTTATAGAGAAAAAACAAAAATCCCATTTTTTCTGACAATATATTATCATACTTTTACACAGAGCTAATACACTTTCCAGCATGTTATGGCCTGTTGGAATGTTTCCTTTACATGCTGCTCTGTGTCCACAGGCCGGCTGTAAAGTTGCTGTTACTTTCTTCCTTTATTTCCTGGCGACCAATCATTACTGGATCCTGGTGGAGGGGCTGTACCTACATAGTCTCATCTTCATGGCCTTCCTCTCTGACAAGAACTACCTATGGGCCCTCACCATCATCGGCTGGGGTAAGCGCCATCGGAGCAGATTCTCTCTTGTCGCATATCGAGCTAGCGGTGTTAACAGAATTAACAGACTGACAATTTCCCAATGTTTCCCGTCTTAGGTGTTCCAGCTGTGTTTGTGTCTGTTTGGGTCAGTGCACGAGCATCGCTGGCGGACACACAGTGAGTCATGTGATGCGTTCACCTGTCTTAACTATTTGCATGACACCTGTATCACAAATGCTCACTTTAACTCTTCTTTGTCTGTTTTCAGATGTTGGGACATCAGTGCAGGAAACCTGAAGTGGATCTATCAAGTTCCCATTCTGGCAGCCATTGTTGTAAGAAAAATTGACATTTTAATACTATTAAAGGATATTTGACACTTGGGTTGAATATAACCTTTCTGTTCACCTCTCTGCCCCTGCAGGTGAATTTCCTCCTCTTCGTCAACATTATACGTGTACTGGCCTCGAAACTGTGGGAAACAAACACTGGTAAACTGGACCCTCGGCAGCAATACCGGTAATTATTTATTAAACTCTCCCAGAATGATAAACTGAAAGAATTGACCGTTATCGGAAGTTTTTTTCCCTCCACTATTAGGCTGCCATCCTTTCACAAGAGAGTTATCACACACTTTTATTCACTACATTCATTTTTACGCACTTTATCTGCAGGAAGCTGCTCAAGTCCACATTAGTCCTCATGCCCTTGTTTGGAGTTCACTACATGGTGTTCATGGCTCTTCCCTACACGGAGGTTACTGGGCTGCTGTGGCAGGTGCAAATGCATTATGAGATGTTCTTCAATTCATCGCAGGTCAGAATACACATTTATAAGCACCAACTTTGCAAGCAATGAGATGTAAGAGTTAACTCATACTCTGCTATAATTATTCACTTTTCTTATGAAGGTAAAAAAGATAAAGTAAGTAAAACAAGTACAAAATTCAGTACATAAATGCAAATGTTTAGCTACATTTTCTGAACACTTAAAAAATGTTTTTTCCCTTTCAAGCTAAAAATATTCCCAGAATTATTACAAATATGTGCAATCAGAATACTTTATACGCTTAAATGAATCGTTCGAAATTTTGGGAAATACGTTAATTGGTTTTCTTGCCAAGAGTTAGATGAGAAGATTGATACCACTCTTATATCTGTCTGTTAAACATAAAGCTACAGCCAAGAGCCAGTTAGCTTAGCTTAGCATATAGACTGGAAACAGGGGGAAACAGCTATGCCTGTCAGGGTTTTGAATTCATGTGCTGTTGAGTTCCTGTCTTATTTTGGAATATGTCGGTTCTGTCAGGGTTTGGGGTTTAGGTTCTCTTAGTTCCTGTTATATTTTGTAATTTATCTGTTCTCTCATGTGTCTGTCAGTTTTGCTTTCTACCTTTGAGTGCCGTGATTGTTTCCACCTGTGTTGTCGTCGTTACTGTTTTGGTTCTGGCTGCCTGTTCTGTTTGGGATTAATTCCTGCAAATTCCCGCACTACAACCTGTCTGCCTACCTTTTTGGAATAAACATTCCACTCATCATCCTGTCACCTCTGTCTGCGTTTGGGTCCTTTTCCCTGTTGCCAACTCACCCTGACATCTCCACAAAGTGTCGTTTTGACATTTTTCATGAATGAGATATAACATGTTGATTAGTGAACTTTTAATTTGCTTTGCAAAACTGACAGACACATGAGAGAACAGATCAATTACAAAATAAAACAGGAACTAAGAGAACCTAAACCCAAAACCCTGACAGAACCGACATATTCCAAAATAAGACAGGAACTCAACAGCACATTTTCAAACCCTGACAGGCGTAGTTTTTTCCCCCTGTTTCCAGTCTTTATGCTAAGCTAAGCTAACTGTCTGCTAGCTTACTTACATTTAGATGCAATACATTTACAAAAATGTGGTGTTCTTATTTTTTAATAAAATCTCAATTTCATCTTTCAGGGCTTTTTTGTGGCATTTATCTACTGTTTCTGCAATGGGGAGGTAATAAAGCTATGATTTTGTTTTGAAGCGTTATCTCAGATTTACTCAGACTTTTGTGGTCTGATAAAAAGAGACAAACATAACTTCCTGTTCTCAGGTTCAGGCAGAGGTAAAGAAGGCGTGGTTAAGACGCAGCCTCACTCTAGACCTCAAACAGAAAGCCAGGATGACCAGCAGCTGCGGCGGAGGCAGCTGTTACTATGGCGGCATGATGTCACACACCACCACCTACAGTGTCAGCTTGTCTGCTGCCAATCCCAGAGCTCTTTCCTTCACTGGAGGTGTGGTGGGCTCAGGTGGATGCTTAGGGGTCAGGCCGCCACGCCACGGCTCTCTCCACCCACAAACCAGCCTGCCTGGATACGTGCCCAGTGATACTGAGACCTCCGGCCCCCAAAAGCAGCTGGCTGTTCAGAAACCAGGGGGGTCGGAGTCTAGAGTTTTTGCCAGGCATGCCAGAGCCAGCAAGGGAAATCATAACTCAAAAAGTCAGGGAGCGTCTCCAGTCCAAACCCCTGGAGCAGAAGATCCAGACAGCTCTTTATCTCTGAAAGAGCTGGAGACCATCTTCTGATTGTTTTGATAAATGTTCAGATGAGCACGCATGAGGTATTGGACTCATGCAGCCCTAGGCAGATGACAGGAATCTTTCTGGCTTCACCTGTCTAGAGCGGTCCTCTGTACAATCCTTTATGTTGACTTGCATTTGCGAACACAAGACTGAGGACCTACCTCAGACATTTCTACTAGACATTTCAAGAATGTACTTGTGTTGAGATTGTTTTATCAGCTTTTTCCAAGGTCAAGAGAACTGTCAGTCTCAACCTTTAAGTCAACAGCTGGACAAACTCTGTTTGCTGAGGTAGATTGTGTGATTTGATCGAAAGCTCCAGAACAGCTACTGAGCAGACCTTGTGGTGAGATTGTTTTGTCATTGACAAACAAGTTTTGTGGTTCTCTGGATTTTTCAGTGTGTGGATCAAGTTTCCATCACATAAAATATGAGGGAATACAAACACATTTTCATTTTGCAAAATGACACTGAAGGCCTTTACTCACTATGACAACCCAATTCCAGATTGTATGCATGTGTCTTTGAAGGTTTGTGTTGTACTATAATCCCAACTCTCTCACGTTATAGAGAGAATTTTCTGAAGGGTGTGTCTTGTGGATCTATTTAATTTCTGTCAGTGTACATGAATTGTACATACATGTATTTGCTTTTGGTTGATGAAAAGTAAACTGATAAATGAAGCTAAATAATCTGTGAAGATGTGATGGTGCAGAGATTTTAGAAAAGTCATGCGACAGACCTGGATGTTTAAACAGGGAGATTTTTGTGTTGTTTTTTTTCCTCTTCACCCCAATTCAACCTGCACACGTGTGTGTGTGTGTGTGTGTGTGTGTGTGTGTGAGCTAACTGCTAACTGTCCACATTTGATTATTTCCAACAGTCAGTAGTGTCTAGACAGCATGTCTCATGTCTAGACAGGGTGGACTTGTCTCTGCACCTTTGGTGTTGTCCATGTTGTCTACTCAGCCCTATTTATCAGTCTGACAGGACCCTGAGGGCTGATGCACAAACCTTTGGCCCTCGCAGGCCAAACCTCTTCTTCTTTCTGCATGTGACCTCTTGCCCTGAATGTCCTCACAACACTGTCCAAAATCTCCCCTCAGGCCACAGCTCGGAGCAAGAGGCACCTGAGCTGTTAGTAGACCTCGAGCATGGTTGACGAACCTGCAGCAAAAGCCACCAATATTCACAAGATAAACAGACAGGAAATTGTGCCTGTAAATATTTTAGGACCGTTTAGGTTTCCAGAAATGTAGATGACTATTCTGTGTTTATATGTACAGTGTAAGATAACTCTGATAATTTAATACATGTTTTGGGAGCATGCCTTGAGAGTTTGAATTAAATTAGTTAAATTAAGCTGAGCTAAACCAAATGGAATGTATTTAGTTACCTTTTCTTAGCTCTATGTCTAAAAAGCTTTGTTTGTTATTTCAAGTCAATGACCAAATTTACTACATACTACATAGTACTGGAACCCATAGAACAAAAAACCCCCTATTCTATTCTATTTGAAATGCTAAGCTGATTTCCTAACACAAAATTAAGTCCCATTCAAGTTAGAAAACCTCTCGACCTGGCCAAGACAACAGCACAAACCTATTTACTTTAAACAGAAAATAATAACAATAATAATAATGCTAAAAGTAGGCTAAATCAAGAATGGAGTCATTTATAGAGTTTACATTGGTCTTGACTTCTGCCAGAGATATCAGATTCATCATTTTAATTTCCTTCCTTGAGATTATTCCAACTGCCTTAAGAAGAAAGCATGAAGGCTTTCTTTCCTTTCTCTGTCTGTACAATTTTAGCAGACTGGCACACTGAGTACAACAGATGTGTCACCAGCATTATTGGAAGCCAAAATCAAGGAGAATAAAGTTCAAGGTTCAATACAATAGCTTCAGGTAGTAGAAAAATACTATACCCCTACTATCAAAGTCCTGATATACATGAGCTGAGCACATTTTTAGAGCAAGATGTGAGGGCAGCAGGGTTGGGGAGGAGATGACTTCTTGTAATAGTGATTATGATAGTGAAACTTTTTTCCCCTGAAAACCCACTGCATCTCCTAGCTGTTTATATATCATACTGCCTGTAAAATATACCGTGTTTTACAGCTGAAAAATAAAAACATGTAACCTAAATATTTTATTGCATAATCCAAGTGAAGTTGAGAAGTATTTGCTCTTAAAATAGAGCAGTGTTCGCGTGTATATTATTTAAAGGGGAACTCCACCAATTGTACTAATCATCTTCATTTACTTGTCATAAGGATTAATTATCCGGTAAAGAACAGTTGTATAATGTTTTCTGTGGATCTGGAGGAGCTTGCCAAAGTTTAAAGAAAACCAAACCCTGATAATGTCATCTGGGTTTCAGACCGGCGTTACAAACTGGAAGTGTTGGGGTTTGAAAGACATGAGCATTTACATGAGACTTAAAAGTCAGGATGACTCTGCCTCTGCTGCTTCAAATCTGACCATTTTTCTTTTTTAACCTGTCTCTTGTGAGTGCCAAACCTTATGGAAGTGCAATACTAAATCATTGGATTGCCCCTTTAGGTGATTAGGGAAGATACTTATAAAGCTCTGCCCCCCTGTTGCAAAAATGAAAACATTGCAAGTTAAAATGTCCTCACTGGTTGTTGCCACATGAGAAGTCGAATGAAAGCAATAGTCTGTGTGCATTGTTTTTGATTTTCAGACCATTAAGACCCTATAAACACACAGGGAGAAGTGTGCAGCATGAAAAGAACACATGTAGTCAATGTATGAAATTAAAATGATGCACAGTCGTTTTAGAACATGATTTGACTTGCGTTTCTGCATTCTTTAGGGGCATTACAAACCCATAAAGTGCATTATTTTGATACTGAAGGAATTAGTTTGTTATATTAGTTAGGTGTGATATTTATTGTGTCATGAATATACGAGCTCCAAGCCCACATGGACCAAAAAATACCATTGCAGTGGTGAACCATTTGTCAGACAGAAACATAACTTCTTATATATATAACATTACATTACAAACAAAGAAGATTGTCTCCTGTCCCAAATTCAATAAGTAAAATGTGCCACAATAAAGGTTCTTTTCCTAAATCACAACTTTTTTAATGATCATCCAACCAGAAAAACTAATCAGAAATGAATGAATGTAAAAAGCCTATAAATCATCATAATAACAAGCAAGAAACCTCCTTCAAGTTCACCTAAATCAAATTTTAACAATCACTTAAAAGCCTTTTCTCTTGTTGGTGTTGTTGTCTCTGCATATTACATCTGTTTGCTTGTCAATCTCATTTTAGATTACGGACTACAGTGGAACGTTTTATAGCTCTGATGTTGTCTAAACAGGAAATATGAAGCATCCAAACATATGGAGCACCAGCAGATTCAGATATGCTTGAGTGATTGCTCCACCACCAGGATACAAAAAAACACAACCCCCCACCCAACAGCGTATGGTGGCAACCAGCTGTCAGTTCATTAGAGAGGAAGAGGTTGGGGACCAAAGTGTCAACGTTTGATGACACTTTACAGATGATTCAGTTCAGTTGGTTTCAGGCTCCAGATACACGGAAACCTCTTCTGGTAGAAGGCGGGGGAAGAGAAAGGAAGGAGGAGAGTGAAGGGGATGCTGATCGGAAATTACAGAAAGAGGAAATGATCCAGCATGATGACTGATGATGATATCACCCTTATTGTACTTTAAACCTATTTTCACAAGATGTTATTGAACAAGAAATTAAACTACATACATTTCTCTCACAAATCACATATAACCACAATACTTACTAGTCCAAAAAGGTCTTTGAAGGACAGATACACATGAATTTCATAATATATAGGTGCATTGTCCCTTAAAGAGAAAACGTATATTGAAATATTTTGAAAAACATAATGAAAATAAAAAAATAGTGCAGTATAAAGTAGGTCTAGGCACTTCTTGAAATATATTGTCATTATTTTTATTTACAATGTATCTTTCAGATACACATCAAAAAGATGGTATATTTTAAGAAATACTTACATTAACCAAATTTAAAAAGCAATCATTGGTACCTTCTGCAACGTAAATTTGTGGGCTGTGCCTTCGGTGTGTGTGTGTCAAAGTTATTTTCTTTTGTACTGATGGGCAGTTAGCTCCTGCCATCAGTGTATGAATGTGTGTGAATGAGGTGAATGTGATATGTAGTGTAAAAGTGCTTTGATTAGTCAGAAAACTAGAAAGGCAGTACAGTCCATTTACTATTACCATTTAAATTAACTTAAGCATCAGTAATAATATTCCAATGATATATATCATAATATAACGCTCTAAAAGGGACAATTCTGCCCAACTAGTACTTTTACTTTAATACTTTAAGTACATTTTCCTGTTAATACTTTTGTAGTTTTACTTGAGTATAAGATATGAGTACTACTTCCACCACTGCAGTTAACATAAGATGTAGTTCAAACAACATTTAAAGACGATTTCATCAGTTGGGAAAAAAAAGGTCTATAAGACATAAGTCTTATAGATTTACACATCCTTGTAACTTGTGTTAGGGTTTGCATGGATGGTGTTGAAAAGGAACCCAAACGCAGGACTCAGACACGGGGATGAAGGAAGGGTGTTTATTAGAGCCGATGGCAGTGAGGGAGAGGCTGGGGACTGGGAGTTCCGGACAGAAAAGGAGCCAGACGAGTAGAACCGGGAGCAGTGTTCAGGAGACGAGCAGGAGTAGCCGGAGGAGCTGTGAGGAGGGCGCCCGGTGGGGTGAGGGATGATCCTAGGACAAAGACGAATCAGAATGAAAATAGGTACGAAGACAAGACTAGATACTAAGATCTCAGGTAAGGTGGCCGAGGGTAGCTACCGAGCTAGGGTAAACAACAATCAGGCGATGAGTGGATGAGCAGCCGGGGTAGCTATACGGGAGGTGATGAGCAGATTGATGACAGGTGTGCAGCTCCTCCGCTGTGCCGGCAGTCGGCCACGCCCCCAGGCAAACACAGACAGACAAGGGAATGACCAGAGACACCAGGTAGGGGGGAAACAGACAGGAACACAGGGAAACAAACAGACTGACACCGTAGAACCATAACAACTTGTTGATGATGTCACTGATTGTGGATTACCACCAGGGTGGGATGTATAGCTGTAGCCTGACACTTGTATTGAACTTGCCTTGTGAAATACCAAGTGTAGTCAATAATAAAATCATTGGAGCTTAGTGTGCTGTTATATTTTCTTGAATATTTGTAACGACCGACCCACCAGCTGGCCAGTAAAGTTTAAAAGGTTTTATTATTTGATACATTCTACAATGCTTAGTAAATATTTTGCACTTAGCTCATTAGAAATATCTTTCATTTGCATAATATTGAAGTCCTTATAATTCACAATAAAAATGTTAAAGCCATGTTGTAAAGCAGGAAACCGCTTCAAAAGTGTACATGTCACTCAAGCCACTGAGGTGATTCGTCATGTTGAGTCTGCATGATGAGAACTGATCTGGTGACGTCATGATGAAGTCGAAAAGTGGGCGGGGCGAGAGAGAGAGAGATAGCGCAGATATGTAATTCAGTCCTCTGTGTATAAGAGTAATAATACATCAGACCAACACACTACATGTTCCGGTGTATCTGATGTCTCAAGCTGCACATCATCCGACAGACGAGAACGTACTGCTACCGGCTGTCTGATGCGGGCAGCCAGCATCCTCTCTCCGGCGTCCAGACGTCAATGAGGAGTGCCGCTGGCCGACAGGGAGGGGTCCTTTGATATCAGGGCTGCCTCCTCCTGGATGGAGCCCGGCTGTGTGCAGGCAGCGATGGCCATGGGAGATGTCTCGAAAAAAGCGTCGGCTCGGAACGTGGCGGTGGAGCGAAAGAACCTCATCACCGTGTGCAGGTCAGTTTACTGTCAAAGAGAGACACACACCCTCTCTCTCTCTCTCTCTCTCTCTCTCTCTCTCTCTGTGTGTGTGTGTGTTAAAGTGCCTGTGCTCTGATATGAGTGGAGATTTGATAAGGTATATGTTGCATTTATTCTAAGTGGCCATGTGGTTATATTTCTCTGTTTAATAACAACACTTTGGTCCCGATGTTTTTTTTATTAGGCTACTATGAGCAATAACAAAAAGACATATTTTTACATGCACGCTAAGGCTACGTCATCCTTCATAATGTGTCATTTTATGAACTCTGTACCGATGGTGGGCTCGTACGGACACGAAGCCTGTACGCGCACTGTTCATTACAAATACGAATTTTTAATATAGGCCTATATAAAATCCGACAAGCCACAGACAGTACGGCCTCTCTGTGTGAGTTTAGCGGTGTCATCTTTGTCAGTACGATTTATTTCCTCCCTGCTGATGGCGTGGTTTCTATGACGACAACCTTCTAGGGGCAAGGACTAGTTGGCACCCCAAGGACTCAGGGGAAGGGAGACAGTATAAGCCCTGTTCATCAAGTCCTGCTTGGACTTCGTGGGGTTTTTGGATAGAGGTTTGGCGTTAAAGGCCCTTTGCCAGAGCTTAAACACATACAGACATAAACATACTGTACATGCATGCATGCTATAAACCACTCACTGTACACCTATGCAAAGAAATAGCCTACATGCACAAACTATACCTTGAAACCTTGAGAAAGATTAAACATCTGCCAGGTACAGAGTTGAGACTGACCTAAATGTAAACACCCACAGTTACAGTTATTAGCAGCACATTTAAAGCTGCTATATCAATGTTTTTATAACAATGGATCACAGGACTGTATTACACTCGTAGTGATAAATCCCACATCACTACGAGTGAGAATTCTCACCCGACTCTACAGTTCCCCTCAGCTCTATGTAGCGTTTCAGCAAATGTACTGTTCATCGAATGTACTGTTTTGGTTCAGTCTCATCACTCTCATAGTGTCTGTTTCCGTCACAGCAGGCAGCTGTTTTCAGCTGAAGAGTTTTAAAAACAGACTTTATGCTAGTTTCTCAGCACCAAACAGCAGACAGACACAGTTAGCGACTAGCAAGTGAACATAGTGTAATATTTAGCAGCTAAGGAGCCAGATAGTTCCCTCTGGAGTCGGTAGACACCAAAATCAAAGATAAAAGGTGAGTGAATAGTGGGCTTACATTTGTCATAATAACTAATATTTCTTATATGCTGGATGTGTAAATAGGCAGCTGTTAAGGCAGCTAAAAAGTTTGCCATATTATCTTAAAAGGTGATAAATGTCAATGTTGTTTTCACAGGTTGTTTCCGCATAGTAGTACATGGCTAGTTTTTACTGAGACGTGGGTATACAACAAAAACTGTATTATAGTGATGAATTAAATTAGATTTAGGCTTTAGTGCCACTGAACTTTGCAATAAAATATACAGGCAATATAAGCAGATATTCAGATTAAATAACACATTTTCATACAAAGATTATGAATGTAATCACCTAAACATTGCCTCTCTTTTCCCTATACCCCTCTCCTTACAGATATACACTCGACACCTTAAAGAAATCTTGCCACCATGCTACCATTATTCCTTTAAAAGCACAGCAAATGTGTTCATGTCTAGCTTCATGTCAGCTCCGTCTCTGAATATGTTGCTCGTTCTGCCAAGATTCAAGTCACTGATGTTAAAGTCAAGGTCAGGTCTAAAGTCATCAAATAACTATTATGTGTTTAATAGAGCTGTTTTAAGCCCAAATCATGTGACTAGAGTCCACAGTCACGTTCTTGTCATACTGTATGTAGAAAACCTATTAAACAAACACTACACACACACATTCAGACATATATGCAGGTGAACAAGACTGTACTTCTGCTGAGCCTATCTGGGTCATGCCACGTCCCTGCTGTCTGTAATACAGTGAAAACACCGGGGATTGTGCTTGTTTTGAGGATAGTCAGCCAAGTATGGTCCAGTATTTGGCCACAGTCGGAGCAGCTGAATGAGACATTGTTGCCTTTGGAACAATGGGGAATGAAATCACTTGGCTCAGTGGCCTGTGTTAGTATAAGCATTGTCTTATAGACACACACACACAAACCACGCAAACTGACTGTAAAGTGCTCCGATATGTATTACTAAAACCTATTTATATTCGGTCACTAAAATGTATGATTTCAGAGTCAGCAAAACATGACCAATATCTATCAGAAATCATTTCTCTCCATCTCCTGCAGAGGCCATGTTACCAGCGTTTCTTTGGTCCACCCCACAGCATATCTCTGTGTCACTGGGCAAATTTGGGAGGTGTTCTTGCAGCAAATAGAAGTGCTGAATTATTTATTTAGGAGTGGTCAATTCATGAGAAGGTTAATGTTGCCTGAAATAAACTTAAAATTTTCATCATCACAGCATAGGGGTTTACGGGATCTGTGGGTGTGTATATTCTAGCAGGAGGTCACCCCTGCTGACATTAAACCCCTTAATTATGCAGGTACATTATTACACTCAAATCCATATTCATTATTTATAAATATTTAGCCATGCTAGCCATCCAGGGTTGGCAATGTTGTCGGTCAGTGAGTCCATCACTTTGGCCCAGACTGATATATTTCAACAGCGATGGATTGCCATGAATTTAGAGCTAATTGGCAAATGTTAGCATGCTAGCACACTAAAATTGCATGTAAGCGTGCAGATGTTAGTATGTAGCTCCAAGCACTGCTGTACCTAAGTACAAACTCACAGAGCTGCTTGCGTGGCTGTAGATTTTCTCGTTTTCTTAAGTGTTACTAGCTACTGTATTTTCCAGAGGTATTGCTTTTTGAGCTGGTGAATTTATGAACATGTATAAGATTGGTGACACACGGTTTGTATCAGGTACTTTTATCTCCCCATGTTGCTTTCTTCTAGAACTATTCCAAATATTTTCCTCCTGACTGTAGCTATGCTTTTGTTTATTTGGGGTATTTGCCTGAATTTGTTTTCCACATTTATTCATGTACTCAAAACTTACTTTATAGGCTACAGCATCACATGCAGGCATCCTTACAGCCTTGAATGTATTACATATATTCATATAGTCATAAATTCAAGCTGTCCAATAAGAAGTAAACTGAGTTGTTTGGTGCTTCCTGAAAGCTCTCCATGAACGTCTTTCCCACAGTAAAAGGGTGACATCAGGCTCCAGTGTAGAAATGAGAGTCAGCTGGAGATGGATAGCACACTATGACTATGGGGAGCAATGTACATCAACAAACAAATATATGGGATAAACATAATGTGTGTTTAACAACCTGGGTTCTGATTCACTTGCTTTTTGATTTTATCCATTGTACAGGTTTTATTATCATTTACTTTGTTTCACTAAATCCATTATGTTTGCCGAACACTATGTATTCTTACATGGACGTATGTGGTTTCTTTTTATTGAGTAAAGATTCCAAAAATTATATTTATAGTTTGATCTATGACGTGTTCCTTCTACAGTAATCTGAAACAAAGAAAGCAGTAATCCATGAATCTGTTCCCTGACTAACCTATTCCCGTGATGACTTTGTTACAGGCAACCAAACTCTTTGTTTAAAATTTCTCTTTCTCTACCGCACAAAGGTTTTCAATAAAGACGCTGTTAGAGAAATACACAGCCGAGCCCATAGATGATTCATCTGAGGAGTTCATCAATTTCGCAGCCATCCTTGAACACATCCTTAGCCACCGTTTTAAAGGTAATGACCCTACGAGGAATTTGTCTGGGATAGACTGCATGTTAAAGAAACTCAAAAAACAATAAATGGAATCTGACACTGAAGCAGAAAAGCATATTGAAAATGTTCAAATGCTGTTAATGATAATGGATTTTTAGAAGACAATACTCATTTTGTCAGTATTAAATCTTTAAAACAAGAAATGAAGAGATTTGTCATTAAACAAATCTAAACATTGTTATAAAGTCTCTCTTTTAAAACTTCTAAAATAACAAAATCAGTATCCAGTGCATCGATCTATTTTCAATGGCTGCAAGGATTTTTATGGTCAAACAGTGTAGGCTTCCTCGATCAGCACCTCCTTGTTTCTGTGAAGTCTCTCACGCAGTACCTGCACCCGTTGGCCCAACACTCCACCTTCTGTTCACTGAAATAAATACACATTATATATGTTGACAGATAAGTTCAACAAATCAACACAGAAAATGCCTCAAACAATAATGTTACACTCTCTTTTTAGGCTCCAGCAGCTGGTTTGATGGTCAGAGGAGTTACTGGGACTACATCCGTCTGGCCTGTGCTAAAGTGCCCAACAGCTGCATCAGCAGCATCGAGAGCATGGAAAACATCAGCACCTCACGAGCCAAGGCATATCCTATATACAGTTACAGTAATGATCATAATAGAAAACTGACGGAAAACGCACTTCTATTTTAGTAAGGTGGAACAAAAAACATTCAATTTAATAATGTAAATGTAATGACTATTGACTATTATTTTTTCTAGTTTGTGCTTGTTGGTTTATTGACATGTGGAAATGTTTTTGTTAAAGGCCTTCCTTCGGATTGGTCTTCCTAATTGATTGCCCTGATTTTAAACAGCTGTCGTAGTTAGCATTGATGCATAAATCAGAGTATGCAGCTTTCCCATTCGTTTTGTAATGATCGGAATTGAGAAAGACCAAATAAATCAACCCATGAAAGAACAATAATGTCTAATTATAGGAAGTTGCAGTGCAGACTCTGGTAATGCTCAAAAGCCTCACTAAGCTTAGCTTCACTAACTTTGCGTCAAACCTTTTCTGAATGGCAGTAACATGTCTGAAGCTGCAATATCCAAAAGTGATGTCAGTAAACATTTGTACATGAGCATTTTCAGTATTATAGTGGTGTTGGAGATTGTTAAAACATATACCATGGTAACAATGGAGGTATGTTATACATTCAGGAGAGTGAAGAATTTTTTATTTTATTTGATATGACTAGGTTAATTTTTTAACCTTTGGTGACTCCTTCAGGGGCGAGCATGGATAAGAGTAGCCCTGATGGAGAAGAGGCTTTCTGAATATATCGCCACTGCTCTGAGGGACAGCAGAACGACCAGGTAAGAGGCCCCAGATATACTGTAGTATCACCCTATTCCTACTAGAACCATGTTCCCAGCTGGTTTTGTCTCTGTCTCTGCTTTAGGAGGTTCTATGCAGAAGGAGCCATCGTGTTGAGAGAGGAAGCCACGGTCCTAACAGGGATGCTCATAGGGCTTGGAGCCATAGACTTTAGGTGAGGAGACTTGACCTTTATACAGAGACATTTTATGTATCAAACTGACCACTTTAGATGGGTATGTATAGTTTTTTGTCTTATTTCTGTGTTTTCTCTTCCATAGTTTTTGTCTGAAAGGGGAGTCCTTGGATGGGAAATCTTCCGCCGTGATTGACTACACGCCGTACTTGAAATTCACACAAAGGCAAGTTATTGTGCCACACTTGATAGGAGCTGCATTTCTTTTGGGATCTAGCTTATAGCATATGTCTAGCATATGTCTTTTTCACAGAAGACATTTTGACTTTTCATAGTAGGAAAAGTACAGGTGTTACTAATAACATTAACAATACTAGGCACTTGAAAATAATAATAATAATGCCTTCGGCTGCTTCTTTTGTAGCTATGATTACCTGAGCGATGATGAGGATCGACAGAGTGTTGACAGCAGCACAAGTGATGACAGCGTCCCCGAACACCCCTACATCCCCCTGGTCAGCGACGAGGAGAGCTGGAGCACAAAGTGTCGCAAGATGGAGCAGAGGTTCAAGATCGTCAATGCTCAAAAGGTGTGTAGCCATCTGTTTTTGTTTGAACATACGCAGGATAGCATTGCTTGAAAAAATAGTATGATATTTTGGGAAATAGGCTCATTTGCTTTCTGATCAAAACTCAGATGAGAAGTTTGATACCACTCTCATATCTCATGCCCTTAAATTTGAAGCTGCAGCCAGAAGCTGGTTAGCTTAGCGTAGCACAAAGACTGGAAACAGGGAAACAGCTAGCATTGCTCTTTCCAAAGGTAAGGAAATCCATATACCAGCACTTCTGAAACTCACCAATTAACTAATGAATCAAGTCATATCTTATTAATTGTGTAAGCAATGAGTTGTAATTTGGGGGGGGTTAGGTGCCTAGACTATTTTTTAACTGGAAATTCCTTAGCTTTGGACAGAGCCATGCTAGCTGTTTCCCTCTGTTTCCAGTCTTTATGCTAAGCTAAGCTAACCAGCCGGCTGGAGCTTCATGTTCAATGGACAAACATGAGAGTGGTATTGATCTTCTCGTCTAACTCTCAGTAAGAAAACAAATAAGTTTATTTTCCAAAATGCCAAACAATTCTTTTAAATGAGTCAGCTGACACTGGTTTTGCTGGGTATTGCATTTTCAACTTAAGATGATGAATTAACAGTTTCCTGAAAACTAATTAGATGTATAAAATATCTTGTAAAAAGCAAAGTCTTAAGAGTAAGATATAAAACAATGTTAACTGGTGCTATCACAAAGTGTTAGCTACTCTGATGTGTTAAATATGCCATGTAATCTTTGAGTGTTTTTCGTTTACTGCATAGGGTTGAGGAAAAGTGGGCACACCCTAAACTACAACATCCCAAAATAATTTCTGTAATACAGTGAGCACCACCGATGGATGATGCTCTAATGTGAGTATCCGAGGGTGGCTGTTTCCTTTCACTCAGTGTGGATGTGCGTTGTCAGGGTTACCTGGAGGAGCTTGTGCGCCTGCGTGAGTCCCAGCTGAAGAACACAGAAACAGAGAACAAGAGGCTAAAGGCCCGACTGGAGGAGCTGCAGAGCCACAGCCAACAGGAGAAGAAGGACCTGGAGGCCATAGTCCTGGAGCTTCAGGAGCAGCTGTGAGTGGTGTAGCCAGAGGGTGGTGTCCAGGTTTCACCCACATATTCCTCAGTGCACTGCAGCGCACTGTGGGAAGTAGAAAAGATAGCCATTTTAAATCACATTTTCCACCCTTAAAGCCACTGAATGTTGTTAGCGTTTTTATTGGTTAAGTTGAAGTTTTTGGTGTGTCTGTTCCAGAGGGCTGGATTTGATTACTTCTTAGTGATGTATTCATGTCCTCATGTTTGTCAGGACAAGCTTGATTCCATGTGACTCCAACCACCTGGCCAAAAACCTTTCAATCCCTTTGGTCAACCAGTGGCCAACGCTCCAGGCTTACAACAACCAAGACGACGTCAAGCTGTTCCGCAGGTTTGACTGAGTTTCTGTCTCCTAGCATAACTGAGCTTATGTGTAGCACGAGTAATTTAACTTTTGCATGTTATAGATTACTTTTGTCTCTTCCTGGGAACAGTGGAAAAGAGAAACAGACATACACAGTTATATCAACAAGCGATTGTCATAGACCAGAATATTGACAAGGATGTGGCATGCAATACTGCTAATTTCTGCTTCTCTAAGTCAGTCAGTCATTTTCTACCGCTTGTTCTCGTTCGGGGTTGCGGGTGACTGGAGCCTATCCCAGTGGCTTCGGGCCTTAGGCGGGGTACACCCTGGACAGTGGCCAACTCATCGCAGGGCTGACACAGACAACCATTCATCCACTAGGGACAATTTTAGAGTCACCAATTAACCTAATGCATGGCTTTGGATGGTGGGAGGAAACCGGAGAACCCGGAGAAAACCCACGGTAACACAGGGAGGACATGCAGACTCCACCCAGGGAGGTCGTGGTCTGGTCCGGGATTCGAACCCACGATCTCCTTATTGGGAGGCAGGGGTGCTAACCGCTCTGCCACCGTGCACCCCGCTTCTCTAAGTTATTATTTTAATTTATGTACACATACATTATATACACGTTCCACATATAACATGTGCTTCTATGTACATATATTATGTTGCACATAATGTAGTGTATATTGTATACATATGCCTATATACAATATATTTGTATTTTTTAATCTAATATTTGTTTTGCAGTTTTACACAGACACATGGGAATAATAATATACTCTTGCTTATTTATAATGACTTAATATATTGATAATTTAAAAAAGCCGTTATGCTGCTAATGTGTTGGCAGGAGTCTGGACAATCAGAGCTACTACTACTGCGCTGTAGGTTGGATTCCATTTCATTTTTAGGTGGCACACTGCTTATTAAGACAACTTTAAACTGAAACAATCACAAAACAGAAACTGTAAATGTAGGTAATACTTTTGTAAATTCATTTAGTCATTTCATGTAAAATTTCAATTATAAATTCATACTTTAAAGATAGAAATTATCAGTTTGAACTTTAATGAACTTTATATTATTTTACAATTTATTTTACTTTGAAATTTTAATTATTAAATTCAGAAAAGGTTTTTGAACATAGCAACCACAGCTGCAACTAAATTGGGCTGATTAGTTTTTCTCAATTAATCATTTAATAATTTTGTCTATAAAATGCGGGGAAACACGCCCATTATAATTTACTAAAGCCCAAAGAGATTTCTTCAAATTGCTTTATTTATGCGATAAACAGTTTAAAACCCAAAGATATTAAATTAACTATATTGTATGACAAAGTAAACATTCCATCCTAAGATTTGGGAAGCTAAACCTAAAAAATGTTCGACATTTTGCTTGAAAAATTACTAAAACAATTCACTGATTATCAAAATAGCTAATCGACTGTTCGTTTCAGCTCTAATAGGAACTTACAATGTCTATCATTTTTCCTGTGGCATGTTTCAGGGTCCATAACATATATAAAATTGTTTCAGGCCTGCCTGGAAGCACTGTATTGTATTGTTGACCCACTGTATTATTGATCCCAACCCTTGACTTTTGTTGACCTTTAGGAGGAGTTTTCCTAGCACAGAGCTGCTGTCAGTGGAGATCAGCCTGGATTCAGACTCCCAGAGGACGGAGGGGAAACAGAATGGAGGAGCCTGGTGCACAGGTGCCATTTTACACAGTCACACACTGAACCACTAAGATAATAAGGGAGTAAACACACACACACAGTTGAATTGACCCTCCCTTTGCATGCCTGTCTCACCCCACCAGAAAAGGACTACACCCCCTCCATGATGGGCCTGTGTGGGTCCTTGGCATCCCTCCCGAGCTGCAAGTCTCTGGCTAGCCTCAAGTCCAGCGAGTGCCTGGTCAACATCAGCACAGAGAACAGTCCTGCCCTCTCTCCCCACTAGGGGGCGCCAAAGAAACACTGCCTACCACATAACAGACACTGAGACAATTCAACATGAATACAAAAAGACTACTTTTGGTAGGTGGACAAATGCTCTTTTTCGTGGCCCTTACGTGAGCCCCTTTACCTTTCCGCTCTGCGCCCAGCACTCTCTCAGCTTACACCTTTTAAGCGTTTGTGAAAGAGCCTCCGTGTCTGGGACTATCCAACAAAGATGCAGGAATAGCTGTGGTACTGCCTGACAGCCTCCTTCTGTTTCACTGTCTTTAATTGTCTTGATATGATTAAGTGTCCTGAAATGCAAACAGCTGGTTCAAGTTTGACCTCTCTTAGGTCACGACGCTTGATTTTGTGCACTTACAGTCATGTATCTACTGGTCACATTCATCAAAACTCACTGTACGGTTGTTCTGTATGTACTTGTCCATTTGTCTGTGTTTTACCAGTCTGTCAGTGTATCTTATTCTGCCTCTTGCACAATACTGGCAGTACAGGAGGATGAGCTGTTACGGGGAACGGAAACAATGTTTTGCCATATTATATTACACTATTATAAGAGAGATAAAAAAGAGAGGCTTGTAATGTGCTGAGTTAAAGTGGCTAGGCGGTTTTATGATGAGGATTATTTAAAAATTAACAGATCCAGCTTCATGATATTAGGGTGAATGACAGTTTAGGCCAAATTCAATCACATAGTAGGTTAGAGACATATTTTAGGATGTGACAAAAGATCTGTCAGGCTACCAAGGTTTGTAGAGCCAATACAATGTGAACATAGAAAAACAGACATAATATCTATTGCATACAAATGCAAAGTGCATTGTGACAATGCAGAATTAATGTTTTCATTGTCTTTTTCTACAAACCTGCCTTGATAGAGTAGTTTGCACAGGAGAGAAATAGTGAATGTGAAAAGTGCGCATGTGTATCATTAGATGTTCTGCCCCCATTTTTTTACTTATGATCTTTTCATTTTATATTATCATTCATTTCATGTTATACTTACTTCTATCATTTACCATCATGTAAATTGCAATCTCATGTGGTGTTGTTGAGAGTTGGGATACATTGCGTTATTTAAAATTGCAATAAAACTGCCTTATTTTGAAACATTATATGCTGGTATGCAATGGATGTGTATTTTTTTGGTTTTTCGGCAATGTCAGTCAGTCGCTCCACTAACTTTGGTGAAGACTTAATAGCTCAACAACTATCGAATGGATTGCCATGAAATTTTGAACAGAAATTCATAGTTCCCAGATAATGTATTCTATTGACTTTGTGATCCCCTGACTTTTCCAGTAGCACCATTGACATTTTCAATTTCTCCAATACTATGTTACCTGAAAAACTAATTAATTCCCATCAGCCTCAGTTGTGCTTTGTGTTTAGTGTTAATTAGCAAATGTTAGCATGCAAATACACTAAACTAAGATGGAAAACATGGTCGCATTTTAGCATTGTCGTTGTGATCATGTTAGCATGATGACGTATTTAGCTTGAAGCACTGCTGTGCCTAAGTACTGCTCACAGAGCTGAATTTATTGCCTCCGCATTTACATTCAACAGTATCCTTTTTCTGCATGTTGGTTGCCATTTAAACACATAGAAACTGCTAACTGTGTCAGTTTATTTTTATCAGACACATAAATGACACCAGGTAGCGAAATAAAAATAACTCTAAATGAATAACTGACATCTCAGCAATTTAATTTACTGTAGGTCGAAGAAACCAAACACACACTCTTCCCCCCTGTGCCTAGGTCACCGTTTGTTTTCATGCCTCTCCTTTGTAGCTTAACTTTGTGAGGCATGACATCGTCTCTCTTCAAATGGGTTTGAAATAGCTTATGTGAGGTCATAGGTTAGGATCATTCATTCATTAACACAGACAAATACACAGAGCTAAACAAACAGCAGCTGAAGGTCCTTTGGTAAACGTTGGAAATGCATTATGTAGAAGGCACATTCCAGATCGACATACTGTCCAATTAACTGCTCGGCTGTAAAATGAATGGATACCAGAGGGTTGTGAAAAGTTTTGGCTATTTTGTGAAAGTGACATCAATTGTTGGGTGTAGTTGTGCTTGATAGATGAGCAGGCTGCTGGATACATGGTTCAGCACTTCACCCTTCTGTGATAAAGCACATTCATTCCCATTTTGGTGTGCGGGACACACGAGCGTGTTATCATAAGCCAAGGTCTCTTGTAAGCGAATGCACATTTAGGGCCAGTTTGGTTTGGGTGAGGGGACGCTGCCTTAGCACTGGTCTAGGATCTCCCCCTGAAAGTGCGTGCCACGTTATCTCTACCCCCTTCTCTTGTCCCACCACTGGCACTCCCTTTTACACAGAGTCAGGGCATTTATCTCCCACAATGCACACTGTCTCATCTCACACATGCACACACACCACCCAAAACCACTTCACAGTCCACCCAGATGGTGCACACACACCCAGCTGTGGTGCTTTGATAGGCCTCAGGATAGTATGATGAAATAATTAGCCTACAAATGAATGAATGAAGGTGATGATGAAATAGTTAGATGACCATACCAGAGGTTTTGTATATTTTAGCCCATCTACTACTACTATGGTGTATTATAAATTTGATCATATGTTTCCTACTGTTAGGTATCCAATGATTTCTATTGATTTCGTATGGTATGAAAATCTGTTATTTAGCAGACTTTTTGAGACTTGATTTTGTTGTTTTGTTCCATTACAGGGACCATCAGGTCTGCATACATTTGTGCCAATTCACATTATTGGTATAAGGCAATGCAGTGCAGACTTTTAAAATCAATTTGCTCTTATATTGCAAACCATGCAACGACAATGTAACACTAACAAAAATAAATGTGGACTTTGGATACTCACTGGGATGGATACAAATCAGTCACGTTTCAGGAGCCTGCATAGTTATTTTACATGCTGTACTAAAAAAGGTAGGAAAAATACATAAAAAATACAAATCTAAAATTGTATGGCAAACTTGTCTTCATTTGTAGATAAAAAGCTAAAACACACTGGTATGGCCCTTTAAAGACATGGACAGCACTTACAATGGTAAACTACAGTAGCTTCCACCATTAATGAAGTTTTAAAAAGTAGTTTATGTATTTTGAATGTCAAGATAAATATTTATAACTGTCAATTTTCAGACTTAAAAAGCTTAAATGTGGTTATTTCAATACGAATTTAAGTTAATCAGTTAATATGAGATATGACTTGGGGGCGGTGACAGCAAATCTCATTGTCCACGGTTTGACGGATTGATGGCGGATTGTCCAATGGGATTGAAGTCAAAGGCTCCGCTAACCAATCAAAAGTGAGATCCAGTGCCGGGCCCGCCCCCACATAATTAAATCCACACGAGCGTGGTGGAGGTGTTTGGAGTTAAAACCAGAAAGCGGAGGGCGACAGTAACTGTGACCACCGCGCAACTATCTGGGGCCACCAAGACGCGCTCCAGTACGAAAAAACTATAGTGAAATACACCTCAAGGTTTCCTCAGAAGACGCAGAAGTTGACGTTAAAGTGACTTTTTGAAACTGGAGCTGCTTCCTTGTTCGACAACAGGGTGAAATATCTCAACATCCTCACAAAGAAACTTTGCTTGCTAGGCTGCTAACGCGCACACAAGCCAGAAAAAAAGGCGAAGACTTGATTTCAAGCTGTTAGTAACGTCTCATCTGTCGAGCTAAGTGTCGCTGGTAGTTTGTATTTACTTGGAAACCTCATCTAAATGACTTAAGACTTAATTTTGTAACGGTTTTGAGTAGTCCTCATCACCAGTGGAGGAAGGGTTGCAGCTGGTAACTTAGCCAGCCACCACCAGTGTTTCCACACAGCGCCCCCAGATCGCCACCAGGCAGGACATCCATTGCTATATTTGAGTTACTTAGGAGCTCAGTAGTCCCAGATTTGTTACTGGAAAAGATGTCTGGCCGAAGTGGCGTTGGACAGACCAGGGGAGCTACTTTGGGTCCACAACCCCTCAAGGCTACTATCCCCTATCAGCTGGCCAGCAAGCCTCGAGCAAACCGGAGGGATGGGAAGTCAGGTATGAACTCAACACCTGCCAGACTATATGGGTCAAGTGGTTATGTCCCTGGATATATGTGTATATGCTTAAATGTAATGGCATTATAGAAAATGTAAAAATATACTCATGTAGACTACTTTAAATTCAGCCTTACATGTTTTCACACCAGCCACATCATCACTTATATCAAGTTTGCTAGGAAAGCATTTGCCAAGTTATTAACCACTTATTAGTTTCAAACTCTAGATAGATGACCTAGTAAAACCCCAGAGATTGTCTGTAGCAGCATCCATAAAGCAATCAATGTCAAAAAGGAAGTCACTGTAGCAACTATGAAACTCAACTTTTCACTTTTTCTCTCCAATCATCTATTCATCCATTGGTAAAGAGGTGTATTGTATCAATTTCTCTGCAAATTTAGCTGTGGGCATATTATATTATTACCATAATGTCATTGGAATTGAATAATAATAAAACAATAAAAAATACTTAATATAAATACTATAACATTATATAGAATTGTAGCAATATGGATAAGGCTACCTAGCAGTTATTACTATGTACATATGTTTATAGCTACCACCGATTTTTATTTTAACTATGATTAATCTGGCAACTATCTTGTTGGTTGATATAGTGAAAAATGCCCATTAGAAGTTCAAGGTGATGTCTTCAAATTGTAGCTCTAAGCCCCAAGAAATGCAGTTTAAAGTCATATCAGACAAATAAAAATGGAAATATTTGAGAGGCTGAAAACAGCAAATTCTTGGCATTTTTCCTTATAGCGTTAAGACCTACTCAAAATTCTATAATTCTTCACCAACGGATGCAAACTTAATAAACAACACGACCATTTAATCCTATGCTGCATGTCAAATAAAAAGTTGTGTGCGTCTGACAGCTGGAAAGGCCAAACCGCACCAGCTGAGCTCTGGCATGAGGCGGACAATGTCTCTTGACGCCATCATCGGGCCGTACCTGCAGGGACACTGGCCGAAAGAACCAGAGGGCCAGAGCAGCCTGTCTCGCAAGGACAAATCCACCCAGGTCAGCTCCGGATGAAGAATGTTCCTAAGTGTGAACATGATAATGCTGGCGAATTTGAATCAGAGCTGTTTTTGTCATAAAGAAATTAAAGGAATGCATTACCTTACCGCAGATGTTTCCATATTTAGAGTTTTTCACTAATGTGTCTATGCAGTGGTGTTTTTGTGGGACTGGGTCATGTTAGAAGACTAGTTTGCAGTTTTTTCAGAGGGAAGTTGCTAGGAAATGGATGGATGGACAGACGGGTGGGGGGAGGGAGTGGTCGATGCTTTCATAGCTGTTACAGAGTGAGAACCACAGCCATGAGAACAGTCCCTAAAGTCAGCTGATGAGGCCGTTTTGGCAGCACCCATCCTCTCTGCTCTGTGTGCAGGCACTCGCCACTGCTCTTTGGTTGCCCACATCCTCCCCCCTTTTTGTTTTTCAGTTTCTCCTACTCTTTCGCTCTTCTACAAGTGCAAAGAGCGAGTCTGTGGGTGTGGATGGTGTGATGTGGCTGCACATCAGCCTTTGAGCAAGAAAAGCTGTGCTAACTGTGCAACTTTTGGTAAAATATGTGTGAAGTCCTGATGTAATGCGTGACCTAAACGTAACAGTTTCCAGTCTTAGATTTGAACACGATCACAAGGCAGCTTCAGGCTAAAACTTTAATATATAGGCTTATTTATTGATCACATGTGATCAGTAGATTTGAAGAGTAGTAGTTCTAATGTTTGCTTGCTTTCTTTCTTCCTCCCCAGACTCCAGACTCATGGTCAGATAATTCCCAGACCACCAGCAGCAGCAGCAGCAGCAGCAGCCACAAACGATCGGCATCATGGGGCAGCGCTGAGCATCTGCGAGAGGTGAATCTCTGCCTGTATTGCTCAACATGTGTGTTTAACAACCAGGCTTGCTAAACTGGGCTTTTTTTTGTTTGTTTGTATCAGAGGGAAAGCTCTTGGAAAAAGGCCAGACTCAATTATTTTGACAGCATTGAGCAACAGAAGACCAGATGATCATCTGCAAATAACTTCCCTTTTTGACAGATTTCCCCACTCCTCATCATATCTTATCTGAACCATCACAGAATATTACCTAAAGAATTCTTACAACATGCCTTTGAAGGGACCTTGTAGTACAGTGTGTGCCATGTAAGATTAAAAGGACTTCCTCTGTGTGTTTGTGTGCGTGAGCAAATTGACTGACAATAACCTCTGTTCATTGCAGATTGCTAAACTAAAACAACAGCTGCAGCAGCGCAGCAAACCTTCAGTCTCAGGGGGCCATGACCATGACCGCCAGCGTGGCTCTCCTCAGGGGACCTGTAGCTTAGGCACTACTCAGGTACCTTAGCATCCCCACACATAAACACCCTGCAATACATATATACATACGTGTGTGTACACTTTTTCCAGGCAAAGTTGACGACCGACAAGAATCACGGATTATACACTCATCACAGTGAACTAAACAGTGTAGCTCATCACAGGAAGTGAATGAACTAAAACACTGAAGCAACAGGAAGACTACATTGCGTCGCTTCTTCTTTTCAGAACGAAATACGTAGTTCTGCTTTTCAACACAGCTGGTCTACAAGGTCTTGTTGCATGCTGCCACAATCCACTGGGATGCGGTGCTTTCAGACCAAAGTGTGGTGACATGACCAACCCATAAGACATGATTTGTACCTGAAAGTGTTTTTATAAGATTTTAATAAGGACCTGCACACTTTAAGTTTTGATAATCATTGTGGAACCTGTTGAATTTCAGTGATCTCTCCAGCACATGTTGCTTTTAATAATTAACTCATGAAGAATGTGCTTTGGGGACTGCAAAAGAGTGCTTCCAATGTAGTCTTAGTACGAACTATAATAATCCTTATGTAGCACTTCTCAAACAAAGACTATAGCTCAATGTGCTTCACAATGAGAGGAAACAAGGAAAAACTGACAAGAGATCTGTAAACAAACAAAAACAAGTGTCTGATCTGCTTTAAGTTGTTCCCAAGAGTAATGCAGCCTAAATTCCATTTGACTTGTTTTCGTGTCCTCAGACTCAGCCAATTCCCATCCCCCTTGCTCCCCTGTCTACACTGGTCCCTCGACTGCGCTGCAGTGTGGAGGGCCTCAACCAGGAGCTGGAAGGCATGTTCATCAGCCAGCCACCGCATCCTCAGCACAGGGTAACTATCACCTACTCCTCCACACAGCGTACAAATGTGAGAACATTCAGCAGTTGTTTTTATAAAAGGGCACTTACTACGATGGTGGCTGACATGAAATTACACGGTTGCTTTCTGCCTGGTCAGCTCCTTGAGGTTCCAGATGGTCACCGGGCTCCAGTCCCTCCGCAGAGCTGCAGCAGTGGATCTCAGAGTGACCCCGCCACCACACCCCTGTCCTCACCTCCCTCCTCCTCTTCCTCCTCACCCAACTCTGAAGATGCACCCCTGGATCTGCACCAAGGTTAGTTTCTAAGTATATTTCACTGACTTTCATGCCGGTTTAAGTAATGCATAAATGTAACTGTGTCACTGAGTCAAAGTATTACATGTGCCAAATGAGCTTAGAGCCTTAACCACAATGTCCTTTTACAGTGCAGTTGTACTGTCGGCTGTTTGGAAAGGTGCTTTTTGATTGAGGTCTGAGTAAATCATGTGCCTTCAATTACGTACCTGGAAGTTCCTGTTTTAGCTGATTGTTAATACATAACTTTAAAAAGTTACTTAGTATTAACATTTTGTATTTCGAAAGGGAAAGTGAACTGCTGTGACATTCACACCTGTTGAGACATGGCCTAAAATCAGAAAACCACTTTCTGCATTCACATGCAGAACACACGTAGCTTTCTCAGACACACGCAAGCATACATACTTATTTCACACGGGTTTGGGGATAAACTCAGCATCATATGACAATATGACAACTGAACATTAGATAATATTTCAAAGCTCATTTGCAGCAGTTGTCCAAAAGACAGTAGCAGTTGCAGTCTGGATAACTTTGTCAAACACTGGCCAAATATTAGCATATTAAATATGGTTTGTTTGTTTGTTTTTCTCCCATGGAGACCAGTAGTTGAATAGTAAAGTCTCTTCCTGTGCACTCTTTCTTTTTTTTTTTTTTTTTTTTTCCCAAAAGTTGACAAAAAGGAATGAATCAAATTAAAGGTTAAACACTCTTTAATCGTGCTATTTTTTGATTGTGACTCTTATCATTTAACCACATAAAATACAGTTCATGTTGATGGTAGTCTGACTACACTGACTAGTCATGCTTGCTTAACAACCAAGAGGAGCACTTTTGTTGCTTAGTAAGTGAAACACTTGATACATGCATACTAATTGTGTGTACGAACACTTTCAGCATTTAAATGTTGATTGTAGTACATGGCTACAAGTGGTACATGGTATTACAAGTTTGTAAGAGTTTATCATTTTGTCCTTTTTGCTTCTAAATTATTTGTCATGTCTCAGCCAAAACAGAACTATTTAGCTTTTCCAAGCTATATTATATTCTATCTATTATATTGACTTGTTTTTTCCCTCCTGTTTTTAGGTTCGATAGACAGTGCAGAGATGTGCCTCCTGTCTCCGTTCTCCTCCCAGAATGAGGCTGACCTCTCCCTGCCTCTGCTGATGTCGTCCTCCCCAGGGCCCAACAAAAGTTGCTGTTTCCAGAGAGAGCCTCCAGAGGGCTGCGAAAAGGTCCGAGTCTGGGAGGAAACTAGGTACGTTTGTTCTGCATCTGAGCAGAATTGACAGACTTCTCTCACATGTTTACTCTGTGAGCCACACCAGCAGTAGTCACCAGCTCGAAGGCACTATTAAGAGTACTCCACCGATGTAGCATTGCGCTGCTGTAATATTATTGGACTCATGGTGGATGGTTTCATTTAAATAAAAAATAAATAATCGGTGCAGCAGAACCAGAGATAATCCTTTTTGTTTTGTTGTTTTAATTCCATTTATTCTTCTTTGTCTAAACCTGGCAATCGCTGACAGTTCAGTCAGAGATTCATGTTTTATTTTACTAGTGGCTCAAGGCCACTAGTGAAAACTGGCTACAGAGGTCTGGTAAACTCATTTCTTTCTAACTCCACACAAACAGGTATTTTTGTTTGTTTTCCTAAACTTGTGGTCTTCAGACTCAACCGTCACTCCAGGCAATTTGTGAGACTTCCCCCGACTTGCCACAAAAGGCTTTATACAACTGTTTTTGACACATGCAGCAGCAGCACCCCCCACAGCCTTTAAACAGACTTTGATGTTTGAAGTCGGTGGTTCCCCCTTAACTAGACGAGTTACCTAGGCGATTATTATTCACTGTTTTCCTTACCTCTACACTGAGATATAGTTTACTTTGACAAATGTAGTGTATAAATTCAAAGGGAGTCGGTATGTGGATTCCCTCTGGTGGTGATGTCACTGTGTCGTCATACAATCACAGTATATACCGTTGATTTATACTGTATCTACACATGACCAGACATTTAATCAACATGCTAGAACAAGTTTGGTTATGGTCAGGAATTTAAAATGACCTCTTTAAGTTTAGTCAACAAAGTTACACGTCTAAACCAGTTTTCATAAAGTTAGTGGTTTTTGTCATTGTTACTACTTAGGTAATTACTTCCTAACACAACTGGAGGAAATCAAAGGAATTTAGTAGGGTGTAGTGTATATGTGTCTTGCCCCCGCCCTTCCTGTTGCAACACTACTGCCTGTTTTAAGTCCTTCTGTATTTTTAACTTGACCTGTATATTGTCATGTGAAATTAGGGTGCAATACTTCTGCTACAGTTAGTTATTTCCTCGTTTCATGATTTTAGCTTTTTTTATTTATTTTTTTTTGAGTCTGTATTTTGTAATGTCTTAGGTAGAGTAAAGCCTGGCCTCTCATCAGGAGTGACTACTTTTGTAGTTATAAGGGACAAGTATACTAGTCATGACATTGATCATGTCACGTGCTAAACATGTAACCAAACCTCATTATTAGTTTAATCATTAGGTTCTTACAGCCCCTCTCCTCTCATTCTGTAGCACTCCACACCAACTCAAGCCAGCCCTCATCTCGTCCTGCCCAGACCCCAACAAGGTAAACTTCACCCCCCATGGGGGCTCCGCCTTCTGCCCCGTCAGCCTCCTCAGGCCCTTGCTCCCCTCCATGGACCTGCTGTTCCGCAGCCTTGCCGTCTCTCCAGCGGGCAGTTGCTCGATCCAGGGAACCAGCTCCTGCCAGGCAACGTCCTCTGGCAACCGAGCCGCTCCCCCAGATCCTCCCGCCACCACCGCTGTCATGGGAGAAAGCTCGGGGGAGGGCCTCGCTTTCTGATCTCAGCTGCAGATCTTTTTCTCTTGAAAATGATTATGCAGAAAGCAAATATTTCAGTGGTCTAGGACAGATTTGTTGATTTTGCTTTATTTTAGAAAAGGGCAATTTCTCTATAAGTTTAAAATAATCTTTATATTGAGAAATAATTAATATTGTACACAATCCAATGGATAATCTTTATGAGCTACTTGTTTTTGGTTTCTGGGCATTGTAGCGTTTCTAATTAAGGCCTTGTTGGCATTTCATAATCCAAAGATATATATAGATTTTTTTTTTTTTGGCCAAACATGAGTGTGTGAGAGACAGGTCAGTCTTATGGCAGGACTTCTCACTTACTCTACCTGTAACTCTATCTGAAATGTGATTTGTTGACTGACTGACCACCTCACTAGCTGCACATTTTTTCTGTTTCCCCCAAAGAAGCCACGACATACACTTATTTGTTGATACTGGTTTTTAACCTCTGACTGCAGAGTGTCATCTCTGTCCATTGAGGAGTCTGGGTCAAGTAAGAAAAATCCCCTTCTTGGTTAGGTTTGGTTGTTTTTAAGTATTCAAAGATTTATCTGCCGTTCACCTTGAATGTTTTGCCTGACTTGACCTTGCACCGGTCGCTGGTGTACAAAGCATGACAAATCAGTTGGGTACCTTTTTATTTACCTGATTTATATTAAAAAAAAAAAGAGAGAAAAACACGACACAATGAAATCACATTTTGATTATTGTAGACTGAAGGGAACTTCCCGGTTGTTGGACTTGGGTCGCATCAGTACCTAAAGGCTTCAGCTCGTGCATTCCTGCTTTAAAAGTTGTACAGATGTTGTTTTTGTTATCTTGTTTACTTGCAAAAAAGTAACTTGTTGTTCTAGACGTGTGCTTGATGGTATGTTCATAGTACTGAGGTTTCACAGCCTAGTTGACGACCTAACCAGTTTTAGTGGTGTAGATTTGTCATCTTTAATGTTTCTCTGAAGATGTTGTTTTTCTTCTGCCAAGCTGACAAGTTGATGTTCAAATAGTTTTATTTCTGATAGACATGTTTGCACAAATTGAACTGCTACTTTTGAGTCGCAATTCTTATTTTTTTTTTTTTTATATTCACTTTTTGTACTTTAAGAATAGTAATGTGTATTTTCTACATCTTTTTTCAATTACCTGCAACATAAGCTAAAAAAAAACCCCTGTTACTTTTAGTTTTGTTTTGTCAGTATAATTGAGGCAGTTGTTACATGAGATACTGTATCGGGTGGATCTTTTATGCACTTCCAGGAGAGGGCTTTATATGGCGGAGGAGACATTTCTTCCATATGTTAGCTGTGGGTTTATTGTCTCTGACAGGAGTTTTATTTGTGTGTGTGTGTGTGTGTGTGTGTGCACGTAGATGGAAAATTAACTAGTCTGATCGTTTGACTTACTTCTCATAGTTTTAGTGTTCTGGTGAAATACTGATGGATTGGTCTTTTTCCAAATAAGCCTCAATTTCAATGTTTTATGACTTGTTGTGGATGCTGGGGACGTGCTGTTATCTCAGGTTCTGTGTTCTGTCCACATAAATATATGATTGATAATCTGTTGTCTCTGTGATTTATTTAGCTAGTCTTAAGTCATAACTCATAATGCTCTGGTCTTCCAATGTCTGCAGAGAGGTGTAGTACAAGGGTAACCCCCCCCACACACACACACAAACATTTGTACGTCAACCGAGCGGCTGTGAAGGTTTGGTTTTGTTTAAACCCTGAAATTTAAGCCGCCAATGTGGCTTTTTATTTTTCCCCTTGTCCTGGATCAGATCAGATTTTAAAGTGCTTAGAAATAACTGAATAGCACTGCAATGTCTACAAAAGACAAATCTAAGTGTGAAAGTGAAAACTTGAAGTGAAATTCAACAGTTAAATCAGTCCAGTCAATTACCTTATTAGAGCAAAAATGCCAGCAATTAGTGCTGAAACTATTTTGATTGTTTGGCATTTTTGCTTGAAAAATGACTCAAACATTTGCTGCTTTTTTGTGTGTGTGTTAAATGTTAGGAAGCTGACTATCTTTCAGAAATGGGACTGTTGGTCGGACAAAGTCTATTCCAGTGTGCCACTGTGAGCTCTGGATAATTATGATAGGCATTTTTCACCATTTTCTGGTATTTTATAGACAAAATGATTAAGAAAATAATCAGACTGAGTTTCAGCCGCAGTGAACGGTTTCCATCCAGCATTGTGACATTAACAGTTTGCAATTTAAGACTTCGACTATTACCTGTTTTTAGCATTTCAAATTGTGCCATTTCAACCATTTATATTAAGAGTTGCCCTCTCGTCGTAAGTCAGATTAGTACTTGGATATTTGTCTTGCACATTTTACTTAAAAAGTAAAGCCCTTAAATGGGGAAGAAGTGAAAACCATGAAGTCAGTCAACTGTTAGAATGAATCCGGTTTGCCCTGATGGAGCTGAAATGCCTCACTTGTAAATAGTCGTTCTTATCTTTTTCTCACAGATCAGGTTGCATTTAGTTATTTTTAAGTTTCCTTGAAAACCATTTGTTGGAAATGGCTAGAAAACTGAATCCAGTTTCCAGAATATATAAAGGACACTTTAGATTGAGGTTCATTCTTGACCCTGGAAACAGTATAGAACAGACTTACACGTTTTATTTAGTTTTTTTTATTTTATTTAAAAGGCTTGTAAGCCAACACGGAACCTTAAACACCTACAACTGTGCAAACTCCATCTGCAGATGAAGACCATAAAAATGGGGTTTCATGAGTTTTATTTTAATTTTCCGGTTCGTGAAGTTGTTTGACATGAGCACAGGAAAAGGCTCCGTGGGGGGGTTTCTTTAAGACCTGCGGTCCCACGCATGACATACAGCAGGGTGCAGCTGTTCTCGTTGCATTGTGGGATTGGCTGCCAGTAGAGGAGGTGGTGTACACTTCACTGTACGTTCGGGCGTGTAGGAAACAGTAGGCTACGAGATCCTCCGCAGAGAAGCGCGCATTTGTTTGCCCGCAGATATTCGCTTTAACGGGCCCCGTCAGCGGGAGGATTGTTCGCCATGTCGTCCATGTTGGGGGTCGTCGCCAAACAGCTCAAGAGCCACCCAGCTGTAAGTCCTGAACACTGTATTTCCAGAACATGTGAACGACCCGGTGACATTGAAAGCGCTGGGGAGGACGCGGCGTGGTTAAGCGCGCGCCGCTTCCCCAATATCTCACCTAAATGATCTGATGTTATCACCTATTATAATAATTTACTAATGCGGCTTTCCCCAATTAATGCAACATTTAGGATATTTTACAATATATGGAAGATTCGTGTAGCCTAACATGTCTATGGCTGAAAGAATGTGTAATTCCTCGACATAGATTTCGATTGAAGGACGATAAAGGCAATTTTACACCAATGAATCCACATTATAGTCCACATTTATCTTCCTGTTCTTCTTTTTCGCCTCACTATATTCCTGTTATTATCCATCCTCCTGTTAAAGCCTACATTTTTGCTCTGTAGCCCTCTAATCATCATGACACGATTCGTTTTTTTCTCTTTTCTTTGCCACCTGGCATAACATTAAATGAATACAGGGGCCAATATTGTAATTGGCTTGTTTTAAAGGGTAAGATCTCGCCCATGAAATGGGGAAATGTAAGAGGTGTGGGCTACTCTGTGTCCACAGGCATGTATGTAGGGCGCTGCAGCACGTACACTACTGTCTGCAGTCCATGGCATAACTCAACGCCAGAGCAATGTTTAGAGAGAATATTATCCAAGGTCGACGGGGTGACACGCTTTGCTTTACGGCAGCGTTCATATTAATAGACCACTAGAAATGTTTTTGTCCCCTATTAAACAGTGTAAGCTTTCTTTTAGGTGAAACATTTCTGTGTTTAATGATGCATTAATGCCATTGGGGTAAATTACTGATACAGTAAATGGGTATTTATATATATACTGTATATAAGCTTCACACCAACCTTTGCGTCAGGTGCCCAACAAGGGGTCACAAGACAAATCTGAGGGGTCAAGAGATGATTAACAGGGTAGAAATATTTTGCGCTAAATTATTCTTATCCTTTGTTAGATTTTCGTCTAATCTTCGCTTTGTTCTTATGAATTTCTAGATGATTTTTACCAAAGGTTAATAAAATAAAACGGGGGGGGGGGGGGGGTTACTCTTTGGTTGAACGCATGCAACCGGGGACAAGGGGTTCACAAGTAGAAAGTCCTTTGTTTTAAGGGGTCTCAAGCCATAAACAGTAATATGAACAACAACAGATCTTTGTTGTTGGGAATCTTGTCCTAGTTTTGCAAATTATGAAACCTGCATTGTGATTCATTTATCATGTTCTTTGCCCACTAGCTCATCCCCCTCTTCGTCTTCATCGGTGGCGGGGCCACCATGAGCTTGATGTACTTGGGTCGGCTGGCTCTGAAAAACCCTGATGTCTCGTAAGTCTGAGAGAGTACAAACTGAAATACTTTTTTTCAATCAGTATATACTGTAAATGTTTATTTAACCTCAGTGTGTGTGTGTTTAAGTATCAAGGCTTGTGTGTAAAACGCTGATAACTTCGCATATTTCTTATTGTTTTGTCCCCAGATGGGATCGGAAGAACAACCCTGAGCCCTGGAACAAAATGGAGCCCACTCAACAGTACAAGGTATGAGCCTTTATGTTCATTTTGCACAAATCATTTCTACAGTTCTGATGCTTGCTGTTTCATATTTCTTTATATGGCTGCTTGGTTAGCTTTAAAACGTGTAGGTCAAGCCGTATCTTTTCTTTTATCTTGCCTCAAAGTCCAAATTGCCTCCATCATACTGATTGTGTGCATTTGTTCATGTGTGTGCATTTCCAGCTTTTCAAAGTTAACATGGACTACTCCAAGCTGAAGAAGGACAGGCCGGATTTCTAAGTCACCGTGTCTTCGCACCTCAGTCTCTGACACCGAGGAGCCTTTGCACTTTTTGCCAAACAAAAAACAAACCCATGATGCTGAATGAAGGTTTAATCACACAGTGCTGCACTCGTTCAGTCAGTTCATTTCCAGGGATCATTCACCTATCTATGACTGTATAAAACAGGCAACCACCTGTTTTACTAAGTGATTAATGTATTTTTAACTTTGTTGTAAATTATTAAAACCATTTCAATCACATACTTCTTACTTGCATGTGTATTTCTCTGGCACAATTTGAGTCCACAGTAGCTTTGACATCAGAAATTAAAGCTTCAGGGTTTCAACAACAAGTTTATATTAGTACCTCTTTGGTGATATGCTATTTTGAGACCATTATTATAAGATCAAGTGACCTGAAATGTGTCACTTGATGTTCCACTGTGATGCAGCCTAATATTCTAAGCCAAGGTTACTCAAAAACACCGTGGTTGGATGTCTGCTTGTCCAGTACTGTCAACTAATTCTTGAAAGAAATAAACTTGAGCTTATAAATCTTTTAACCTAATTCTAATTTAAATTGTTGCTATTCCTGACAATTGGTTTGAACACAAAAGGGGAAAGAAATGTAATAAAATTGCGTTTGAAGGCTGTTGAATATGGGACAGCTACTCTGATGCTAAAATTTACATTACATTTAAACATTCAACATATTCCACAAAGCATTGTCAGTGAATCAGTAACTTTATACAATTAAAACATCGTGTTGTTGAGCAAGCATTTGAGCTATCGAGCTCCTAACTTTGGGAAAGTCACTTCCTGTTGTGTATTGAGGTTTTGCAGTCTGGAGAATACATCCGTGTTTGAGAGCACTGCGTTAAAACTGCAGCTGAAAGTCCATATTAGTGACACCACAGTAGGTCAGGAGAGGTGATAAGCCTTCAGTTTTATATCATTAAACTTTGCCCACATTAGGAAAGATCTCTTGTTAACCACAAGTCATTTTCTATAATGGCATTAAGATCATTTTGTTTTTCAAACATGTAACCAGAGACACCTTCGATATACTGACAAGGATTTAAAGTGTTCTTAAGGTGAAAGGTTTACATTTTAGACAACCTTGATGAAAAAAGAAAGTTTAAGCCGTCAAAAGCTTTTTTAACGTCTTTAGTCTTAATGAAAACGGTCTTATTGTTGGTTAAGTCTAACCTCCTAGTCCAGTATAAATTTCCCATTTTAAGGATAACACAACATTTTTTCTCCATTCATGTTGTCTTGTATGTACAGATGTTTAGAGAAATGCTGCAACAAACTTGGTGACGACATCCTTTCAAAACCGCTCTGGATTCATGTTTAAGCTTTTCATAGTTAAAAGTTAGATCACGTTTTTTTCAAATTATAAACGTGGTTTTATCTGCCCATGTCTTCATGATTTTTTTTACCTTGGATGCATTTATCTTGTTCACCCATAGTCTCCGTTTTCTATGGTGATTATATTTTCCTCCACCTCTTAATGTCTTATTTCCACTTGTTGTAGCTCTAACTGTAGCTGTTGTTCCCTGTGTTTACCAGCAGAGGGTGCTGTTACACTGACACATGGAAAAGTATCCTGCAGAGGCATTATGTGACTTGAGTGGACAAAAGATGGAAACTATTTTTTCTTATTCTTTTGTCAGGTAAGCTTTATAAACACATATGCAAAAGGATAAGAGAACATCTAAGTCTTGTGGCTTTCAAAATACATCTTGGGCATCACAAAATCACCATCAGTCATGCTATGCAAATGCCTGGGACACATCGAACAAACGAAGAGGTATGGCTGCTTTGAAAACAATGTTCTCACTCAACTCAGCAACTAATATTTAAAATCTGTTTTTATATTTTCACAAAACACTTAAACCGTGTTCTCCCTAGATTCTCCAGATGGTGGCGGTATCGCTCTGGTTGGTACCAAACCGCCATTTAACCAAACTAGAAGAAAACCGTCTTCTCGCGAGGTTTCACTTAAAAATAACGCGGGACAGTGTGAGGCAGGAGTCCGTTGAAATAAACATTAGACAGTGAACAGAGGATAGATAATGTTTAAGTAGGAAAACGTGCAATAAATGACACTGTCCTCAGTTCAGCTCCGTTTGTTGGACTCACTGTTACGCGGCAAAATCGCCTGATTTACAGAAGCCGCCGCTTAACACAGTTAACGCTACGGTTTACCGTTCGCAAACGTTTGTTAGCTAATACCAGCTAACTTAACGTTAGCCAGCTGACTTTCTTAGCTCAGTTTCTGAATGGATCCGACGGAGGACTTGTCGGCTCGGGTCTTGCTGAAACACATTCTCAGCACCGAGACTCCCAGGACTCCCATCACCCGCAGGTAACTTCAACAGCTTTTCTGGGGTATAACGTTACGTTAAAAAACGTTAACTTACTTAGCTAACGTTAAGTCAGATTATTGGCATCCTCGTTTGGGCTCCGTAAGCTTTGCGTTGGTTGCTCGTTTTGAACGTATAACTGCTAAGCTAAGCTTGAATTAAACAAAGTAAAACGAAGTCTATAACGTCACGTTACACCCGACACAGGTAACACAAACGGTTAGAAATGAGTATCACTCAGGGGCGGATCTAGAAAAAATATTTTCGGGTTGGCGAGAGGGGGGCAGGGATTTTTGAGGGGTGGCAACATATGGCAGGCGTATATATACTTAATTTAATCACAGTTATCACAGTTTGCTGAGAAATAGTATGTACACACTACAAAAGGGCACAGGCAGCCATTTACAAACTCATACAGACAAACCCGTGCACACTGCAGTCGGAGATTCGCGCTCGTAAATTGTCAAATTGGCCATAACTTTTAATTCGTTGCTGCCAACTGGGGTGGCAGCAGGGGTGGCAAGGCTTTCTTTTAGGGTGGCATTTGCCACTCTATGCCACCCCGGTAGATCCGCCCCTGGTCTCAATGACTTTGTATCCAGTATTGAACTAATCATGAGCTGTCTTGTCTTAAGTGCCTCCAATGCACCGAGTACCAGCGCGACCAGGCGCAGCAGTAGGCTGAGCAAGCAAGATGCTGGACAGCAAACCCCACAGGACATCTTAAGGCGCAGCCTGAAACATAAAATACATGAGGTGAGGAAGACCAGCAAAGTTAATGCTGATGTTGGACATGTTGAGACTCTATAGAAGTTGACCTACGTGCCTTCTTTCCAGAGTATAAGCAGGAAATCCCTGCCCGCTACTAAAATGAGGGCTGCCTCAGTCGTGCTCAGAAAGATAAACACGCCTGCGACGGCCTCAGTGCTGTTTGATGATGGAGACACGCCGAGGCACATACTCATGAACATCCTGCGGACAGGTATGTGCATGGGCCTGCGTTTATTCGTGCATCATGTTGTAGCTGGTTGTCCTCCTTTTTAACAATGTCATTTGTCATGTGATTCAGAGCCTGTCAGGTCCCCTGTGGTTCATGAGAAAGCAGCATCAGAAGGGCCACAGCCGTCTTCAGCCAACTCCAGCATTACCAGCAAGCGTCCTAGGTGGGCTGTGTTAGTGTAACAGGAATTCCATGTTGCTGACATTTGAGATGTCCGTCCAACAGTATTTAAATTATTGCACTAGTGTTAGTTGTGAGGAATCCACCTTTTTCTATCATTGCTAGGCCATAATTGACTAAGTCTCTTCAGCAATATTGACCATTTGTATGCAGCTGGCTACATTATGTTGTGTGTGTATAACAGGTATGTATTTGCTTGACTTTCAGCATTGAGCTGTCAGGGTTGGACTTGCCTGATATAACTATTGGCAATGCACCAAGTACCGCAAAGGGACTGAGCAGAAAGCGACCACGTCGGAGCCTTAATGTAACCGCTTTTGAAAACCGTCTTAAAGCTGGAGATGGTAAGTTAACGCCCCTGCTGATAGGCCTCAATGCTTCACTGGGATTTTGTAAGATCGTGAGGATGTTTGTTATTGTAAATTCATACATTTACAACAGGGTTGGAGTGTTCTCAATATACTCCTGTTATAAGAACGGGAGGATGGTGTAGAAACGTGAGCTGCATCAGTGAACAGTTATCATGTATGTTTTATTGACTAGCTAATGGATGCTTGTGCTTACAGGAGTTGAAGAGCAAAATGAATCAGTAGGCGAGCTTTCATCACTTTCTTTGTCAAGGTAAATTGCGTTAAACTACAATGTTGTGTAAAAGAATAATTTTACATGTAAAAGGTTGACCGATCAGGCATTGTCTGATTTGCAGTGAGTGATGTTTTTAAGTAAATCTCTTTTTGTGATTTTACAACAATTAGGTTGCTGTTTACAATGATGATGATGGAATAGATGACTATATGGCATGTCCTATCTGTTTTGCAGTTCCACTTCTCTGAGTCTGAAAACACCCTTTGTGAATGTTCGGACTGAGAAAAAGGGCCTCCAGAGAAGAGTTTCTAACCGTCGAAAAATCACAGAGGAAGAATTTGGAGCTGCTGTAAATAAAAGGCAGATGGAAGGTGATTATGATGATTACTCTTTGTAACCTGGCAGTTCCATGTGTGATCATATGTTTAACAAGTCAACGCAGGCAACAATTATTCATTTATTTGTTAACTTTTTCTGTTAACCATCAACTGTAAAGGGTAGTTTGTGGGGAAAAAAAAGGGAGTTCTCTCCAGCTGCCATCCTCAGTTTCATTGCTAATGCTCTTTTTTTTCCCCCCCTTCGTGGTTTTCTCCCTCCCTTGGTGTCACCCAGGAGTGAGGAGCTTTGAGTTGGCGGAGCGGGGTCTCAGTGAGACCGCCTACTCTGAGGGCTTCACGTTGGGCCTAAGCAAACTCAGTGAACCGGATATCACGACTGATATCGTGCACTGTAACACAGCTCTCTACGCTCAGCCTGATCCAATTTCCAACTTTTCCATTGTTGCAACTCAAGACAAACCCACGATGATAGCGTCTCAGCTTCAGAGACAGATGAGAGAGCTGGAGCAGGAGGAGCAGATGGAAGCGGAGCAGTGCGAGCTGGGGAAAGAAAAAGCAATATATGTATTTCCAACTGAAGAAGGGGCTGTGGCAGAACCCCGGAATGAGGAGGGTTTTTCACAGTCGGAGGAAGACGCGGATGCAGCTGAAGCTCAAAAGGAGGATGGGAAGAGTACAGCTGATGGTAAACCTGAAGATGCTGCAGCCATGTCGAAATCTGAGGAAGAGGAAGGTACATCGGAATCTCAGACTAGTGTAAGGGATAATACAGCCGAGTCTGAGGAAGAGGAGAACAGAGTTGAAGTTCAAACTGAAGAGGAAGGTGCAGCCAGGTCTCAGTCTGAGGGAGACGAGGTTGCAGCAGATTCACAAACCGAAGAAGAGGAAGGTCCAGTTGATTCTCAAACTAAAGAAGGAGGAGGTGGAGATGAATCCCAGCCTGAAGAGGATGCTGCAGCCAGGTCTCAGTCTGAGGAAGACGAGGCTGGACCAGACTCTCAAACCGAAGAAGAAGAAGAAGGTCCAGTTGACTCTCAAACTGAAGGAGAGGAAGAAGGTCCAGTTGACTCTCAAACTGAAGGAGAGGAAGAAGGTCCAGTTGACTCTCAAACTGAAGAAGAAGAAGGTCCAGTTGACTCTCAAACCGAAGAAGAAGAAGAAGGTCCAGTTGACTCTCAAAATGAAGGAGAAGGTGCAGTTGATTCTCAGTCTAACGAAGACGAGGGCGTTGCAGAATATAAAAGTGATCAAGAGAACCCTGCAGCCAATTCTCAATCTGAGGAAGACGGTGGTTTGGCTGATTCTCAACCTGAAGATGAGCATGATGGGGAGCTGGAGGAGGAAGATGGTGACCAGGAATCAGAACAACTGGAACATGACTTGGAACACATCAGTCGAAGTACTCATCGCTCTGAGGGGCGACTCATTGTGCCTGTTACAGACACCACAGACACAGGTGAGGACGCCATTTCACTGTGGCTGTAACTAACAAATTTTTTTTTATTGATAAATCTGTCAAATGTATTTTCTAGATTACCTGATTAACTCTAGAAGAGATATTTAAAAAATATGATAAGTGCCCACTACAGGTTCTCAGAGTGATATCTGACGATTTTTGATTCTCAGTGATGTGAAACTGAGAAAAGCAGCAAATCCTCATATTTGAAAAGCTGAAACCAGCTAATGTTTGGCATTCTGGCTTAATTAAAAAACATCAATTATCAAAATTGTTGGCAACTAAATTTCTGTCGCTCAACTAATTGATTAATTCACTAATCATTTCAGTACTAGTATGGATAATACTGTTTTTATTGTCAGCTGACTATTAAAAATACACTGACTGTGTGAACTATATTGTGCTTAGAGTGTGATGAAGTGAAAAAAAGGAGATAAACTAATGGGGGGGGTTTCATCCATCTCAAATTCTAGATCTAATCTAGATTATTTCCAAGCTCTAAATAAACTGTCCGAAATGGAAGTCACGGTATTTTAAAGTGAAAGTCCTTGTTTAACAACTAAGTGTTGTTTGCATGTAGGATGGTCTGATGGCAAGTCCAAAGCACACAGTGCTGTTGATTTACACAGCAGCCTAGAAATGAGAAGCCATGAGAGCGGCCTGCTTCATATTGGGATGCCTGACTTGGCTGAGTCACCAATCCGAGGACAGACACGTGTGTCCTGTACAGAGGCCGAGCCTGATGCTGATAAAGAGAACTCCTTACGTCATCTGGAGCTGACGCATGATATTGAAGACAGAGGGCACCTGAGTGACGATTCACCTGAAGAAGCCGCTGCTCAGGACCCTGCTGTACAGGAGGAAGAGAGTGAAGATAGTGACGGTCAGTCTCTCTTTTTGTGTGCGTGCTTTATATTTTAAAAAATTAGAATAAGAGTAAAACACGTTTTGTTTTCTGAAATCTTCAGAGATCCCCAGCAAGACTCCGGCATTCGTGAGAGAGAAAAGGAAAATTTTTCACACCGATCCTCTGGCCTCACCTTCTGTTCTTAAGAATACTCAAGCCAGGCAAGTTGCACTTCCTGCTACCATGAAACATCTAGTCTAATATCTAGTTTATTGATGATCTTTTATGTTGCTGACAATTTCTTCTAATATCTGTTATGCCACCAGTAGCACAAGTGAAGGTTTGCCTGCACGTAAACCTAAGCAGGTGAGAAAGCGGAGGACCGGGCCAGCTAAAAAGAAAGAAGGCCTTCCTAAGAGCTACCTTATGGGCGTGTTCAAGCACTTTGCCAAAACGAAGGTCTCTGCAGATGTTTACCCTGTCCTAAAAGAAACGTAAGTAACGGACTGGAGAGGTTTTGAGTCAGTAGACTGTTGGAACTAATTAAAGGTGGCGTATGCGATTCTGGAGAAATCCAATACTGTGATGAATACCATGATATAGAGCAAAGAATGACACCGCAAGTAATGTAACTAACGTTAGCTCGGTTGTGTGTCAGCAAACTGTCCCTACAGTTGCTGCTGTGAAACTAACAGAGGACGAGAAATTTCCCAGAGCAGCAAACCAGCTCCACTCAGCGATACTCACAACTCTCCTGCTACTGTAGCAAACATCACAACAGCGGCACATCTTGCCAAATAGAAAGTCAGCTGAACGTCCGTGGGCAAGTCATTTAATGTTACCTGACGCACAAATCATTGCTGGAATAGTGTTTGTCTTTGTTTATTTCCCATTTAGAGAGTCACGCCTGTATACAAACACACGAGTTTTTTCCAGCACACACACAAAACGAACAGCTAGCGGACCGTGAGGAGATATTTACTGAATTTGACAAAAAGACGTGTGTTGGATTAGAATCGCATACCCCACTTTTTAAGCAACAAGTGGGTTGCCTAATCACTGTATTGTGAAGACATCCTGGAGTTCACTACCTGTACTGTAATGCACTTGCCTCATCTTAATTCACTGTCTTTAACAGAATGGATAAATTCTTTGAGCGGCTGGCAGAGGACTTGGAGACGTATGCTGTCCATGCAAAGAGAAAAACCATAGAGGTTGAAGATGCTGAACTTCTGTTGAAAAGGTAGGTGTGCTGCATGCGGTTTTATATATGCGAAAGTAAAATAAAACAATGAGGAGTGACATCCTCCTTTCTGGATTAGTTCAGTTCAAAATCAGCATGTTGAAGTACAACTTCACATTCTTGCTATAACTTTAATTAAACATGCTCTAGATCGATAACTTTATTTGTCCCCGTGGGGAAATTGCCAGGCATTTTAAAGAAAAAACAAACAAAAAAACATTAAACATTAGAAACAAGAAGAAAAATCAGTAACGCTGCAGAAAGAGGATTTTTAGACCATCTGACTTTACAGAGACATTAAACCATTCAACAATTGAGTTGCTTGGGGGACAAAGGAGAACTTGGTCCCATTTCTGGAAGCAGGAGGCTGGCAGTACCGTCGCCCAGATGTCAGCAGCGTAAATGGAGGAGCTGCGTGGATGTCAAGTGTCAGCCACAATATTTTTTGCCTTTTTTACTGCTCTGTGTGTGTAATTTGTTCCAGGGTTGGTAGAGTGATGCCCAACAGTTTAGTCGCTGTGATCGCGGTTTTCTTGAGGCACTTGTTTTGAGTCACTGTGGCATTGCCAAACCAGCAGATGCTGCAAAAGGTTAAAATACTCTCGATAAAAGCCGACTAAAACGTTAAAAGCATTTTGTTATTAACATTAAAGGAGACAAGTTTCTTTAAGAAATACAGTCTTTGTTGGGGTTTGGTGCAGATACACTCCGCCCATGCATCCCATTTCAGGTCACAGTCGACTACGATCCCAAAAGCTTGTCACTGACTGTATTTGCTCTCCATTGATGAAAGTAGCTGAGAATGACTTATTTTTCCAAAAATCTATTGATTTTTCTTTTATCTTTGTGGTATTCAGAATAAGTTTTGATTATTTTTTTTTTTTTTTACACCAGTTTATGAAGAAGTCCAAAACTGGCCCATGCTCCTCTTCTTCATCATGTAGGAGACTCACCAGGGCTGTATCATCAGCATATTTAATAAGGTGTCTGTTTGGAAAAGTGCTTGTGCATGAATTTGTATAAAGAATAAATAATATAGATGATAGAACACACAACTGTGGAGAGCCGGAGTTTGTTGTAATTTTGTCTGATAGAGTTAAGCCAGCTCTAACCTGTTGCACTCGCTCTTAAAAAAATCTGAAATCCATTAAACCAAATCCTGAGTATTTTAAAAGTAATTGGTTAAGATCGCTGTTCGAATACTAGGTTGAATAGTGGTAAAAGCTGATGAGAAGTCCACAAATAAAATCTTAGCGGGAGCTTTTGGCTTTTCAAGGTGTGTGTAGAGTAGCTGCGGCCTGGTCAGGGCAGCGTCCTCTACTCCTCTGGAGGCCTGATAAGCAAACTGTAGGGGGTCTATTTGGTATCAGTTAATTTGACTCTGAATTGCAAAGTTGGCTTCTTTTGTTCTTTGTTCCCTCTATTGATGAAGTCCAGATGTCATCCCGAGGGGGGATTAGTGAGGGTCTCAAATTGGCTAAAACGTGTTCAGTCATACGTTCTTTTCCTCATGCTGGACTTTCCGTTCCATCTTAGGGTTGGATGAAATGAATCAACTCCACAATCCTCAAACCTCCATTAGGGGATATCTTGGCCACTTGGGGGCAGTTCAAGAAGCTACAGTATAAACACATATTATCATCTTATGCAGTTGTTATGGTGAGCGTGTACACGAACAATAATTTGTTGACGTGACAAATATAAGTCCAATATTCACTCTCCTTTTAGCTCTATTTGAGTCTCCACTAACTCCTGATTCTTTATCCTGATCAGATTCTTTAGCTGTTAAATGCTCCAATATGTTCACAAGCTAGTCATGAACTTTGTCTGTCTGTTGCTTGCTGCTGGGCAGGTAGTGTACAGTGAATTTTTAGAGCTATTTGGCTGATAACAGCAGCTTAAACAAAACAAAATAAGACCGTTTAAACCACAAGTGCAGCAATCACATAAGGCTCCACTTATATATTTGTTAAATCCTTAACACAGACCTGAGACATCAAGCATAGATCACATCAATTCACAAAGAAGAAGAGCAAGAATTATAGAAACAGCTGCAATGCTGTCAGACATATAGTATGAAGAGTTAAATATTGTAGAACAGGCTGCCACACTACGATTATACTGACCTCTAGATGGCAAGCTTGAGCTCCATGTTCAGTCTGAAGAAAAGCACAGGCTACTTATTCCTTCTTCAGATGTATTTTCTTCATAGCCTTAAATTCCTTAAGCAGTAAGCTTAAGGAAGGAAACAAATCCCTCTAATATGCAATATTCATCAATAGAGCACACATCTCGCTAACACGATACATTAAAACTGCCTTACACTTTACATTAGTTTTCTTACATTTAACTTGTGTGTTTTTGCACTCCGCAGGCAGGGTTATGTGAATGACAAGGTACCCATGGAAGTGCTCATCGAAAAATATCTTCGTATGGACCAGCGCAAGCTCCTGATTCCCATAGCAACCAGTGGAAATGTTGTTATCCCTAAAAAGCGGAAATGAATGTTTTATATACAATCACATTTGTTTTGTCTCGTTTCATCTCTTGGACTTCTACACATTTTACTTTACTGCATTTGATTTGGACAAGTGATGTCTCCATTTAATCAGAGTATAAAGGTTTCTGTAAATGTGTAAATATTTGTTAACATTCTTTACAAAGACTTCAGTTTTGTATGTGATGTCCGTATAGCTACTTTCTGTCTTTCTTATTATCTGTATTGCTATACTGTGGTGGGTCGAATATGAGTGTATGTATCCGTATGTAATCCAAGCGTTGGCTTGTTGACAACAGTGCTTCGTCATTGTCACTTAAGATCACTTGAGTACAAGTATGTGTCTGTCTTCATTTATCTTTTTATGCAAATATTTTATGATAGTTTGAACAAAGGGCAATGTGCAGACTTCTAAAATTAACAAATGTTGAAATAAAGTTCTGTTTCATATTTCTGTCCTTTTTATTAGGAGCCACTGATGATCTGACACCTTTAACTGTAGTGTATTCCCTGCTGGGTGGCTTTGTAGACCCATGTGAAGAAATAAGTGTACGTTTAAATGGCATTCCTCAACTCAGGCCATTTGCCATGTGCATGAAAACTGGTGATAATGCAGGTGGATGCCATGTGAGAGTTTTCGCTTGATATATTCGATTTAGGCTTACAGCCCACGGTGCTGTACTTGACAGTTGTAGGAAAGAAATGTTGTGGAAGCATTTAACTTATGCATTTACAGAAGGATAAAAAAGGCTGGGTAGCTATCTGGTGTTTTTTTTTTATGAGTTACATTTTGCAGAGTGGTTTGTGAGGGAAGCCCTGCAGAAGTAATACTGTCTAGCGCTAAGCCTGTGTCCAAGAAATGGGGCAAATTCATTATAACTAACCCTTATCTCAGTTAGTCGAACTGGTGCGAACTAACTATTTTAATGACCTGTGTGAAGTACCGTAGCTGTATTAATGGAAAACCACATTCAAAGTTTGTTTGCATAGTTTATTGCAGGACAACGCTCAGTACAAAGGCATGTGTTTGTGAACATTAAAGGTTCAAGATGTATTGGAGACACCTTCAGGTTGAGCGGATGAATCCAGTGATTAATTATATCTAAAACTTAATTAAATTCAACCTTTAACGGATGATATGCGTTAATCTTGGCAGGCTGTGTTAGTAGTCTTGGCACAAGGCAATAGCTCATCCAGTCTGCTGATTAAATTGTGATAAATTAGTTTCCAAAGGTAAAATGAAGCACTGTGAATAACAGATTTAATATAATGCTATAACGCTCTATTTATTTTCACCACTTACAAACAGGCAAGAGAGCGAAAATAAACGGATAGATAGAAATGAAAAATTATACTATAGTATATTAGATACAATATATATATTTTTCATTTTATTCATGGTCTGTGAAATCACTCCGAGACAGCAGGGGGAGCTCGGTGCGAGACTGTCCATGTCTGCCAGGGACAGACAGCTAGCCTGCTAGCAAACAACAGAAGATCCCGGACAACTAGCGTTATATTTTAACCCAACACAAAGGTAAGTCCGTTGATAAATAAAACAGAAACCAGTAATATACGGACTAAAGACTTAAAATCACATGATGGATACTGTTGTGTCGTATTTTTAGTCGTAGTTTCTGCTGCAGTTTTCCCCGACCTTTTTGTTTGGTTTAGATTAGCTGCAAACAGCTAACTAGCCAACTAACGTTAGCTTGATCGAGTTAGCTCGCGTGCTATCGTCAGCTTGTCTGGATTATTTACAGTATTTATATAGGTTTAACGGCATCAGACCTCGTCATAAATATATGGGATTTCCCTTTCTGTATGAGCACACCGGCCTTTACGCGTAGCTAAAATAAAGAGCCAATGCACAGTAAGATAGCACTGTCGATTATCTGTATTGTTAGCACTTCAACTACCTGCTACTGTCACCCCCTACATCAACTGCTCAGTCCAAGTTTCAGTTCCCACTATCGTGTGCTACAATTAAGAGCTTAGTAGGATAACTTAATAGAAACACGTTGTATATAGCTAAAACTTGGGTCAAAAGTATATATATATAATATATTTGTGGTTAGTTAATAGAGGATATATGTCCTGGGCCTTAATCATACTTTTTTATTAGAACCATTTAATGTGCTGTTGTGGATCATTTGTTAGGTTTAACCTTGAAGTGCTCATGTTGTCATGGTCTGTTTTCTCAAGCTGCTCAGAAACCGGTTAGCTGACCATCATTGTTTGGTTAGAGAGGAATGAGTTAGCATTGAGCAGTGCTATTTTCTCAGCATTGGCGCATCAGTACATGCACAGTGGTATGAATGAGTCAGGTTCCCTGGAAACACACCAAACAGCGCACCAGTGGTTTCACTTATAATGTCATTTCTTATTTCTGAAAGGAGGTTTTGTGTAATCTCGCATGCAGCCATCCAGGTGCTAAACACAGTAACATGAACATTATTATTATTTTTTGTCTTGACTGTTTTGAAGAAGTGTTGGTTCAACTTTGTACAACATGTTTTGGCGGTAGTTTGTGGCGAGATAACATTATAATGTAAGTCAGGTGTCCACTGTACCAGTCCTGCCTGTACATATAGGAAACCAGGACTATATCTGACTAGGAAAAACTGCAAAGGGAAACAACCTTTCTTCAAGCCAAGACCCCTCAAACCTAATTTCAAATGCATAACCAGGATTTCAAATCTAACTAATGTTAAAGGATATCCTGGCAACTGTATTCTTTATTGTGAGGAGAATTGCAGATATACTGAGTATACATAACTCAGTTTAGCTGAGCTCATCTTTAGTATGATGACCCAAAGTAAAATCCACTGCAGCTGCACTGTCCATTTCTCAAACAGTGGAAAAAAAAAAAGAAATGTGATTTTTGGAAAATGATGAAGTGCAAAGGCAGTGTCAAATCATTTTTCAGCTCAGCGATTCATGTGATAAACTTTTTGTATCTTGAAACCGAGTCACAAACCTTTGTTTCATCCCTAGTTAGCAAAGTATTTTAATACTTGTTCTCCTACTGGATCCTGGGGACAGATTTATCTACTTCCAGTAGATACATTTTGCAACTTAAAAGAATAGAAATTCCATGTTTTTCTGTGGTCATAAGACTTATTATTTCTTGCAGTGGCATTGACATTATAAAGAGGGATCTGGTAATTGCCGGCATGAACAACGCATTCGTTGATTGTCTGCTTTAGGGCTAACTGGTGTCAACATATTCACATTTTGATGGTCACAATTAGAATTTAACTATACTTCTGGTGGCTTTTCTACGATATAATGTTGGCTTTTTGTGATGTTTGACATTGATACAATCCAGTTGCACTCTTTTTAAATTACAAATAGGGCCAGAAGCAACGACTTTCTCCCACCATGATGTCGTACTCAACAACAGTGTCAGTCACACATTGTTGATTGATGATTTTAATTGAAACATCACCCAGCCCTAGTCTGCAGCGAGCCCCTCCATGACTTTGACCCATTAAATTGTTGTGTGCCTTTTCATATTGGTTGCTACCTACACAACAATAAATAGGCGTGGTTGGTTGGCAAGTTTAGGCAAACGAGATGACTTACAAACAGTAAACGTTTTCGAAGAAATCACGATATGTTAATTTTAATGGACGTTGTGTTTCTAAAGGATAATTTCCTGGACTCACACTACAGGAGTTTTGGGACCGTGGTCCGTACCGATGTTCGGCCCAGATTATCTGGTAATGTGAGGGGTTTACAGATCCAGTCTTAAGCCTCCTGATCTGCTCGCAGACTCATCGGGACGACCCCGATAATATCAAACATGTTTGATATTTAGGATTTAAAATTGGATGATTACGTCAGTACTTTCCGAACTGGACCACAGTAGCCAATGAGAGAGACAAGTCTACATGGAGACGGTGTTGCCAAGCAACGGTAAACATTCCAGCCCTTGAGGCTAACGTTAGCTAGCATACTACTGTTGACATACACTAAAACTCGCCTCCTCTCCCCTCTGAAGACTTGACATACCGTGTTGACCGCGTCTTCACCCAGATATCGTGATTCTGCTTTTGTTTTTTTACTGTAAATCATTAACGTTTCCAAAAAAGTCTCCATTTTTTTTTGTTTACATCTGCTTCCCCATGAGATCACGCGAGGTGGGGCATTGTGTCCCTCTGGCTCGATAATCTTAATAATATCCTGTAGTGTGTGATGCCATTATTTTCAAATCTTGTAGTGTGAGCATGTGTGAGATTAGAGAGAAGAACATCTGTGACGTTTTTCCTTGTCTGTGTGATGCAACATGATTTCACAGTCGGTTAGGATTTTAAAAGTCCTGTTGTTTGAGCCCAGCTTAAAACCCCCTTTTAAAGCTTTAATGACTGGACTACTTGCAGTGTTCTGCAGCCTGCAGGAGTGTCTGCCCTTAGACGTCAACAGGCCAAGTGTAACTGCTGGTTATGGCTCCAGGTGACAGGAGACATTAGATATGCATTGAGGTCCCTCCTCCCTTTAACCTCCCGTGCCCAGCGCAGTGAAGAGGGTTTTAGTGAGGAAGTGCAGGCAGGAGGTGAAGCCTGTGTGCTAATACTTTTTTGCCCTGTCAAATCCCCTTCAATGTAATTGCGGGTCTGCACAAAGTCAGGGATGAGAGCGAGGCAAGCTGATCGCTGTAGCAAAATCAATAGTTCATACCTCTCGGAGATTGAGTTTTTAGGAAAGGAGGAGCACCATGACCAAGGGCAGAATATGAAATCACTCCCATAGAGGCCCAACACATGCTGTGCAATCGATCCCCAGTCCCTGTACCAATTATAGTTTTAAGGTTTGTCTGTGGCTTACTACGGTCCTCAAAGACCAAAGCTTTGGAAATGGACATTTTGTTCACTGACACTTCGACAAGGGTTGCAATTTTTTCATCCCTCTTGGAAATTGCCGTCTGAAATGCCTCCACACCTCCAGTCTTTTAATTTAGAGCAGAGATTGATTCGATTTTCCTTTTTTTATTTATTTTTTTCAGTCGGGGGCGTGAGCATTGTGGTCATAACTGTCAACCATATGTATCATATCTCCACAGATATACATTTATACATTTTAAAGAAATAGATTTTTAGTATTTTGGACCTGCATATCTTATTCTTTGTATGGCTCCAGATATCACCTAATTGTATAAATGCTGCTGCTGTTCAGTCTTATTAGTCCTCACAGGATTAATGTGGAACAATCAGAAAGCTAACCTCACTCCGTACTAAGATTGCAATAATTGAAGGGTTCATATATTGTTTTTCATTTCTCTACCATCTCCTAGGTTAGCAAATGATTTTTGCTAAATATATTTGCTGTTTGATGGATTTTGATTGCAGCCCTTAATATGTTTAAAACCATCTCACTTATTAGTTTTTCTCATATTATTGAACACAGATACTAAATGTATATTGGTGATAAGTAAATAGAGTGTCTGGTGAAAGTTCAGCTGATAACTATAAACATTTATTATGCTGCCTTTGTCCTCTGCTAGTTGGTGTCTTTGCTCGATCTCCTAGTTTGGTCGGTGAGGTTTGTTACTGATTGCAAGTCATGTGAAGGGAAAGAGCAAAACTTAAAATTCTAATCTTTAAGATTTTACTCATGGTTGATTTGGCAACACCTGCGGTTACTGTGTTTACAGCAAGTCCAGTTTAACACTACAGCAAACACTCCGTGAGCAGCTACTTTGTTATAAATAGCGTATCTATTTACTGCCAAACAATCATGTTGTTTTAATAAAGAAGTCTGTCAATAATAATTGCAACTCCAATCTGATTTCATGCTGCACAGTGGCGCGAGTAGCTTTCCACACAACAGCAGGACACGCTAAAGTTGGTGACCTTGCTGAGGAGTTAGAGGCGTGCAGCCTGTTGCTGGAGCTAGTCATCTGGCAGCTCACTGTGGCTGCTCCGTCTTGTTCCATTACAAAAATTCATGCTGATCCGCTGGTCAGAGAATGCAGAAAATGACCACTGTCCTGTCTTTTGGATCAGTTTTTGATGAATGATTGCAGTCAGTGCATTGGCAAATGCATTAGGTTTTCTGTGGCTTCCTCACAATAATGCTTTGCCAATTGCACGGTTTTAATGTGACGCAGTAGGAAATGTTATGGTTAGTATTAACACACTTCTGCCACAGTGTCACAGTAAACAGTAAGGCTGTTATCAATGGGATAAAATTGCACTGGATTACATGCATGCATAGTTTTCCTGAGAATCAGCCATGCTTAGGTAGGCAATCTAAATACAGCACAGGAACGATGGACTCTGCCACTATAAAAAGTACAATATAGAGAGATAATGACTGTATGAACTGAATGTAAATACTTTGAATGGCTGTTGCAGAAAAAATGCCGACCATAGTATTAAAAAATGGGGTATGAAAGTCGTAAGGATTATAACTTTGAGATCTATGGCTGATATGTGTTCAGCTGTTTCACTATTAATGGACCACCTGTCCCTAAAATCTGTGTTTAGTTCACATCTCAGTCCATGGGTAGATGTGGAGGAAACTGGAGCACACAAACTGTTCAAAAGATGCTTAGACAGTTTCAATGCGGTGTGCTTCTTCATCAGAGTCCATCTGTCCAAGAACCTGTATTTGATTTCTCTCTCATACCTCTGTTTGATTTTCTTTTGTCTCCATCTAACCGCTTTTTGTGGCAATTTATCTCTTCAAATTGTTCCACGGACGGTGACCCGTCTTTCATTCGCCACCTGTTTCTCCATTTGGCTTCTCTATCACTTTACTTTTCATTCCCTCCACCCCCTTTCTTCATCTTCGCCTCACTCCATCTTACCACTTGCCGCTGTTAAAGAATCAAGAAGATTGTTTGGTTTGTTCTTCATTCATTGGCTTTTTTTAAAGACATTCTTGGAACCAGGCTTAAGCTAGCTGCTGAGCTCGGTTTTTTTGTATTGGCTAGACATAGTAATGTAATTGGAGTGGTGGAGGACTTCAGTAAGGCTGGCATAATTTATGTCATCCTGTCCCATCCAAAGAGCTGTTGTATTGGGTAGAGATCTGAAGGCCAATGTACTACACTGTTATTGTGTAGAAGATCATGGAAGCGTTCCATACGACATACAAATACCATACAGTATGTACTATATCTTTTTATAGTTAAATGTATTTGTTAGGGACCATGTACATAAAACCACACAAGCAGAAGAGATGCTTTGTACTAGATTTTTTCAATCTGCATTTCCTGGTAATGTAGACATTCAATGTATACTTTTTGCAGCTAGTATAAATAAATGAATGTACTAAAGGTATATTGTACTCATAGGAAATGATTCAAGTTTAGCTTTGATGAAGGAGAAGAGGAGAATGTTTTCTGATATATTCCTAAAGCTCTCTTACCGTCATGCACAGCTAAACGATTGTTCCTTTTCCAATTTTCTTTTGAATTGTGGTACAAAAGACATCTGTTTGTATCCTGAATTTCAGTAAGAGTGATCACTCTGCATACTCAAATTCCAGCTAGAATTGGTATACAGCATAGACGGTATATAAAGATGGACACTACAATGTCTCCACTTCTCTCACTGTAGAAAAATGAAGCCAAAATATCCCGGATACGGCCTCAGCCATCTTGTGCTGGTGACGTCATTTGGAGCCAGAGTCGGCGCAGTAGTGATCAGGGAATTTACACTTGAACACACATCAGTGTGATAAGAACTATCGAAAATGACAGAAACCATATTTGGGGAAAAAATGATTTGACGTGTTCTTTGAGGTTTTAGTTTGGTTCATGGTCCCATCCAATTGAGATTTTGGACACTGATGAATCATCATCATTTCGTATCGTAGTCGCACAACTGGAATTTCCTCATCTATTAAATGTGACACAGCATTGTGGGATTTTTAGTAGAAAGTAGTGTATGCCATGGAGACTTCTTTTTTCTTTCCACCCTGAAAATATTTGAGGGCAGTGTATATACTGTAGTGCATAACTGCCGCGCTCAAAATTCTGACAATCAAATAAAGGGTGTAATTTATAAAACATTATTACACGGCTTTGTTGAATGCTCTCTATTCTGATTGGTAAACTACAGCATTCTACGGTCTGTTATTCCTGAAGAGCAGACCGCTGCTATGAATAACGGACCGTTGCTATGGACGCAGTTCTGATCATCATCAATCATATCAATCTGCAGAAAATAGTCCTGAGGCAAGAAAAAAGTTTCAAAATCATTTTAAAATCAATATTTGGTGTCAAATTATTGATTTCTTTAGTAAGTATCCGTGTATTAAGGGGGATGATGATAGTTATTCTAGACCTGCATCACCCTGTTGGGGTTAATTTCACAATAATGACTTAGATTATCCCTTACTTAGTTCACATCACTACGCAGCCTGTTGTAAAGTGTTTCATGCATTCAGTTTTCTGTCGGTTCAGATATTACAATTCACACAGCCTCTAAGCAGCATCACTGTCAATGTGTCACCTTCATTCAGCGTAATCACCGGGAGCAAAAAGCTCAGCTCCCAGCCGTCACAATTTGTTGCGCTGCATTTTGACACAAATTTAATTTATAGATGAAGATATTAAAGGCTCTGGTTGTGAGAGAAAGCTAGAGATGGATGTAGGGTTTGAGGAATGGTGAAATAGAAAAAGATATTAACAGGATGAGGGCCCAGGAAGAAACTGACTAATATATGTGAAAAACAGAGCATTGTTCAGCCACTGACCTTGCAGCAAGATGAGAAAGGCTTGAATGAATCTGGCACTGTGTCTAGTGCTGGGTAATTTTATCTCTTCAAAAGGTATAGAAATGAGGGCAGTACAGTACCCGTACACCTGTATCATACAAGTAAGCATTGACACTGACTTCTGTGTCCTTATTGTCCTCACTACCGCTGAAACCCTGTCAGCTCGTCTCAAGTGATGGGCATGTTGCAGTGGTGGGCATTGTTTCTCCTTCACTGGCATGGGAATTGGTTCCTGAACGAGTCAGGAAAAAGGATGTCTGTTCATGCTGCTAATCCAGGTTAATAATATAGTTAGTAAACCAAATGCACCATTTGGGGGGGTGATGTCTTCTTGCTCCATCATTTCTCAGCAATTACAGTTCAAGTGCATTAATTTGAAATTCCTGGTCACGGGTGGCTGGAGTACATCCCAGCAGCACACACTAGATATTGTAATCGCAATTATAGTTTTTAAGAATACTGTAAGCTTGTTGTGTGATCTTAATTAAGATTTGTGAGTTAAACATAATTATTTACAATACCAAAATTCACTGCATTGGTCCCTAACAGGTCAGGAATATTAGTTTGCATTTTTAAAAAGAGACAAAAATAATCCTAAAGTGTTTCTATGGGGATTGACTTGCTTTTGGAGCCAGCCTCAAGTGGCCATTCGATGAACTGCAGTTTTTGGAACATCCGATCTGGCATCATGTTGTTGTCAGCTCTTGCAGCTCAGTGCAGTTTGTTGTTGCAGTTTATAGACAGCTAAAATACTGCAGTTACAGAGCTGTGGTTTCAAGGTTTTGTTTTACAGGTCTTAGTTACCTTTCACTGCATCATGGCATCTCCTATAAGTTCCGTCGAAGGGGGCTCAGTGTCTAACAAAAGGAGGCAAAAGTCATAATTTTATATAGTGGACATAAATGGTCACTGCTGACCAGTGTAAGGTCTTGAAGAGGGCCAGGCATAAGGGTTGAATAACCTTCATACACAATATGGGGCATGCTGAAGTGTGTGTGTGTGTGTGTGTGTATTTGGGGGAGGGAAGTGTGCATCACAAATCTGCACGATCTTCCTGTTTGACGTGAAGGTAATTTGGGAACCTCTGATTTGGCCAGTGGCTCCAACCCCCAACACAGTCCAGGGAGGCAGCTTGTTTATTTACAGTTAATTTTTGAGACTTAATTTCAATCGCAGCGGCTATTGATCTTAGAACAGGCATGGGCCATCGATCTCCTGCTGTCCCCCAATGGGTCAGGGACAATTCATCTAGCCCCAACACGATAAAAACCACAAATGCAGGCAGTGTGGCCACATGAATTAAATGATATTGAATCTTAACTGGATTAATGAAAGATACAGTGCCTGTGTGTTGCATCACAATGAGCTGTTTTCTGTGGGGTCACCGGTCTCTGTTAGAAGAATGTTTCAAGCTAAACAGGATTTTCCAGGAACTTTAAGGAGATGGGATTTAAATTCTAGTCTGATCAAGTACTCACACTCACATTGTCTGTTTCTAGGGGGCAAACTGCTTCCATCTGGCGGGTGTTGATGCAGATGGACGTCAGAACTGAACATTGACGAGTGGAAGTGACGGATTCCTCCTCCTCCTCTTCCTCACCCTCTTGCCCCCGACACCTTCTGTCACGCTGGCAATGTCAAGAGTCCCGAGTCCCCCTCCCCCTGCGGAAATGTCCAGCGGGCCTGTGGCCGAGAGCTGGTGTTACACACAGGTAAAATGGGGCACACTGGGGCACTTTTGATCAACCAGCCATAACTCAGTAGCACTGTTATCTTTAATCTCAAATAAATCAAGCACTCTGAGCTTTACTGAATATATTTTTCCTTTGCCAGATCAAAGTGGTGAAGTTCTCTTACATGTGGACCATCAACAACTTCAGCTTCTGTCGTGAGGAGATGGGCGAGGTCATCAAGAGCTCCACCTTCTCTTCTGGGGCCAATGACAAGCTGAAATGGTGCGTGGGCAAGAGAGCGGCTCGGTTTCATCGTATTCTAATATCCAGTATTCGTAGTCTTACTGCACTGTACAGGAAGTGGACTGTCGAGAAACATCTAGAAAGCCTCACCCTGTCTGATTAGTTACAGATTCCAACACGAATGTTATTACTGGCATTCTGTCGTATGAAGGTCTTTCTAATCTACATTCATTTTTGATTCCTTTGTCAAGCAAACAACTCAGAAATAATACCTCACAAAGTAACATTTCACCGCAGAACCTTGTGAATGTAAAATAAAAATGAAACTGTAGTTTGTCCAGTAGTTGCCTCAAATGTGCACCATCTAAAAAAACTGTTGCTTTAATTACTCACCATGTTCAGGAGCAATTCAGAGAAATTGGTGGACTGACTAAATTCTTTTATACTTATTATAAATGTACACATGTATCCCAACCGTAGTAAAAATATGTATTTCTATCTGCATTGGTCTTGATGGCATCTAATAAAGTAATTTTTTAAACTGAAACTACCATAGCAAACAAGAATACAGTTTTACAAGTGTATTACACTAGTAATAATTAGTTAATACATTATTACCTTCATCCCCTTTACTAGAGATCTTAACTGTTGCACCCTCCACCACCATCAGGTGTTTGCGAGTGAATCCCAAGGGCCTGGATGAAGAGAGCAAAGACTACCTGTCTCTTTACCTGCTGCTGGTCAGCTGTCCAAAGGCCGAGGTGCGCGCCAAGTTCAAGTTCTCCATCCTCAATGCCAAGGGGGAGGAGACCAAAGCCATGGGTGAGTCAGCTGGGTAGCACAAACCTTTGACTGCAAAGGAGGCCGTGGAAGAGTCATATTCTAGATGTAACAGCCTTCTGTGGAGTTTATAATTTTCCGCTTGCTCCTTTACTTGGACTCACCTCTTTGTCGATTCTGTGTGTCCCGGCTGTCTGCAGAAAGCCAGAGGGCATATCGCTTTGTCCAGGGGAAAGACTGGGGCTTTAAAAAGTTCATCCGGAGAGACTTCCTCCTAGATGAGGCCAACGGTCTTCTACCTGACGATAAGCTCACGCTCTTCTGTGAGGTACGCTGCCTAGACTTCTTGGTTTATACCCTTTCACTTTACAATGCGATTTTAAAAAAAAACAAAACATTTTGGAGTGTTGCATTTCATTTTATTTCCGTCCCTCAGGTGAGTGTGGTGCAGGACTCGGTCAACATATCGGGGCAGAACACCATGAACATGGTGAAGGTGCCTGACTGCCGGCTAGCAGATGAGCTGGGGGGACTGTGGGAGAACTCCCGCTTCACAGACTGCTCCCTGTGTGTTGCTGGCCAGGAGTTTCAGGCCCACAAAGCCATCCTGGCAGGTACAGACATGAGTCAGACACACCCCATGTATTGTCTTTGTTCTGTCTATTTAAATGCTTAACTCTGTGTGTGTGTGTGTGTGGCTGTAAGTATTTGAATATGTATTTATTAGTTTGCCCTCTGACTGTCGCTTGATCCCACGATTACTCACATATTTACATTTTTGCTGTTGTCCTAATATCTTTCCATATCACTGCTTTCAGCACGTTCCCCTGTATTCAGCGCCATGTTTGAGCATGAGATGGAAGAGAGCAAAAAGGTGAGCCCAAGGTCCCAAGGCTTTTTTTATTCTTAGAAATAAAATAGTTTTGTTCTTCAGTGGCTCAACTGCTCTGATTTTCCCTGCTGTATTGAGGGGTTAAAGTGAGTGAAGGATTGTGTGCTGTCAAATGGCTGCAGCACAGGGCTGTTTGGTGAAACTGAATGATAGCGCACCTGAAATGAAATTGTCCTGCCGTACCTGAGGGTCAGGATTCATCCTTCACTGACAAACCTGAGAAGCAGAGAATTGCTTTTTTTCATTTGTGCACATGTGACTGTAAGTAATGAAATTTCAGGAGAAGCGGCTCAGATTTTGTTGTTTTGTTTTGTTTTTAAATCAAGGTAATTTTAGCATTTATGTTGCCAACTTTTTGAAAGATTAAAATGTTTCACTTAGTCATTAACATATTTTAAATGAAGAGCGTATTTAGTCTGAAAAGTGACGGATAAAATACAGGGCAAGAAAATGTTTTTCATTGTAACAAAATGTCCAGTATTAATCAAAATGAATCACTCCAGCGGACATAATTCAGAATCACAAGGAATCCTGTTTTTTCAAAATCCAACTAATTGAGACTTGGCAACACTGGTCTTTATTTCTGCGTTTGCTGCAAGGTTACTTTAAGTGCACACACTCGATCTCTACTGATTGTGACCACAAATATTGCACATGTTTTAAACCAGAAGCAACTTTTATCCTCATCACATTTTTCATGCTAAAAAGCAACAACCTGGTCATGTTGCTTTGCACAGCAAGTCTCTCTGCCAATCTCCTCATACCTCATTTGCAGTCCTTATAGTCACAAATACCCCAAAGGAGGTGCAGCTGCCTAGCAAGATGAACAGGGAAGCTTAAAGGAAGAACATACTATCCTACTGTGTAGAGATTTACAGCCCCATAAATAATAAAATGTCATTTCTTACATTCCCTAACATAATACTTCATACTGTAAAATGTCAAGCCATCTTAGGTTGTCACTCATTTCTAAATATCATTACAAACTCTTTTATGGCGTAATGCAAAAACAATGTAGTCAAACACGAAGAATAGACTGTAGCTGAAGCTCATGTCAGGGTGAAATGGTTTAATCGAACCTCCTTGTTCCTCGCCTGTTTCTGTCAGAACCGGGTGGAGATCAACGACGTGGAGCCGGAGGTTTTCAAAGAGATGATGTGCTTCATTTACACAGACAAGGCTCCCAACCTGGACAAGATGGCTGATGACTTGCTGGCAGCAGCTGACAAGGTAATATAACACGACCTATAACAAACTACAGCTACTGCATTGTTATATTTGACATATGGAGACATGTCACTTGATATATTGGCAGTATTCCAGTAATTAAAATATTTAGAATATGTTGATTTTTATGGTATTAATTAATTAATATTTACTGAAGACTGCACCATTCCTTTCTACAGATGTTAATATTGCAGTCTTGGCTGTTTTTAATGTGCAATGGGAGTTTCATGTTATTTTGTTGGCAGCATTACAGTGTGAGCATTACAGATGCATTAGTGCCTGCGACAGTTTCCACTAAACCTTCGCTCAGCAAGCCATCAGGATTTCAAAAAACAGTTTGAGTGATTTTACACTGATCTCACTTCTCAATGACACCAAATGGGAGACTGGCTTTGAGACGGTTTCGTTCTGAGGTCGAGCATTGAACTGTTCATTTTTAAAAATGTTAAAAACTGGATACATTACAGGATGGTCTTTGTTAAGTGTGATGCCAAAGACTATGGGGTCAGACTGCCCTTTCACTGTCATCTTGAATGCTGAAATGATATTTGCAAATATGACCTGAACTGTGGCAGCAAATACCAGCTGAATACTGATGAAGAGCGATGGTGTACTGACTCTTGTGTCCCCTCTCTTTCAGTATGCTCTGGAGAGACTGAAGGTCATGTGTGAGGACGCGCTCTGCACCAGTCTGTCTGTGGAAAATGCTGCCGAGATCCTCATCCTGGCTGACCTGCACAGTGCCGACCAGCTCAAAACACAGGCTGTCGACTTCATCAACTAGTGAGTTCTCACAGAAAAAAGCTCCTCATCACCTTTATAATCTGGTCTCCAGCACCTTTTTTACAGACTCAATAGTCCACTGAACATGTTGTCAGTTTTTGTGTCATCTTCTTTACCATGACATCGTTACTGATGGTACCGCGACTCAGTTTCACCCTCTTGGTGTCACAGTTAATAATTTTATTGCACATGTCCCCGTCATGGAATGGTCTGTCTGATACATGTCGAGGCTTTCGGGGGGATCGGGAAACCTGACTCCTCACTCTGTCTGCGGTCACCTGTTCTGAATGTGTGATAATAACTCTGTGTCTGTACTGGTGTTTAGCTTGCCTATATTTCTTTACATTGTTCCTCTCCACCAACTCTGCACGATTCATCATTTATGTATATTTATTGAGCTGAAACAATCAGTCGATGAATCGATTAGTTGTTTGTCAGAAAAATATTCAGCAAAAATGAATCCTTTGACTCCTTTTTTCAAGCAAAAATGCCAAACATTCTCTAGTTTTGGTTTTTCAATTATTTTGGATTTGCCACTTTTCTTTGTCTTGCGTTAGTGATACCCAACCTGGGGGTCGAGTCCCTCCAACGGGTCACAGGATAAATCCGAGGGGCTCACAGATGATTAACAGGATAGGTTAAGAAGAAAAGAACAACGTTCTGCTACAGATTAGAAATGTTTCTCTTTGCTTTTTGGTGAAATATTGGATAGTTTTAACTCTCTGGAAAATGTATTAAAATTAGACAAAAAATATAGAAGTTTATAGGTCAAAATGTGTAACTTATACCTTGAGACTACTCATTGCAGGTACCTTCTGATACCTGCAATGAGTAATCACAAGTAGACACTGCTTTATTTTGAAGTGCAACTGAAATTACATAGCAATTTTTTTGTCTCCTACAGAATACATATCTGCTACGTAAATCGCTTGTCCTGAGTTGTCTCAAATGTCACTCTGGTTAGATGGTTCTTACTCGTCAATACCACTAACAACACGCTGTCTGCACATGACATGTATGCTACAGCACAACTATGTTTACTTTGACTCTCGTTTCACTCATCAGGAATTTATTTCCTCCGTGGCAATAAACCACGTTACACGAGTCTTCAGAAGCCCCTGCAGGTTAAACTGGTGTAACGACACACTTTTAGGGCTTTTAGGCCTTTTTCACACATAATATCCTGAAACAACATATTGTCTAGTATTCGGGCCAATACAAACATCAGATTAGCCCTATATATTTATTTACACAAACTGCTTTTACCCAAACCAAATACTTATTTTTTTCTTTCTGTGTCTCTCTCACGTCCCGTCCTCCAGCCACGCTGCAGAGGTGATGGAGACAGCGGGTTGGAAGTCCATGGTGGCGTCTCATCCACACCTGGTGGCCGAAGCTTACCGTTCCCTGGCTTCAGCCCAGTGCCCTTTCCTCGGGCCCCCACGCAAGCGCCTCAAACAATCCTAACAGCCTCAGAGGAAGGCGTCTACACTCGTGCATACACACACACACACACACACACGCATACACACACAGATTCCCCCCCCTTAAACACACAGGGACAAACTTTCCCCTTGCTGTTACCTACTACACTACCTACAGCCTCCCCCAAATCTCCCCCGTCTGCCCCATCCAAACCTGCTGTATTTAGTCTCTTCTAAAGATGGAGGGAAGAAGGAGGAGGAGGAGATCGAAGAGAGGGGCAGGTGGGCTCATGAAATGGATGTTTGTTGTTTACAAAGAAGCCGCAACAAACCCTCCCCTGTTCTCCTCGGCTCTGGTTTAGTGAGGTCTGACATTGTGCTCTTTTCCGTGTGTGAAGTGAAATCCTTCGACATCCTGCTAGTTCCTACGTTGGAATCCGTTTGGGAGGAAGAGCTGGACACATAAACCCAATAAGAGCCAACATTTGGAGGCTTAAAGGACAAGTGCAGATAAATCAAGTCTTTAACTGTATTTTATCATAAGGCTCCCTTTTGCTCTGTTCTTAGCGTTTGGAGGAGAGCGGTCGGAGAAGCCCCCAAACTAATGTACAGATGGGCCTGTGAGGGACTAAAGAAGAAGAAGACGAAGAAGAAATGGGCCTGTTAGTTACAAACTAGAAGCCCCCCGAGAAAGGCAACCAAGGGCTAGTGAAAAAAAAAGCAGATATGGGACAAAATCATCAAAATAACTCTCCCAAAGTAAGTTGGGAAAACATTGCACTAAATTCACAGGTCACCCCTCGTCAACCATTAACCAGCAGTAAAGTAGAAATACTGTAGGCAAGCACACATTGAAGCAAGCTTCATGGACTAAAGACCCAGCTGGACCACCAAGAACAAGAACCCTTTAAGAAGATTTATCAGCAAGTGACAAATACAACACATGTACTCCCATATGGAACTCTGCTTCATCTGCCTCCATTATCATGTTTTAAATACCCGGGGAGAGGATACAGAAAATAGCAACGCACAACTGGATGTCATTCTTGGGGAAATTGAATTTTGTGTGTGGATCTGTCTTTGTAGCCCTTGAGAGAAAGTAAAATCCAAGGCATCAACGGACAAACCAACCAGGAGACAACAAATGGAGGAGAGAAAAAAATGTCAAGAAACGTTTTCAAAATAACGTTAGAATTCAATCAGGCATGTTAATGTTCTTTTATGACGGATTTCCTATTTGTTTTTTTTCCCTCAGAACTGTCATTTCTATTTTTTTCATAGGAATTTGTACAGACACTAGTGTTTTTGAAGCTGTGCAAACAAAAGCCTTTTCAACCGTTAAATTGAAAAAAAAAATAAGTGAACAGATGTTTTCTTTGCAGGCATGAAGACTGAGGGGAAATGAAAATTGAAATGAACACGTTTTAATGTTCAGAATAGACAGAATGTGAAAAATGCACACCAAGGCAAACCACATGGAAATACAATGAAGTTATCATTTTAACCTGGAGGAAAATGGTAATCGATAGAAGGAACCGTTGTTGTTTCTTTCCTGTAGATATCGCTGGTTATGAGAAGTGACACTTAGTTGTTGCCATTTTTTGTTCCCAAAAGAATAAACCACAACTATTTTGTATTGAATGCAATGCAAAGTTTGTCTGTGTATTTTTGTATGAATTATGTTTGTATTGAATTCATTGTTTTCAGCTAACACACAAAACAGCAGGATTTTCACTCAATAAGTTTTTTGAACAGAATAAAACCATCTATGTAGTCTGTTTTTGTGGGAATGAGAGAAACCTCGACGCTGTTGCAACTTTATAACAAATTCTAGTTCGTTTTCCACAATTCCGGTTCCGTAAACCTACTGTCTTAGTTTGTAAGCCCATATAATGTATGTTTGCAGAACAGTTCACTTTTTAGAGCTGTGAATTAATACTTGATTAAATGTGTGTCTTTGCACCATCCAAAACAAACTCCTTCCACTTTTCTACGGTGGCAGAAGAAGGATGTATTGTCCGTGTGTTAGTGGTGACGAGCTTCTCCTGCCTCTTTCCAGTTCTGCTCTAACAGGAGCTTTCTGCCCACCCAGCGGTCTCGGGCCACGGCTGTGGTGCGGAGGGAGGGCAAAGATGACAAAGATCTGTGAGGTTTGTGAGGGTTGGTCCGGCCCCAACCTGTCGCCCACATGATCTAGTTAGCAGCGTGTGTCTGGTTCGTAACACATCCGATCGCCCAGTAAAAAAGATTATTTGCCAGTGCGGTGAGTTCACTGGTGGAATGTAGCAAAGCGTATTTACTCAAATACTCCCCCCTAGGTGCATATATGAGGTACTTGTACTTTACTTTTCTTTTCATGTCACTTTATACTTCTTCTCCACTACATCTCAGAGGCAAATATTATACTTTTATACTTGTACTTTTTACTCCACTACTTGTCTGACAGCTTTAGTTAGTAGTTCACAAATTAAGATGTTTGCATAGAAGACATTTGAAGACCTTATAAAATATATTTTGTTATAAATTAAAACTACCCAACAATACATAAAAGTACAGGTGAAATGATTATTCAATAGGTTGATTGACAGAAAACTAATAGGCAACTATTTTGCTAGCTGTTTAAGTAGGCTAGTTTTTTATGCAAAAACATTTCATGGTTCCAGTTTCTCAAATGTGACGATTTGCTGCTTTTCCTTGTAATCATTTTTATTTATTTTTTAATAATTTAGACTTTTGGACTGTTGGTTGGACAAAGCAGGTGTCACTTTGGCCTCTGGGTAATTGTTACGGCATTTCCCACAATTTTCAGAATTTCTACAAACCAAACAATCGATTAATAGAGAAAATCATCAGAATAATTCATGAAAGTAATTATTAGTAGAAGTCCAATACAAAATAGTTAAAAACAGTAAAATCCTGCTTTTACATTAAAGTGGTCATGTAGTCCAGCCTTTACTTCCGGGTAGTTATTACATCACAAAAGGTCTGGCACGCCCTCAAAGCAGGCTACTTAGAGCGGAGACCGGAAGTGCTCAGTTTGTGTTGTCGCAATGTGGAGGAGACACTGTGCGCCGAAGCTGAGGGGAGATTTTCTTTGCATGGACTTTCAATTGAGGAATCAGTTGTTAAACTTTACGTTTAACACTGATCCGCAGGACTAAAACCCAGACCATTTGCTCCTAAAAGCCGGTGCAGTTTGGCCAGTCTGGAGTTTCAGAATCACAACCTGTAAGTTTGGTAAACACGTTAACGTAACTGGACCAGGCGTTCAAGTATGGACTTGCTGTAGCTTACCCAGGAAAATTTGAAATGTAAACGTTTTGCCAGGTGTTAAAGCTAGTCTGCTAACGTTCAGATGGTTTAGCTAATCGCCTGTAGGGCCATTTTTACCAAAAATTGTGTTGAAATATGGCAATGGGTTGTGTATTTCAAAGCAGCTGCTAACTTTCGTATTGTAACATCAGCTGTATAAAAGATGGCGATGGCTTTTGTATGTTTGTAACGTTACTTTGCAGGCTCAGGCTAATTCACTGGCATTATTGTGGTTTTGCTAATCAGCTCTCGGCCCACCTTTTCCTATATTGCACCGATGGTTCTTCGGTCATTAGATGTAGACCAGCGTTGGAGGTGAATTTATGTTACATCGGCTGTCACTGTGTGTTTGGCTAACCCTGCTGTTTTGGCTCTGAGCCACTGTTGAACTTTCATAGGACTGCTGACAATAGATCCCAGCAAACGATGAATAATGTACATCTACAACGGGCGTTGAAGTTGCTTTATTACACAGAGGCCGTTGTGGGTAACCAACACTGTATTTGGTCCCTAGTTACAGAACCTGGGCTGCATTTGTCTAGCAAAAGAATATTATGTGTGTACATTTGTTTAAAGGCTACATGTGTTGTCTGCTGATTTCGCTGGGGGTAACAACAGATACGGAGTCTTTTCATCTTGTTTTTAATGACTTTATATGTCTAGTTTCTGGATGAACCGGCTTTGTTTTGGATCACACTACATTGCTCGTCAGGACCCGCCCTACTCTGCTTCTGATTGGCTAGTAGTCCATACCTAGGTACTGCGTGCGTGCAGAAGTAGGTGAAAAGTGGTGCTGCAGCAATGTGCAGTCTGTATGACACAAAAATAGTTGTTTTTTGAAAATTAAACCATGTAAACCAATTCTAGTACAACCCCAAAATAATATTAGGAAACCTGAAAATGGTCATAATATGACTACTTTAATGCATGAGAAATAATTATCTAATATGATAGTATAAGAGTCACAGGGGTCATTTTTCTGCATTGACTTAAGTAACATTTTCAGTACAGGATTTTGCTTGTACCGAAGTATTTTTACAGTGCGTTAATAGTATTTTTAGATAAGTAAAATATGTTTCCTCCACCACTGGCAGTTAGTGCAGTCACCAGGCTACAACTGACTACATATCAGAAACAGATATCTTTAATCCTCTTCATGTTACCAAGTCTCCTGCCAAGTTCTGGGCCTCCTGAACCACTCAGCAATCACACATGGTTTTCACCATCAGCCTGATCAAGACATTCACGTTGCTATTCTACAGGACCAATCATGTCACTCTCACGGTCTATGGGAAAGCACATCTAAGAAGTTTGAATTGCCTGTCACAGATTAACCACTTGTGTCACCTTGCTTGCACAGCTGTTCTTTATTGCATTGAAATCTGCACTATAAGATGAGAGCAGCCGATTCCTAAACATGTGGGCAACAAAATCAGCATCAAATACACCACTGATGAGTACATGGGTATCATCATCAATCACTTTGACTTGTAGGCGACACCAACAATGTACTTTCTCAGTTGAAATAATAGCCTCTTAATGGAGTTAACTTGTAATGTAATAACCTGTTTAGGCCTAACCCTGTACATTTTGTTGTTTATAGCCTACATGAGGTCTAAACTTTAATAAACCTCTTCCCTCCGCTTTGTACCAAGCACTGATTGTACCGAATAGCACTAATTCAGTTAAGGAACAACTCACAAATGTAGAAATCTGGTTCTAAAGCTTGTTTTTGAAGCAGTTCCATTGAATCTTCAAATGGTTTAAAGGACTTTCATGGTCACTCTGTGGTCTTTTTTATACTGGAGCTCCTCCAGAGATCATCAAAACATTGATTTTTTTTTTAGCCTATTGGTTTTTGTTTTTAATTGTATTTGTTTTTTTATTGGGCAGCACAGACAGTAAAAAGTGTTCAGAAATACATGAGAGAGAAAGGATGATATAAGATAAAAGTGTACAAGGTAAATGCAAGACAGTGCTGCAAATGGTTTATCCTGATATATATGTAGTCTGTTATCTTTAGCATTACAAACATGGATGATGATATTATATTAGCTCTTACAAACTATTGTCATGTTTCAGCTAAGTATTACAGGAGTAATTCGCTATAAGGATTACTTGACACTGGCTCATAGCTGCTCAAACTGGATTTATTGAAACATTCTCCACCATTGCCCTTGGCTTGACCACTGGTTAACCTGTGGGCAGGTAGGCTCCTGGGCTCTGGTAGCTGTAGTCTGGACAGACTTTTTGAACCAGTCTGTAGTCTGTGCTGTAGAAGGACACGTAGATGCAGATGACCTGGAAGGGTTTGGAGCACATCCAGGTGACGTGGCTCTGGGTCTGCTCCTGAGCACACGTCTTGGATGGGTCATAGTTGCACAGCATCACCTTTTTGTTGCGTTCAGTTTTCTCATAGTCCACCCTGCAGTTGAACGTCTTTGAGTCTTTGGGGTTGACCACACTTTGGCGCTCCAGATCAAACTCCACCTCTTTCATCGGTGGGACAAGACTGACAGAGACGTTGCCCACACCTGTGGAGTTGTGGCGGAAGTAGACTCCGAGAGAGCCGTTCCCGTGATCCACGATCTTGCCCCTTATCAGCAAATTCAGTCTGACAGTTTTGATGTTTGAGTAAAAGTCCCCCCAACTGAACGTCCCAGAGAATTTAGATGTACTATGGACTTTCATGATGGGGCGAAGTTTTATCTTTAAAGAGGGGTTGGAGTACGACTGGAGGTTTGCTCCAATTACTTCAGGAAGTCCCTGCTTTGAAAGAGCAATAAAGGGATTGATGGGTAGTTCAGTGTTCTGAATCAAACTCTTAGTTTGGGGTGCCCAGTTTTTCTGTGAAGACAGGTCTTGGTCTCTGTTGTGTTCAGGTGATGCCCTCTTGCTGAAAGTGAAGTCGCCATGATGTTGCCCAAGAAGTAACTAGACAGAGAAAATCAGGAGGGAAATTTGGACATTGAGTACAACTTTAAGTAAAGAAGTAAAAGAGAACAAAAAGAACAGGGCTAACAATCAAGGATTCAGTTAATACTCACTCCAATTCCCTAAAAATATCTATTTTAAATCACTGCCAAAAACTTGTAATATGTTTAAAACTAAGGAAAATTTTACTTAAGTTACATTAGAAACATTGCTTTGTAAGTACTATCATAAAGTCAATTATCGTGAAGAATGGTACCCTTTATTTTTTTAAATTACTGATGCAATAGCCTGTAACTACACAAATACTGTTTGATTAAACTCAAAAAAATGCATCATACTTAATGGGCTTATAGTGTATTTTGGCACATAAACTGCAAAGTAACTAATCATTTTAGAGCCTCATGTGGAAAATATAGCTGAAAATAGGGTCAGTACCTCACAACACAGGTTTTTGAGTAAATGCTTGCATCTGACTAGTGTTTAGGCTTCTAGTTTGTTGGGTTTTTCTTACTTACCAAACAAAAGGTTCCTTTCAGAAGTATCCAAACAAAGCACTGCCTGGCGAACATCTCCATAATGCATAAATTCCTGCCTCAAGATCCATCCACTCTCACCTGAAGTTCATTCAGGGCGAGTTAACTTTTGGAAGTCCATGTTGAACAGCTGCATCCACAGTAAACGCGGGGAGAGTGACTCACCAGCAGGAAACCTTCTGCAGCGTCCACTCACAGCACACACACTGGGAGCCTTTCTTAGATCTCCACATTTTTAAAACTCTGTTGTGCTGTGTCTGCCCCCCCGCCCCCTTTCTCTCACTCACCCAATCTCTCTCTCTCTTTCAGACACACCCTTTTTCTTTAAGGACTTGCCTTGTTAACAGTATCACTCTGTATCTCCTGCCTGTGGTCCTCCTCCCCTTCTACGTGTCACTGAAAAACCTCTTGCATTATGCTCTGGGTGATGAAATTATATAATTGACATTTTGACATGAGAGTTTATTTTTATTCATGGTGTTTAGGAGGCAAACAATCCAAGACAATGTGACACTGCCATCTTGTGGCCAAATAGCAAAGTGCATGCTGAGCTGAAATTGGGCAGCCAAACTAGATGTGACATTATGATTAAATCCACTAAAAACATGGGTTCAAATCTTAAGATTCCTCTTTAGCACTGAATGATTAAAGCAACAATTGAAGTTTAACTCTTTAAAAAAAACCTCTTAATTTGCTTAATCAGCACTGTGTGTCTTGATTGGCAGCAGCCTGGAAACATAAGCAAACAATCCCACGACTGTCATCATTTTGATTCAAATATTGCTAAATTCTGATTGGTGCTCGGGAAAGAACCTGACTTTTCAACTTTTTGCCAACCGAGTGCCACCCAGTCCAAACCAGTGAGAAGAGCACAGAGAAAAACACAAATAAAATACAAAATCTCTCATGTGAAGTAAACCACCCCCAAAAAATGGCAGAAGTGTGTGTTCATGACAGATCACTGTCAGATCACTCACAGTAAGAAACTGACTGAGAAAAGAAGTTTTCAGTGACAGTTGTTCCAAAACAACTCACTGACACTTCATCTTAAACATTCTTTGCACTGTTTACTTGCAGCGTATGTGGTTGTTTTCACATGGCTCTGAACAGAAAGCTGTATGTCTTGGTCTCAATAGAGCACGGGTTAGACCTCTACCACTGCACGATTTTCTGCATGTTGCATAGTTGTTACTTGAATAAAAGAAAGGTGAACGATAATGTTCGCACGCTCTTAATCTCCTAGCAACCTCACGAGCAGGGCAGTCACGCCACATGCACAACTGCAGTTCATGAAAAAGCGGAGACAATAGTAGTGCGACTCGTTTTTCAGTCACTGGAGAAAAATAGACCAAAAACTGTGATGCACTTTATCAAACTTCACATTAAGACATTATTTTGTGTTTGATTGAATTCCTATGTTGCCTCATTAAAACGAGGATGAAGATGAAAAATCATTCCAGTAGAAGTAATTTCATTCATTCATGTGATTTATTTTTTTATATTCTAACTTGCACCTGGAAACCAGCCCTTCTCCTCCAATGTGCCATTGCTCATGGCTCGGGTCATATTACAGGCTTTGTTCTTCTTGGATTCAATTTCTTGGGCCAGATTTACATTAAGGAAGAAACGTTTTTAGAAAATGATCAAATGTCGCTTCCAATTCAGGAAAGAGTTGGAGAATGATGTTGACCCTCACCAAATGAACCTTTGCATCTCTGAGCAACACTTTGATTAACATTTCTGCTGGGTTCCAGTTAAAACTGATTTTGAAAAATATATATTTCATGAAATCCTTCACCCTAGATAAACACATAAAAGTTGATGATTACCATTTAACAATGAGCACATCATAAGCCTGATGCATGAGTCTGTAATACAGAGCAGGAAGCTGTAAAGAACAGCTGAATCCCAAAATGGAGTTTCTGGTTTCCCTAGACATTTCACTCTTACTCTGTGTGCATGTTTCTTATTTCTTTTACATGGTAACACCTTATCATTAACCCACCCATTTAGCATTTTTAAGCATTATATTAACGTTTAAACACATGGTTTATAACACACTTTAATGTTGGCATTTCTTTAGTGTCATCCGTCAAACACATGGGCTGCATATTTCACCATGCATTCATTTGGTTTGGAGATCTGAAAATTGGATGAGCAATTCAGCTTTGTTCGGAGTTAAAATAGTTTAATTCTGGTAATGTTCCTCAGATGAAATAATTATATTTTTATTTTTTAATTTATAGTTTTTTTTTTTTTTTTTTTTTTTTGTGATCTGTAATATTTAGGGAAACCAGTAAAAAGAGAGTGGCAATTATCTTGGGGACTTGGAATTAAAGCACAGATGAGCAATTCAGCTTTGTTCGGAGTTAAAATAGTTTAATTCTGGTAATGTTCCTCAGATGAAATAATTATATTTTTAACCCCCTTGTGAAAACGGCTAATAAAATTAAGATCAGAGTCTAAAATCACTCCCGGGTCTGTAACATGGGTTTTAATTTGCTCGGACATGCTAGCAAACAGTGCCTCTAGTCTCAGCCTTTCTACTTTTGAACCTACGGATATAATTTTTCAGTTTTCTGCATTTTAAAGATTGTTTCTCTGCGGGACATTTTCCAGTAAGCCAGTTTCATTTTTAGGAGTGTCATATTGATACATGCCCATTTCAAATATCTTAGAGATTTGCAGCATAGAAATAAGTTACAGTTACACCTAGACAATTAAGTTTCTAATGAATACAGAAATAATGCTGGGCAACTTTAAATAGCCTCGAACATGTTGAATTTTGAAAAACTATTTATGAATCAAGCATCTCACACTTCTTTCATGTCAGGGAACTGAGTCCTTGACAAAGGAAACCGAAAGGTACAGCATACCGTAGGGTGAAGGTGTTTAGGCTTCGGTCTTTTTTCACTACATCGGAGAAGTCTGGATATCTGACAGAGTCTTTGTGGCATATGTATACACATAATTTCTTTCATAGTCTCTTTTAAATTCACTTTAAATTCAATTTCTTTTATGAAGAAGAACTTAATCTATCTTATCTTATCTATCGCACCTTATCTATCTCACCTGTTTCTAATAATAACTTTGGGACAATAATGTTTCGTAATATTTAGATAAGGTTAGCAAAAGATCATGGTCATGGTTAAAAAAATTAGATTGAATTAACTAATAAAGAAATAAATACACAACATGAACAGTGTTCATGTTCTGCAGATTATTTCCTATTAAAAGCTACACTGTTGCTGGAAAGTATATTTTTTAAAACTAATTAGCAAATGTTGGGAGCACCACAAAAGACATTCTGTTCAACCGCATTGTACTGTTGTGGAGGTGGAAATCTCAGAGATGGGTATCTCAAAAATATGGGGAAATAAAACCAAAAAAATCTAGACGCCACTAAAGGTAAGTGAGAAAATATGTTCCTGTGTAATCCAGGAAAACTGGTCTTTCAGTAGTCTTTGAGATATCCTGTTGATAATAAACATGTGGGACTGAACACAGAACCTCCTTGGCAGAGGTTATAACTTACAAGAAAAAACAGGTCAATTATTCTCAGCATTTCATACGGAGTAAATATTTAGTTTTTGTTATTTTACAAAATGTTATGAGAAAATTACTGGATCATTTTCTTCAGTGGGGTTTTAGTCCCATTTTTATGGCAGCAGAAGTTAGTTCATGCTTTTCTACAGTGGTGACCAATATTGTTTTGTGATGTAACATGTTAATAAAGACCCCTTTGGAACAAGCATCTTGACACTTAAATAGTGTTCTAACAAATTACTGTAAATACTAAAGCCTTTGGTAGAATATTACATCTCCTTTTGTGTTTCTACTGAACACAGTCTGATAAGCATCATTAGTCAAATACACAATGGGAAGTTTGTTTCACTTGTTATGAGGAAGTAATTTGATGTGATCCAGCTGAATGCCTGTAACCTGTCAAACAACAGATTTATGGGACTGTGCCAACTTTTACTGCTTATAAAAGCCTTGTTGAGGCATTCTCACATAGGTGAGCAATACAAGAACAAAAGAAGCACATATGAACAGGTAATTCATTTATTTTGTATAAGTAAGATGTTATTTTCAAACTGCTGTCTCCCATAATGATGATCACCACTTTTTTAGGGAATGTTTTTTCCAATTGAATTATAGTAATAATTTAATTATTGAAATTTTATTAGATGCAATAGTCAAAAAATCTACAAACTGCACTGACATCTAAAATAAATGTATTGCTTTTAATGCTTCATCTGACCTTGTAAAAATATTATTTCTATTGCCATTATTACTTCAGACACATATGTGATGTTTACAGTCCTGTTTACTTGCCAGTTAGTGGGATATATATATATATAAATATAAGCAATCACATATTAATGAAATATCATAGAAACTTTGGCTGAGCCAAAGAACAAGTGATTTGTTTTTGATGTGGATCTGGATTCAGGTGCAGATCCAGGTTATTTTAAAAGGATTTCATGAACATTGCAAGATATGACTTTTTTTTTTTAAACCTTTGTGCCATTTCCAAAGAAACTACTGCCATTACATCAATTAAAATGAATGCCAATTTTGTGTACTATGGACATTTTAATGCACATCTGGATCAACATGCATTTAGGACTGACCTTTTTTTGTTGCTTTTTTTGGGTGTTTTTTTGTTGTTGTTTTTTCTGCAATTTATTCATTATATTTGGTCGGCAGGATTGAATTTTGACCTTTGGAGAATGGCAAGTCAAATCAAGCTGCATGTGCTGCTTTTGGGGATGATAAGTAAATATTTAATTAAATCAAATTCTATTAAATTCACTTTTATTTGTTATTATGCATTTACGTAAGGTCATTAACTGACTTATGTTTATTGTTAGCTGTCTTAAATTTTTGTCCAATTATATTTATGCATTTGTTTTCATAGGTACGGTGACTCCTCAGACTTTAGGTAAGTTGAGCCTTTGGTAACCTCATTAGTTTTTAATTTTGTTCATACTCTTAACAGGCCAAACATACACTGATGTCAAAATCAGCAGCTCAAAGCGGTTATTCATAGTACCACTGAATTACCACTGCTGTATGATTGTTTGTTAGCAGGAATTAATTTATTTGTCCCTTTTTAAAGTTTTTATATATAGGCCTTTATTAGGGGTGTCACGATTCTCCAAATCTTCAATTCGATTACATTTTAAGGTCACGGTTCGATTTGATTCTCGGTTTTACATTAATTTTTTTTAAAGCAAAAGTTGCTATGCCATTTTTCAGACTAGACTTTTATGCAATCTAATATCTGACTTTTGTTCACAATGTACCACACTGCATTTTAAAATTGTCAACATTTATTAACAACATAATGTAAGAATAACTTCAGTCAATTGAAAACTTAAGCAAAATAACCTGCTATCTAGTTTGTCTTTTCTAAGTGCAGTCTTCTTCACATAAGATGACATTCAAGTTCACAACAACACAAACAAAAACAATAAAACAGACATGTCCATAGCAATTAAGTCTTAAACTATTTCCGAACAGCTGAACATATATCACACTGGTAACTACTTTTTATCCCCTGAGAATGAGGACTGCAGTCATCAGTTCCGTTTGGTTCAGTGGCATTGTTTACGTTCGGTATCGCCAATATGGCCGACTTCCGGATTGATGACGTGTTGTGAAAACGGCACATAGCAGAGCTAACGCGAGCGCTGTCAACACAACTCACTGACAGTGTTGCCACAGTTACTTTGAAAAAGTAATCTAATTACTAATTACTCCTTAAAAAGTAACTTAGTTACTTTACAGATTGCTTGATTTTAAAAGTAACTAAGTTAGATTACATGTTACTTTATTAGTTACATTCAGCCTCTGCCGAAAACACCCCGCTGCCTCAACATAACAATGGCAGCTGGTTTTGCCAACACTCACTTTATTGGAAGTGCATTTTTAACAGTGATGTCAACAATGTATCGCCAAACATTCTAAGTTGAACTTAAAAACTATTTCCTGAAAAAAAACCATGTTTTTATAAAAAATAATATAATATATATAAATATATAAATAAAATAATGCCAGACTTTCTGGAATTCACTTAACATAAATACTAGTGTTTTGCCGAAGTCCAGCTGTTGTTGTTTGGGTGGTGGGGGGCCTCCTGCTGTAAGTCTGACCGCGCAGCGCTGCGACTCCGAAGGTTTCTTTAAATGTGACGTAGTGTTTTTGTATCTAGAGAACACTTTGTCGCCACAACGAACCTTAATATTGCCATCTTTAGCTGACACAAACTCAAAATAGCGTCTGTATTTCCAGCCAGAAACCGCGCTTCTCTCTCCTCCCTCCGTCCGTTGTTGTTTCCGTTTGTGTCGCTGCGGGATGTGTTATTACACGCGACTGAGTAACTGTCCTGCTGAAAACGGGACTTGTCGCATACGTGACTTTACTCCCCGAGATGTGAGAAGAAAGCAAAAATATCTTTATATTAAGGAAAATGAAAAAAATATGAACGCACAGTGACTTGGATAAGTAACTTTAATCTGATTACTGGTTTTGAAATAGGAACGCGTTAGATTACTCGTTACTGAAAAAAGTGGTCGGATTAGAGCATCACTGCTCACTGAGAATACAAAATACTTCCACACCGGAGTCTTCAGTAAAAGAGGAGGGGGTCCGAAAAGTAAGCAGTCGAGTGTAGCCCAATGTAGCGGAGTAAGAGTAGCATTTCTTCTTCACAAATCTACTCAAGTACAAGTAAAAAGTATGGTGCAGTAAAACTACTCTTAGAAGTACAATTGTTTGAAAAAGTTACTCAAGTAAGTGTAACTGACTAAATGTAACTCGTTACTACCCACCTCTGCAGTGATGTCATGGTGTACTGACTCAGCCAAAATAAAATCTTCAGGTGGTGTTTAATTGCTCTTTAACAAAGACCTTTTTCACAGCAGACAATTTGACTTGTCACTTGTAAGAGAAGGGAAAGTACAAGTGAAACAAATTACATAAATGGTGATGGCTCAAATCCATCAAGTGTCCCAGAAAGCCATGGCGCATGATCAGGAACCTGGAACTGGCTCACCTAAAAAGAATGCAGTTGTTTCTAATGTTTTCAGTACATTTGTGTACACAAATACGCAAACATTTGAGCTTCTCCTGCTAGGACAAGACAAAATGTCAGCTGTGAAAAAGGTCAATTCTGATTGGTCAGTATGTCCACAAAACCCCCAAAAAGCATACTTACATATTTAGGATCAAACATGAATATTAATGGTTGGTGTGGTGATCTAGACATGTTAAATGTTAAACACTGCAACATTTGCCAGTGTGGCATTTGCTAATAAGGCCAATATGGATGGTCATTCTATTTTTTATTTTATTTAAAAATAAATCTTTTGTTCTTTCTAGGACCTCTTTACCCAGTTGACGGAACAAAAAGCTCTGCTTTGGACGATGGAAGTTCTCCTCAAATTCCTCTGCAACGACCGTTTGTTTATTTCGGACAGACGTATAATCAGATTTATGTATGTAAAAATAATTTTAGCAAACTGCAACATCCACATCTTTTGAAGGCTTTTAGAGGAGGAATCCAATTTTCACCCACTGGTTATTAAATCACTTCCAACTCAAGAACTGTGTAAGATTAAATAAAATGAATTAGAGAAGCATAAAGCTAGTTGTTGTAAATATATTTCTATATTACAGTATATTTATTTTTATAATATAATTATGAAATACTGTAACAATAAATGTGATGATATTTGATAACATTGTCAATGACTGTAGTCAAAGCTTACTAACTCTAAGAACTGGTTTATTTGTTGCCAGGTGAACCACAATGGACACCTGACCTTTGACATGCCATGGTCCAGTTTCTCGCCTCAAATATTCCCACTACATGGATCCAGAGACATCATTGCTCCATTTTGGACAGATTTAGACAACAGAGGAAATGGCCAGATCTACTATAACCAATACACCAACGGCACTGTTCTTCAACAAGCTACACGAGACATTAATGAGTACTTCCCAAGACTGAACTTTAATGCCAACTGGGTCTTTGTTGCAACATGGTATGAAGTGGCCTACTATCCAACCAGTGGAACAGTAAGTCAACGTCTTCTAAATGGGGAAATACATACAATGTGTATGTGTGCTTTACCTTTTACTATATTTACTAGAAAAACCACAAGTAAATTTTTTTTCAGCGAACAACAGTCCAAGCTGTCTTGACCGCTGGTGGCCAGTACTCGTTTGTGCTGATGAATTATGGGATTATAGCCTTAACTACTCACAGTGTACTGGTGAGTCAGTAAAATGACATGCAATGTACTCCAAAATGTGTTTTTGAAGTTGCCATACTTACTTAAATCTTAATGCAGTAATGGCAATGTACAAATACAAAAAAAACCCCTAATTTTTTCTATGCGATGTGTTTCAGGCAGGATATGACACAATCAGTTCCACTCACCATTTCACCATCCCTGGATCATTCCTTAGCAACGCAACAGGTAGTAACTCAAACTTCCGACTGAGCAGCAATGTCAATGTACCCGGTCGCTGGGCCTTCCGGACAGACTATGGATCAAGAGGCTGCACTTTCAATGGTAAGATCAGATACAGAGGGTGGTCACCATAGCCATATGTGACCACAACTCCATGAAGATACCGAAAAGTCTGATAAATCGGTGGTTGTTTTTGAACTATTGAAATAAGCTTTTAAATGCTGTACACAGTTGACTATTACTTTAGAATGTGGTGCCAATAGTGATGTTCAGATTATCTAATATGCAAATAAAGTTTTTTTTAATTTTATAAATCTGTGATTTGTACTGGTATGCCAAAATAGTTCTTAAAAGTCAAATGGTTTGAGCATCTTGGTGTCCTACAAGGTTAGGACGTTGAGCATGACCATGCGACATCCCACGTTTAAGGCGGCTGGGGACCTTTCTTGCATGTCACACTCCTCTCTTTCACTTAATGTCTTGTCCCCACCTCTACTGTTTGTATTAAAAATAAAATGCAAAAATGCCCCCCAAAAACTAAAAACTCAAATGGTTAAAATTGTAGTAGTGTTTGAATGTAGAAGGTTTCTATCTATGTGGCAGTCAATGCCTTTCAGCGACTCTTTATTTTTTTTTCCTTTAAAGGTGAACCTGTGCAGCTGGGTGACTCATTCTGGAGCGACAGTACCTGTGCACAGAAGTGCACCTGCACCTCAGCAGGCCTGCAGTGTCACGGCCAACCCTGCTCCTTTTCCCAAATCTGCCGGCCTACGGCCTTTCAGTTCTCCTGCCAGACGGTGCAGAGAAGAACCTGCACCATAAGTGGTGATCCACATTACTATACCTTCGATGGCACAGTGTTTCACTTCCAGGGCACCTGCACTTACGTTCTCTCTGAGCAATGTGGTGGAGGGCTGCCTTACTATAGAGTAGAGGGCAAGAACGAACACCGGGGCAGCACTCGAGTCTCTTGGACAAGACAGGTCAAATTGTATGTCTATAATGAAACCATTGAGCTTGTCAAAGGACATCATGGAGAGGCTAAGGTTAGCAATAAAGACTAAGTCTCCACTTACTGTAATATTTTTATTTAGTTTGTATTTTTACAACTGTCTTTACTTACTTGTGTGCTTTCAGGTTAATGGAAACTTTGCAGCCACCCCGATCTCTCTTAGCAACGGAACCATCCAGGTTTATGAGTCAGGTTTTTCTGTGATCATCAGTACTGACTTTGGCTTGGAGGTATCCTATGACACAAATCATTATGTCAGGATCAGTGTGCCCTACACTTACCAGAATGCAACATGTGGCCTGTGTGGAAACTTCAACAATCATCCTGAGGATGACTTTCGAACCCGCCAAGGCGAGGTTGTGAGCTCGGATGTGGTTTTTGCCAACAGCTGGAAAGCCTCAGGGGATGATGAGCCTAGTTGCGGGACCAGATGTGGAGGTCTGGACTGTGCTGCCTGCACTAATGCTCAGAAAGCTTTATACAGCAATACTGCCCATTGTGGTATCCTACAGAGCAGTTCTGGACCTTTTGGTGCTTGCCATCAACAACTACCTCCACAGACCTTTGTGGAGAGGTGTGTGTATGATCTATGTGTAGCAGGGGGGTACCAGCCCATTCTGTGTCAAGCCCTAAATGTCTATGCAAGTCAGTGTCAACAGAATGGTATACAGCTTCCAAGCTGGAGGAGACAAGGATTCTGTGGTATGTCTGTCAGTCTTTCAACATTATTTAAAAATATACATTGGGTAAAATGTCCATGGTGACAATATATATTTATATTTTTTTACTAGAAATCCCCTGCCCAGCCAACAGCCACTTTGAGTCCCAAGGCACAGGATGTCCAGCTACCTGTGTCAACCCCAATTCTACTCTAAACTGCCCTCTCCCTGCCCAGGAGAGCTGCATCTGCAATTCAGGCTACATCCTCAGTGCTGGGGTCTGTGTCCCTCATGTTGAGTGTGGCTGCAGCTTTGAGGGTCGCTACTACCGCTCTGGAGAAACTGTAATATTAGAAGAGGACTGTGGGAGACGTTGTAGCTGCAGTTATGGCTCCATGACTTGCCGCTCCCATGGTTGCAGCCCACTAGAGTCTTGCAGGGTAGAGGAGGGAGAAAGAGGATGCAGACCTAACAGCTATGCAACATGCTGGATAAGGGGCCCAGGGTCATATCACACATTTGATGGACTGACATACCAGTATCCTGGGGCATGTCGATTGACTCTTGCCAAAGTAATGGGTTTGTCTAATCACCCCCACTTTGTGGTGACAGCAGAAAAAGTCCCCAGAGGCCAACAGGGTTTTGCCCGGTTGCTGAAGTTTGAGGCAGAGGGAACAAACGTGTCCATTGAGATGGCAAGTAGCAGCAGAGTACAGGTAAGTGATTGGAACAATTTTTTGAAAGATCTTAATGTGATCCACCATTTTAAAAGTGGGGCAGCTGAAAACTAATGAAGTAAAAATGATTGCTGACATGTGAGAAACGTTTAGTAATAGAATTTTATTGCTGCTGTCTTTTCTGCCTTGTCTAAGATAACATCTTAGGTTCTTTTAATGACGTAATCTTCTTTTCTTCTGAATATTTAACAGCACAAACATGTGTTTAAATCTTATTAACTAAAAAATATGAACCTGGATGGTCCTTTAGGTTGACGGTCAGCAGATCAGACTACCTTTCAGCTCAGCGTCCAGTCGAATCCAAATCTACCACAGCAGCATTCACAGTATCATCATTCGCACCTCCTTTGGTGTAACTGTGCAGACAGTCTGGCCTCACTTTGTGCGTGTCACTGCACCTGGTATCTACACTGGCTCACTAGGGGGACTATGTGGTAATTACAATGGTCACCCACATGATGACTTCCGCACGCCCAATGGCATCCTGGTCAACAGCTCTCAGGTCTTTGGGGACAGTTGGCGAGATGGCTCCCTCGCTGCACAGTGCGTGGAAAGTGTAAATCATAATTCTACAACAAATTACAATTCTAGTGAGTACTGTGGCATTCTTGGCTCACTGAATGGGCCATTTGCCCAGTGTTGGGCCATGGTGGACCCACAGCAGCATGTGGATGTATGTGTGGAGATCATTAGAGCCTCTAGAGATCCAGCATCAGCACTATGTGAGGCCCTACGAGATTATGCACTAATGTGTCAACAGAAGGGCGTTTCCCTAGGACAATGGAGGAATGTGACTGGCTGTGGTAAGCACTCTCCCTATTCTTGGATTAAGTTTGGATATGGTATAAAAGTATGTAATGACCTTTTTTAATCAACTTGTTTGTTTTTTCTCTAGAGCAAAACTGCCCTGTAAACAGCCATTATCAACCCTGTGGAACCTCCTGTCCTTCTGCCTGCCCCAGCCTTTCCTTTCCCTTTACCTGTGACACTGTGTGCCAGGATGGGTGCCAATGTGATGATGGCTTTGTCCTCAATGGCAACCAGTGCGTGCCACCAACAGATTGCGGATGCCATCACCAAGGACGCTATCGGCAAAGTGGCGAACAGTTCTGGGATGGTGAGGAATGTCAGAGCTTGTGTAGCTGTAATGGCACGACTGGGACAGTCCACTGTATCCCCAACTCCTGTGGTCCCCAGGAGTCCTGCCGCGTGGTGGGGGGTGAGTTTGGCTGCCATCCCAACCCTCATGGCACCTGCTCTGCCTCTGGTGACCCCCACTACCTTACCTTTGATGGCAAGGCCTATGACTTCCAGGGAACCTGCCGCTATATTCTGGTGACCCTTTGTAACACTACTGATGGGCTCCACCAATTTTCAGTGGAAGCTAAGAATGAGCCGTGGAGCAGGTTGCCAGTTTCAATCACGGCTGAAGTTTTTGTGAATGTGTGGGGCTATCGAGTACATATTTCAAAGGAGAGAAGTGGTGTGGTTCAAGTAAGTTGTTAAAATATTGTCTGACATTCCTCACTGGATGATTGCTATGCACAATTAAGATTCTGATTCAATCTTGTTGGAAAACAATTGACAGCTATAGCCATTCCCATGATTAAGTGAATAATATTGGAAGAAAATTAAGAGATGACTGCAAGTACATGTAATCTTAGACAAAACCTGATTCGTTTTTGCATAATTGAGAGCGCCTGAATATGAGAGAGTTGTAGAAAGCACACCTGATTTTTATTCCAAATTCTCTTTTAGGTGAATGGAGAAACTAGAAACTTGCCTATTCTCTTGAATGGAGGTCATGTATCTATCTATGCAAGTGGACATCGTGTATTTGTCAGTGCTGATTTCGGCTTGAGTGTCACCTATGATGGATATAGTACAGTGTTTATTTCTGTACCTTCAAATTACAGGTATTTGCCATTCACCAAAGCTAAGCTTTGACATGCTTAAAAAAATATATTTTCTATTGTATTTAAGTCATTTAATAACCCATCTATCTTCGGATTCATGATGCTGAAAGTATTAAAATTCTTGTCATCAATACAGTGGAAAAACATGTGGACTTTGTGGAAACTTCAATGGAAATCCAAATGATGAGTTCCACACCCCATCTGGAATGATGGTCACCACTCCACATGAGTTTGGGACCGCTTGGAAGGCGGCAGGCAACTACACCTGCAGTGATGGGTGTGGCTCCTCCTGCCCACAATGTACCAATGAGCTGCCTGCTAGAGCCCAATGTGAGGTGATTCAGGCAGCCAACGGCCCCTTCAGCTTCTGCTATCAGCAGGTGGACCCAGCACCGTATTTCAATGACTGTGTGTTTGATGTTTGTGTGTCGGGAAATGAGGGCAAAGATCTTCTGTGCAGGGCCATACAGGCATATGTCAGTGCCTGTCAGTCTGCTAATGTTCGAATCTACCCTTGGAGACAGAACACCACCTGCAGTAAGCCAAGCAGTCAATTCATCATTTAAAACTAAAACAATCTAGAAATCTAGTAACTACTAACCCAAGTTGTGATTTCTGAAATAAACTGTTGGCATGCTGTATCCATTATATATCAGACTCATAGATAAAAGTAACCAGTTCATAACCATCTGATTGTTGCCATTTCTTTCCTCACTTATTAAGGACTTAACTGTCCAGCCAACAGCCATTATGAGTTGTGTGGAACTGACTGTGGCCACACCTGTGCCAGCAGCATTGATGCCACCTGTGAGCAGGTTTGCTCCGAGGGATGTTTCTGTGATGAAGGCTTCCTCAGGAGTGGGACACGGTGTGTTCTCATGGAAAGGTGTGGCTGCCAATATGATGGGTTCTACTATGATGTAAGTCACATCCCCAGTAAATACTAGGCCTAAATAATCTACAGAGTAGTCCAGAGCAGTAAAATCCTCTGATATAATATTATAAACTGCTGCACAGTATTTTGGTATCTGATCTCTGGATTAGGATGTTATAGCTTGTAAATGTGAAAATAGTTCGTCTGTGCTTCTCTCTCACTCTTTCTCTCTGAATTAAGACGTTATTACAGGTTGTAAATAGTTCTTTTAAATTGTTCGTCTGATTTTCTCCCTCCTCCCTCCCTTTTTAGATTTAGTTTTACAGCGAGGCCCAAAAGTTCTGCCTCCACCAGATGGCAGGGAAAGAAAGCAAAAATTAACACCTTTTCACGAAGTGCAAGTTAACCTTGCTTTCTGCTTCTGTCCTTTGCTGCCTCAATGATGGTAGCCTTGGGGTCCCCCCAAATGTTAAGTTTTCTTCTCCTCCAAAGGAACTTTGCTAAACTATATTTGAGTGAATTGTCTGTGCAATTCATATTTTAAGCTTAATTTGCTGGCAACGGTTAACTGGTATAACGTAAAGTTTACTGTTCTGCTACTAGGTTAGCACAAAAAAAATCAATAAACTTGACGGCAGTCTTTGCCTCCACAATACTGCAGCAACATGCAGAGTGTATATTTTACCTCCAACAATTTTATCACTGTGTGAATCAAAGCAATCACAGGAATTAGGCAGTGACAAGCAAACGTTGTACATTTTATTCATTTGAAGCACCACAGACCTTTTTCATTTTGACTTATCAAAATCACAGGTGGAACTGCTAACATTAATGATGCCTCTATTCCAATAAGTGGAAGCCTGTCCAGTCAGCCAATATGTACAATACCAGGACCCTGGACCTGGCTCACCTACAGTACATGGAATGCAGCCTTCATTAATACTGTTAATTACACCTGTGCATTTCCTGCTTTAACAGAATGTCTGCTGTGAAAAAAAGTCTATTTATTGGTTTGACCTATGTGGTGTATATCTATTTTTCTTACAGGCTGGTGAGTCCTTCTGGACAGAAGGTTGCTCCCAGCGATGTGAGTGCCATGCACCCAATGACCTGCGCTGTTCTGCTGCATCATGCACTCCTGCACAACAGTGCACCATCAGAAATGGCCAGCTGGGCTGTTTTGATGCAATGTCTACTTGCACTGTGTGGGGGGACCCCCACTACATCACCTTTGATGGGGCACTGGTGGATTTTCAGGGCACATGCTCTTACATCATAACTGAGAGTGTGAGCCACGGTACCAATGAAACCCAGTTTCGTGTAGTAGCCACCAATAATCACCGTGGCAACAACCGTGTGTCGCTTGTATCAGCAGTGGATATATACCTCTCAAATCAACCAGAGAGTGTATACATAAGGATTGGACCCAACAAAAGAGTAAAGGTAAACCCTTGATTACTTTTGAGATGTGTAGACATTAGTAACAAGAAGTCCCTCCCCACCTCCTGTCTGTCTCTCTCTAACCTCTCATCCCTCCAGGTAAATGGAACTGAGGTGTCTCTTCCCACCACTGCAGGAACCTTAGCTCAGGTAGTAAGGCAGGGAAGCTACATAGTAGTTGATGCAATTGACTTGATAGTGCAGTTTGATGGCCAGAGGACTTTACTGATCAGAATGGGCCAAAACCACCAAAACAGAGTCACTGGGATGTGTGGAAACTTCAACAGTGACTCTGCAGATGACAAAGTCTTGCCCAATGGAACATTGGCACAAAATGACAATGACTTTGGACACAGCTGGAAGGCACCCACAAGCCAACCAGGGTGAGCTGTTATGAAAAGCAGTCTGGAATATGTTTTATGAATACTGCTGCAGACAGTAATGGCAGCATGACATGTCTTTTCTAGATGTGGATCCACAGATGATGAGAGTGGTGATGGATTGGACGACTGTCCCTTTGTGGAAGAATACGCTGAGCTCTGTAGTGTCATCACCAACACCAGCGGCCCATTCAGGGCCTGTCACCTGCACTCTGACCCCCAGCCATTTTTCGGTTCCTGTGTCTACGATCTCTGCCTCTACACTCCAGCCAATGGCATGCTGTGTTCTGCAGTCTCAGCCTATGAAAGAATCTGCTCTGTTTTGGGGTTGAACATCCCTGAGTGGCGGTCGGCATTGCAATGTGGTATGTTTGCATTAGACCAATAATATAATTGATTAAAAAAGAGAATATTCCTTAGAGGAACTTGCCTTTTGTCCTCTTAGTGGCCATAGGTATCTTTTCTCTCTAACCAATTTTGTTTTGGTTTCTTAACTCCTTATATCATCTTTTCCCCTTTATTTCTCCAGCTGAGTCAGACCCTTGTGAAGAGCTGGACTGCACAGAGTATGAATGGTGTGGTGAGAAGGACGGTGTCTACGGCTGCTTCTGTGATGAGCACCACCATCGGCCCAACAATGAAAGCTATGGTTAGGGCAGCTCCTCTTAACACACTGCTTTGTTTTTTAGATCTCAATGATGACAATGCAATGTGTGAGCAAAGATGAAGACTGTTCATTCCACATGTTCTCTTGCTTTTGTATTATATATACATAGCAACAAAATAAACTGACCACAAAGCTTGATTGAAATAAAATGGGGGAAATGAAATATCTTCTTCTTGGTAACACTTTATATTAAAAGGACAGTACACAGCTACATACCTGTAGCGCTATTTATCCATCTAGATTCTTTTGGTGTGAGTTACCAAGTTTTGTAGAGATTGGCCATAGAGATGACTGACTATTTTAATTAAATGGAGCTATATGGCACTCGGCTTGTGGTCCTCAAAGCAGCAAATAAATACATCTGAAAAACTCAACAGCAATGTCTGTTTCCAGAAATCATAACCTGTGATGTGAGCAGTTTCATGTAGGAACAATTTTCTTTCTACCGATAGTTACTACAAGAAACTGCTCAAAACAAAGCTGCTGCTTACTTTCGCAAAAGGGTGTATGTCAGTCACTGTCATTTTTGGCAGCTCTTCCAAGCACCGAGTGTAAAAAACGAGCCATAGAAACCTAACGTTAGCTAAGCTGTCAAAATCATATTCTGAGTTAGAAAGATTTCATTTAGAGTTATTTGGACACTATTAACACTTGTAGTTTTGTGGTTTATTACATAAGAATAGACCATATTCATTAAGTGTTATTAAAGAAGAATGACTTGTCAGATTGCCTACTACAACCTTTCAAGGCCCATACTGAGCAAAGCATATTAGAACATAATTCATTTAGAACAACTTACTTACTATCAATAAGCAGTAATTAGGAGGTTATTGGGGAAAACGCTTAATGTCCTAGTAGTTGTAGAATATAGTCATGCAGAATAAGACGTTAATAAGTGCCTTATAATGAATTAAGAGCCAATATGCTACTAATGTACATGGTAATAAGCAACTAGTTAATAGTGAATATGTGTACCTTAATATAAAGTGTTACCAAAAGTTCAGATATTCATATGATATAATAGATCAGACTTTCTGCATTAGATCAGTGTCCAACATGGCTACTATAACTTTATACCAGACATCAGCAGTAAAGACTGTCAGCCAATGATTTTCATGTTCCAAACTATGACTATCAATAACTTAAAAATGTCACTCACTATAAATGGCTCTTTTTGCCTTAAACATATGTTTTCACAAATGCATTTCTCTTTTATAGACTCGTCCATCACTTGTGTCAGTAGTTCAGGCACCATGTCCTTGTCGCGCTGTCAGCTGTTTGAAGCTGGCTTCCACTCTAGTGCCCTCCACCTCCGAGATGACTCCTGCAATGCGACTCTCCAGGGCGGACGACTGGTGTTCCACTTCAACAATGACGACCAGCTGTGTGGGACAGCTCTCAGGGTACAGTACATTCTTTTTACAGATACATAAAGAGCATTTTAGATATAAACCTCACAGACACATAGCTTCATATTCATAAATAAAAAGCATATTGCATCAAAGTATTTAACTCTTTTGTCATCTTACTTTTAAAGAGTAATGGGACCCATTTCATGTATGAGAACACCATCCAGGGCGACGTAGACCCTTATGAGGGCCTCATTAGTCGTGAGAAGAGCATCCACCTGCACTTCTCCTGTGAATACCCTCTGGCCCAGGCCCTGTCTATGGATGTGGACATCAACCCTGTAGAGAGGTGATATCCACAGTACCATCTCACTTGGCTAAAGCAAGAGCACATAAAATGACAGTGCTGATTATTTCAAAATTCTGTTAGTTGTGTTGTATTATTTATTATTACATATTTGTATTTTTATTTAGTTGGTTCTGTGCTACGTAAGAGATCAACACTGCATCATCATCATGACCTAATAACCTAACGACCTAATGAGCCTGCCATTCACAGCCTTACAATACTTTTCTTGACAGATGCACTGGTAATTTTTTTAAAGTGCTAATTGCCAGACCTTATTTATAGTTGACAAAATGCTACGACTTAGCATTTATCCTAAAACTGTATAACCCATCTTTGTAGCAGTATTCGTAATACTTAAGAGTCCTTTTCAATGAGGCATTTATAATGCATTATCTATTCCCTGTATTTTTGGCACTAATTTTTGTGGATGTTTTACTCAATATAGATATTATTCTTATACATTTGAAAACTACCCTAAAACTGGAACAAAGTTGTTCCCTCTCAGGCTTAATCAGGTTGTGTAATGTTTTTCTGTAGCATTGTGAGGAAGAGGCTTCCATCTGGCCAGGGTCGCTATCATTTGAGGATGATTCCCTATAAGGACGCTGGCTTCCGCTTCCCCCTGACCAGAAGCAGGAACCTAGAAATGGAAATAGACCAGAGGTTGTACATCGAGGTGCAGACAGAAGGAGTAGATGAACGGCAGATCTCTACTATTCTGGATTCATGCTGGGCAACACCTTTCAATGACGCCAGCTACCCTGTACGCTGGGATCTCATCACCACAGAGTAAAGGAGTTGTTTCAATCTGACCTCTTGTTAGCACACTGATACCTCAAGTCCCCTTCAATGATTCTGGAAAAGCTACAAATGACGTAACCCTAAAAGGGCTTTTTTAAAATCACTTTAGCCCTCCTAATGTTATCAGATGGACTATAAACTTATAGTCCGTCTGATAACATTGTAACTTCTACCACCTTCCCTGTCTTCCAGGTGTCCTAATCCTGCAGATGAAACAGTAGAGCTGGTTCAGAATGGGATCTCCACAGTGGCCCAATTCTCCTTCAGGATGTTCACCTTTACCAACTTTTCATCCATCTACCTGCACTGCCAGGTCCACCTGTGTCTTTTGAGACACAACAACTGCTCAGCTGTACGTACCACTTGTGTTTATTTTTAGTCAGATTGGAAGAATCATCCTGTATGTAACCGGTTTGATTTCTGTAGCTGCTGTAATTCACTATAGGCAAAAGCTTCAGGTGAAAACTTGTAATGTTGTTTTCTTGCAGCATTGCTACCCAGGTTACCACACAAGAGTGGCAAGGGATATTTCCCATCATGACACTGCAGCCATCTCACTAGGACCGCTGGTCCTGAAACCAGATGAAACCAGGATGAAAACAAGCAGTGCTTCAGGCCAGTTGACCTCCGTGGTGACCCTGCTAGTCAGTTTGCTGACTGCCAAAACTGTGATATAAAGAGATCAAAGATAGGCACCCATATAGCAAATGGATGAATATATACATATTGCACCACAACATATTAATCAGTCAGCAGTAGCTTAATCACTGTGCATAGATATAAGAATGGTCAGTCATTTTCCTCTGTGATCCACTTTAAGTGGAATGAGATGCATTTTTTTATAGGAACAGTGCTGGTGCAGACCTGAAAAAAGTTATAGATGTTACAGAATATTTGGAAGCCCATCCTCTAAATTGGTCCTGATCTTGTCTAAAGTTGTGGTAGTTTTTCTTTACAACATTAGAGGGCAGCATAAGATCAAATACAAAACTTTGGTCACTTACTTCCACTCAACTTTTTATGTTTAGTATAATATAAGTTGTATCCTCTGGACTTTTGCAGTGATTTTTTTTTACTAACATTAAATCAATATTTCATTAGTGATAATCATAAATAATGAAGGTGAAAATGATAAATTAAGTAATTTGTGTGAAATATGAAACCTATTGTATAGATTTTCAACTACAAATGTCTGGGTTGTAGATTACACAAGGTCTCTGATTGACATTTCTGACTCTGAATAATGTGTGAACTTTCTACATTTAAAAAAAATTAAAATGGCATTTACTTAACGTTTGGAGTTATTTCTTCGAAACTGCGTGGAATCATCCAGAAATACTAGTAAGTAAGTAAGCAAACTTCACTATCACAACATGGTCAGTACAGGAGACGTAAATGTAACAATAACCCCAATCCAAACCATTAATAAGGATGGTTCTCATTTGACATGAAAGAAGCTGTCAGTGATACAAGAAGTCAGGTTTCTCTCTTTTGTGCTGAACCTCCTTTGTCGGGATGAGTGTGGAGACTGACAAACCCGATATCTCCTGTATCTTCCTGTTGGGGGTGAAATTCATCATTGTCAATCAGTGTGTCCTCAACAGTATGGGATGAGACCTACAGTAGACATAACAACACTTATCCCACACCCACAACATGTAATTTGTCACTGGTGTTATGGTACAGTACAAAGACTTCAAATAGGGGCAATATGTCCAATACCACATGGCCCAATACACAGGCTCTGCACTCCACTACTGGCAATTCAGGTAAGTTATGTGCAGATTACTTTACAGATCATGTTTCATGTCTGTTGGCTTAAAAAAAAGAATGTACACGTATAATCGTATTAGGCAGTTTTCATGGTTAGCTACTTCTGTACCCAAACATATCTATGTGTTCATGATGGTGCTAGTGGACCAACACTCTCTTTTATATTGGAGTCATTATTTGATCACTCTGTGTTTCTCATGTACTGGCTTATTTTCTCTGAGAGTGTACCATTACGAGGTTAATCCTGTGGCTTTCAAAGACAATATGTGAATGAAACCGAGATTCACTCACAAGAAATAATTCATAGTTCACACTAGAACTGATATCTGCAAGTCATTATTTAACAGTGACTGAGACATTTCACTCAACACCCAAAATGTCAACCTCGTGGTGACACTAGAGGAAAAGTCAAAGGATTGCCAAATTCAGTATGATTCATCCTCTAGGAACCCTGAATGTCTGTGGAAATGTAATGCCAATCCATCAAGTAGATGCTAAGATATTTCATTGGATAATTGAATGGTTTGACCTCATGGTAGCACAAAATGAAAAGTCAGGGATCACCAAAGTCATTAGTATCCCTATAGTTATGATATTTCAGTCTGCACCAATGTGGTGGACCAACCTAAAGATTGACATTGCCATCCCTAGAGCCACACTGTTAGCGTGGCCAAAAATGCTGCAGAGAATGGTAAATAGATGCTAACCCTGATTAGTATTTTGGAAATCTCTGCTCTCAAAATCAAAGGTACCTTTCTGAACCCACCCACATATGTCAAACTTAACAACATCCATATGTGGTGAGTCGTACTTTATCTTTCATTTGGAAACAGCTGTCATACTGTTTATACTTTATCATGCTATCCTTGATGTAGAGAGCTCCTGGATGAACTGCCTTGACATTAGACGGCTGGAAGACAAAAGAGCAAGCTGGTAAACAAAGTCAAACTTTCCTGAGTTCTTTACAACTATATCTATATAAACACTGTATATATACTGTATGTTTATTTCTGAGTTTAAATATGTATTGATATATCTCAACAGCCATCATTTAAAGTTCATTAAAATGTCTACTAGTGGATGCCCTTCTCAATCTTTTTTGGGGTTTAAATCTCTTCATCTGCATCGGTTCCCAACTCTGAGCCATCAAACTATCTTGAATACTAATCCCTCCCCTTCAGACCTGAGCTGTTTTTATAAGCAGGCTTCTGTTGTGACAAGGGAGTTTGTAGGGCCACAGGAGGTAAGGAGACATAATAAAGAGGAAGATGGTGAGAGAGAAGGAGAAGATCGTGGATGGGGAAGAGAGGGAACATGAGTGACAGCTTGTTGACTTTTAAGAGATCCTGAGGGCTTACTGAGATAAATTGGATTTGGTCATAAAGTCCCCTGTGTGGTGTGTTGGAGGGGTCAGGAAAGGTCCCATCTAACTTTTGACCTCTCCTATTGCCCTTGTGCCGCCTCTCATGTCAGCACCACTGATCACTATGCAATGCATCTCACAGGATAATTACATCTGAACTTGAGTCCATTTATTCAAGATTCCAGCCTCTGGGGATTTATATGAAACAACTTTTAATGAATAGAAGTTCTACTTGATGGTTAGAAAGAAGGGCATATCAACTATTGATATTTAACTAATTGTACTTCCCACCAAGAATTCCCCCAACATCCCAAATGCACTTCAGTGTGTTTTATGCTGCCAGTTTCAAAGACATGTTCAGGGTCTGGTTATGAGAATGAATGTGTCTCTGTGTGAATGAACAAGGAACAACGCTCAATATTATTGGTATCCTTTTTCTAGATAAAAGCTTGTCCAAGCAGTTTGTCCATGTATTTTGACATGTTGAGAGGTCAACTGAAATAATTCAATATTTTAAGTTCTAAATATTGTTTAAAATTCTAACACTGACTAATACATTAAATGAGCAGCAAGTATATTTCAGCACATCTGTCTGTTCTATCCTGTGAGACCAGAACATTATTTTTTTGCACTTTGTTTTTCTTGTTGTTCACAAGGCCTTTTGTTTTGATCGGACCTTTCTTGATAAAGACATATCCGGCCATCTACTGTTTCTGTCGAGAGTAATTAGATTTCCCTGGTGAATTCTATACTCCTGAGAAGGCTGGACAGTCAGGGGACTGTAGCTGCAATCCTAGAAGTCATGAAATTGACTCAGCAAACCATGTGTGAAAAACCCGCACTTTGTCAACTGAAATATACGTACCGTGACTTTCATCCATTCTGAGTTCTTTATGGATTTACTGTGACATCTTTACTGCCCTGAAAATTAAATCTCATGAGAGTGAAATTCATGGGATTTTCATTGTTGATCAACAGTCTTAATGTATTTCTTTATTGTATAAATTATTATGTCCCATTAAAACTGTAATACAACCAAAAATCTAATCTTATCTTAGTAGCTCCTCCTCCCTGCTATAATAACTATTACGTTCTATGTGGTCATACTTAGTCATTGATTAACTCCACAAAAACCCATTATGATAAAAATGCCATAATTATGAATTATGTTGTCTGTGACATGCATCATCCTTCCATTTGAAATATTAGATCAGAGATTTACCAGAGGGCTTCCTCTTGCCATCTGGTTCTGTTGTCAACCCATGACAGCTTTCTTTAGTCCTCAGACCGACAGTACAGTCTACAGTTACTCGCTAAAGATTTGCAACATCTTAAACATCTGGGGGTTTTGCTTTTTTCTCTCCTCTACAAAAATATTGTCACCAAATAATACTAAATTATTAAAATGTACATCTTATCCTTCGAGAAGCCACCTGGCTGCTCTCACATGTTCTATTTATTCCAATATTCAGGTTTTATAGATCACATTTATAATTCAGGCCTCAGTTGCAGGAATTTGTATATTCACAAAATGCTAACAGGATGTTTGTTGAAAACTACTTTGGGGTCCCCCTTTAAAAGAATAGTTTTACATTTTTGGAAATCCATTACATTGCTTTTATTGCCAAGAGTTAGATGATAAGATCAATGACACTCTAATAGACTAGAAACAGGAGGAAACAGCTCTGTCGAAAGGTAACAAAATACCTCTACAGGTACCTCTAAAGTTCACTAATTATCATGTTATATCTTGTTTGTTTAATCCATACAAAAACCAAAGTGTTAAAAGTCATAGGATCGCCAAAATCAGTAAGTGTTAAAACGACACATGGACAGAGCCAAGGCTAGCTGTTTCCCCCTGTTTTTGGTTTTTGTGCTAAGCTAAGATGCTGTATTTTCCAAACTAAAACTAATCCTTTCAGTGTCCAAAGGCTAGAAATTCGTATTACTATGCATCAAAATTAATGAACAAGTGTACATGTGTAGTGAGAAAATTGTTCATCTTATTCCCAGTTATCAAGTAATTTGGTCAGACCAGATTACATGAGGTTTTCAATTTACTTAAAATGCTTTTAGCTAATTTGCCTACATACTCTAATTAAGTTTATCCCAGGAATTATAAGGCCAGAGGTTGATGGAGTGAGTGATGGACTGGCAAAAGATAATGACAACCCTCCTGCTTTCCTTTTTCACTGTGTCACCATATTCTCTTTCCTCCGCCCTGCCCCGCCCCACCCCACCATCCCCACCATCCCCACCACCACCACTTCACTCCCTCCAACAGTGAACATGGGCTGTTTATCGACTGGCTTCTTCTTCCTGTTTGTGGTACTAAGAGGCTGAAATTTGATCTGCATCGCCGAGGATTTGAGATAAATTGGGCAACGGCTCGGTCCTAACTCAATTTTCTCTTCGTTTCTGAGGAGGAAGAGGAGGGTAGTTAGTCATGATGCAGCAGACAGGATAATACCAGATTGACACGGACAAGGATGGGGTGAATGTGGGTCTATTGAGTGTAGGGTGTGCTGCAATTAATGAGTTTTACAAATAACAGGCTATGTAACGAGCCAGCATATGAGTTGTGTATGCAAGAATTCAGAAAGCATCTTGAGGGTCATATAGTCCTAACAGCTCATTGGAAAAGGAATATTCCCACTATTGCCAGGGTTAGGGATTGTCTACCTTTGGTCCATTCTATGCAAGGCCTCATCGTTGGCGGCATGCTATCCTCCACTGTGACTCCCTCGGGTTGGCCCAAATGACTGTGGTACACAGGGGTAATCGGCTGCTCCCATTACAAGTCCCCGGGGAGGGGGGTTTGCTCCTTAGCTTCTTTGTACGGTTAGGAGTCGGGGTGTGGATCTCACTCTTTTCACTATCCCACTTTGATCTGACTCCAATCCCTGACAGCTGATACCGTAGCTGAACCTGACACTCTGCGCTACCTCTGAACAAATCTGGAATAGGAAGAGGAGAATGGGATTGAGAAGAGCGGGGCTAAATGCCAGAGTATCTGTTGTTTTGTGTGCCAGACAGACATGATGACCCTCTTGGTTAAACTCAGCCCAAGAGGTCACGACACATATTGAAGAGGCGGAATGCCTAGACAGTAAACAAGTGCCTCTTGATGTTGTTGTTACTTTCATGTCCCTTCCCTGACATTGTTGTGGTGACCATAGACAGGATAAGCCTGTATTTTGAGATAATGAATCAAATAGATTGATCAGAAAATAGTAGCTAGTACATTGAAGGTTCGGTGAGTCTAGTCTGGATTTAGACAAATCTTGGTCTCAATCTGTTGAGAGAGAGGACCCAGATGTGGAAAGAGAAAATAAGGCAGCATGAAAGAAAAGTAACAAAAACATGATTTTTTCAGACATAAAAGGATCTCCTTCATTAAAGTAAATAAAAACCATGCAAAATCAAAAATGGCGCTGCTTCCTTGCTCAGCAACTGGAGTGCTGCTTTGCTGCTGTGGCCAAAAGACGTATAAATCAGATGACCATTTTTAATCAATAATAAGGCTACAATACAGCTTCTGTCCACCGGTGTTTGCATATTTCATATTTTGAACATTTTTCCTGTAACAAATAGCTGAAAAGTCGGAGTTCCATGGAGATAGCCATGCAAGTATATGTATATGTATATGTACAGTATATTCTATGGTCCTGGATCAGGGCTTGTCTCACATTGCAATCTACTGTAGGACCACCGTTTGTTAATTGATTACAAAAGATTTCACTGTGTTTCTCTCATGATTGTCAGCTTTGGTCAGGGACAGCCCAAAATTCACAGTGTAAAGTGGCTTCCACTTTGCCCGTGGGTTAAGTCAGCTATATTTGCTGTTAAGTCTGAGTGTACCAAAGAAGTTCAGATGTCTTTTTAAAAACTGCAGAGAGATCTTATCGTTCTAATAACTTTTTCCCTGATCTAATTTCTACTGTGCTGATGGCTGTATTGTTCCTGAAGGGACGTTTCAGAATGATTCTAAAGGCTCTATGGCTATCCCTCCATAGGTACTGCAGATGGGACCCACCAGCATTTGCTGCCAAGGTCTGCTATAGGCTGAGTGGTAGAGCCATCAGCAATCCAAACCTTCCTGAATTAAATTGAGAGAAAAGCCTTTTAAACAGTGGCTACCCAAAGATCCCTTGGGATACACGGGGGCATTCAAAGACATTTGTTCCCTGTAGTTTTTGTGTGATGAATCTTTCAACTAGTCACACAACAACAACTTAAACAAGCTTTTCACGTGTCACTGAGGTGTTTTGGGTTCGACTTGCGTTTTCTTAGAAATACTTAAAGGCAGCCCACCCACTCTCAATTCACAAGATTCCTAATGCAGTTTGCATACATCACAAACAGACAAGCTGCAATACATTCTGCCTTAGGTCAGCACTAAAACTGAATTTGACCGATTGGGGCTCTGTCTGTCATCACAGACTATGAACATACCGGAACAATACAGTGGAAAGAACCTAGAAATGTATACCTGTGGGATTCTTCACTATGTTAGGTCATATTGTTAACCTGAAGGACTGCATGGTCCTCAGTTGGTTCAGAAAAAATTGAGGCCCATTTAAAACCCATTAGGTAACAACAAAAATGCTTTATCATTTTTGCATCATTAGCATGTAAGCGGCAGGCCAGGCGGTTCATTTTCAACCTTCCACAAGACATGTTGGCATCTCTAGCACAATGGTTTCATCATTCACAGGATGATATTTGAAAAACTCTCACTAACATGGTATTAATGTCTTCATTAGATAAAAAACACAGGGATGAAGTACCAAAACCCACGGGCCCTTTCTCTTTCTTGGATGTCTAGATAGATGTGGCAAAGGTCCATGTCATACTAGAGAGCTGTATTATCTTTTGGAGTACAATAATCTGCTCCGTGTCCTCTTCCACATCCACAGTGCAGCATTACATCACTCCTTTATTTAGAGGCTATATCAATGTGACATCCTGATCATAACTCTATACCTGCATTCACCACATGACGGGTGGCTGAGATTGAAACTCAAGCCTGTGTATTATATGAGATGCAGAACATCAATGCTTGTCCTTAGCTATTCTGAAGGCTAATCAGATTTCATGAGGCAGAATATGGGTTTCTGGTTTCCTGTATGTTCTGTGCCGAAAACAGTGGACGTCTCACAAATAACACATGTCTTGAAGAGATCATCTTGTTGGTTAGCATGTTACAGTGAAGATTGGATTACCAACAGGGCCCAAAAGACCCCCAGGTACAATGTGTGGCAATAAGTTTAAAGCCATATTTAGACATGTTGGGAAATGCACTAATTTGCTTTCTTGCTGAGAGCTAGGAGAAAAGACTGATACCGTTCTCATTTCTGTACAGTAACTATGAACTTACGGCCAGCAGCCAGTTAGCTTAGCTTAGCATAAAGACTGAAAAGAGGGTGAAACAGCCAGCCTGGCTCTGTTTAAAGGTAACTAAATCTGTGTACCAGTATCTCTATTAGCTTACTAATTAACATGTTTTATTTGTTTGGAGATCAAAAGATGTATTAGTTGCAGACAACAATTAATTTCCATTTACTTCATCATGCCATTCAAATTACCTTGCAGAGACTTGAAACATGCTTGAGATCACAATCATATCAATTATTTCCCAAGATTTACTTTTGGTTTTGTCATTTGCTTTAAAGCCATCATCATTAGGCAACTTCACTAAGAACAAGTTAAGTGGGACCACAAGCAGTAAAAAAACATTTCTCCTGCTGAGGTCCTGTGTCCTATTCATAGGTGTCATTTACACTGGGGACGCTGGGGACATGTCCCCACCACTTTTAAATGTGAATAAAATGAATTTAAACAAACTCAAATCATTGATTTTAAAATGAATATGGATAAATATGCCTAAATACAAATAATCTAATCCCTGCTCCAGTTTGATTCATGTTCTCACATATCGATATTTAAACCTATGCTCGGAATGAGTCATGATTGGTTGAACTTGACTCGTGAACTCTTGTTTCTCGAACGTTTCAAAAAGTGTCGAAACAACAAGGCAGTTTAACTTAACATCTAAAGGTAAGGCTGATTTATCATCTTCAGCTAACGTTGTTACATAATTGACATGGTGCTGCAGCTGCGGATGTGATGACTGGTAGTTGTTGTGCGTTTTATGCTGAGTATTTTCGTTTGTGCACTCAGTAAGTTAGTAGCCTAGGCTAGGCCTTTCTATGTGCCATCATGAAGGGGTTCTTTGCCGATCCGCCGTAACGTTAATTATCTACTCTTTCATACCGATCCCCACATGACTAAAATCGCATATGAAGACCATTTAAAAAAATGTTTTTCCTTCTGTCCCCACCACTTTTCAACACAAGGTGACGCCCTTGGTCCTATTGTTTTACCTTTGATAAACAATATGACCTTTGAAATATTTCTCTGTGACAAATGTTACTGGCCAAGTCTGCCCAGACCCGAGAAAAGTTCCTTTGTGGGTCTGTGACGGCACTGGTGTGAGTCGGAAATGCCAACACATAGCCGTAGCCGCAGCAGAGTAACGTGCAGGCTGTTACGGGTGGTTAAGTTACCGCAACGTTACGTTGGCGTCTCTTTCCAATTCCTCACCGCGGAGTTGGCCCAGCTAGCTACCAACTACGTTACGAGCCAGAACCAGAGGTCTTCCAACTATGGCTCGAAGCCACAGATCTGGCAACACATGCAATGCAAGGGTACAGGGCACAAGGTAGTCGGTTAACTGACTCAGAAATGTCAGTTACACAGCAACAGCACCCTAAAGTTAGCTGACATTGTAGCCACATGGGCTACTGGTCACACCAGGCCAGAGACTGTAGGGCTGTAGCAGTGACACCCCTGAGGGTCTTAACAGAGCAGTGGTGCAATGTATTGCTTACACATTCATTCAGGAAAATCGTGGTGTTCATATTCACAAAAGTGACATTGTCTCGGCTTTAATTTTTTATTTCTTTAATGGCAAAGTTACAGTTGTAAGCAAGGACAAATTTTCAAGCTCTCACTATGGGTAACGTTACCTTCTCTAGCTCAGACCCAGATCTTTTCATTAAGTTGTTGTTGAGACCTTATGGATATGATTCATGTCTACAGTACTTGCAGTTGTTAATACTCTCAGCATGTACTGAAAATGAACTCCATGATATAATATGATTTTCTAACTACGTCCCTGGAACACAAACAATGTTAAATAAATGAAGCATTTCACGTCAAGTGGTTACAACGTTTCAAAGCCAGTCTTGTTTGACAGGCGTTTGAAATGTACAGCTGGCTCAGAGTATCAGTGTCATTTAAGCTGTGTGTTTGTACCTGTAGGTGCAGATCAGGCTTTGGAGGTTTCTTGGTTGTCTTGGTACAATTGTTACTGTGCTGTTGATCTTTTTTCTGTTGTGACATGAAGCCTCTGTTGGTTCAGTGACTCACTTGTCAGGACAGGCTAACAAAAGAATCAAAGGGAGGAGGTATGTACAAAATACTCACATGAATGTGTGATGAAGCAAGTCAACATTTTGAACAATATGTTCTGCCTACGGTTGACATTTGTGATGAATAGGTTTTCATTTTCAAAATGGGGAGATTTTTATGAATTCTTGTTGTAAACATGACAAGAAACAATGTGTGAGCCTGTTCCTGATAGTGGCTGAATACGTTCTAATAGCACAGCTGATGTGTACATGCCAGGCACCGGGTAAGCAGACGGGAGACGTAAATAGAAACAGGGAACATGTGGGGTTTTACATCAAATGCAATTAAACCAGTAATGTTTTAATGGCATTTCCTCCTGAACCAACCAATGACAAACAAATAAATCCTTTCCTGCTCACCGCAAAGCCACCGGCTGGAATGCCTCACCAATTATGAGCTCCTGAAAGACACTGTGTGAATTGTGTCAATGTTTCTTATTTTGTCACTTCCTACTAAACACATTAAAGCTTCATAATCGCTGAAAATGGAATGATTATGGACAATAAAAGCTGTGACTCTCCAAAGTACATTCCCCTCGGTAAGCTTTAATCACCAGCTTTAAGGCCGCAGACATTTTATAACTCTTCAGTCAACAAAGATGTCGCTTCTGAAGAATGCCTTAGCTGTTGGATCAATTTGATTCTTCAAATAGTTAACTGGATTTGAATATACTTGAGGTTTTTGGACTTTTTACTTAATTTTTCATCGGTTTGACGCCACAGCAAGGCATGTTCTGTCTTATTTACATCGTATGGCAGTGTAATAAAAGACGGAAGACTAATTGAAAAGAGACAGATGAGGTACAAAGCAGAGAAACAGGAGTTCAGGGGGAAAAATAAGGGTTTTCCAAGGAGAAGTAAGAGAGAGGAGGAGCAGACTCTCAATTGTGTTGCATCATCTTGAAAGAGGAGAGAGGAAAGGACAGGAGGAGGAATTGTGTAACAGACTGATGTGGAAGGAGGTGAAAAATGGGTCTATTATAGGCCTAATAGAATTTCCCTTGGCCCCAGAGGGAAGCAGGATGGACTCTCCCTCCTTCCCACTTTGCCTCTCTATCCCCTTCATCCCTCCATTTGCCCTGGCCGGAGATATAATCTCATCACTCCTCACTTAATTGTGTGGGTTGCTGGCAGAGCCTCACTTTCTGTTCCAGCAAACATAGGCAGGTGGGAGAGGAGAAAGGAGAGCAGAATAATAGAAGAGAGTGGGAAACCACATCACTTCATTTTTATAGATGGACAGCTTGTAAAAGCGATGGGTTACGTGGTCCCCTCTGAGTAGCCAAGTGTAAACACAGCAGAAAACACTGAGTAGGCTCTCACTGTGTCATACAGGATATAGTACAGGATAGACTTACAGTAAATTGAAATATTTGTATATGGCAAGTAAGCATAACATACAGTACAGTTAACTGTACCTACGAGACCAATAACACAATCCGTGTAGACAAGATAATCCTTGCCTTTGTTAATATATGATTGAAGAAAAAATAAAACAAAAACAATGATTTGACATTTGATACATTTATGCTTCAGACGGAGTTTGCATTCATGTCTTAGTTCATCGAAATGCATCACATATCTGTAGTCCGAAAATTTCTAGTTTACAGATTGTATATTCGTTTGTTTGTCCTTTTGTCATACATGATGCTACCAATTCTGCACAGGGACAGGCCAATAAAAAATGAATGACAATTTAATTATGTCTTGGTAAAGATGAATTAGAAAGGATACAGTGGCATCTCAGGTAAAGCACATTTATCATGGCAGAAGGTGGAAAAAGAAATGATTTGTCAGCAGAGACAGAGAAAAAGACAACAGGAGGGGCAGTACATGTATTGCTCTGAAAAGGAGAAGTATATTTGACCTGTTTGTATGTGTGAGTTCATCCAGTTCTTTATGATTGCATGTTGACTTGGGACGAGAGGCAATGGGCAAAATCTAAGCAGCAGAGGCCAAGATATCCTGACTTTTAGTGCCTACAGGTCAAACTCCAAAAATACTACAAAAACTCTATAAAATTGATAGGCTTTCTGTTAAAAATGTCTCCAAACCCAAGCCAGGATATCTAAGTGGTTATTAATTTTCTAAGGCTTGACAGAAGACAGAATATTACTCACCATGATTACTAAATTCACTTCGACATGTAAAATGGGTGGAGTGCCCCATTACGAAAGAGTGTTTGAGTGTCTTCCAATCAAGAATGACCTGTACTTAACTGCCTCAACAGTAATTACTTCTTAGTTAAAACCTTGGCTAGCCAAACCCTCATTTTGAGTTGGTGAATATTTTGCTGAATGGTTAGAGAAGAGAAATAAACAGCTTTGTGGATTAATTTGCACTATCAGGAAGATGTTGTTTCAAACCCAGTTGGTACAATCTTTGATGTATTATATACAAAACAGGATACAAATTGAAAATGACCCTCAAATAGACCTCTACTTGTGTCTAAGAAAGAAAAGAAACCCGCTCCACCTCTATTACCTTGTCAGGCGCCGACCTTTGACTTCAGAGGAGATCAGTCACTTCTTCCCTACTGTCTCAGCCAGCAACACCATTTTGCTACTTTTATAGGTTGCACCGTGTGTTTGATCTCCTGTAAAAGTCCTCCGTGACCAAAGAGAACACGTGTGCCATCATCTGGAATTATCTGCATACATCATCATGAGCGTCTGCTGAGATCCTCTGGGGTGCTCCTCACTTGGTCATAAAGATGAAGATGCTTCAGACCTTTGACCTCATCTCAGTGAATGCCTTTTTTAAAAGAACACTGTGCTAACCTGTATGGTATGAGGCACAAAAGGCATAGAGGTTAGAAGATTGGGGTCAGGTATTTTAGACTGTACCAGTTTCTGCTTCAACACAGTTAAACAAAACCTGTTGGTTATTTAGAAATACTTTGCCAGTCTGGTTAATTAGGGGGTTAGAGTTATATTCTGACAAGTACCCAAGTAACTAAGCATTTAAACATTTATTGTGAGTGTGATTCATATATTGTCTTGTCTTTAGTGCACCCTGGGCTTTGAACTATTTTGATATTCTTATGTTGTGGCCAAAGGAATATTTAATTTCTTACATTTTAGTGATCCTTATTATGGTTAAACAAAATTAGCATTGTAAAATTCAAGTTCAGTACAATGAATTTAACAAATCATAATTTCCATGGTTTTACATGGAGATTAAACAATGTCATTTATGTATATTCGAAAACCAATATTGCATTGCTTATACTATTAATGTATTTGTCTCTACTGAATATAGAAAATAACTTAGAAGGAGTTCTTACTGTAAATCAGCTTCATCTAACTCTTGGCAAGAAAGCAAATATTTCCCAAAAATTCAAACTATTGCTTTGAGGCTATCTGACTATTTTATTATTGGTTTCTTCTCAAACTACAACCTGAGAAAACTGGGGCTTTGCATTAAAGGACTTTTGGTTTCTGTTTAATTCCTCTGAGATGTGAAGGATGAACCTTCAGAGATTATTATGTGTTAATTTGTGTTATTTTGTGCAAGACCTTTGGTCCTTTCATTGCAGAGGTTTCACAACCTCACATTGCTGGACAGTCCTAAGGGAGTCCTGTTTCCACTTTCTCACTTTATTCCAGTGGTGATTTGTAGAGTAAATAAGTATGTTATTCTGAGACCACACTGAGGCTGAGTCTTAAAACTGACCATAACATGTTTATTAGCCAAGTTAACTGTACAGCAGGGAGGGATATTACATGGAAATCATCACTTAGTTATTTTCCCACTCCTCTAATTGAATTGTATAATTGCTATCTCTGTTTTTTGTTCCTTATTTACAGCTTTCTGTAAATGTGCAATAAAAATCGGATCATTAGTTTGAACATGTATTTTTGTTTTATATATTTTATATTTGTAAAACTAACTGAGAAACTGTGACTTTACATTCAAAATAAAACGTATTTACTTTGATCATCCAAATTCTTAATTTGGCTTTAATGTGCTTTTAAAGGCACTGTATAATTTTATTTTGCAAGAGAAATTTCTCACCTTGCATTTCTCATAAATTTTTCACAGTTTCAACAGAGTAAAGGGCAACATTAAAGCTGTATCCCTTAAATGATGCTCCATCTTCTCAGTATTAACCACAGTAGGAAGTAATCACTTAAGAGGAACTTCAGTTTCATCATTACAGAATGGAAGTCAGAATGTAGACGTGTTCGAGATTATGTAAATTTTCTCTTAACACAAAAACACTGATTAGAAGTGGCTCTACAGAGTCGATGGGGGGAGTTGCAGACAAGAAGACAACTTTTCTTTGCTTTGTTCAGCATGAAGCCAAAACTCAACTGGTCACCCAAACTCAACGTGGCCTATCCTCTTTCACCACCACATGTCACTCCTGCACACATGGTTCCCCTCACACATCAAACATTCGTCGCTAACGACTCACTGGAGGTTAGCAGCAGTTAGCTGGGGAATGTGTTTTCCATTTGAACCACGGTTCACATAGAAACTGATCCTGGGTACTGGGACTGGGTCAGATCCTGGTGATGCCATTTCTGATCTGAATAAGCAGAAACAGGCCAGGCTGGAGTGAGCAAATATGCAGGTTAAAAGATTGTTGCTAACTTACATCAAGTTTAATTGGATTGGGAGCATAGTGAAGCAGGTCTTTGCAAGAAGTTTGTCTTTCTCATTACAGACTAAATTTCTACATACATATGTGGTGTGTAATATATACGACATATTGCTGCTGTATATTTGATTTACCTTGTATACCTTTGAATAACTATATCCATTTTTATATTTAGTTATATACTGTATATACACTAATGTAACTGCAGAGTTGCAGTATTAGACCATTACCTGCACATAAGTAAAAAACATGTGCATGTTTTTGATCTGTTTCCTACCTTTTTAGACTGTTTCTTGGACTGCTGTAACATGTGAAAGTCTTACATTTGTAGATATCCAATATATTTAAATTCCAGCCAAAGACATTTTTTCTTTTTGACCATAAATTATACTAATCCATCACAATATTTTCACACCTGTAACACAACCACTGACTTAAACCCACAGTGACATAAATAAGAAACCAGTGGGAACTATTGTGCTAGCATGTGTCATTTCACGCACCATTACCTTGCCATATCACTCACCAGAGTAAGTGTAATTGTGTTGACAGGCTGTTGGTATCTATTATTATAGTATTGTGTTGCTGCATTGACCACACGCAAGGCCATAATTCATGCAGACAGTTTGATGAAGCTAAAGAGCAGCTAGTCCACCCTATCTTTCCCCCTTTTCAATCCCCTCTCCTCTTCAATCCCTCCTTGTGCTGCAAAAGTCGAAGCTTCCAGTAAACTGTCACATTTGGCTTGGATTACTTGTCAGAAGGGCTTTAGTGGCGCTTGAGGAAAATGCACAGGCCTTCTCAACCCTGAGGGGAAAGTACATCCAGGCCACCCTGTTTCAAGAGCAAACCATACTGTGATGTGTGTTGGAGCATGGATGACTATTGAGCCCTAAAGTGTACAATATTAAATAAATTGTAAGAGAATAATGAAATAAAATATCCAATGAATGAACTGTATAATACATATATGAACCAATGCATTGTAAATAATTTAAAAAAATTATTAAAACAACATATTATTATGAAATGTTATTTCATCATTCTCATTTTCATAACAGAGATTTACCACAGTGTCAAGGTAATTCCGAATCCACCAACTAGACACTGCTGCTGTAAAAAAACACACCAGGCATGCAGTAACTCACTCCTCCGTTTATTTAGCTTAACAAGGCTACGGATGCTACGGTTGGGGTTGCCAACTTCCTAAAATTGAAATACGGAACGCCGGCAGGGAGGGACAGGGGGGATTTTAAACGGTAAGAAAAGGGCAATGTTTTCTGCTTACTCACCAAACTTCATTCATAAATCCTACATCCTATAAATCCTTTTCTCTGTTTGGGAAGTGAAACAAGGTGACAGACAACAGAGCTGGAGGGTTTTCTTCTATCATACAAATCGCCCTGCCTTTATAGTCTAACCTGTAATATTTCTCTCCAATAGACTAAATTGATTCTTAAAAATACCGAACACAGCATGTCTGTTATCAGTTCAATACAGAACACGTCTTTTAGTTTCCAAATACGGGACGATTCTGTATTTTACGGGACAGTTGGCAAGCCTAGCTACATTACCTAGTTAGACCGCTAACTAGCTAGGTTTTCAAATGAGCATGAAGAGACAAAGTTAATGACAGCAGCTTGCTACTTAATTCAGAGATGGCTTGGCAGCATTTTGATTTTAAAGATGTTCCTCAGAGAAAGTCTCTAGATCTTTCTCTTTCACTCCACCCAACAGGTGCTAGCTATCAATGCTAACACTTGCTCTTCCCTTTCATGCTGAGTAATAATCCAAGCTCACAACCTAGCCTAGCTAGTTAGCTGTGTAGGCTTTTTAAGCTCAATAAAAAAGGAGTTTAGTTACTATGTTTGTGTCTGTCTTTATTTACAACAGCAGCCTCTAGTTTGTTGAGTCAGAATAACGTTCGCATCGCAAATTTAGCCAGTTAGATGCTCTTAGTTAACGTTAGAGCAGCTAACTGGCTAAATTTGGTAGCAGTTGTTGAGCTTGCTAGCTCAAGAGCGGTTAGAAGGAGATTGGTGACAACATCACTATCAAGCAAAATAACATTATAAAATAAAAACAGACTGCATTTTGCAAAGTGCATTTTGCAAAGTGCATTTTGAAATAATAATGTCTATGATGAAATAAAAATTAACTCCAGTAAAACTGAAACTAAAAATGATGAAATACCATTTCAGAATAATTAGTTGAGTTTTAATAATTTTGTAAACAATTTCACAATATATTGGTTGATTTATGTATGTTACTATATATAATCACATGATTATTTCATAATTTCTCATTTATTCATTTACTTTTGAACACTTTGAGCTTCGATACTAATATGCAGGTGTGTGTGTGTGTTTGTGTGTGTATTAAGATTGAGTTTATGTTCCTGTGGATGCAATTGCATGCACTCTTTGGTTTGTTGGTGCATTGTCGGATTAATACAGCGGATAAGTGGATTTGAGCTTTATTATTGGTTTTACTGCTTGCCTGATGTAGAAATTTCGCAAATTCACATTAAGTATAGTACAGTATACTGTATGCATTAGTATACAAGGAACATTCAGTATTTCTCATATCTGTACATTTCAGTCCTGGTGCACAGTCACTAATCGCTACATTACCAGGGTTTAAAAAAAACCAACATATCCTCCAAAGGCCGTCTTTTTGTTCGCCCACTCCACCCTCAAACCCCCATCTGCATGATTACTTTATTACTCTCTAGTGCAATATCATAACATGTTCACCTTCAATTGAGTTTACTGTACAAGCAATTGTCTGGTCCCCGTTACTCAATTAAATCTATCAAACTAAACAAATACTGTCCAAGAAAAAAATCTCCATCTTCAGTCACAGTTTCTGACTGGAGGACAATGAACAAAAGGGCTTTCAGGGAAGAACACAGCTATAACAACCAAAATAAACCAAAGTGGAGATGAGGCCATACAGTGCGTCAAGTTTCCTCAATCCTGCTTACCTCAGTAGCCAATAAGTAACAAATGTATTCATTTACCAGAGCAAAGTCATATTTAGAAACCAAAGGGGAGAATAAAAAGTGAATAAGCGTATTTCCCAAAATGTTGGCTAATGCAACGAGACTGACTTACAGTAAAGGGTATTATAATGTTGACTGAGTGTGGCAGGTGGTGTTTTTCCAAATGGACGATTGGAGCCTTTCCAGTTCTGATTAGTCTTTAAGAAAATTTTAAATTTGTGTTCCTTATTCATGTCCAGTCTACACATGATGAGGATGATGATTAACTTGCTAATTGCACCAAGTACCTCACACAGGCACCTCCCCTCCCTTTGCCCTTTTTACCCTTTTAAACTAGGACAGCATTGATACTGTAACAATGTCCCGTTCACATAGATATTGTATAGTGGCGCCTTCTAGGCTTTAACTAAAATAAAAACTACAAAAAGACAAATTATTTACAAGTAAAAAAACAACTATAGAAGATATACTTGTAAAAACGGCTAAAAACAAAAATGTACATCAGCGGACACCTTAAGTAGTTCCTAGGCACTTGTGATGCACACACATTGAAGTGCTACAATCTAGGACAATAACAGAAACGTAATACCATTTAAAGTTGTTATTTGGGAATTAAAATACAACAACTGTTAAAGAGTAGAGTGAGAATACCTTCATTTAAAGTAACACTACAGCATGAAGTTCAGTATGCTCATGGTTAGTAACAATGTACAATCTGCACCCGAAAGTAACAGATGAAGTTGGTGAAGTAAGGAAGTTTAACATAGTAAACGAGTTGCTCCTTCAAATATTTTCCCCCAAACAGACAAAAGAAAACAAATAGGTGCTAGGGGTCCTTGGCAGCATAATAACATCAACATAATACAATTTTTGAAGTATGCTTTGACAAATTCAAACCAAAATAGGTGCAACACAACACAATGAAAAAGCACAAACTGTTAAGAGGAGAGGAATGCACGCTTATACTTAAACAAGCTGATTAATGCAAATGCAGATTCCTGGGTTTTCACCTTTACATATAAGTAATCCAAAACTTTTCCGCTTTCCCTTGGTGTGAATTCATCCCACATCCTTTGACTTATGTCTCCATTGACTTGCCTTTTATCCAGAGGTCATTGTTGCAAACAATGCGGAAACAAGACACCCTTTTTCTTTTTTCTCTGGCACAGTTTCCCTCTTTTATTCACTTGTTTGAAGGATTGTCCGTCGCAAGATGACAAACACAGTGTCTCCTCTTGAACAACTACAGATTGTTCAGTTAATTATAGAGGGTGTAATATTGATGTAGTAGCACAATCATTCAAGATACCCTGAGAAATTAAGCAAACAAGATAGAAAACCCTGGATTTTAGTTTTGCATCCTGATTATTCTGTATGTGGTTTTTCTTGGAATTTGTGCACTGGCTGACAATGAGTTGCTAGTTTTTGCATATTTACTGTTAAGGTATCACACATTGCAAATTATATGGATTACAGACATCATTTTTAAAGAGTTACCTTATTTTGGCTAATAACAATGAGATTAAACAGTATATGGTCCGCTCATGAGAGTTCCATACAGTATATGGCAGGATCTGAAGTTTTCGGTGTCTTCTATATAGAATGAGAATGTAAATGTATACATGATCTGTGTGTGTGTGTTTGTATAGTACATGCATGCATGGTTACATACTGTAGTTCTATGTGTATGTCTCTATTTGGTGTGTGCCTATGTACATACAGTATATATACTGTAGTTGTTACTGGGTGACTTGAGTTCCACGTCCTTCCCTTTTCTGGGTCAGTTTGAAGGAGTCTGTGTGGGAGCTCCTGTGTTATGCAGATCGGCCCAAGCACATAGAATAGTGTCTCATGTTGCCTCGGTCAATGACCCTCCCCACAGAGTCCAGCCCAGCAGTTCTTATAGCACTTGTCAGAAAAAGGAAGAGAAATTACTTAAGACAAAGTCAAAGTTCAGAGTAATTCCACGTGTGCTGCAGCTCAATGTCTTAAATCTAAAACAAGTATTTAAATTAAGAGTAAATAGCTGGATTTAGGTTTCATTTTAGCTTAAGGAGAACAGGTTCATTTGAATTGCGTCCAACCATCCTTCCTCAGGCTGTCATAGTTGCAAAGGTCCAGATCCTCTGTGGTATGCAGGCCTCATCGGGTAACAGACACAAGCCATTTGACAACTGAAATTCAAAAAGTCTAACATGGCATGTAAATAATGTCGCTTGTCCGGTATGGTCTCGAGACGTTTACTCCTCTTTGGTAACATAGATTTGTAAAGTAACATTTAGGGACACAACACTAGCTTATGAATGTTATAAGAAAGGGACATACTGACAATGCATGTTTCAAGAATGAAGAATAAAGCTTTAGAGGATCAAGTTGTAGGAATGAAAGAGCCAGGTATCTACAATAAACTCAGTTCAAAGCCCATTGCTGCTCCATGGTTAATAAAGACAGAAGATGGTAAGCTGGATGTCAGATAGTGTGGTAAGGCAGGTAGATATCGAGGCTCAAAATGGAATGATTATAGACTGTTTCCCTCGACAAACCTTTACACTGTGTGGATTTTAAAATGTGAGAATGAATGATTGCAATGGCTTGATTAGCTATGTTGATATTCTTTCAGTTTTTGTTTAATTTCTGGCATCTTCCTGTCTTATCTCTTGATTATGAAATGATTATTCAGGACTCATAATATTTGATCATCACTGTGACTGCTGGCTTCATGGGGGAATAGCTTAAAGCGGTTCTAACATGAATTATGGAGTGAGGGAGGCCATGTATGTTAAGGTTAAGGTTCAGGTGGTTTGCTCACTGTTAAGCTTAAATCACACGACAGAAGTGGCGGTCGGCTTTGCAGCGCTTGGACTCAGCACCAGACTCTGGGCGATGTCGTCACGGTTGATCTTGCGCAGTGCCGTGCACAGCGTGTCGATGCTGGCGCAGTCCTTGCTCGCCCAGTCGGACAGGAGGGCGCGGACAGGATGCTCTTCCTGCCGGAAGGTCGCAATACGCTCCTCCTCGTATCCCAGGAGACCCGCTAGGTTGCACCAGTCGCTGTCATCCATGTGGTTGCAGTCGTCTCCTTCGCTGCCCCTGAACAGCAGCTTCTCCACTTTCTCTCTGGTGTGGAGAGGAAGGAGTAAGCAAGGCTCTTCATCTATGGTGACAACTGCAGAGGGAAAAGAACAAGTTCGTCATTTCATTATATGAATTATATCATGTAATTTTAAATATATTTAGCTTGATGTTGAAATCATACTAATTTCTCAATCATAAAATCTAAGTATGATTCCAATTATCTTTCAACTAAATTTTGAATTATTTTATAAGTGACTTCACGTAAAGCAATATTGTGAGATATCCCTACATATTGTAAATGCATTTCTACTGCTCTCTATGACTGACTAATATCACACAGTAACGATTCTACCTACATCCTGTTCACAAGCTTTTCAATTGACTGTATTTAGTGATGCAGTGTTAATTTCCTGGAGCAGCAACAGTGGTTTGTTTGGAGTAAAAATACAAACGCTGTGGGTAACTGCGTTGCATGAGCAGCAATAGCCTCTCTGGATGACCAGTTCCGTTAAAACATCATCACAGAAAATCCAAGCAAAAGATGCTTCTTTGGCCACACTATCAACAGGAGTCAACAGCAATGATTGCTTAGCACCATAAATACCTCCACACATCCCAACTATCACTACTTTAAGATACTGTTCAAACCTAGAGAGAGGACGGCTGAATGTTATTTACCATAATCTGGGCAAAGCATGTGGTTTTAAAAGTCCTAAAGTCTCTCAAACTGGTTCGTCAGGGCAGGACAGGAAACTGCCAGGAGCATGTGCTTCCAAAAAAACAAACACTGTTGCTCTGTCAGTGTTGTAATCCGTGTTTGTTGATTTGCTACAGTAAGTTTGAAAGGTTGTATTCAAGGTGGAGTTGATGAAGCCACCAGACAGCTCATTCTTGAGGGGAAATTATTTTCTTTTGACATACATGGTGGGGCAGTTCAGGGTGCAGTCTGTGTGCACATTCACAGTAACCCAAAATTCATGTTTGCTTTCCATCAGACTTTTTTGTGGATTAGGAGAAACCAGATGAATTCAGCACCAGATAAACACTGACTTGTGTGCTGAAACATGCTTACTCCCCTTTAAGTGTGATAGCTTGATAAATGAGGGCTTATGTATTTCTTGGTATTAAGGGAGTGGCCTCTGTTTAGGTACAGGTATTAGTGTGTTACCTGTCTGTGCCTGAGTCTGGGCCTGCTGCTCCTGCAGACTTTGGCTGTCCACAGAAATGCCGCTGTCACTTTGCAGCTTCTCTCCCTCAGGTGATGGTGTCTGGTTCTGGCTGGCTGTGCAGTTGTTGGCTCCTTGCTTGTTCTGCTTACAGCTGTTCCACCTGAATGAAAATGAATCAGAAGAGAAGAAAAACTCAACTCAGCAAAAAAGCAGGAAATCAATATGTGTTTGTGGTAAACTTCAGTGCCAGTGATGATAATTAAATATTATGAAAACAACAGGTAATCCAAATGTATCAACTTCACCCTTATTTACCAGTATTGTAAATGAACAATAATACTCAAGCGGCTGTCCTCCCACAACAAACGACAGCATCAGATGTTTCAGCCCCAAAAATGCCATAAGTTTACATTCAAGTGATAAAGGCCTCTAGAAGCTGTAGTGTCCTTCTGTTGGGAGCAAAGGAGAAAGGCAGGTGGCGTTATTATAGAGCAACAAAGTCCACATAGGGAAGATGGATGGTCAACAAGACATCAGACTTTAACACAGGAGAATGCAGTTCGTTTCCTGTTTCCAACCAACAGCCAGCAGTGTTTTCCTTTAATGATGAACACTTTCCTGAACCTTTTAATACGTTTTTATTATTGTAACCATGATGACGAAGGTCCTCCAACCTTAACAAAGTAGGCTACTTATTTTAACACAAACCATGAAACTAAACCTTTCCCTAAACCTAACCAAGTTGTTTTTGTGCCTTACCCTAACCAGGCCTAAACCATAGCCTTGTCACATCATAAAACTGATTTATTTTTCAACAGTGATTTGCAACCATACAGGCACAGATAAAGGATGTCGTTCTGCTAATAGAGGCGTCAGATAAGAAAACGCTTTTATGTGTGTTTCTAAAAACAACATATGATGTTCAATTTGGAGGAGGAGAATTTTAGGTAAGTACCTACTTAAACCCACAATAACTCATTATTTTGGCTACTCGGGGGTAACAGAAACAAGTTGTAAACACAACACATATCCCCTATTAAGTTGATAAGGTGAACTTGTTAAAAAACAGTTGTCTACATAATTACACATCCAGCAGATGCAGAGCAACATTAGCATTCATTTGGAGTTGTGTTTCTGGCAGCCTAACCAACCGAAGTCCACTATTCACTCTCCTTTGAGCTCTGCTTGTGAATCCCAAAACATGATCTGCAGTAGGGTGATAATTATTTGCGTATTCATAAGAATATTGATTTTTAGCCACTTTAACTAAAGGGTCAGTCAGTCAGTCAGTC